>OY728147.1:1907204038-1907857697 GCA_963277665.1 Viscum album
TTTATATCAACCAAAAACGACCCAAATATCTCTATAAAATATTTATAAACGTTATATAGGGGTTTTTATTCCCAAAATACCAACCCTAGGATTATTTAACTGAGATCTAAGTAAGCTCTTTCAAAGAAGAGGTAATCCTCTTAACCGATCGGCTTTAAACTCTTTTTCTTTGACCACCTTAAATTATGTCCTAAAAATTAAAATATAATAAAATCATTATATACCATATAATTATATTTTATTATGTTTATGGGATAATTTTTATCTACATATTTTTCTTTCAAATGGGAAACAAAACCATCGCTTGTGTGTATGGAGAACTACAACCTCACAAACTAATGTAATTTTTTTCCCATCACTGCCTCACATGAATAGAAATAATGATAGATATAATGAATATATATGATAATTATTACATAAATAAAATAATGTAACTTTAACATATCATCTACTTCATTTCCCTTCCACCTGTTAAAAATATGATAATATCGCACATGCGTACATGTGGACTACCACCACTACAAAGTGATGTGATTCATTATTCATGTCTACTATTCACAGATGATTATAAATACATATTTAATGAAAAATTATTATTTTTATATCAAGATTAAAATTTGGTAGATGATAGAACCATGATCAATACATAAGGACTATAACTTCCAAATTAAAACATACATGAAAAACAAAGTAATTAACACCCAAAACAATGATAATAATGAAATATTATTAAAAAAGGGTGATAAGATGTTATAAGTGGATCATATAAGATATTATAGATATTTATATGGTTCTTTTTTTAATTATAATAAATCTAAATTTATTATACATGAGTTTAAAGCACCTTCAACTAAGTGGAAGTGTAAGGTAAGGGAATTCATCTCAATTTCTACTCCATTGAGACATATTTTGTATTATATGCAAATTTTATTTATGTGGAGTATATTTTTTCCTTTGATGTATTTAAAAAGAAAAAACATTTATTCATCATGCTTAAATTTTTGATTCAAGGTCACTCTCTCAATGCGTTACAATTTAAAAGTTTCCAAAGATGTAAGAACTTATTTTATAATCTCATTTTTTGGATTTCTTATATTTTTCCTTGAAGGAATATTATAATATATCCTCCATAAAATCCATATATTTTCATATAATTTGGATAATTGATGATTTTAAATGTTTTATTCCAACTTTTACTCTATTTTACACTTGAATCAAGAAAATAAATGTCTAAAATAAAAGTTTGTATTTTTCTTTTTGATCAGGAATGATTTTTTTCCATCTCCATATTTCTCAAAATTATTTTAAAAAAATACTTATTATTTATTCAAATTATTTATTAAGAAAATTTTATGTTATCCTTTAACTTTTTCAATGTTTAAACGTAATATTTTTAATGTTTTATTAAATGTTTCGTTTTTATATTTATTTACTAAAAATAAAAAAGGAATGTTTCTTTTTAATGTATACATAGTTAATGGATTTTCTAGCCACCATAACCATTTTATTCTATTTATATTCTTATAAAAGTTTATCTATGGTTTTACAAATAATTTTCTTTAATTAAAAATTATTTTAAATGGAATTATTAGATTTTATTTTATTATCCAAAATGATTTATTTTTTTATAAAATTTACTTCTCTAATGAATTAATGGTCATATTTTATCTCTTATTAGTTTTGATTTCATTAACTTTATCTGGAAACATTTACTTTATCGTTATCATATTTCATTGGAAATTTCATTTATCTTTCATATCCATATTAATTGTATCGTGGATATTTTTATTTTCTAAACCATGTACCATTTCTACATATGTTATCTTACAATGAAAGTTATTAGATTTACTAGGGAAATCTTGATATTTCATATACATTACTCAATATAAATATTTTTTGATAATTTATATTATTTATGAATTAAATTTATCATCTAAAATATGATTAATCCATTAGAAAAAAAGTGATGGGTGAGGAACAAAATTACATAGCCCCTCGATGAATCAAAGGGTCTTGTGAGACAAACCCATTGGATAACCTTATTAAATGGGTTTTTTGGTGTATATGTACCAATCATTTAAACTGTATTGATGAAATCCCATGATGATAAATATATCATGATTTATGAGATCATAAAGTCCAAAATTATTCATTTGCTTCATTTATAATTGATTTTTTGTTGTTTATGATTTTTTTTCATTGATATTATATGTGGATGAATTTTATGCTTAGGTTATTGATTAAATGAAATGTGTTTTTTAGTTACTTACCTTTCCATATTGAGTATTAATTATTTAATTAATACGTATTTGGTTTCACATAACCTTATTGAGTGTTTAAGATCACCCCTATTTTGTTTCCATTCCTCATGATATAAAAAAGAAATATTTGAATTCATTTCAAGGATGTAGAACATTTTATTTTCTTGTGTTCTATATTTTATTTCCAATGTAAAATGGGAATCATGTATGTATATAGTACTTCAAGACTACTAAATTGATCTATCCTTAGTGATATGATCCCTTGTATCTTATGTCAATGTAATAAAATAGACAATGACTTTGGGTTACTGGATTTGGGGTTGTAACAGTTGGTATCAGATAAAGTATATTAGAAACCATGTGAACTAGATTTGGGAGAACATATATTAGAGAACACAACCCTATAAAAACTTTTTGGATAAATATAATTTTATAATATTATCAAAAAAAATTCAATATAGATATTATGTATTTTTCCTTGAAAATACATCCCTTTCTAGATACTACATGTGGAATTGGATTTTTCACAAATGCATCTAAGGGTAATAACCTCAAAAAATATGTGGTCGAGTATATATTGGGCATCATTATAGTGAATAGTGTGTGGACCCTTACTAAAACCCTGGTTTAAGTCTCTTGGAGGATATTTTTGGTTTAATTCACATTTTCATTACAAACCATTATGAATTATTTGAAAATATTTTTTATTATTTGAGGTTATTCCCAAAGAAACTATGTTTATAATTCTACGATTATTTATACATAAATTTTTATTTTATGTTAATAATTTCACAAGTTATATTAATCTAGAGTGTAGCTAAGCAATGTATTAAGTCTCTTTAAAGGATATTTATGGACATGTGATATAATGAAAGGAAAAATTTTATGGTTGTAGTGTATTATCATTAAGTTTATAATGATCAATGGTTTCCATTGATCTAGAATACTAGGGAGGAAACAAATAGAACATATGGAATAGAGATATTTTAAAGTACCATTCTTTGAAAAATATTTTCCTTATGTAAAATGAAATAAAATGAAGAGAAAGTTACTCATATTAAATAAAAAGGAAGAATGTGGTGTTTTAGAGTATGATTCTACATTTACAAGATTTTCTAGGTATGTTATGAATTACATAAATAATATAGAAATCAATATTAAAATTTTATTTGAAGGTCATAATCCATACCTCTGAAGGGTGCTGGCTTCTCGAGCTTTTTCATCATATGATGAAATAGTATTATGTTCTATCAGAACAAAGAAGTAATTTTCTATATCATATATCTTCAAGAAAAATAAATAGAATAAGATTTCATATTTCTACTAAGAAAAAGGGAATACATCACATAATAATAAAGGAATAAATCAATTTTTACGATGTAAAATTATAGAAAGAAATTTCCTAGAAAATTTTTGAAGAGAATGGTAGTTTATTACAAGTTCATAAATAAGGGTCAATGGCTAATGAATAAGAGGAAAAGAAATAAATCATTGTTATAAAGTGATTCAATAGTATATAAATGTGGTATATTCACACAAATTTCCCATGTGTCAAGGTAACATACCATAAAAGAGTTTGAGAGAAGAATACCAAGATTATGTGATCACTACAGCCGAGGCTGAAGTTCCTCATGATGTGGTGGAAGGTACTTTAATTAAATATAAAAATTTATTTAATGATTTATTTAATTTTGGATAATTTCACTCATTTATATCATCCATGTTTCCAATAAAATTAGATATTTCCCTAGACCATAAGAAGTGAATTGATAGTTAAGACTATTAGTATAAATATTACCATAACAAGGATGTTTTAGTTAGTTACTATTAAGACACATAAAAATTACCTATTGAAAAATTTGATTATTATACCTATGGTTGAGTTTGATACAACCCTTGGTATGAATTGGGTTTTAAATTATAATTCAAAAATTTATTATCAAGATATGGAAATTATGATTTGTTATGAAGAAGCGAAGTTACTTTTCTTTAGTGGAGAGACTTCCTCATCAGGGTCATGTCTTGATCCATCACTATTAGCTCTTATAAATGTTATTCTTAAGGAAAAAAGATCAGACACAATATTTGGATGAGAAATGTAATATTTAAATTGAGGATATACCTATTATATATGTATGCATGGATGTATTTCTTGAGGAATTACTTGGAAATCCACCAGAATGTGAAGTTGAGTTTTCCATTGATTTAATCCATAACGCAACACCTATATCAAAGATTCCCTATATAATGGCCACTATAGAATTAGTAGAGTTGATGAAAAAACTATAGGAGTTGTTGGATGAGGTATTTATATGCCCTGGTGTTTCACCTTAAGAAGCCCATATTCTTTTCATTAAGAAGAAATATGGATATATGAGGTTGTACATTGATTATAGAAAATTATTGTTATTACTATAAAGAACAATTACCCTCTTTATTTCATTGATGACTTATTAAATAAACTTCCTGAAGATAAATATTTTTCAAATATTGAACTTCATTCAGAGTATCATCAATTTCAAGTAAAGAATAAGGATATTATGAAAGCATCATTTCATAGAAGGTATGGACATTTTGAGTACACAGTAATTCCATTTTAATTGACTAATGCACCCTATATTTTTATAGAACTAATGAACAAATTATTCCAGGAATATCTTCATAAATTTTTTATGGTATTTATTGGTGACATCTTGGTGTAAACTAAAATCTATGAGGCCCATGATAATCACTTGTGAATATTTCTTGAGACTCTTATAGAAAAATATTTTTATGGGAAATTTATCAAATGGGAATTCTGGATTCCTGAAGTATCTTTTCTTAGTAATATTGTCTCCAAGAATGGAATATTAGTTGATACTATAAAGAAAATTTAAGTTAAATAATGGCCTACACCTACGAACATAACTCAGGTATATAGTTTCCTTGGATTGAAAGGTTACTATTGGTGGTTTGATCAAAACATTTCCTTATTGAATAACCCATTAACCAAGATTATACATAAAAGAGTTAAATTTATATAGAAAAATAAATATCAATAGTGATTTAAAGAATTTAAAAGAAGATTGGTCAATGCTCTAATATTGACTCGACAATCAAGAAATGATGTATTTTTTATATATAGAGATAAATAAAATAATGGAATTGGTTTTTTCCTTATGTAGAATGATATATTTATTACCTATTCATCCATATAGTTACATATTCATGAATAGAACTATCCAAATAATGATCTTGAGTTGGAAGCCATAATATTTTATTTGAACATAAAAATACACTGTCTCTGTGGTGAAGGATATTAGATATACATAGATCATAAGAGTTTAAAATACATTTTTTTCACATAAATATGTCAACATGAGGCAAAGTTGGTGGCTTAAGGTACTCTAGGATTATGATTTATCAATACACTACCACTTAGGGAAGAAAAATAAGGTATCATATGCAATATGTGAGAAATATTATAATGTATTGAATAAAATTAGAATTTATAGAGATCCTATGTCCATATATTTAGTAAAGATATATATTTGAATTATTAAGGGGAAACATCAATCCTTTTTGAAATGATTGTCAAATCATCTTTATTGGAAAATATAAAAATTTATCATCTTGTTAATGAGAATTTTCAAAAGAAAATTAAATTCATAAATGATAGAAAATTGGTACATTTTATTTATAAAGATGGTGTTCTAAAATCTGGATAGAGAATACATATTCCATCTATACCTAAACTAAAAATGGAATTATTAGATGAGATTCAAAGCCTTAATTTCTCTATACAACCCAGTAGAACCAAGATATATAGGGATATTAAAGAACATTTTTTGTGGGATAATATAAAGTTTGAAATTATTAATTATATATCTAGAAGCCTAGTTTTTCAATAGGTTTAGGATGATAGACAATATCATATAGTATTAATCAAACATATACCTATTACTATACATAAATACCTATTCCTATATGAAAATTTAATGATATTATAATGGACTTCATTACTAGATTTCTAAATACTCTAATAAATAATGATGACATATGGGTTATTGTTGATCACAATACGAAATCCGCACATTTCCTCACTATAAGAGAATATTTACCTCTTTAGTGCATTGAACACAACTATATTAATTGATTTTAAAGACTTAATGGTGTATATATTTCAATTTTGTTCGATCATGATCTACAATTGAAATAAAAATTCTAGAAAATTCTTCAAAAGTTTGTTGATACCAAGATTTATTTGAACGCTGCCTATTATCCTCAAATTGATAGATAGTCTATAAGGACCAGTCAAATATTAAAAGACATGTTAAGGTCATTATCACTTGAATTTTAATGTATGTGGGATTAATATTTACATTTGGTAAGTTTTCTTATAATAATATATTCCATTAAAGTATTCAAGTTGTGTTATATGAAGCATTATATAGAAAGTGATATCTTAATCTAACTTTTTGGGATAAAATTAGTGAGAGGAAACATGTAGGCCTAGAACATTTTAAGGAGAAAAAGACAAAGATAAATAATATTCATACTCATATTAAAGATTCTCAAATAAGGAAAACGAGTTATACTGATAAATGAAGGAGAGATTGGGAATTTCTTGTAGGAGATCATGTTTTATGAATTTATATCCATGGAATGGTCTTATAAGGTTTGGTAAGAAAGTAAAACTAAGCCTCAGGTACATAAGACCTTTTGAAATTTGAAAAGAATTTGAGTTGTGGATTATCATTTAGAAATTTCATTGATCCTCTATAAAGTACATGATGTGTTCCATATCTCATTTTTAAGGAAGTATATTCCAGACCCAACTCATGTTCTCACCTCTAAAGAAAAATAATTAGAATATGATCTATCTTACTTTGAAGAGCCAATCTAGTTTATTGACACTATAGAATAAATATTTTGAAATAAAATGACTTGATTAGTAAAGGTACCTTTGGTAAATCATGAAATATAGGAAGCGACATGGGAACATGAATATGATACGAATAATAGCAACCCTCATTTGTTTTGAAAACAATATCTATGGAAGTTTTTATGATGAAATTTTTGAAGGAGGAAAGAATGAAACACTAGAGCTTAAATTATAGTAAGTGAACATGTTATTTTCATGAAAGTATAGTAAAATTAGTATTTTAATATTACATGTTATAAAAATTCAAATTTTTTTGGATGAATATCATTTTTAATATACTAGGAAAAATAATCCTAGAATGAATTTTTGAACTTTTTCCTTATAAATAATTTTTTGTGAGTAATTTACAATGTAGTATTTAAATATTCCTGATTTTATTTATAATAATGTGTTAAATTAATTATAATTACCCTTGAATTGATTATAAATTTGATATAAATAAATACAATACCATTTAGAGGTAAAAAGGGATATTTTTCATAAAATAGTTTTTAAGTGCATAAACTTTTTCCATTTTAATTAATTAAAATAATATATAATAATAATTCTTTTAAATTTAATGTGTAGATTATATTTCTATTTATATTAATTTAAAACTATATAATTATTATTACCAATCATAGAGTTAATATAATACCATCTTAGGCTTGAAAAATATATTTTCATTAAAAACTATTTTTCTTCACATTTTGTGAGTTTATTTTTAAATTAAATTCTACAAATTTTGTGAATAAAATTTGATAAATTAAATTACATATTTTTAATAATTATAATTAATATTATTTAATAATTTTAACTAATTTTTTTCATAATGAACAGTAAAAATCAGTTACCACAGTTAATGTTAAAAAAGGTTTACCAGGGGTTAATAAAAATGATAAGGGTTAAAATGGACTAAAAACTTATATAAGTAATATTATCCAAGTTTCATTATAAAATAACCTTATTACCTTTAATATGAGTCATTTTTTATCTATTTTTTCAATAAATTTACTAAATAAAATTAAAAGTTTTCCACTCACCACAATTATTAAAAGGCACATGATCCTCTAAATTATTTATACCTCTTGGGAATTTTATCTTGACCAAAACCTTAAAAAATATTTATCCTTGTTATATAGGTTCTATTCTTCCAAAAATACTGACCCTATGGTTCTTAAGTGGAGACCTAAAGAAGCTCTTTCAAAGAGGAGGTAATCATCTTAACTAATCTCCTTCATTTATATTCTTATTTTGACACATTTAATTATAAACTAAACATTAAAATATAATTAAAACAATATATCCCATATACTTATATTTTACTATGTTTATTACATACTATTTCTTCATGTCCTTCTCTATAACATGGGAAACAAAACCATCGCTCGGGTGTATGGTGGACTACCACCACAGGAGATGATATAATTTTTTCCATCCCTACCTCACATGTCTTGTTATAATGATGGAACTAATTAATATATATGATAATTATGAAATAATTATGATTATTTACATTTAATATATATTTTACTTTGTTACGCTTCCACCCATTAAAAATATGATAATGTCTCTCTTGCATACGTGTGGATTACCACCTCCACAAAGCAATGTGATTCATTTTTCTTGTATGATTTTCATGAATGTTTATAAAAATGTATATAAAGAAAATTTATGATTTTTATATCATGATTAAAATTATGAATATTATATAACCATAATCAAGATATAAGTACTATAACTGTCGAATCAAAACATACATTAAAAATGAAGCAGTTAACAACTGAAAAAATGATAATAATGAAATATTATTTACAAATGGGTGATAAGATATTGTAATTAGATTATATATGTTATTATGGATATTTATATGTTTCTAGTGTGTAATTATAATAAATATAAATTTATTATATAAGATTTTAAATCATGTTCAATAAAGTGGAAGTGTGAGTTAATGGATTTCGTCTCAATTTATACTCCATTGAGCATAAGGCTCATTCGATCCTGTCTTCCATAAGGTGTTGGATTATATAGAAGGTAAGAAATAAACATTATCATGAATTTGTTAGGTTATCACTACTCGTTATATTGGCTAGGTCATGAAGTATGGCAGTTGTGATCGGTCTACTATGGCGGCCTTGTAACAAGGTTCCCTCTTTGAGAATATGGTCCACCTCCAGATATTCTATCTCCGTCTTATCGCGGGTGTCATCACAGTGTAGGTGGGTAAAGTGGAACCCACCTCGGTCTGTTCTGAAGTTTAATATGGATATATCTAGCTTGAATGGTTTTTTCTTGGGGTGGTGGTGTGATCCAAGATAGCAGGAGATCAGTGATAATTACATTCTCTTTCGATTATGATCACATCAATTCTCTTATGGTGGAGGCCAAGGATTTAATTAGTGGTATGGAACCTTGTATGGATAGAAATATGAAGCTTGAGTTTATAGAGATAGACTCCCTTATCATTTAAAACTCCCTTAAAAAGCAAGTGGCTATCCCTAGAGCATTAGTTATATCATACAGTGCATTTCTATTCTCTTAAATCAAGTATAGGTGAGTCACATGTAGCATTAAGGTAATAATGTTGCGGATTTTCTTGCTTCAAGGACCAATCAGAATGGATATCTCACCATTTTTACTAGTATGGGTTCTCTTCCCACTAAATTTGTGAGAATGGTTAGAGGTGTTTCACTCAGTCTTCACTTTTTTTCCTCCCTAAATTTTTTATTTTGTATTGGTTGTTTTTTGTTTTTTTTTTAAATTAAATAAAATCCTACTTTAATGTCCACTCAATTGAGATATATTTAGTATTATGAACCTATTATATTTTCTATGGTATAAATACTACACTTTTATGTATTTAACATAAATAACTATCTATTCATGTTGATTAAAGTCTTAATTCATGTTTACTCTTTTAAGGGGACACAATTTAAAAGTTACTAAAGTGGTAAGATTTTAGTTTATAATCCTAATTTTTTGGGAGTCCTTATATTTTTCATTAAAATAATATTTTAATATATCCTTCATAAAATCCATATATTTTTATATAATATGTATAATTAATTAGTTTCTATATTCCCTTTTAACTTTTACTCTCTTTATAACTTGAATCAAGCAAATAAAATTTTAAAAGAAACCCTAATCTTATTATCTTTTTGATCGGGTATATTTTTCTTCCATATCCATAATTTAAAAAATATATATAAGTCTTTTTTTCCTCAAATGATTTATCAATGAAATTTTATGTTATCCTTCAATTTTTATAAATTTTTAAGGAATATTTATATTTTTTCCAAAAGGGGTCATTTTTTACTTTATTTACTAAAATTCAAAAGGAATGTAGATTTTTAACATATACAGTGTTAACATATTTTCCCACCATTGTGAATATTTTATGATATTTATCTTATTCTATAAGTTTTATAAGGTTTTATAATGATAAAACCTTAATTAAAATTATTTTAAATGTTTTTATTCCATTTTATTTTATTATAGAAAAGACTTTATTTTACTATAAGTATAATTTTCTAATGAATTGATGGTCATATTTTATCTCTAATTAATTTTTTTCCGTTAATTTTCTCATACAAAATTAACTTTCTTATCATCATATTTCATTATAAATTAAATTTATCTTCAATATCTATATTCTTGGTATCATGGATATTCTTATTGCCTAAATTTTATACCATTTATACATATGGTATTTTACTGTGAAATTTATTTGATTGACTAGGGAAAATTTGATATCTTGTATTATTTATTCAATACAAATATTTTTTGATAAGTCATATTATTTATGAATTAAATTGGTCATTAAATATATTATAAATTCATTAGACATATAGTTATAGGTGGGGTTTGGAATTATATAGCCTCTTGATTCATCAATTGGTTTGATGAGACAAACCAATTAGTCAGCCTCATTAAATGGGGTTTTGGTGTATACTTACCCAACATTTAAACTGTCTTTGTGAAAGGAATTAATGGTTAATATATAATGATGTATGCGATCATGACATCAAATATTATTAATTTTCTTCATTGAAAATTTCTTAATTATTATCCATGAGATTATTTCATTTATATTATACATGGATGTATTTTTTTCTCAAGTTACTAATTAAATAGAATGTGTTTTTATTTATTTAACTTTTCATATTCAATATTAATTATTTAATCATTATAAATTCCATTGTACATAACCCTTACTGAGCATTTGATCTAACCTTTATTTTTTTCTTTTCCCTAGGATATTAAGAAGAAATATTTGAATGAGTTTAAAGGATGAAGAACATTTTCTTTTTTATTTTCTATATTTTATTTCCAATGTAAAATATGAATCATGTTTGAATCTAATTCTTCAATACTAATAAACTGATCGATCATTGGCGATGTGATCCATTTTATCATATGAAAATTTAATAAAGTATACACTAACTCAGGGTTACTAGAGTTAGGGTTGTTATATTATTTACTACTAGTTATTTCTTCATCATTGCCATGCTCCCTCCCTCATTATATTAAATATAGATAAATATAAATTATATATATTCAATTATGATTTAGAATCTATAAATTAGTAATAATGTGAGAAATAAAACATTGTTGATAAATGATATGAGCATGATAGAGAATACTATGATGGATGAAAATAATTTTTGTGATGGAAATGAAAAAGGATGGTAAATCACAATTAATTTCATGGATTGAAGTAAAAACCTATGGGTTCAATCCAAAAATATAAAAGTTTCATATATAGTGTGATATATTTATAGGTGGGAAACTGAAATTTTTTAGGCGTGATGTGATAAAATTTTATGTTTTTTGTTAGGGTTATATTTTGAAAATATTTTCTTAAAATAAATAATGTAAAAATACAAATATGAAAGGGTTTTAACATTATTTATTGATATAGCCAACATTAAAAATCCTTCATGTTTATATCTTTGACATCGGCTATTGATATAACTAACTTTAAAACCCTTTAGGGATGGGTTTTTTAAAATTTATTTTCAAAATAACCAACATTAAAACCCTCTATATTTGGGTTTCAAAATCAGTTATTGAAATTAATAATGATAAAATTATTTTAACACAATTTATATGATAACTGATGTTAAAATCCCAATGTGAAATATATTTTTTCAACTAGTGTGAGTATCTTTATATTATTGTTTTATAGAATACCATAAACTTGTTAATTCCAAACTCATAGTTCCTTTAAGGTTTATTCATTTGCTGATTTCTATCATATTTTGGATCCATATATAATTGGGGCACGTTGCACTACTTTGTTTTCGCACCTCACTCTTTGGCATTAGAGTTCTCTAGGCGGGCGATGAAGCCTTTATTTCACCATCATGGGACCATTCCAGTAGGTATCAGGTTATGATGTGGAATCCCATCATCTCAGTTGGATCATATTTTTTATTCTATTCAAAGTATCTGGTTTGTACAATTTTCTTGGATATGTTGTTCTCCATATCTAGTATCAAATATAGATCAACTTTGGTAGACTTCCATTCGATGTTGATTTTCATCCTTCAGATACACTCATCATCGTAGGTCTTATCACCCAAAGACCTTCTCTTGTATTGTTATGGTTTTGATTCTTGACTATAGAGGATATTTTCAAAACCCACACATAATGAATCTTGTAGAGTCGTTTGTTTCTTTGATGGGGGATATGTTATTGTCATGGGTTCTCAGGATTGTTCGATCATCACTACAAATGTAGAAACTAGATCAGTGATTACACGTCTTGAAAACTCCCACAGTTCTTTTGAAATGAAAATAAATACCATCAGATGGTATTTTACAAATCCAGAGTCCCTTTATCTTCCCCATGTGGTGCCTCTTTCCCATGTGTCTTGGTTTTCCTAATGTTTCTATCATTCTCCAAGTTCTTCATCCAATTCCAATACATCCTTTAATATTTTTTTCTCCTTTGATTATTATTCCCCCAATTAATGTTATGTCCCTTTAATATTTTGGAGACTTTTCATTTCTCTAGAAAAGTTTATAAATTGGAGCATATGTAGTCCATTTAATTTAATATGTGAAATAGAAAGCTTCAAAGATACTTGTGTTTATTGTTCCATTTCTCTTCCTCTCCTTTTCAGGATTGTATATTAAATGAACTAGTATCAAAGGGAGGTTCCAAGGCATCCTCTATTTTCTAAATATTCCCTCCGCAATCCAGCTACAAGTTCTGAAGTTGTCTAAGGGAAATTATGAAAGGTGTTGCATCCAAATGAATGCATTTTTTGGGTCACAATAACTATGGGAGATCATCACCGATGGGCATATAGAACCCTCTATGGAGGAAGAATCCACCTTCAAAAATAAAGAAAAAACAACTCTCAAAAATCAAAAAAAAAAGGAAGAAAAAATGTCATTATTTCTCCTCTATCAAGGGATAGATGAATCAACTTTTGAAAAGACTACTCAAGCAACATCAATCAATAAATCTTGGGATACCCTTAGAACCATCTTCAAGGGTGTTGATCGAGTGAAGTGGGTTCGTCTTCAAACACCAAGAGTGGAGTTCAAAGCAGCATGCATGATGGAAGGTGAGAGTATCCCTAACTACTTCTCATGCTTAATTTCTATTTTTAACAGTTTAAAAATAAATAGTGAATAATTAGATGATATTTGCATCATTGAAAAAGAAATTTGATCTCTCACAACCACATTTGAGCAGGTTGTTGTGTAAATAGAAGAATCAAAATATTTGGAAAACTATCCATTGAATAATTTATGGGATTGTTGCAAGTGAATGAGAAAAAAATTAAAAAAAATGTGGGTTCAATGATTGAGCATGCCTTGGATTCTACGTTGACTCTAAAAAAATAATTCAAAAACACAACAAGGAAATCATTGTGCAATGGGTAGAGGTTTTGGATATCATCCAAGCCATCAACAAAAGAAAAAAAATTACTAGCTTTTATGGAAGAGGAAATGGTGGATACTGATTCATGTGTAGTCATGGAAACACAAAAAATGTCTAATGCCACAATTATAAGAAATTAAGTCATTATTCCTCTGAGTGATGGAGAAAAATGATTCAATATGAACAATCCAACTATACCGATGCATCTAACCAAGAACAAGAAGTCACTGCACTCCTCCTCACACAAGAAAGGTCATGTGAATAGCCCAGTTTTTGGTATCTCAACATGGGTGAACGCAGCCATATGAGTGGTAATAAAGAACTATTTGAGGAACTAGCTGAATAAGTTTGTGGCGATGTGAGTTTTAGAGACTCATCAAAGTTAATCATGATTGAAAAAGGTAAAATTAAATTATATCTGAATAATAGTGAGTCAAATTACATCTTTAATGTGTATTATGTACCAAACATGAAAAATAATATCATCAGTATCAACCAACTTATCGATAATGGGTATGTCATATACATGGAGAACACTATTTTGTCTATAAGAGATGCTCATAGGAGACTTGTTTATCAAGTACAAATGGAAAATAATCACATGTTTCTACTGCATATCAACACGAAGGTTGGGGAGTGTCTCTTTGGAATCATAAATAATGATTCATAGAGATATAATATATGCTTTGGGTATCTCCATTTTAGTAGCCTTAAAATTTTTTCCTCATCAACCATGGTGCATGGATTACCAAAAATTGAAGTTATAAATCATGTGTGTGACACATGTACATTGGGTAAGTAACAAAGGAACTCCTTCCCAATTAGAGTGTCCAGTAGAGAAAAGGATCCATTTTAGTTGGTTCACACTAATATTTGTGGACCACTTAAAACACCCTCACTTAGAGGTAATAGATACTTTATTACCCCCATTGATTATTTCAGAAAAAATCTTTGTTTGTATTGCATAAAAGAAAACTCTTCCCCATTTATAATATTGAAAATTTTCAAAGCTCGTGTTTAATTTGAAAGTGGTCACAGAATCAAAGTACTCAGATATAAAAGAGGTAAAGAATACACTTCAAATGAATTTCAAGATTTTTTTAGCGAACAAGGCTTTAAGAAGTAATACACTACAGTCTGTACTCCATAACAGAATGGAATTGCAGAACGAAATAATCATACTATCCTCACCATGAAGAGGATCGTGCTGAAGAAGAAATACCTTCTAAAGAGCTTATGGGTAAAGGCAGTGGCATGTGCTACCTACCTGTTCAATTGGTGTCCAACCAAGAGTGTTAGAAACATGATACCATTAGAGGCATGGATCATCTAAAAACTGAGCATGGAACACCTAAGAATCTTTGGGTATGTCACCTACGCTCAAGTTCCAAAATAAAGAAGAAGTAAGTTTGATGATCATGGTGAAAAGTGCATCGTCATAGGCTACAATGAAGCTTCTAAATCCTAAAATCCCTATAATACACTAACCAATAAAGTAGTGGTGAGTATAGATATGGTATTTAGAAAGGAAGAAGCACAGAAATAGAATGATGAAGATTCAAACAAATATATTTAAGTCAAAAAAAGATCCTAAAGAAAGGAATGATCATCAGAAAAAAATGCCCACAACACCTTCCTCGGGCACATAATCAGTACACAGAAGTCTAAGAGTACATTTCATCACTCCTACAAGATCTCCATCAAGTCAAAAAATTTCCAGGTAATCCTCATTCATGGAGCCTATAAAAAATAAGAGATTAAGTGACATTTATGAGAAAGTTGAAGAGGTAAATATTTTTTTCATGTATGAATATCATGAGCCGATGAAATTTCAGGAATCCATAAGGGAAGAAAGTCGGTGAATCACTGTGGAAGAAGAAATTCATTCCATAGAGAAAAATAATAAATGGGATCTGAATACACTTCATAACATCCAAACCCCCATTAGTGTCAAATTGGTGTAGAAGATCAAGAGAAATGTTGATGGAGAGATCAATATCTACAAGAAAAGGCTCATAGAAAAGGGGTATAAACAGAAGTACAGGGTAGACTGTGAAGAATTATTCTCTCATGTTGATATACTTGACACTATGAGGATGATTATATATTTTTAAATAAATCACAGTTGGATGATCTACCAATTGGATGTGAAATATACATTCCTGGATGGAATTCTAGAAGAAGAGGTCTATGTTGACCAACCTGAAGACTTTGTTATGAAAGGGGAGGATACAAGGTGTATCGACTGAAGAAATCTCTTTATAGGTTGAAGCAAGCTCCACATATTTGGAATGCACGAATCAAAAACTATATTCAAGATAACATCTTCTCCCAATGTTTGTATAATCATGTAGTTTACACCAATAAGAATTCCCATGGTGATATACTTGTAGCATGCTTGTATGTTGATGATTTTATATTTACAAGGAACAGGTCACCAATTTTTGATGAATTCAAAAAGGCCATGTTTAAGGATTTTGAGATGACCGATGGAGGTCTCATGTCCTTTTTTTGGGAATTTAAGTAAATAAAAAACCTGTTGGTATCTATATATCTCATAAAAAGTATGACAATGATTTTATTGAAAAAATAAATGTGGCCAATTGCAATGATGTAAACACAACAGTAGAAATGAGCATAGAACTGACAAAATATGGAGAAAGAATAAGTATTGACTTGACTTTGTTCAGTAGTCTGATCGGAAGCCTAAGGTACCTCAAAATCAAAAGGTCATATATTGTCTATAGTGTTGGGATTCTAAGAAGGTATACGGAAGCACCAAAAGAATCACATTGGGTATCCGCAAAAGGAATCCTTAGGTATATGAAACGAATAGTGGAATTTGGTATTTTCTATCCATACAATGATGAAGAAAAGTTATATGGGTTCTTAGATAGTGATTAGGGAGGTGACCAAGATGAATGAAAAATAACTACTGGATATGTATTTTTTCTTGGAATGACTGCTTTCACATGGAATTCAAGGAAGCATAGTGTGGTCTCCCTATCCCCATGTGAAGCTGAGTATATGGCAGCATCGTTCACTATTTGTGATGGAATTTGGTTGAGATATCTACTAATGGAGTTGAAGAATTTGTAGGATGGATCCACAATCATATATGTGGATAAAATGTCAGCAATTTAACTTTCCAAAAATCTAGTGTATCATGGAATAAAGAAACACATTTATACCCATAATAATTTTCTAAGAGATTGTATCAAGTATAAAATGACAAAATTAGAGTATTGAGATACTAATGAACAAGTTATTGATATTTTTAAAAAGGAATTACTGACATATTCATTCAAAAAACTAAGAACTATGCTCAGAATAAATCCAATTTTGGTTTGAAGGTGAGTGTTGGAAATTAAAAAAAATACTGTCGATCAGTATTTTCCAAAGTTGTAGTCCCTTTATCTTCCCTATGTGGTGTGTCTTACCCATGCAGATTGGTTTTCCCCATGTGGTTATCCTTCTCCAAGAGCTCAGTGAAATTCCAATGCATCCTTTAATATTTTTTCAGGTTTTTTTCCCTCAATTAATTCTATATCCCATTGATATCTTTGATACTTTTCATTTATCTAAAAAAGTCTATAAATTGGATAATATGTAATTCTTTGAATTTATTTTTTGAAATAGAAATCTTGAATGTTTCTTTTGTCTGTAGTTCCATTTATCTTCCTCTCATTTTCTGGCTTGTATAGCCAATAAGTGCATCAACTACCTAATTTGATAGAGTTGATATTTTCATTCAGGGATGATGAAGGGTGTATCAAGGATTGGGAAACAGGGCAGAGTTCTCTCTGTAACACACTTAATGCTCACAAATAAACATCTCTAATATGAAATTTTCTTCTAATTCCATGAAAGTATTGGGAACAAGTTGTAATGGAACTCTATCAATTTATGACATCATAAGAAATAAGATCTGATATAGGACTAATTTTTCTAAATATGAGTTTCTTTTTTTGGTTATAATTAATAATGGTATAAAAATTATTTGCAAATCATAGACTGGCACAATTATATTGTATTCTTGGGGTCATTTCAAGGATTTATATGACAGATTTTTTGATCTGTCTCCAAATTATATTGATTATTTACTCAATATTGATTATGGTAGATATATCATGGGAGTAGATAATTAAATCAATATCTTGGTGGGAATATTTCCCAAAAAGACAATTTAACCAATTTTAGAGTGGAGGGGCTGCTGGAAGTTTAGATGGATTCTTTGAAGATTTGGATCCCTAGCCATTTTCTTTCTTTTCTTAGTAGTAGAGGGGTTTTTTATTTATATTTGATTGTTTATGAAATTAGTGAGACTTCTTCATATCATAGAATTATTTCCTGAAAATTCATCTGAAACTACCCAAATAATATTGAAATGGATCCATACCAAACATTGTTGTGTATGGTGTAAGTAGGGTTCACCATTATTTCAATTTTCTGATCCTAAAAATATACCATGTCTAGGGTTGTTTCTTGTAAATGTGAAGTGTTTCTTATTTCACTATTATCAAGTGAACATTATTTTGTGTGGATACATATAGTAGATATCAACTTTCTAATAAATGGTTATCATGCATTGTATTTCCCTCTATAAGACAGTTCACCTAGATTCCACTCATATGTGGTGTTGGGTATTACTATTAGTGGGTTATGATGAGTTTTAATTTAACCATTATAGTTTTTATTATCTAATTTGGATAAGTGCATAACGAGTATCTTGTGCTTTCCCATTTCATTCAACCTTTCCTTGGATTTTGGTATAAAGTTAAGGAATCATACTTGTATTGGTAATAAATGTAAATCAACCCTTTAGAATTCATTTATCTTTTTAAATGAACTAGGTAGTAACTCATGTTTATTTTGGATATTTTATGATTTCTTCATTTCCGTTTGAGATTCATAATAAATCATATTGGTGTCATGATATGATAGTATTCATAATCTTATAATGGTTCGAGAAATCAGATATTATCTAGTATTCCACTCTCAATATATTTCTTCAAGTTTACCCAAAATATATCCACTTAAAGGATAGTAATACAGGATTCTTATATATATAAATAAGTAAATTTAGATTAAATTGAAAGTTATTCCATGAGATAAACAATTAATATTCCTGATTCTATATTGAATCGGTATGAGGTAGATTAAACCTATAATTTGGGTAAGATTATTTTGATCATCCTTGATTTATAAAATTACTAATGACTTTATGAGGGAATAAATGGACATGGTGGGGAGAATTTTTATATTCCAATGTAACTTTTTTATATTATTTTATATAAATATTTATTATTTTAAAATTTGTGATGTTTTTATTTAGAATTTTTAAAATTTTGAAATTGTTCAAAGTCACAAAATTGGTGCATGGTAAGGGGTAACCATTCATAGTATAAATTTCTTATCTAGTGGAAAATTAAGGACTATTTCATGGTTTGGGGATCCTTATAGAAGCTTCAGGTTGATTCTAGTGACAACTGCATAGTTGCTGCATGGTTTAGTAAAATATGTGACCAAACCATGCGAGTCACATAAAATTTTAATTTTTAATTTTATTTTTAACCATTTTAAATGGGGAACTATCATATTCCCCACTCAATAACTTGTATTTATTAGAATAACCTTTTCTAAATTATCCTCGTTCTCCCTTGGATTCATGTCATCTCTCTCTTGGTTCAATTGTAATTTCTAAGGTAAAACCCTATTTTACTTCCACTTCTTCTTCTTCTCTCCTTCATTTATCTATTTCTTATATATTTTTATTCTCTCTTGAACCCTAATATATATGGTGGAAAAATACCTTTCCTAGGGTTGGTTTAATCATAGGTTTTTTTAGGGCTTATAAAGTCCTCTCCTTTCCACAAACTTCCTTATGCCATTACTGGTGCTTTGATTTCACTTGTTTAAGATATTTATTTTTCTATAATTCCTTTTATTTAAAATTTCATATGATACATGGGATTTATAAACCAATTACATAAAAAACATTTTTATGTGTTAACATTGAAAATTTTATAAATGTTATCTATGGTTTTCAGGACTTTTCCACTTGATATAAAAGAACTTTTCATAGTGACATAACCCGACCCACCGATACCCCACCTGGGTTGGTAGTAAGCCTTGTGATCCACCCCAAGTATGAATCAAATTTAATAGGTGATTACGACTAGTATCAAGTAATAATATTAAAAATTATGATATTCCATTGCTTAATTAACCTATACAAAGTCACATGTCTTACAATAGGACATAACAATAAAATTTAAAAAAATATTGACTGTAATATATAAAATTCATGTGACATGTTCTATCCAGAAATAGAGTATGAAAACATGTAATGAAATAAAATAAAGGGGGGAAATAAGGACTAATATACCAAAGTAAAAAAACCAACATAAAATTCCTTGAAGGTGAAGATAAATCCATAATGCATGGCTCAGAAAGTGAACTTTGTATGTTTTCATCGCCTCTAGGTAGCACTAAGATCTTGCTTCAGTAACATAATTTCCATTAAAAACACTATAAAAATATCCATTTACAATATAAGACACAATATTTGTGGGATAAATTCTTAAAAAAATGTGAGTATATACAAACATAATGGGATGACTCGAAAAAAAGGATAAATAGGAAGACCAGTTAGCTCAAAACCAAAAAAAAGTAAGAATAAAACCAAGAAATGATTTAAAGGTAGAGAACCATAGTCATATAAGATAGTAAAAATATTTATAATTTATCCATATATTAATTATCCCTATAATGAAACCCATGAACCTAAATTACTCAGATTTACCCCCCATGTTACCACTCAAAATTATATTTGGGGTCAATGTCGCACCATAGAGAAGGTGTTTGTCAAGGGAGTATCCATCCCTGGTAGAAGATTTTAGGCTTCATAGGAGTATAATAACAATAATTAAACACAGTGGAATAAAATATAAACTTTTTTGAGGATCTCCCATGCATGATATATGAAACCTATGATAAAACCAAAAATGAAGAACATTATAAAACTGAGTTTTCCATTCACTGAAGATCCATAGAAACCTCTAATATTTTTCTTCATATAAATTTTATAAAGATATCATGAGTGGAAAACATAGGCATCTCACATTTTTAGATATCCATGGGATAATCTTAAACACTAGATTTTTGATCAGGATCCACCAACCTCTGTGATATGATAGTATCTTACATTGTCAAGGAGGAAGATCAAAAAGAGCCTTGGGTGTTAGGGAGTTCATCCAAGAATGAATAAACCACACTAACTTTCTATCATATGGTATTAGGATTTATAAATCCCTCAAAGAATATCCTTGATAGTTAATAACTTAACTCATGTTCTTCAATATATGATTTAATTCTTCTATCATTATATATTTTATAAAAATAAATCAAACTTTAAAATGTTTCATTTTATGAAATAGATTCTTGAACTACAAATTTTGTGAAAAAACAAATGATAAAAATTTATCAATTTTCAACAATAAAATGTTTCATAAAATAATATAACTATGCATTAAAGTCATAATTTTCATTCAATATATATATATATATATCATATATATATAAGGATTTAGGTCATATAACTTTCAATCTCCCACTTGCATTAAATCCTATAATACATTATGAAATTTCACCTTATATTGTCTCATATACAATATCTTTTGAAAACATATCCAAAAAACCTTTTGGATTTATTCCAAAAAACTTTTGAAAAGTTTTCGTCAACTTTACCTTGTATCACATCATATGTAATACATTTTGAATATCCACTCAAAAAACTTTTATATTAACTCTAAAAAAATTAGATCAGCTCTCTAATTCAAAACTCAATCCCCATTAATTCAACCAAAAAGTGTGACCCTATGGGGCTTTACAATGTTGAAAAAAATATGAATATCTTGATCCATATAAATAATAAAAGAGTAGAATATAATAAATAATCAATACTACTCAAGATATAAAGGGATCTATAATGATCTCCATAAAACACATGTATCTCTATACCTATGTCCACTAGTCTACATCATATGAAAATGTGTATTATAATATTTTCTATTTTTATAAGACACTAAGTTACCTATAGCATGGAGCATGTAAATCCCATATATCCAGCTCATATGTTCCCAATCCTCAGAGTGTAGACTAATCTGGTTAATGAATACATTACATATCATTCATCCTTATGGATAGCATGTACCTTATCTAGATATATATAAGGTATATAGGTGTGGCCATACACTCCCATAGTCTATCTCAATCAAGGTCCAAAATTTCACACTCATAATACATGTGGGAAAATCTTATCTTTTGTTAATCTCTAACTAACAACATGATCAACAACATACCCAACCACCCCCCGATTAGCTATGTCCATATGTTAACATGAATAAGTAAGGAATAAATTTATTAAGGTTCTCATTCTAGGTATATCACCAACACTACGTAATGGGTAATCAAATATGATATATTCACCCCATTTATACCAAATACATCTATGTAAGACACTCCATTTGGTACACTTAGTAGGGAATACAATTCATATAAAGAATATCATATACTTTTTTTGTGACTCATGAGTATATTTTGTATCTCTATATAAGAATCCTTCTCACTGTAACATTAACATTTCTTTATAACCTATAAAACTCTATGAATAACATTGTTTTGGGATAAAATCAATGCCATTCTTTGAGAGGTAAATTATTATAGCACTTCATGAAATGTATATCTATATATACATTAATATAGTGAGTATGAAAGAATGATAAAATAGAGCTTGTTGTTCAATTATGATACCCTTTAAAAATATTAACATGATGCCTTTTAATATTCTTAAATTTTTTTATAATACATAATGGAACCAACATAAACACTAATTTTTCATATCATATATAAAAAACATATACATCAGCCTTATGTTTTCTAAAATTTCAAGTTTTTGTTAACTCATTAAATAATATTTAATACACATCACCTATTTATATGAACAATTGATAAAACACTCCCACTAAACTCTTAATTGAGAAAAATATAATAATTAATCTATTTTGAATAATTGTGAGACTTAGGAGTCATATTCCCAATTGTTTAACTCTCTTAACATATTCAAAATTCATAAATTCACAACATAAAATGTTATGATGTAAATTTTTTGTCTACTTAAAATTCTTCCTAAGTTCCACATCGTCATCATTGGAACTCTATTCCATCAAAAAATTTCCCTGAAATAATGTAACTACTTATATTAATATTTAACTATCTTCTTAAACTCTTTCTTGATAAATAAACAACCACTTTATTTTGTTAACTAATGAAACGCATTAAATTTATCTTTACCACCATACACAAAACCAATTTAGGATAAACTAATAACACTTTGTTACAATATGTAACATTTATTTACCTTCTTCCAGGTAATTCTTAACTTCAGTATTGATTCCTTTTTTTGATTGGGAATGTTTTGGAACTTTAGAAAATGGGGATATTTTGTCAAAAAAAAGACCTTAAGTTTGAAGATGTATATTTTTTTGGAATTAGTGGAGTCCATGTATAAATATGTCAGTAGTGAGAAATGCCATGGTGTATAGGCTTGAATATAGAGAGTTTAAGATACATTGTGTACTAACAAGATGTGGTGTAGGGGAAATTAAGGGTATATTTCTTAGTTACTACCAATTTCGACATAGTTTTGTCGTGGAGGGATGGATATTCCATGGAGCTATAGTTGGTTCATTACAATACCACTTCCTATTTGGTAATAGCTACATCATGGTTCTCGTGATGTACAATAGATTTACCTTGGGTGAAGCGGACATGGGTGAGGTTTAAAGAGTCTTTTTAGCATGCTAATTGATCAAGGTTGTTGAGGTGTGGTCTAAGGAGGTTTAATCATGATCTGGATGTTTTCATACTTTCTATTATATGGCCATCGGGGTTGCACTGTGGTATTTTTTTACATACTTAAATTACCCCATTCCCCATTTTATATTTATTTTTCTCACACTCATCTATCATTTTATCTTTTGGATCTTGAAGGCTCCCTAGAATAATTTTGAATCCCCCAAACTCTTTTCTTTGTAGATCAAATCTTTAGTAAAACTATTTTATTACTCTATGATAAGTGATCTCTCCCAATTTTGGATCTCTCTATTTTCTTCTCTTCTCTCCTTTAAGAGTGATCTGATTTTGATGTTTTATTGGATCCTTGTTTTGATGTAATACGTTTATAGGGATTTTCTATAGATCATATACACCTTTTACTCTTTGCTAAAATTTCCATTTTTGTGTTTGATCATTTGATCGCTGATTAATGGTAGGTAACCTATGATGTTTCCTCAAAAAAATGAAACCTTATTTTCTTGATTTATAAAAAGTTCATTTAAAACTAATGTTTTTAGTCTTTGAATTAATTTTGATTTTATGTATGATTTCAAATAAATGTGTTTGTGTAATAAAACCCTATTTTGTGTAGTTTTAAGATATAGAATGATTTGAGAAACGATGGATTGTGATGGAAATCATTTGGTAAAATTATTTTCCTCAATTTGAGAAAAATGGATTAAAATGAAAAATGATTTGAAAAGACATTAATTTTATTAAAACCAATGAATTGGTTTTGAACTAAAATGTAATTTTAAAAACTGAAACACAAAAATTTAAATGTTAACAATGAATTTATTTAAAAAGATTTATTTTCCCATGTTTGATTGATTATTGATTTGAAGCACATGTAGTTTGGGTAGTTAGTTGTAATTAGGAAAATCACACTAGGATCTGAAACACTAGCACTCAATTGATTATGAAAACACTGGAATAAACATATTTCAGCATGATATTTTCCCTGGTGGAGAGTTGGGTCCCAAATTCCTAAGTTATGAGACATGTTCACTCATTTATCCAAGTTTATTAATGAGTACTATGAGGATCTAATTACCATAAACTAGCAGATTGAAAGGATTGATACATAGTGCTATGATATACCTGACTTGATGATTATATATCATTTATTTTTGAAACTGTTTTATTCATTACAACGACTTTATATAAGTGTTTATATAAATGTTCATTTAATAATTTTTTTTGAAATATATTCTATTTATTTTTATTATAAATCATTTTTTGTTTAAATTCTTTAGTTTCCATGCCATGCCTTGTTTGTTATAAATTTAAAAGAATAATTGGTTTAATTGTTATGGAATTGATTATATAAAACTTGTTGGAACCTTACTGGGATTTATAACTCACACATTTCATTTTCCTTTAGTAATTTGTAGATTTTCTTATACTAAGTCTGATAAAAGGAAAAGTGTTACTTAGAGTTGGTGGATGGTCTTGATACTTGGGACCTAGAGTGATAGAGGTTACATGTGGAGATGTGATCTAATTTTTTCATGGGTTTATATTTAAGCTTTATATTAGTAGATGTGGTGTATTTGGATGATTTATTATTTGGATACTATTTTACTTGTTTGTTTGTAGTACTTTCACCCTTTGAAGTATTGAGAATACTAACTTGTCTGTTTATATTTCTTTTTTGTGGCACAAATTGTTACCTCTTTATTAATGTATGATTCTAGGTGATAATTACCAATAATGTGGATTGTGAATACCCTTTGATTCATGTCAGTGTTGTATAGGGTATCAGAATACCAGGATATCGAGGGTGGTTCATGAAAAATGGTATCAAAGGGAGGTTGTGAATCCTTCCTTGATTTTACTATGTAGTGGGTTATCTTAGTAGATGGGAGGTAAGATTTATGGAAATTAAGATGTAGTTTTGGTTTAGTTTCTATCCATCTCTCATTGTAATGATATTTAAGTCATTGTGGGTGTTTGGGAAAAGTGTCCTCATGAATGTTTCGATCTGTTTTCAAGACATTCCCCAACATTCTATATAAGTATGTTGAAAACGCTAATATTGATTTCTTATTTAAGGAATGTTTATTCTGGTATATCTTATTTGAGATGTTTACATATGTATCCTTATTAGTGATTTCAGTATTTCCTATTGATGTTGTGAAACATCATGCCTTCAAGAAGATGTTTGAATAGGCTGTAAGAGGAATGTGATGATGAACTAAAATAGGTGAATCCTTTGGATGACCATAATCTCACTGAGATATTAGTGCACACAATCCCATCTATGGTATATGTATATAAACCCATTATCATTCATTCTCTAGTAGTGTAACCTTGAAGGGATGAATCAAAAGATTGTTCCCAAGAGTTTCTTCATTAGAAATCACATGATTTCCAATTCTATAATGATCCTTAAGATTTTTAGGATTTATTGAAAAGATAGATCTTCATTTTGAGTTCTTGGAATATCTATGTTTGATTAAAGTGAAATGTGATACCTTCAATATTGAGGTAAATAATAGGGGTGACTATAAATAATCATGTGGGATTAGAGTGGAAAGTCTCTAGAATCCTTTTTTCTAATCATCTCTTTCTAGATTAAATGGAATTGGTGAAATCTATAGAGTTTCTTAACCTCTATAAAGTTGATAGGATGGTGACACAATATGTGAACTAATTTTTTTGATCTTGTTTTGTTTTATCTTGAGGTTGTGATGAATGGGAAGTTAAAGTCTTAAAGGTTTGATATGACACTTTGATCTAATATCTAATCAAAGGTTTTCTTTCTGAAGCTCACTTATTATTCTGATGTTCTAGATAGAGTGTTGATGGTAGATCTTTCCTTGGATAGTAAGTTAGGGTTAATGGGAGATTATTTTTCTTCAAGTGGTATTTTCTTAGTTCTTTTAAATGAAAGAGGAAATGTGGTGAGTCTTACAATGTTTCTCAAAAGCAGGTGGCAATCAGAACTCCTACAGTTATTGGAAGAATCCCTTTGACTTTCTTCTAGTGTGGAGAGGTTGGACATTTGAGACAAGTTTTCACTAAAAAACCCAATATTTTTAGTCTGTACAGTCACTTTGGATACCTATAGAATTTATTACACTTATTTTCATCTCCATGTAGTTTCATGATCTCATCATAACTAAATAGTATTGTGGTGAAATTAGATGCTTCAAGAACAAAGGGGTTCCATACACATGCATCTAAAAGAAATCTTCTTCATAAAGTGTAATGGCCTCTAGATGAAGCTAATGTGGGTCCAATGACTATGATAGGTACCATCACTATATATTCATCTTTAGTGGATACTTTATTTGATACCTTTTCATCTCACTTGTTTATATTGACCTGTATTTTGAATTATCTGAATCTTCCTATGTATTTTTTTCCTAATGTGGTTGATATTATTGCACCTCTCAAAATGAAGAGATGGCAGGGTCTTAGCTGACCTGCTTATGTTTTCCCTTTTTCAAATATTGAGCTTATCTAGAGTTTGTTGGTTCTATAAATGAATCAAATTGACATCATTTTTTATATGGATTGAATGATATATCATAAGTATCAGATTGAGTGTTATATTTATAAGGTCTCCTTTACTGCACCAGATGGGGTGTGCCTTGTTTTTCAAGGATAATGGGACCTAAGTTCAAGTAGAGTTGAACCAGCCTTTATGTTGTTGGACAAGGTAATATCAGTGTTTTCTTTTGACTTCGAATGAGAATCCTTGAGAGATAATCTCCCTCCATCTTTCATTGAATTATTTGGTGTTTTTCCTTATAATTTTTCTATCTTTCCACTAATAAGATAGGTATATTTTTCTATTGAAATAGTAACTAGTACTCATCCAGTGTTTATTACTTTTTACCATATTGGACTAACAGAGTTAAATGAGATAAAAACTCAATAGGGTGATTTTCTAGAGAAATTATTCATATGTCTAAGTGTGTCACCTTGTATAGAACCTATTCTAATTTTGAACAAATATGATGAGACACTTTACCTATATATTGATTACCAAAAACTCAATGAAGTTATGGTGAAGAAAAAATATATATTTCCAAGTATTGATGATCAGTTTGACAAGTTGAAATGGGAGAAGTGGTTTTGAATATTGATCTTAAATATGGTTATCATGAGTGGATAATAATATATTCTGGAATTTATAAGACAATCTTCAATAATATGTATGTTCATTATGAGTTTCTTATCATTCCATTTGATATGAAAAATTATCCTATAGTTTTTATGGCTCTAATGAATAGGATATTTCAAGAGTACCTTGAATCTTTTATGGTGAAATTTGTGGATGACATCCTAGTTTACTCTTAGAATAAGTATAACCATATACATTATTTTTGAGAATTTCGAGAAACCTTGATAAATCATAAAATCTATGAAAATATTTTGAAATTTTATTTTTATAATCAGAAGGTGAATTTCTTAGGACATGTGGTCTTAGAACATGGTATTTTATTTGATCCTAAAAATGTCACATATGTTATGACATGGTATAAACCATGTAATGTTTTTGAGATTTTGAGTTACTTGGGTTTGGCAGGATATTATCACATATTCATCAGATGTTTATTAAACTTAGCTTCTATAATGATCACTCTAATTTGGAAAGGAGTGATGTTCATTTGGGTTGAAAGAATTTATATTTCTTTTATTGGGATGAAAAATATTTTGACTTCTTCATTAGTGTTTACTCTTCCTAAGGTCGGTAAGGGCTATGTGTTCTTTTATGATGCATCAGGTTTGGGTTTGGGTTGTGTCCTTATATAGGGTGATCATGTGGTAGCCTATGGATCTAGCTAGCTCAGGCCACATGAGAAGAAATTTCCAAACCATGATCTCAAGCTCATAGTTGTGATGCATGTTATTAATATTTGGAGGCATTACCTTTTCAGATAATGGTTTAGCATTTATTCTAACCACAAAATCTTGAGTTATATCTTCTCTCAAAAATATTTGAATCTCCAATAGAGGTGTTTGGTGAAGTACCTTTAGACATTTTATTTTGAAATTTATTATACCCCTATAAGGGTAATGTACTTTTCTATACTTTATGTAGGAAAATTCCAACCCATGATGTGAAATAATCCTCATAATAGTGAAATATGATATAAATCATTACTCAATTGCATTTGGGAGTCTAGGAGAAAAAGTATGAGGTTATTTTGGAAAGCATGCAGGTGACCTACTCTCTTCTCAAAATGATTCATTTGGAGTAGTATATTGATGATGAGTTACATATAATTGGGTACTCTATTTATGTTTGGGAGACCATTGGTGAGTTTTAGTTCTCTTTAGAGGGTATCCTATGCTTATGGAACTTGTATATTGTAACTTTGTTGGTGAGAAAGTTGTGACATGGGATTGCTAATATTTCTAGTAAGTTGTGTACCCTGGAACCACAAATATGTTCTATGATATTCGAAAATGATTCTGGTGGCTGGGTATGAGCCAATACATCAATGACTTTGTTTCTTATTGTTATACCTACCAACGGGTCAATGTTGAGCACCAGATACCTTTAGATTTTCTTTAGCTAATTCAAGTGGATACTTGGAAGTGGGACACAATTTCAATGTAATTTGTGGTTGGGTTTCCATGTACCCCTCAAAAGAATAATGAGATGTGCATCATGATTTTCAGGCTAACCAAATCGGTTCACTTTATACCCATTCAAGATATGACCAAAGTTGAGAACATGAGACATATCTACGCATGGGATGTTGTTATATTGCATGGAGTTCCATCTATTATATTATCTGATAGGGATTCCTATTTCACTTCCCACTTCTATAGAGGCCTCCAAAGTTCATAGGGTCCCGTATTTATTTAAGAATGACATACCATCCACATATGGATGGGTAGGTAGAACGATCTATTCAAATTCCTAAGTATATTCTATGTTCATGTGTTCTTTACTTTGGTGGAGTTTGGTATGACCATTTTGTACTGGTTGAGTTTCCCTATAAAAATAGTTACCATTATACTATAATAATTTATCCTTTTTATGCCTTATATGGTCGGCCTTATAGATCTTCATTGTGTTGGTTGAAGATGGTAAAAATTTCCTCGTTGAGACTAAGTTTAGTCAAAGAGATGATGATGAGGATTCAGATGGTTCTTCAAAGAAAGTTGACGGAATAAATCTAGTATAAATATTATTCTAATCATCGACGATGACCGTTGTAGTTTTCTGTTAGTGAAATTTTTTTATTGAGAGTTTCACCTCAATTGGGTCACCATCATCATGGGAAATAAGGAAATATTTCACCAAGGTTTATGGTTCCTTTAGAGATTATTCAGTGAGTGGAGGAAGTGTCCTAAATTTTAAAAATTCAACAGAATTTGGATTCAATCTATAACATGTTTCAAATATTATAGCTTTGAATGTATCTTTTTTACCCTTCTCATGTCTTGAGTTGGTAAGATATTTATGTTGTGCCTAATTTATTCATACTTGAACTTCTAGTTAGTATAGTTGAATTTGATAAAAATGTTGTTTGTGGGAAGATGAAACCTTTGTTTAGTATATTATGGAATCATAGTTCTCATTATCATGAGATGTGAGTGTGTGATGAACTAATGATATAGAACTGGACTCATTTCATCAATAAGGAAACTTATTGATAGTATTCCTAGCGAAATAATGTTTTTATGGTGGGGAGGTAGTGTGACTTCCTGACCAGAAAGCCACTAAATGGTTCCCTAAACTGGTTGGACACATGGTATCATGTATTTCTCCCTATGTACTATAGGCTTTCAACTAGAAGTAAGGGACTAGGGTGTGACCATGGAAAGAATATACCCTTAGGTTAGAGTGTATCATAATAGAATAATAGATATATAAAAAACATATAAAGTAATAATAATAATAATAATAAGTAGAAGAAGTAAATCATCCAAACATGATATATATATATATAACTAAATAACACCCACAATATCCAACTCATATGTAGATGATGATAATGATATTATAGAATACAAAAAATTGGAAGCAGAAAGGCATCAATACATGCTATAGAAAAATATATAGAAAGACTAAAAGGCAAAAATATAAAATAATACCAAGACCATGCTTGGAACTATACTCCAATATTCCATCCTATCACATAAATCAAGCATCCATAGTTGGAACCTTTCCCTTTTCCTGGCCTAAAATCATGATGTCTTTTTTTGTACTAATCAGTAGCCTAAATAGGGTGTGAGTAACACTAAGTAGGCCACCACCAACAGTGTCTATAATAAATACAGTCTAGGAATATAAATTTAATTGTGTAAAAATATATTAATAATAAGTGGAATTAAAATGCATGAAATAAATACCAAGTCAGGCTTGGACTCCTTAGGGGATTCCTGACTAACCATACCTAATTCAGCCTAAGATGGACACATCTGATTATGTAACCTATAATTATTCAGGTCCTAGGGATATCATAAGAATAATCATGTAATAATAATGATGACGGAGGATCCAAGGTAAAACTGGGGCATCCTTAACCTTAGGAGGTCATTCTAGATCACGGTATTAACCATACAACCTAGCTAAAGGGTCTAAGTGAAATCTAAAGGATTCACCCTAGGTATTCCACTGGTGAAATATCTCTAATCGATTCCTTGTAGTACATCCAAAGTAAATACCAGGCTAAGCATGATTGGATCCCAAGAAAATGATTCAAGGTGTCATGTGTCCAAATTCATCAAGTGGAATCCAAGGAGATTATATAAGGCATTCTAATTTCTAGATATAAATCAAATAAATAATTTATGTTATGTGAAGGAATACATGTACTAAGACAAAGATTTAATTCCAAGGTGGGTATCTCCCTTGGAAACCATCTCAATGAATCAAGGTATCTTTCTCAGAGTGCTTGAGGATTCACTCAGGAATCCAAGGTTGGGTCAATTCTAACCACTCCTTTAACAGTAAAAGGGTCCTTAATCAATCAGAAAAATTTAGAATTAATCAAAGGAAAAATGTTAATCCATGCCTCTTTACCATTTTATTTTAATTCAAGTGCTCCATTTTCATTTATAAATGAAAAATGTGTAAATGTGGTTTCATACAATTAAAAAATTTATTCATATTCAATAATCTAGGTGAACATGATTTCTATATCACAATGCTATAATTCATCCATTTAAATTAATTAAATTCTTTAAAGTAAGTCAAAACTAACACATTGAAGGGTGTTTTGGTTAATATTAATCAAAAAGGGAATGTAGGCACATAGAGGGATCACCCAAGGTTGGATCATGTTCAGTTCATTAGCCTCCAATGATAATGTCGTGTCTATTCGAGAGTTTGGGTGTCAAATAAAGCTACCAATTTAAGGTAGATTAATTTTATAGAAAAATCCCACGTAAAATAGATGCACATCACAATAATGGAATTTATAAATGAAAGATATATTAAGGGAAAAGGTATATACCATATATCTTATGGATTTAGACAGACACTCATCCAATTTTAGCCTCAAATCCAGACTTGAATTATGACAACCCTGCTTTTGTTACAAACATAAACATGATTTATTACATAAACTATTCACTTGATAAAACATGGATGATCGAGAGGTATAATGTCTTTGGGGTTTAGTATCATTAAATAACAACTTAAAACATGAAATACAACATCTTTATTTAAAACTTCCTTTTCATGACCACTATATTCCCTCGTACTTAGCATTGCATGGGATAACCTGAGGACATGCATAAGAAAGGGGGTGAGCTATAAAGCCCAGTAAGGAAATAAACATGGAATATATGAGGAGTAAAATAAATATTATACAATAGTCATATCAATAGATAACAAGAGAAACATGAACATAAAGGCACGATAAAGCATGATAATCATAACTTGGAAATGTGGCAACAACACTTAACATGGAATTAGCATGAGCCAAGGATCATTGCACATAGAGCATGAGTAAATCCTCATTTCACATGAAGCACGAGTAAACCCTCGTTGCACTTGAATTATCATGATTCAACACTCATTGCACATGACGTATCATGATACTATACTTTACCCAATGCATTGGAGCGCTATAAGGGCGAACCCTTCTTAAACATTTCATTTCATGCATAAGTGTGCCACATGGATCATAAAACATGGATTCATAAAACATAATCATTTATTCCACGATAAAGGAATGAGGAATTAATACATGAAACTTTATAATCAATAAGTAAATGTGCATAAATTTGAATACCCTTGATGGAGAAATGGGCATGGTATTCACTACACAATGACATTGGCTTAGAAAATCGGTGTGATTTCGGCAGCATAATGGAATGACATAAGCATTCATGAAAAATGGTTTATGAGATAGAAAGGGGTTCCTCATCATATTTACATGTAATGGACAGTAAGTAGGTCATATAGATACATTTCCCAACAATTTTAATGGAATTTAAATTCATGATACAAAAGTATTGCTTGAATGTAAAAGAGGAAAGAGAAGTTCCTTTGAGAATTTTGGCACAGTAATGGGTGTACATGGGAGGCATTTAATGAGAGATAAAGGGGCCTCCCATCATTCAAAAATAAAGAGGGCAGTATAAGGGAGGTGTGAAACCATACCTCAATATTCATAATTTAAATTAAAAGGGTAAAACAACTTAGAGAAAATTGGACAAAAATGAGAAAGGAAGAAAAAACCCTTACTTGGAAGTGTGCTTACAAAGGCTTGAGAGAGGCTTAAGAGAGGATTCTTCGGAGCTTGGGGCACCCTGAGAGAATTCTAGAGAGAGTAGGGAAGAGTTTTGATGAACTAAAAAGGCTTTTAGTGAGGAGGAAGTGGGAGCTTCGGTGGGTTTATATAGGAAAGGTGAGGGAATTCTTTATTATTTAGTTTTGGGACCCCTTATATTAAATTAATCCAAACCACAAACTATACCATGGTTTTTGCCCATGGTTTTTGGAAAAGGGAAGAGGAAAAAAATATTTTATAAGTCCAAAGTCCGAACTTCTTAAAACAATAGGGTTGCTTATGTGGAGGTGAGTCACACTCCCATGGAAAACAATTTAAAAGGACAAGGTGTTTAATAAGTCTTGAAGGGTCCATTAATGCTTTGAAAAGTAAGTCAAACAAACCCAAAATCACATTATTTTAATGTTAAAACATATATTGGCCGAACATAAAGCTTATAGATTTTTATTACATCACTATTGGGTCATTATGATGTCATAAAACACATTATATATTTAAAGAGTATTTAATTTTTACCCAAAAAAAATTGACTGTCTCAGAAAATTATGAAAAATTCACCATTGGATAATTTTGATGTCCTGATTCTAGAAATAAAATTTATTTTATATAAATAATTTTCTAAATATGTTAATTTTCACTTTTAAAATTAAAACCTACATTTATCGAAAATTCACCGGTTTTGACAAAAATGGCTTTCAAACCTTAATAAAAATTACAATTGCATTCTTAAAATTATATGATCATTTTAATATAATAAAATTAATTTAGTAATAATAATAATAATATTTTATTAAAATATTATTTATTTCAAAAATTCCTTAATTTAATAAAATATAATTCTTAATTAAATAATAACCAAAAATACTATTTTCACTTTAAAAACTATTTACAATGCATCAATAATGACAAGAAAGTATATTCATTATTATATACAAAAAACAATGTACATGAACATAGTACTATAGATTTGTTACATAACCCCCTAAAATAGCCGCATAAGAGTTAAGGGTAAGGTGTGCGATGGTGACAGACTCTTGGGGTGGCTCGGATAACATAGATTGAGTTGTAATCTCTATCAACTTCCACTTTTCCCGTAGACGGTCTCGTTCGAGCATGACATGGTGAAGCTCAGCTTTGGATTGGTCAAGAGCGAAGCCCAAAGACGCCACCTCTTTTCTGAGCTCTGATAAATGGGCTTTTTATGGATAAATTCTACTGGATGAGGCCATTTCTTCTTTTGTTTGAGTAAATTGGATTTGTTAAAGCCCTATATTTATACTAATCATGTGATCACTGTTCAACGGCTATAAAAGTAATGGTAACAATTCTTAACATAAAAATAAATAAGTTGAAATTTTATATAAAAATTTTACATAAAGAGACAATTAACTAGATCAATAGGAATTTCCATTAATGAAACTTTGGGTCGTTACAATATTCCCCCCTTCAGAAATTTCACCCTCGAAATTTCCTTTTCCCACGCTAAAAAGGATGTGGGTAACTCAGCTTCATCATTTACTCTGATTCCCAAGTTGCTTCTTTAAACTTGTGGTTTCTCCACAACACCTTGACAAGGGGAATTATCTTATTTCGTAGAACTTTTTGTCTACGATCTAAGATCTTCACTGGTTACTCCTCATAAGAAAGATCATCCTCTAACTATACCACCTCAGAAGAGAGTACATGTGAAGGGTCCGGTATGTAATTCCTTAAGAGGGATACATGAAAGACATCATGTACTTTGGTCATGGTAGGTGGAAGTTCTAGTTTATAGGCCACAACCCTGACATGATCAAGAATCTTGAAGGGGCCGATGTACCTTGGACTTAACTTCCCTTTCTTTACAAACCTCATGACCTTCTTCCATGGAGATATTCATAGAAAAACCATGTATCCAATTTTAAACTCAAGGTCTCATCGACGATCATCTGCATAACTCTTCTGTCGACTCTGGGCTGCCTTGATATGCTGCTGAATGGTTTTAACCTTCTCTACCATTTCCTTGACCATTTCCGGTCCAAGAAGCTTACGTTCACTGACCTCATCCCAAAACACCGTTTTTCTGCACCTTCTCCCATAAAGGGCATCATATGGTGCCATTTGGATGCTCAAGTGGAAACTGTTATTATAAGAGAACTCAACCAGAGGAAGATGTTGATCTCATCCTCCTTTAAAGTCCATTGAGCATGCTCTCAACATATCCTCAAGTGTTTGGATAGTACGCTCGGATTGGCCATCAGTTTGAGGATGATAGGTCGTACTAAAGTTCAGTTCAGTATTCAGAGCATGTTGAAGACTCTTCCAAAACATAGAGGTGAATCTTGGATCTCGGTCAGACACAATAGATAGTGGCACTCCATGCAGCCTTACTACTTCCCTGATATATATTCGTGCCAGTTGATCCAAAGAGAAATCCTCTCGAATAGCAATGAAGTGTGCAGTCTTTGTAAGACAATCCACAACAACCCAGATTGTATTGTTTCCTTTGGATGTCCTTGGAATTCTGGTGACAAAGTCCATGGTGATGTTCTCCCATTTTCATTCTGGTATGGGAAATGGTTGCATCATCCCCTTATACTTCTGCATCACTGCCTTCACTTGCTCTCACACCAGGCACTTTGATGTATATTCAGCAATCTCATTTTTCATATTATCCCACCAAAAGTTTTCTTGTAGATCTCAATACATCTTTGTGCTCCCTGGGTAAATAGAGAAATTTGAACTATGTGCATCATCCAAAAGTTCCTTCTTCAGCTCCAAACTTTATGGAACACAAATCCTTTTCCCAAACCGCACAATTCCTTCTTCATTAACATTAAACTCTCAGGATTTCCCTTTTTCGATGGCTTCCACTTTTTCTTGAATTCACACATCATCCTTTTGAGCATCCTTTAACATTTCCAAAAGAGACGGTTAATCAATAATTTGTGAAAGGACTGATGATGTTCCCTTCTCTATGATTCCCATGTCCATCTTCATCAAGTCTAAGAAGATTGGATCCTTCTCAATTCTCATCATTGATAAAATCGTTGGATCCTTTCTACTTAGGGCATCTGCCACCTTGTTTGCTTTCCCAGGGTGGTAATGTATTGAACAGTCATAATCCTTGATGATCTCTATCCATATTTTCTAGCGCATATTAAGCTCTTTCTATGTGAATATATATTTAAGACTCTTGTGGTCAGTATATATCTCACATTTCTCACCATAGAGATAATGCCTCCATATTTTCAAGGCAAAGATCACTGCCGCCAACTCCAGATCATGTGTTGGATAGTTTCACTCATGGATTTTCAATTGCCTTGAGGCATAGGATATCACTTTATCATTCTGTATCAGCACACAGCCTAAGCACTTCTTCGAAGCATCACTGAATACCACAAAAATTTCCCCACTTGTGGGTAAAGTAAGCACAAGCATAGTGATAAGCCTCCTTTTCAACTCCTTGAAGAATTATTCACATTCATCACTCAAAGAAAACTTTACTCCCTTTAGAGTTAGCTTGGTAAGAGGGTTGGACAATCGTGAGAAATTTCTCACAAATCGTCACTAATATCCAGCTAACCCCAAGAAGCTATGGATATCCATTACAGATGTTGGCCTCAACCATCCTTCAATTGCATCTGTTTTGGAGGGATCTACAGATATCCCATTGATTGTGATAATATGGCCCAAGAATGAGACCTCCTTCAACCAGAACTCACACTTGTTCTACTTTTCATAGAGCTTCTCCTTGCGCAAAGTCTCTAGTATAGTTATTAAATGCTCCTCGTGATCCTCTTTGGTTTTGGAGTATATTAGAATATCATCTATAAAGACTACCACAAATTTGTCTAGGTAATATCTAAAGACTCTATTCATCAAGTCCGTGAATATTTCTGGATAATTAGTGAGTCCTAAAGGAATTTATATGAATTCATAGTGCCTGTATCTTGTACGAAAAGTAGTCTTGGGGACATCTTCCTTCTTCACCCTTACTTGATAATATCCCGACCACAAATCTACCTTGGAGAAGTATTATGCTCCACGCAGCTAATCAAACAAGTCATCGATCTGTGGCAGAGGATAATTGTTCTTTATCATGATTTTGATAAGTTCGTAATAATCGATGCAAAGCTGCATTGACCCATACTTCTTCTTGATGAAGATGACTGATGCACCCCATGGTAAAGCACTTGGGGTGTATAAACCCTTTATCCAGATTCTCATGTAGTTGTTTCTTCATCTCTTTAAGCTCCATAACATCCATTCTATATGGAGTCTTGGATATTGGTAGCACCCCTGGTATAAGTTCAATTGAGAATTCAACATCTCTGCTAGGAGGAAGACCAGACAGTTCCTCGGGAAACACTTCAGAGAATTCCCTCACAATTGGCATTTATTTAAGGATGGTTACTTCCTTGAACTCAATCATCTGAGCCAGATACGCGTGCTCATAGGGCAGTAATATCCATGCTTGAGATGATGGAGCTAAAGTAGATTCATCTTCCTCCTTACACTTATAAAGAATCGGGGGTTGATTCTCCATATGGAGTGTGATTTCCCTTTCCTGAAAATTTATGTCAACTCTATATAAGGAAATCCAATCCATGCCAATAATTACATAAAATTCCACTAGAGGGAGTATGATGTGGTTCTATGGGAAATTAAATCCACATATTATAACAGGGGAGGACTTATATTCATGGAATGCAATGATTTCCCCAATTTCCATACTCACTGACATCTTCACTTCCATGATTTGTGGTGGTGCTCGGATTGTTCTACTAAACTTTTGAGATATAAAATAATGCGTAGAACCTAAATCAAAAAGTATGTTCATTATTCCTAAATTAATAACTAGCATACCTGTCACCACATTGTTGTCAGGGTTCACTTCGGCAGAAGTGATGGCAAAATCTCTTCCTTGCTACCTTAGATGTTGTTGGTTGCCTTCGAAAACCCTTGGTTTAGGGCACTGATTTGAAAAGTTCCCCAGTTCTTTATAGTTGTAGAAATGAAAAATGCGTTGAGGTTCGAACGGAGCATTACTCTCCTCTGTCACAGCCGCGGGTCTTTCTTGCAGACAATTAACAGCTAGGTTCCCTTCTCTTCCACACCAAAATCATTTCCTCGTCCCCTTGAGGCAATTTCTAGGGTGCTTTTTTCCGCACTTTTGGAAAGTGGGGTGCTGGATCTTCTTAGCACCATTGGATTTATTCATCGGACCACCAGCATTGAATTCCACCTTACGCTTCTTGTCCCCATGATACCCCTGGGATTCCCCAATCTCCATTTCATCCTTGAGTGCACATTGGACAATTTTCTCATAACTATCGAAGTCACGGATCGCTAATGCTTTCCGCAGGCTGGGTTTCATCCCACAAAAGAAGCGTTCAACCTTGAATTTGGGGGTAACGACAAAGTTGGAACCGTATCGTGCAAGCCTTGTGAAGTTTTCCTCATACCCTCCAACAGATTATTCTTCTTTTTGTTTGAGTAAAGGAAGTCCCTTTCCATCTTAATCCAGAGGGTGCGCAGAAAATATTTATCGAAAAACATCTTCTAGAAATCCTTCCATTCAAATTCCTCAATCTCCTCCTCAGGCTTTGTATTTTTTATCAACGTCCACCATTGATCAGCTTCACCCTCCATACGATAAGCCGCTAGGAGAACCTTCTCTTGTTCAGAACATTGAAGGATGGAGAAGAACTTTTCAATGGAGTTGATCCATTGTTCATCGATCATGGGATCAGATGATCCACTAAAAGTAGGAGGCCTTTGTCTCATGAAGCTCTCGATAGCGACTTGTTCTTTCTTAGGGGGGGGGGGGATTGAAAGTTCCTCTTGACCCATGTTTCTATTCAAATATTGAGTTAGCTGAGAGAGAAGCGCGACAAAGTTCACGATTCCCGCTCCCATTGGATTGGGCATCTCATTAGTACAGTCAACAAACTGATCTTCACATCGGTTGTTATCCTGAGTCCTCCTATTACCGACCATTGGCTGGAATAAAAGGAAAGTTAGGGGGTAACACATAAAGGGTAATCCAAAGAAAAAAATTTGATGACTTATAAATAAACTTGTATTTCCTTAACTCATGAGTCTATAGGCTTCAATCTAGGCTTTTCATGATCTACTTTCTAACATATATTCTTAGGGGCATTTTTTTAATTCCTTTAATAAGGGTTCATACTAATCTTGTGAATTTATCAAAACATATCCCTCGAGAGTGTTGTAACCAAGAGTGTAGAAAGGACCATTGTCGTGCACCAGTTCCCGTTCGAGTCTAGCTCAAAGCGGTGTTTTCAGGTTTTACCCCTAGGATACATCTATGTCAGAGCCGCCTCTACCTGCCCGTATCCAGATAGGGATGTATTTGTTTGATAAACCACTTACTAAGTATTTACCAAAACTTAGGGATGTTTTTATTATACTTAGTCTTGTCTCTAAGGCTTTACTAGGGTTTTCTAATCCTAATCCCAAAAATAACTAAACCTATCCTCTGATAGTAACTATAACAACCCTACTCTTATTACAAACTTAAACATGATTTATTACATAAACTATTCACTTGATACAACATGTATGATCGAGATTTATAGTTTCTTTGGGGCTTAGTATCATTACATAACAACTTAAAACATTAAATACAATATCTTTATTGAAAACTTCCTTTACATGACCACTACATTACCTCATACTTAGCATTGCATGGGATAACCTGAGGATATGCATAAGAAAAGGGGTGAGATATAAAGCCCCGTAAGGGAATAAACATGGAATACATGAGGAGTACAATACATGTTAGACAATAGGCATATCAATATATCACAAGAGAAACATGAACATAAAGGCATGATAAAGCATGATAATCATAACACGTAAATGTGGCAACAACACTTAACATGGAATTAGCATGAGCCAAGGCTCATTGCGCATAGAGCATGAGTAAATCCTCATTACACATGAAGCACGAGTAAACCCTCGTTTCACTTTAATTATCATGATTCAACACTCATTGCACATGACGTATCATGATACTATACTTTACCCAATGCATTGGAGCGTTATATGGGCACACCCTTCTTAAACATTTCATTTCATGCATAAGTGTGCCACATGGATCATAAAACATGGATTCATAAAACATAATCATTTATTATACGATAAAGGAATGTGGAATTCATACATGAAACTTTATAATCAATAAGTAAATTTGAATAAAGGTGAATACCCTTGATGGAGAAATGGGCATGGTATTCACTACACAATGACATTGGCTTAGAAAATCGGTGTGATTTCGGCAGCATAACAGCGTGACATAAGAATTCATAAAAAATGGTTGATTAGAGAGAAAGGGGTTCCTCATCATATTTACATGTAATGGACAGTAAGGAGGTCATATAGATACATGTCCCAATAATTGTAATGGAATTTAGATTCATGATACAAAAGTATTGCTTGAATGTAAAAGAGGAGAGAGAAGTTCCTTTCGGAATTTCGGCATAGTAACGGGTGTACATGGGAGGAATTTAATGAGAGAGAAAGGGGTATCCCATCATTAAAACATAAAGAGGGAAGTATGAGGGAGGTGTGAAACCATACCCCAACATTCATAATTGAAATTAATAGGGAAAAACAACTTAAAGAAAATTGGAAAAAATGAGAAAGGAAGAAAAAACCCTTACTTCGAAGTGAGCTTCCAAAGGCTTGAGAGAGGCTTGAGAGAGGCTTACTGGGAGCTTGGGGCACCATTAGAGGATTCTAGAGGGATTAGGGAAGAGTTTGGACGAATTCCAAAGGCTTTGAGTGACGAGGAAGTGGGAGCTTCGGTGGGTTTATATAGGAATGGTGAGGGAATTCTATATTATTTAGGTTTTTGACCCCTTATATTAAATTAATCCAAACCACAAACCATCACATGGTTTTTGGAAAAGGTAAGAGGAAAACAATATTTTATAAGTCCAAAGTCTGAAGTTCTTAAAATAATAGGGTTTCTTATGTGGAGGTGAGTCACACTCCCATGGAAAACAATTTAAAAAGACAAGGTGTTTAATAAGTCTTGAAGGGTCCATTAATGCTTTGAAAAGTAAGTCAAACAAACCCAAAATCACATTATTTTAATTTTAAAACATATATTGGACGAACATAAAGCATATAGTATTTTATTACATCACTATTGGGTCATTATGATGTCATAAAACACATTATATATTTAAACAGTATTTAATTTTTACCCAAAAAAATTGATTGTCTCGGAAAATTATGAAATATTCACCATTGGATAATTTTGACGTCTTGATTATATAAATAATATTTATTTTATCTAAATAATTTTCTAAATATGATAATTTTCACTTTTAAAATAAAAACTGACATTTATCGAAAATCCACCGGTTTTGACAAAAATGGATTTCAAACCTTAATAAAAATTACAATTGAATTCATAAAATTATTTGATCATTTATATATAATAATATTAATTTAATAATTATAATTATAATATTTTATTAAAATATTATTTAATTCAAAAATACCTTAATTTAATAAAATAGTATTCTTAATTAAATTATAACCAAAAACACTATTTTCACTTTAAAAACTATTTACAATGTATCAATAATGACAAGAAAGTATATTCATTATTATATTAAAAAAATAATTTACATGAACATTGTACTAGAGATTTGTTACATAACCCCTTAAAACAGCCGCATAAGACCTAAGGGTAAGGTGTGTGATGGTGACAGACTCTTGGGGTGTCTCGGATAACATCGCTCGAGTGGTAATCTCTATCAACTTACACTTTTCCTGTAGATGGTCTCATTCGAGCTTGACATGGTGAAGCTCAGCTTGGGATTGGTCAAGAGCGAAGCCCAAAGACGCCACCTCTTTTCTGAGCTCCGACAAATGGGCTTCGTATGGAGAAATTCTGCTGGATGAGGACATCGCTTCTTTTGTCTGAGTAAATTGGATTTGTTAAAGCCCTATATTTATACTAATCATGTGATCATTGTTCAACGGCTATAAAAGTAACGGTCACAATTCTTAACATAAAACTAAAGAAGTTGACATTTTATATAAACATTTTACATAAAGAGACATTTAACTAGATCAAGAGTAATTTCCATTAATGAAACTTTGGGTCATTACATGAATTACATAGAATAGAGAAATATATGAATACTCTAAAAGTATGGTATATTAGCTTGCACCAAAATAATGCCGAATATGGTGAGATAAAATGAGAATAGAAGAAAATGGATTGAATCACTTACCAAGAGTAATACAATGAGATGAATAGTGCTCTGATCAAATTTTGGAAAAGGATGAAACTTCAATTCCTTGGTTGGATGGATTGAGATCTTTCCAACAAGAGAGGGGCGACTACTGGCAAAATAAGGATGAAGAGGTTAGTTTAAAGTTTCAAAAATAGAGGGAAAATTTAATTTTACCCATAATTAAAAAGGTGAATGGTTTGGATACACAGTTGGTCAAATCATTTATTAAGCATGTTCCAACACTTTCTAATGGATACACCCCCACTCATGGTTAGACTGCACTATTTTTTCAAACTGTCCACCAACCGTTCAAGGTTAATGCCTATGTAGCACTACATGTGTTGCTAGGAGAATGCTTTTTCAAACTATGCATATCCCATGTGGATCCTTCTATAACTCCTTTGCAATTTTTCACATGGACATTCATCCTACCATACATGGTTTACAAACCATTCTATTCTTCTTACATGGTTACATGGTTGAGATGCATAATTTCTACTAACTATGTTCCAGCCATGCACCTCTACCCGCTCCTCCAAAAATAAGAGCTTCAAGCTCTGAACAATCCCTTATACTCTTAAAACCTTATTTAAACCTTTAAGAACTTCCATTATAAGAAAATAAAAGATTATTACTATAAATTTAAGGGTTCATAACTCAATAGAAAAAACTAATATCTTACAGTCTCCCTTTCTTAAAATAACTCATCCCCAAGTTTCACTTTTGAGGGTGATAAAACACCACATGAAAAAAGCTCTGAAAACTAGGTTTATACGTCTATTTCTTGCTCATATTCCTCATCCCGTATTCATCCTTACTGCTATAGCACCTGATCTAAAGGAACCAACCGACCTCAGAGAGCCTTCATGTTATGATCTACAATCTATTTAATATAATCCTCAAAGGAAACATCGGCTCCCAATTAAATATCCTTGGGATCTAAAATATTAGATCAGTCTGAATAGTAACATCAAAGATGAGACAAATGGAAGACATCATACATAGCCTAGTACCTCTAAGTAATGACTATTTGATAGGATACTGACCTGAATCTCTCTAATATCTTGAAAGTAATGATATAACAAGGTGATATCTTATCATGTCTTGGAATCCATCTATGCCCCATCCTAGGTGAAAATCATAAAAAGACCTGATCCATGACCCTGAACTATGGGGATTGTCAATGATGATTGATTTAAGACACCTGCCTAGACTGGGCTATATCCATATGCTTATGAATCAATTTTACCTACATTGATGTCTCCTAAATGATATGAGTTCCCATTATCACTTTCTCTCTTTCCTCTAACTATCACAGGGGTGAACGACACCTCCAACCATATAAGGCCTTATAAGAATCCATTTTTATTATCACCTAAAAATTTTTATTATAATAAAACTCAGCTAGAGGTGTGTGTGTTTTTAAAGAACCTATAAAATCAAGGATTCTTGCTCTAATCATGTCCACTAAGATCTGTGTTATTCACTTAGAATACTCGTTGGTCTAAGGGTGGTATAGTGTAATCAAAATAAGTTGTCTACCTAATTCCCTATGAATCTATTTCCAAAACTGAGAAGTGAAATGAACATCTCTGTATGATACAATATTATGTGTAACTCAGTGAAGTTAGATAATATCTTGGATATAGAGCCTTCTAATCTCATCCAATGAAAAGGTCGTCTTGATGGGTAAAAATTCAACGTCCTTTTTTAGCCTGTCAATGATCACCCATACTACATCACTACCTCTAGGTGATATTGGTAAACCAGTCACAAAATTCAAGGTGAAATTGTTCCATTTCCACTTAATAATGGGAAATGGTTATAATTTTCCTATTGTTCACTATTTTTCTTCTTTCACCTTCTAACATGTGTAAAACCAAGCAATAAAACTCATTATCTGCTATTTCATTGATGGCCACTAATAATGGAGGAATAAGTCATGATATATCTTGGTAACACTGGGATGTACTACCAAAATTGACGCATGAGACTCATGCATAAACTACTCCTATATGTCTTTGGGAACCCTGATGCATCTTTGAATTAATATTACCTCATCCCCATTAATGATCAATCATGGCGGTGGGTCCTCACCTGAAACACTCTCCCATAGGACTAATTCTTTGGGTTCGGAAAGTTGCATCATCTTAACTTTATCTATAATTGAAGAGGTCACTTCTAAATACGTGAGTATAGGCTTCCTTTGATGATCATATACCTCTATGTGCATCTCAAAAAATAGATTCATCAACTTCCATTCACCATTGGCCTCATGAATTGCCTATGTCTGAGTCCTATGACTCATATAATTAGCAACATCATTACCCTTCCCAAGTGAATATTCAAAATCAAAATCAAAGGAATATAGGTATTCAACCCACCTCCTTTATCTGAGACTTAAGTCATGTTGTTTAAATATGTACTTAAGTATCTTGTGGTTTGTAAACACTACAAACCCATCTCTAAGAAAATAATACCTCCAACAATTCAAGGTGTGAGTTATAGCTTCCCTCTCAAGATTGTGTGTCAGGTAATTCTTCTCTTGTGGCCTTAACTGATAAGACTCATACACCATGACTTCAAATTCTTAAATTATAAATAATCTTAACCCGATTCCTGATGTATCATAATAAACTATATATATTTTCACCGACTCTATAAGAATCATGATTTGTGTTGAAGTCAGTCTCCCTTTCATCTCTTGAAAATATATCTCACATGCTTCAGACCATAGAAATTGTATGACCTTATTTTTCAATAATATGATATTTTCTACTATATATGAAAATTATTAAATAAAGAACCTATAATAGTCATCCATATCTAAGAAATTATAGATGTCAAAAACATTCTTGGGATTCTCCTCAGTAACTACAATGCTCACCTTCTCTAGGTCAACAAAAAATCCAACTTTTGAGATAATGTGACCCAAGAAGTGAACCATATTGATCCAAAAGTGGTAGTTAATGAGCTTAGAAAATAGTTTGGGGTCTCTTAGTGTATTCATCATGATCTAAATATGTTTTTAATGGTTTTATTATGTATGATAATACACCAATATTTCATCCATAAAGACCACAAAAAATGAATCCATATACAAGTTGAAAACTTGATTCATCATATCCATAAAAATTGGGGGGAGATTTCATCAAACCAAATTGAATAACTAGATACTCATAAAGACCATAAATATTGAAAAACATTTTTTCAAGGTTTGTCTAAAGGTAAATTCATTCCTAATGGTATCCCGACCTTGAATTAATCTTTGATAAAACCATTACTCATCGATGTTGGTCAAAGAGGTCATCTATATGAGGTAGTGGGTGTTGGTTCTTAAATGTAATATATTTCAACTAATGTTAGTCCACAAAAAACTTGAGGATATTGTATCTATTTTTGGAGAAAATGACAGGTTAATCCCAAGGTGAAGTACTGGGATGTATGAAACCCTTAGTTTCCAAGTCCTCTAACTACCTCCTGAGCTCCTGCAACTCAATATTAGCTATCCTATAAGGAGGAATGGATATTGGTGTTGATTGTAGCATTGGATTGATAGTAAAATCCACCTATACCTTAAGAGGTAGTCCAATAAAATCACTAGGGAATACATACTAGAAATGATCTACTATAGAAGGTAAATGAACCTCACATGTTCCCTGAACTTTCATATACATGATAGTAATCTGGGTGGTCACCCAACCCAGCCCACGATGCTCTAGTCTATCTCTAATTTCCTAGACATCCCATTCGTGGTTTTGAGTATAACTACCAACCTATAATGATGTAAAGGATACCCTATGGTTATATCAATCTATATAATCATGATAGGGGACCATCCATCCCATCATGATATTAATTTTTAATCATGTTGTCTTGAGGATAAAGAGGTCACATAGGAAACAATAGCCACCGACCATAAGGATTAATTCCTTTCACTTGTTGACACTCTGTGATAGAATTCCCAATGGAGTATCGAGTGTCATCATGCCATATAAAAAAAACATAAAGTCCAATCATTTCCATGATAGACATAGAAATATAAGATTTTGAAGCACCTATTTCAAAAAAATAAGATTCCAAATTGGAGGCTAATGGTATTATACCTCTTATTATAGATGTTTTGGAACCCTAATCCTGATTTGTAGGCTTTATTGGATATATATAGGCTGATCTCTGGCCCTAATCCACAACTTAAACACTCTAAGTAGGTCCACCCTGGTAGCAGTGTACATCCTAGGTCTTACCTACACAACCATGTCCACCTTTTCTACCTATATGGATAATGGTAATCTAACTCCCCACTTTACGTAGTGCTATTAATCCTACTTCAGAATGTGGAGATGGTGTGGATCCTCTCCCAATGATAATAGATGGGATATATCAACAGAATCTTAGAAGATGACTCATTTTACCACATGTTGGTCACTCCACCAAGTTCTGGTCACACTGAGGCTTTATGTGACCTTATCTCCCAAAATGATGGCATATAATAGTACTACCAATGCGAATACTCTATCTGTCACTTATCTTTAGTGAACCCTCCAAATAACTCTTCCTACCACTATATGAACTACTCTACCTTAATATATAAATACCTTACCTCATACCCTCAACTTCCCTCAAGTTGTACTCGATAACTAGATCCCAATTCACTATCTCTAAAAAAATAATCATTAGGAATATATTTACCTAATATTGGATGGAATAATTGATCCCATCCTCAAAACATCTCACTTTTGATAACTCGTCACAAGAAAAAGTTGGCATACAATGGTAAATCTCAATGAAGTGAGATGAATAATTCATAAAAGACATAATTCCCTACTTTAGGTGTATAAACTTTCTCACTTGATAGTCACTCAACATCTAAGGAAAAATGTAATCATAGAAGTGAGATTGGAAATATCCTCAAACCATATTCTAATGTTGATCAGCTAGGTTTATCACATCCCACCAACATTTAGTAAATTCTCATAGCATATAAGTGGTGAGCTTGACCTTCCTTTCTAAAGGAATCTATAGCTGATCAAGGATAGACAAGATGGTATCTAGTTAAGATTCAATAGCTTGAGGTCCACCCTCCCTTGATAAGGTAGTTGGTTGTTTCTATTTGAATTCCCGCATCAACACTGACATAGTCTGTGTGGGTCATAGTTCACCCTCCATAGACTACACTAAGTATAGAAACCCTTCTCAAAACTAAGCAACGGTTTCCAGTCTGAGCATAATAGTTGGTACAATGGGAGGTGCCTCTGGTGGAACTAATTTCAGGTTATGTACCACCACCTCAAGAGCATGGTCGCATCCACCTTCCTAGGGATTGGAATGAGGCCTTCATGGAGGCATATATCTATAATTTCCAAGAACGCACCTTAGAACTCTCTAAAATTATAAGTAAAGGTACAATAATAATCATAAGGGTTAACTACCCATAACCTACTAATCCAACTACTCAAGCTCTAATGTTAGGGTATTGGTCAGATTCCGTGTTTTAATTATATGGGTTTCTCCATATGAACTGTGAATTACAAGGTATAGAGGAAAAGGCCCTTTAAATTTTAATTATCATCCCCATTTAATGGTGACCAATTATATTTAAACATGGAACTCAATTTTTTTCATGTGTGTTTATAAGTATATTTTAAAATTATATGTATATATTTATCAAGGTTTTATTAGATGCATCAATCATTCCCAAATTATAAATTCCTACACTTTATAAGTTACAAATGGTACTACATGTTATTGCAACCAAGATTTTATGATGGTTAAATTAAATGAATCACCATTCCTAATTTTTAAGGGCACACACACTCTATAAATTTTAATTTAAATCCATGTAATTACAACCAACTAACATTGTAGATCATGCGACCAATGGTTCATGGATCAAAATACTATAATTATCTAATTAAGGTTCTCCCATCAAGATATATTGAAAAAAATAGGTTGATGTAGATAGTTTAATTAATCCAATTATTTTATCCCTTTAATAAACTTTAGTTCAATAATAGATAGAGAAGTCAAGGAACTACACATGCTACAAGTAATGTAAACCATATAGTAAATACAGAATGTCATGTGAATCCTCAAGTTCCTAAGATGATGCACGAGACACTCTCTCCTTTCTTTATCAATCCAAGTATATAGATAAAATTTACAATGATAATAAAATCCACAATTCAAGTGTGTCACCCAGCTATAAAATCAATACAACTGTAATAGGTATAATGTAAAACATCAAATACCAACCCAAGAAACTTAAATTTTCCCAATTTGTAGGTTATCTACTCTCAGGAATAGGCTTATTACCAAATTCTAACAATTTTATAGTCTTTGTTATAATACCCAAATAGTAACATAAAAATTAAATGAATATATGATACAACTTTGTGACGTACTAGCCTAAAATACACTAAATAGTTTCCTGAATCGATTGGCTTCATGGACTCAAGCATGTCTCCCCATGCGCTAGAGGCTATCGACTAGCAATTAGGGCGTAAGGTGTGTCAATGGGGATACTATTCGCTCTTGTTAAATTTTATCACAGAGGAATAATAGACAGATAAAAAATAGCAGAATCCATAATAATAATAATAATAAGTAGTGGAATTAAATCATCCAAACATGATATAAATATATATAAGAAAATAAAAACAACAATATCTAGGTTATATAAAGATAATGATAATGATATGATACTATAAAAAAATATGGAAGCATACATAAATGAATACACGCTATACAAAAATATACAAAAATACCAAAAGACTAAACTCCAAAATTATCCTAGCATATACTCAGTCCTCTGCACTCATACACCATCCAATCACATAAATAAAAATCAAGAGTTAGACCCTTTCCCTTATCCCAACATGAAGTCATAAAATATATCTAGGTACCAATTAGTGGCCCGAAAAGGGTGTTAGTAACACTTAGAAGGCCACCAAAAATATTTTCTATAAAATATTGTCTCTGAATATAAATGTAACCATGTGTAGGTATATGAATAAGAAGAGTTATTAAAATTCATGAAACAAATACCATGTCAGACTCAGACTCCTTATTGGATTCCCATATAACCATACTTTCTTAGGCCTAATATGGATGTGTCTAAATAGGTAACCTATAAACAGTCACTGACAAAGGATATCATAAGATTAATCACATAATAATAATAATGATAGAGTACCCAAGGTAGAACTATGACAACCCTACTTTTATTACAAACTAAAACATGATTTATTACATAAACTTCTCACTTGATACAACATGGAAGATCAAGAGGTCTAGTGTCTTTGTAGATTAGGATCATTACATAATAACTTAAAACAAGAAATACAACATCTTTATTGAAAAATTCCTTTACATGACCACTACATTCCCTCGTACTTAGCATTGCATGGGATAACCTGAGGACATGCATAAGAAAATGGGTGAGCTATAAATCCTAGTAAGGGAATAAACATGGAATACATGAGGATTACAATACATGTTAGACAATAGGTATATCAATAGATCACAAGAGAAACATGAACATAAAGTCACGATAAAGCAAGATAATCATAACATGGAAATGTGGGGACAACACTTAACATGGAATTAGCATGAGCTAAGGCTCATTGCACATGGAGCATGAGTAAATCCTCATTGCACATGAAGCATGATTAAACCCTTGTTTCACTTGAATTATAATGAGTAAACACTCATTTCACATGAAGTATCATGATACTATACTTTACCCAATGCATTGGAGTGCTATAAGGGCCCACCCTTCTTAAACATTTGATTTCATGCATAAGTGTGCCACGTGGATCATAAAACATGGATTCATTAAACATAATCATTTATTCCATGATAAAGGAATGTGGAATTCATACATGAAACTTTATAATCAATAAGTAAATGTTCATAAAGGTGAATACCCTTGATGGAGAAATGGGCATGGTATTCACTACACAAAGGCATTGGCTTAGAAAATCAGTGCAATTTCGGCAGCATAACGGCATGACATAAGAATTAATAAAAATGGTTGATGAGAGAGAAAAGGGGTGTCTTGTCATATTTACATGAAATTTACAGTAATGGGGTCTTATAGATACATGTCCAAACAATTTTAATGGAATTTAGATTCATGATACAAAAGTATTTCTTAATTGTAAATGAAGAGAGAGAAGTTCCTTTCGGAATTTCGGCATAGTAACAGGTGTACATGGGAGGCATTTAATGAGAGAGAAAGGGGTCTCCCATAATTCAAAAAATAAGAGGGCAGTATGGGGGAGTTTTGAAACCACACACCAGCATTTATAATTGAAATTATAAGGGCATAAAAATATTAAGAAAATTGGACAAAAAAAAAGATGAAAGGAAGAAAAACCCTTACCTGGAAGTGTGCTTCCAAAGGCTTGAGAGAGGCTTGAGAGAGGCTTCCTGGGAGCTTGGGGCACCTTGGGAGGATTATAGAGAGATTAGGGCAGAGGTTGGATGAACTCCAAAGGATTTGAGTGAGGAGGAAGTGGAAGATTGGGTGGGTTTATATAGGAAAGGTGAGTGAATTCTTTATTATTTAGGTTAGGGACCCCTTATATTAAACTAATCCAAACCACAAATCAGCTAATGGGTTTTTCCCATGGTTTTTGGAAAAGGGGAGAGGAAAACAATATTTTATAAGGCCAAAGTTCTAACTTCTTAAAATAATGGGGTTGCTTATGTGGAGGTGAGTCACACTCCCATGGAAAATAATTTAAAAAGACATGATGTTTAATAAGTCTCGAGGGGTCCATTAATGATTTGAAAAGTAACTCAAACAAACCCAAAATCACATTATTTTAATGGTAAAACATATATTGTCCGAACATAAAGCTTATAATATTTTATTACCTCACTATTGGTTCATTATGATGTCATAAAACACATTATATATTTAAACGGAATTTAATTTTTACTCCAAAAATTCGACTATCTCAGAAAATTATGAAAAATTCACCGTTAGATAGTTTCGACGTTCTAATTCCAGAAATAACATTTATTTTATCAAAATAATTTTCTAAATATGTTAATTTTTACTTTTACAATAAAAACTGACATTTATCGAAAATTCACAGGTTTTGACAGAAATAGATTTCAAACCTTAATAAAAATTATAATTGCATTCATAAAATTATAAGATCATTTATATTTAATAAAAATTAATTTAATAATAATCATAATATTTTATTAAAATATTATTTAATTCAAAAATCCCTTAATTTAATAAAATAAAATTCTTAATTAAATAATAACTAAAAACACTATTTGTACTTTAAAAACTATTTAAAATATATCAATAATGACAAGAAATTATATTCATTATTATATACAAAAATAATGTACATGAACATAGTACTAGTGATTTGATACATAACCTCTTAAAACATCCGCATAAGACCTAAGGGTAAGGTGTGAGATGGTGACAAACTCTTGGGGTGGCTCAAATAACATTGCTCGAGTGGTAATCTCTATCAACTTCCAGTTTTCCCATAGACGGTCCTATTCGATCTTGACATGATGAATCTCAGCTTGGTCTTGGTAAAGAGTGAAGCCCAAATATGCCACCTCTTTTCCGAGCTCCGAAAAATGGGCTTCGTATGGAGCAATTCTACTAGATGAGGCCATCAGTTCTTTTGTCTGAGTAAATTGGGTTTATTAAAGCCTTATATTAATACTAATCATGTGATCACTGTTCAATAGATATATTAGTAATGGTTAAAATTCTTAACATAAAACCAAAGAATTTAACATTTTATATAAACGTTTTACATAAAGAGACATTTAATTATATCAAGTGGGATTTCCATTAATGAAACTTTGGGTCGTTACAATATTCCCACCTTAAGAAATTTCGCCCCCGAAATTTCCTTTTCCCACACTAAAACAGATGTGGGTAACTCACCTTTATCATTTCCTCGGATTCCCAAGTTGCTTATTCAAACTTATGGTTTCACCACAACACCTTGACGAGGGGCATTGTCTTATTTCGTAAAATTTTATCTCAACGATCTAAGATCTTCACTGGTTTCTCCTCATAAGAAAGATCATCCTCCAACTGTACTACCTCATAAGAGAGTACATGTGAAGGGTCCGATATGTACTTCCTTAAGAGGGATACATGGAAGACATCATGTACTTTGGCCATGGAAGGTGGAAGTGCTAGTCGATAGGCCACAGCCCCGACACGATCAAGAATCTCAAAGGGGCCTATGTACCTTGGACTTAACTTCCCTTTCTTTCCAAACCTCATGACCTTCTTCCTCAGATATATGCATAGAAAAAACATGTCTCCAACTTTAAACTCAAGGTCTCATCGATGATTATTTTCATAACTCTTCTGTCAACTCTAGGCTGCCTTGATATGCTGCTGAATGGTTTTCACCTTCTCCACCATTTCCTCGACCATTTTCGGTTCAAGCAGCTTATGTTCACCAACCTCATCCCAACACGTCGGTGTTCTGCACCTTTTCCCATAAAGGGCTTCATATATTGCCATTTGGATGCTCAAGTGGAAACTATTATTATAAGAGAACTCAAAAATAGGAAGATGTTGATCCCATCCTCCTTTAAAGTCCTTTGAGCATGCTCTCAACATGTCCTCAAGTGTTTGGATAGTCCTCTAGGATTGGCCATCAGTTTAAGGATGATAGGAATTACTGAAGTTTAGTTCAGTATCCAGAGCATGCTGAAGACTCTTCCAAAACATAGAGGTGAATCTTGGATCTCGTTCAGAAACAATAGATAGTGGTACGCCATGCATCCTTACCACTTCCCTGATATATATCTGTGCCATTTGATCCAATGAAAAGTCTTCCTGAATAGCAATGAAATGTGCAGTCTTTGTAAGACGATCCACCACAACCAATATTTAATTGTTGCCTTTAGATGTCCTTGTAATTCCAGTGACAAAGACTATGGTGATGTTCTCCCATTTCCATTCTGGTATGGGCAATGGTTGCATCATCCCCTTAGACTTCTGCCTCTCTGCCTTCACTTGCTGGCACACCAGGCACTTTGATGTATATTCAGCGATCTCCTTTTTCATATTATCCCACCAAAAGTTTTCTCAGAGATCTCGATATATTTTTGTGCTCCCTGGGTGAATAGAGAAATTTGAACTATGTGCATCATCCAAAAGTTCCTTCTTCACCTCCGGACTTGAAGGAACACATAGTATTTTCCCAAATCGCACAATTCCTTCTTCATTAACATTAAACTCCCTAGGATTTCCCTTTTTTTGACAGCTTCCACTATTTTTTGAATTCTCACATCATCCTTTTGAGCATCCTTTAACCTTTTCAAAAGAGACGGTTGATCAATCATTTGTGAAAGGATTGATGATGTTACCTTCTATATGATTTCCATGTCCATTTTCATCAAGTCTAAGAAGATTGGATCCTTCTCAATTCTCATCATTGATAGAATCGCCAGGTCTTTTCTACTTAGGGCATCTACCACCTTGTTTGATTTCCCAAGGTTGTAATGTATTGAACAGTCATAATCCTTGATGGGCTCTATCCATCTTCTCTAGCGCATATTAAGCTCTTTCTGTGTGAATATATATTTAAGACTCTTTTGGTCAGTATATATCTCACATTTCTCCCCATAGAGATAATGCCGCTAGATTTTCAAGGCAAAGATCACCACCACCAACTCCAGATCATGTGTTGGATAGTTTCGCTCATGGATTATCAATTGCCTTGAGGAATAGGATATCACTTTATCATTCTACATTATCACACAGCCTAATACCTTCTTTGAAGCGTCATTGAATACCGCAAAAGTTTCCCCACTTGTGGGTAAAGTGAGAACGGGCGCAGTGATAAGCCTCCTTTTCAACTCTTTGAAGCTTTATTTGCATTTATCACTCCAAGAAAACTTCACTCCCTTTCGAGTTAGCTTGGTAAGAGGGTTGTACAATCATGATAAATTTCTCACAAATCGTCGATAATATCCCGCTAACCCCAAGAAGCTACAGATATCCATTACCGATGTTGGCCTCGACCATCCCTCAATTGCATCTGTTTTGGAGGGATCCACACATATCCCATTACTTGTGATGATATGGCCCAATAATGAGTCCTCCTTCAACCAGAACTCACACTTGCTGTATTTTTCATAGATCTTCTCCTTGCACAAAGTCTCTAGTACAGTTCTTAAATGCTCCTCATGATCCTCCTTGTTTTGGGAGTATATTAGAATATCATCTATAAAGACTACCACAAATTTATCAAGGTAATCTATAAATACTTTATTCATCAAGTCCATAAAGATTTTTGGGGAATTAGTGAGTCTAAAAGGCATTACTATGAATTCATAGTGCCTGTATCTTGTACGAAAAGTAGTCTTGGGGACATCTTCCTTCTTCACCCTTACTTGATAATATCCCGACCGCAAGTCTACCTTGGAGAAGTATTGTGCTCCACGCAGCTGGTCGAACAAGTCATCAATCCATGGTAAAGGATAATTTTTCTTTATCGTGATTTTTTTTAATTTCACGATAATCAATGCGAAGACGCATTGACCTATCCTTCTTCTTGACGAAGAGGACAGGGGCACCCCACGGTGAAGCACATGGGCATATAAACCCTTTATCAAGATTCTCCTATAGTAGTTTATTTAGCTCTTAAAACTCCATGAAATCCATTCTATATGGAGTCTTGGAAATTGTTAGTTCCCCTGGTATAAGTTCAATTTAGAATTCAACGTCTCTTTTAGGAGGTTGACCAGGCAGTTCCTTGGGAAACACTTCAGCAAATTCCCTCACAATAGGCATTTCTTCAAGGATGGTTTCTTCCTTGGACTCAATCATCTAAGCCAGATACGCATGCTCATAGGGCAGTCATATCCATGTTTGAGATGATGGAGCTAAAGGAGATTCATATTCCTCCTTACACTTGTAAATAATTGGGGGTCGATTCTCCATATGGAGTGCGATTTCCCTCTCCCGACAGTTTATGTTGGCTCAATATAAGCAAAGTCAATCCATGCCAAGAATTGCATCAAATTTCACCAGAGAGAGTATGATGAAGTTCACCGGGAAATTCAATCCACATATTATGACAAGGGAGGACTTATATTCATGGGATTCAATGATTTACCCATTTTTCATACTCACCAACATCTTCACTTCCATGATTTTTGGTGGTGCTGGGATTGTTCTAATAAACTTTCGAGGTATAAAAGAATGCGTAGAACCTGAATCAAAAAGTACGTTCGCTATTCTTGAATGAATAACTAGAGTATCTGTCACCACTTCATTGTCAGGGTTCACTTCGGCAGAAGTGATGGAAAAAGCTCTTCCTTGCTGCCATGGTGGTTGTTGGTTGCCTCCAAAAACCCTTGGATTAGGGCACTGATTTTCAAAATGCCCTAGTTCTTTGTAGTTGTAGAAAGGAACAGTGCATTGGGGTTTAAACAGAGTGTTCCTCTCCTCTGTCGCAGCCGTGGGTCTTTCTTTCCGACAGTTAACAGCTAGGTGCCCTTCTCTTCCACACCTAAAGCATTTCCTCATCCCCTTAAGGAAATTTCTAGGGTGCTTCTTTCCGTACTTTTGGCAAGTGGGGTGCTGGATCTTCTTAGCACCGTTGGATTTATCCATTGTACAGCCAGCATTGAATTCCACCTTATGCTTCTTGTCCCCATGATACCCCTGTGATTCCTCGATCTCTATTTCGACCTTGAGGTCACATCGGACAATTTCCTCATAGCTGTCGAAGTCACGGATAGTTAATGATTTCCATAGGCTAGGCTTCATCCCACCAAAGAAGCAGTCAAACTTGCATTCGGGGGTAACGACAAAGCCGGAAGCATATCATGCAAGCCTTGTGAAGTTTTCCTCATATGCTTCAACAGATTCTTCGTCTTTTTGCTTGAGGTAAAGGAAGTCCCTTTCCATCTTAATCGGGAGGGTGCGCGGAAAATATTTATCAAAAAACAAATTCTGAAAATCCTTCCATTCAAACACCTCGATCTCCTCCTCAGGCTTTGTATTTTTGATCAACGTCCACCATTGATCAGCTTCACCCTCCATACGATAAGCCTCCAGGAGAACCTTCTCTTGTTCAGAATATTGAAGGATGGAGAATATCTTTTCAATGGAGTTGATCCATTGTTCAGCGATTGTGGGATCGGATGATCCACTAAAAGTAGGAGGCCTTTGTCTCATGAAGCTCTCGATAGAGACTTGTTCCTTCTTAGGGGGGGTTGTATGTTCCTCTTGACCCATGTTTCTATTCAAATCTTCAGTTATATGAGAGAGAATTGTGACAAAGTTCGCGATTCTCACTCCCATTGGATTGGGCATCTCATTAGTACAGTCATCACACTGATCTTCACATCAGTTGTTAGCCCGAGTCCTCCTATTACTGGCCATTGGCTGGAATAAAAGGAAAGTTAGGGGTAACACATAAAGGGTAATCGAAAGACAAAATTTTATGACTTATAAATTAAATTTTATTTCCTTAACTTATGAATCTATAGGCTTTAATCTAGGCTTCTCGTGATCTACTTTCTAACATATATTCTTAGGGATTTTTTTATTCCCTTAATAAGGGTTCATACTAAGCTTGTGAATTTACCAAATCATATCCCCTGATAGTGTCATAACCAAGAGTGTAGTGAGGCCCATTGTCGTGCACCAGTTCCCGTTCGAGTCTAGCTCAAAACAGTGTTTTCAGGATTTACCCCTAGGATACATCTGTGTCAGAGCCACCTCTACTTTCTCGTATCCAGATAGTGATGTATTTGCTTGATAACCCACTTAATCAATACTCACCAAAACTTAGGGACGTTTTTATTGTACTTAGTCTTGTATCTAAGGCTTTACTATAGTTTTCTAATCCTAATCCCAAAAATAACTAAACCTATCCTCGGATACCAACTATGACAACCCTTCTTTTATTACAAACTTAAAAAGGATTTATTACATAAAATTTTCACTTGATACAACATGGAAGATCGAGAGGTATAGTTTCTTTGGGGATTAGGATCATTACATAACAACTTAAAACAATAAATACAACATCTTTATTGAAAACTTCTTTTACATGACCACTACATTCCCTCGTACTTAGCATTGCATGGGATAACCTGAGGACATGCATAAGAAAAGGGGTGAGCTATAAATCCCGGTAAGGGAATAAACATGGAATACATGAGGAGTAAAATACATGTTAGACAATAGACATATCAATATATCACAAGATAAAATGAACATAAAGGCATGATAAAGCATGATAATCATAACATGGAAATGTGGCGACAACACTTAACATGGAATTAGCATTAGCCAAGGCTCGTTGCACATGGAGCACGAGTAAATCCTCATTGCACATGAAGCACGAGTAAACCCTCATTGCACTTGAATTAGCATGATTAAAAACTCATTGCACATGACGTATCATGAAACTATACTTTACCCAATGCATTGGAGCGCTATAAGGGCGCACCCTTCTTACACATTTCATTTCATGCATAAGTGTACCACATGGATCCTAAAACATGGATTCATTAAACATAATCATTTATTACATGATAAAGGAATGTGGAATTCATACATGAAACATTATAATAAATAAGTAAATGTGTATAAAGTTTAATACCCTTGATGGAGAAATGGGCATGGTATTCACTACACAAAGGCATTGGCTTAGAAAATCGGTGCAATTTCGATAGCATAACGGTGTGACATAAGAATTCATAAAAATGGTTGATTAGAGAGAAAAGGAGTGTCTCATCATATTTACATGAAATGTACAGCAATGGGGTCCTATAGATACATGTCCAAACAATTTTAATGTAATTTAGATTCCTGATACAAAAGTATTGCTTGAATGTAATTGAAGAGAGAGAAGTTCCTTTCAGATTTTCAGTATAGTAACGGGTGTACATGGGAGGAATTTAATGAGAGAGAAAGGGGTATCCCATCATTCAAAAAATTAGTGGGAAGTATGGGGGAGGTGTGAAACTATACCTCATCATTTATAATTGAAATTAAAAGGGAATAACAATATTAAGAAAATTGGACAAAAAAAAGGTGAAAGGAAGAAAAACCCTTACTTGGAAGTGTGCTTCCAAAGGCTTGAGAGAGGCCTAAGAGAGGCTTCTTGGGAGCTTGGGGAACCTTGGTAGGATTATAGAGAGAGTAGGGTAGAGTTTTGATGAACTCAAAAGGCATTGAGTGAGGAGGAAGTGGGAGCTTGGGTGGGTTTATATAGGAAAGGTGAGTGAATTCTTTATTATTTAGGTTTGGGACCCCTTACATTAAACTAATCCAAACCACATATCATCTCAAGGGTTTTTCCCATGTTTTTTGGAAAAGGGGAGAGGAAAACAATATTTTATAAGGCCAAAGTCCTAACTTCTTAAAATAATGGGGTTTCTTATGTGGAGGTGAGTCACACTCCCATGGAAAATAATTTAAAAAGACAAGCTGTTTAATAAGTCTTGAGGGGTCCATTAATGCTTTGAAAAGTAATTAAAACCAACCCAAAATCACATTATTTTAATGGTAAAACATATATTGGCCGAACATAAAGCTTGTAGTATTTTATTACATCACTATTGGGTCATTATGATGTCATAAAACACATTATATATTTAAACAGTATTTAATTTTTACCCAAAAATTTGACTGTCTCAGAAAATTATGAAAAATTCACTGTTGGATAATTTCAACATCCTGATTCCATAAATAACATTTATTTTATCTAAATAATTTTCTAAATATGTTAATTTTTACTTTTAAAATAAAAACCGATATTTATAGAAAATTCACGGGTTTTGACAGAAATGGCTTTCAAACCTTAATAAAAATTATAATTGCATTCATAAAATTATAAGATCTTTTATATTTAATAAAAATTAATTTAATAATAATAATAATATTTTATTAAAATATCATTTAATTCAAAATCCCACAATTTAATAAAATACAATTCTTAATTAAATAATATCTAAAAACATTATTTTCACTTTAAAAACTATTTACAATGTATCAATAATGACAAGAAAGTATATTCATTATTATATAAAAAAATAATGTACATGAACATAGTACTAGCAATTTTTTACATAACCCCTTAAAACAGCTACATAAAACCTAAGGGTAAGGTGTGTGATGGTGATAGACTCTTGGGGTGGCTCAGATAACATTACTCGAGTGGTAATATCTATCAACTTCCACTTTTCCCATAGACAGTCCCATTCGAGATTGACATGATGAAGCTCAGCTTGGGATTGGTCAAGAGTGAAGCCCAAAGATCCCACCTCTTTTTCGAGCTCTGGAAAATGGGCTTTGGATGGAGCAATTCTACTCGAGGAGGCCATCGCTTCTTTTGTCTGAGTAAATTGGGTTTGTTAAAGCCTTATATTTATACTAATCATGTGATCACTGTTCAATGGATATATTAGCAACAGTCAAAATTCATAACATAAAACCAAAGAATTTAACATTTTATATAAACGTTTTACATGAAGATACATTTAATTAGATCAAGTGGGATTTCCATTAATGAAACTTTTGGTCGTTAGAAGAACCAAGGAATCCTTGACCTTTAGATATTAGGCTAGCTCATGGTAATATCCAAGCTACCATGATAAATGGTCTATGTAAACTCAAAGGGGTACACCATTTGAATTACACTAGATTAATATCTCTAACCAAGCCCATGGAGTACGCCCAAATTAAATCTATAGCTAAACACGACTAAAGCCCAAGGAAATGATCCAAGGCATCATGTGTCTGAAGACATCAATCTGAATTTAAGGAGATTATATAAGTCATTCTAATTTCTTGATATAAATTAATTGAATTATTAGAACTATATCGAGACATTTATGTAATAATATAGCTAAAAAATTCCAAGGAAAGTATCTCCCTTAGAAACCTTCTCAATGAATCATGGTGTCATCCTCTAAGTTCTCAAGGATTTCCCTCTAGAATCAAAGGCTGGCTCAAATATTTCCACTCCTTTAAAAGTAAAAAAATGTCAATAATCAATTGGAACCATTCATAATTAATCAAATTCCATGTGTTAATCTATTCTTACTTACCATTTCATTTTAATTCAAACATTACATTATCATTTATAAATGAAAAATGTGTAAATGTGGTGTCATACTATTAAAAATTCTATTCATATTTAATAATCTAGGTAAACATGCTTTCCATATCATAATGTAACAAGTCGTCCATTTAAATTTTCTAAATTCTTTAAAGAAATTCAAACCTAACACAATGAAGGTTTTTTTGTTAATATTAATTAAAAGGGGAATATATGCATATAGAGAGCCCAACCAAGGGTGGCTCGTATTCAAATCATTGGTCTCTAGTTATAATCGGGGGTCAATTGGGGAGTTTGGGTGTAAAATAAAGCAACCAATTTAAGGATGATTAATTTTAGAGGCAAAGTGAAGGTAAATTGATGCATGACATAATGGACACATTTATAAATGGGAAAAAACTTGATGTAAAATTTATAGACCACTAGCCTTATGGAATTATATGAACACTCATTCAGTATCAGCCTCATAACTAGCTTGGAACTATAGAAAATAGAGAAATATATGAATACCCTGAAAATATGGAATATTATCTTGCGCCAAAATAATGATGAATATATAAAGATAAACTGATAATGGAAGATAAAAGATTTAATAAGTTACTGAGAGGAATGAAATGAGATTAAGGATGATTTGATCAAATTACAGATGAGGAAGAAACTTCAAATCCTAGGTTGGAGGGATTAAGTGCTTTCTAATAACAAAGGATTGGATTTTGGAAAAATAAAGAAGAAGAGGATGGTCTATGTTTTAAAGAACATAGGTAAAATAAGTAATTTTACCCAACTCTAAAGAGTAAAATAGTTTGGATATATGGTTGGCTAAGTCGTGCATCAACTATGCACTAGCCATGTCCAAGGAAGACCCCCCCCCATTACATAGTTAGGCTGTATCGTTTATCCAAATCATGTTGGGTTACTACCTATGTGGCACTACCCATGCAGCTAGGTGCATGGTTTTTCAAACCATGTGTAACCCGTTTGGGTCCATTATGAAACTCCTCTATATTTTTTCACATGTCCATTCGACCTCCCTCACACGGTTTACAAACTATACACCTCCTCTTATAGGGCCTCACAGTTAGACTGTATGGTTTTTACTAATAATGAACCATCCATGTGCCTCTACATGTTCCTATAAAACCCATATCTTTTAGCTTCATAAAATCCATGAACTCTTTTAAACCATTTCTTAAACCTTTAAGAACTTCAATTAGAAGAAAATAAATGACTCATACTAGAAAATAAAGGCTATGTACCTCAAGAGAAAAACCAGGATATTACAGGTTGTAACATCCCATTACCTTATATTAGGTACTTCTTGAATATTATCTTGATTATCAATTTTTATTTAGACATATTTTATGACTCTCAAAAATGGGGAGCTTTTTTGTGGGGAAATTTCCTAAATTTTGGGGATGCATGTCTGTTGGGATTTAATGGATTTCGAGTAAAAATATGTCAGTTGGGAGTCACATCATGGTGTATGGTCTACGACGTGGTGAGTCTAAGGTGGATCATGGACCAATAGGTTGAAGTTTAGGGGATCTTGAGTCTATTTTTATTATCTACCTATAATCTCATCATAGTTGTATTGTTCCTCCTTGGTTGGTGCATTACGGTGATACTACCTATTTGGGAATAGCTGTGTTGTGGTGCTTTTGTTGCATCATAGATTTACCCCAAATAAAGAAGATCTGGGTGATAATGGTTACATGTTTTTAAGAGTCCAGTTAACATAGGATGGTTATAGTTTGGTCTGAGGAGGTTGCACCGTGGTTTGGATATTTTCAGCCTTTCTGCATTATGGCCTTGGGGGATGTGGCATGGTCTTTGTTTTTAATGAAATAAATTCAATAATGCCCATTTTATATTTCTTTTCCTCCCACTTGACTCTCATTCAATATTTAGCTTCTTGAAGGCTCCCTATAGGTGTTTTTACTCCTTAAAACTCCATTCTTCACAGATTAAAGCTCTGGTGGAAGTGTTTTATTCCTATCTAGAAAGTGATCTCTCCTCATTTTTTGATCTACCACTTTTCTCCTATTCTCCCCTTTGAGTATGATAAATCCTCAAGTTAATGATGGATTGGATCCATGTTTTTATGGATGGTGTGTATAGGGATTTCCTCCTGATCATCCACACATTCAACTCTCTATTAGTGTTCCTATTTCAGGTGTTTTATCATTTGATCTCTAATTAATGGTAAGTGGTTCTGTAATGTTTCTTCTACACAATTGTAACCTTATTTTCATGATTTATAATTAAATTTAAAATTGATTTTTTTTGTTTTTTTAAATTAAATTGGATTTTATGTATGATTGAAAAACATATTTTTTTTTGAAATAAAACCCGGTTTTGGGTGGTCCTGAGATATGGAATGATTTGAAAAAATATTTCTAATGATGGAAATAATTTGGTAAAATTATTTTCCTTGATTCTAGAAAAATTTATTTAAATGAAAAATGATTTTAAAAGGAATGAATTTGACGAAAACTTATGATTTGGTTTTGATATGAAAAGGCATGTTGAAAATTGGGACTAGGAAATTCAAATGTGAATGATGAAGTGATTTGAAATGATTGATTTTCCCATGTTTTATTGATTATTGATTTTAATCACATATAGCATGGGTAGTTACTGGTAATTATGAAAACCATTCTATGATCTAACCCCTATCACTAGGTTGATGATGAAAACACTAACATAAATATAATACAACGAGATCTTTTCCCTTATGGTGTGTTGTGTCCTGGTGACTTGAGTTGTGGGACACGTGTATGCATTTAGCTAAGTTCTCTAATGAGTAGTGTGAGGATACACTTATATGAAAACTAACATACTATAGGTATTTATACATGGTTTCATTATATAATTGATACAATGGTAATATACAGTTTATTTAAGAAACTATTTTATTCATTATAATATATTTATGTAAGTGTTCTATATAAAATGTTCATTTAATCCTATTTTGAAATATACTCCATATCTTTTTATTATGAAATAATGTCTTGTTTAAAATGTGTAGTTTTTGTAGCATTACTTGTTTTTTTTAAATTAAAATCTCAACTTGTTTAATTGTTAAGGAATTGGTTATAGAACACTAGGTGAGACCGTATTTTCCTTTATAGATAACACCCTACCTTTTCTTTAGGGTGTTTTTAGATTTTCTTATACCAGGTTTGAGAAAAGGAAACATATCACGTAGAGGTGGTGGATATTCTTGATCTATGGGACCATGAGTTAGGGATGTGACCAATTGAGATGTGACCCAATTATTTCAAGGGTTTATCTTTGAGATTTATCTTATAAGATATGGTTTATTTTGATGATGTATCATTTAGATATTATTTTACCTATTTTTTCTTGTACTTTCTCCCTTTAGAGTATTGAGAAGATTTACTTGTTTGTTTATCTTCCAATATTTTTTGGAAAAAAATCATTACCTCATTATTCATGTTTGATTCCAAGTAGAAGTATCTAACCAGTGGGGATGAAAAACACTTATTGGGTCATGTTAGTGTCAGCTCAGGCATCAGGGTGCCAGGGTATCTGGGTTATTTTATGACATAGTAACTAATGTAACACTTTACATTTCTCTTTACCACCGTACCACAAACCCTTTTAGGATAATTTGATAAAACTTTTTTATAGTAACTAATGTAACTCTTTAAATTTTTCTCTACTTCCATACCCTAAACTCTTTTAGGGTAAAGTGATAGCACTTTTTTGTAGTAACTAATGTAACTTTTTACATTTTTCTCTGTCATCATACCCGAAACTCTTTTAGGGTATAAATTGTACATAATTTTTTTCATTTTTACTAGTATAGTTCTTCAAGAAATTGTGTATTTAATTTTTAGGATAACTAAATATAAATCTTAACAATTTTATTTATCGACACATATCGTAAACTCTTTTAGTATATTGAATTAAAAACACTAAAACTAGTATAATCCTTTATAAAATAATGATATCCACTTTTAAATGGTAATTAAATGTAACACTTTACATTTTTCTTTAACATCACTTATCCTCATCATTTTAGGGTATTATGTGGAAATAAATTAACTTTTTATGGGTTTTATTCTTTATTTGTTAATTTTCAACTCATCTAAGTCCAAAAATACTCCCACTAGCCTATTCAATACTATATTATTTTCAAAATATATTTCTAAGAAACAAAAAACCTATTGTGTTTGGAAATAACATTTATTTACTTTTAGTAAGAATACTTAACAAATAGAATATTACTTTCCTATCATATATGGTATTCTATGTGTTTAGAACATTTAAAATTTAAAATAAGATTACTATAATATAAAAATGATGGATCGTAGGAACATATTTCAACATAATTTAACAAATACCTGGATAACCACATTTATCCTAGATAAATGCTTTTATCCGTATATTCTTTACAAAACACGCCATATAAATCTATGAATCATAAACCATATTTATTAACTTATTTATCTCATGTTGTTCATAGAAACTATTTATTATAAAATAGATTCTCTTATCATACAAGAGAAATGAGATAAATACACACATCTTTTAATTAGATTCATATGATCTTGGAACTAACATTTACATTCAGATATAAAAACTCTTTGCTTCATGAATGTAAAATACAAGATTAAACAATTATTACTTTTATTTTGAACTCATATATATCTATAACACCTATAAAATATACATTCAGTACTATATACCCTTCAAAAGTAAATAATTTATTTTTATAACATAGATACCTAACATGGACGTTCCATGGAGTTTCACGAAATCCTTCAGGTATTCTGGATAATCCCATTATATGGAATTATTATTCCTTATTCCTAAAAACCCTATGGTTTAATGACCTTAACTAGATTCTTGAAGAAACATTGTTTAACTTTTCAACTAACTTTTCTTTTTCAATTTTGAAATTTTAACGACTTGTATTGTCCATATAGTACAAATATTCATTCATCATATACCTAATTAATCTATTCTCAACACTTTGAGAATATTGGGTAAACTTTTCTTGAATTCATTCACTTTGTCATACCATTTCCATAAATGATTGTAGGATAAATTTTCTAACAAAAAAATCCATTTTTAGTCTCCCCTTAAATCATATTATATAATTTAAAAAAATCATAACTATGTGTATCAAAAACACCTCATCTCAATTTATTAAACAAAAATTGTTCACATGATCTTACCAAGAGAAAAATGAGATAAAATACACATCATATAACATTTTTATCTAATATTGAAGTATCCAAGTTATCAATGAAAAAACTATTTTTCTCCATTACTTGAAAACAAAATTCAATATTGAATTATTTTAATATTCTGACCTTCTAAATATTTACAACACATCTGTAAAATATATAGTTGACATAATATATCAATCATAATTGTATAATTAATTAATATAATCATTAAATCATTAAGTAAACCTTTAGTCATAGTATGTAATTTATTATATACAATAATATTGAATTTTAATTTACATTTAAAATTATATCAAGTATATGAGAAAAAAATAACTAATGTAGCAAACCATATTGAGTACATGAGTATATGTTGAAATTACTTTAGTTATTTTTTGTCTAAGGCCTTTGAAACCTTAAATGAGTCACTATATGATTCCATAAGTTTGTATATTCATTTTTTTAACAACTTTAAGACTTGTATACTAAGTAATAAATTGTATTATCACATAGAATTTTCATTAATAACTTTTCTTAAATCACCAATATTGTTTAATAACTTCTCTTAATTTACCAATATTGGACGTAATTTTCATTAAGATTCTTTTTATCAGGTATCAATAATAAGTTTTATCTTTATAATGATGATGCTATTATCTAAAACATAATATTTTTTAAGATGAGTATCATGTATTATAAACCATTTAATTATGACTTTATAAAATAGGCTCCCACTAAAATGATGACACCTTTCTAAAATCCATCATATCCATTAGTGGTAAAAGATCCATATTTCAATAATTAATGAGTTTATTATGGTGTTTCTTTCACAAATTTATTATTTAGGAAGTGAATCATCCAAATCATATAAAATGTGATTATTGGATAGTTGAGTGTATAACCCTTTGTCCAATCCATCATATAGATTAGATCAAACCTATTACTCTAGTAACCTAATCCAATTAGGGTATCCCAGTTAGTGTAACCCAAAAAAAGTGATAATAAAAAGATAAAAAGGACAATATAGAGGAACTGAAGTATGTAATGGCCTACCCAAGGATGATCCAGTGTCACCCATCCTAACTTTCCTTAAAAATATAATTCAGTGGAACCCATCTATGGAATGACCTACCCAATTGAATGACTGAGTTCTTGAAAAGTATTGCTTTAGAATGAGTCTCACACTTAGTATTTATAGGGGATTCTTTTATCTTGCCATCTTATCTCATGTTATTACCTTTAATGTATGAAAGTTTCCAATGATTTTATTTTACAATATTATTCCCTCTACTAAATCAATATGTTCAAACTATATTGATGTGTAACATATTACACAACCCGCAAGTTTGTGTTGCATAAATAAAAAAAGGAATTAAAACATATTCATATATATCCAAATGTAAAATATTCATAATTTATATTAAAAACTCATTTAAAGGTATAGAGTTATCCACATGAGTAAGCTCATGGTGATAGATATCCAACCCCATTCACCAACCTCAACAAGGAATAAGCCTCCAAGTTGGTATGTAGTCTGACCATAAATCCTTATACATGTGGATACATTACTCAAGAGAGAATAAAATATTCATAACTCTAACACCTGATATATACAAACTATAATCAATAAAAAAATTCAACCTAAAAAATTCAATAAAAATTTGCAGTCAAGGTAGATGAAAAACTAAATTTAGTACATATACATTCCTATCATGTAATGAAAGTATCTATCCTAGAGGATGTTTAACATTTTAAACTATATCAAACATAATATTCACATTTCTTTAAAAAGTTTCTAAATATGAATAAAGTGGGGAATAAATTTTAAATAAATTAACAATTCAAATATCTAAACATGAGATAAACATTTATGAACAATTCATTAATAAAATAAAATTATAAAAATTTCATATTTACTAGATTTAACATTATGGGCATTCTATAATTTTGAATATAAAAATTTATATTCATTCCAATATGAACACTTTCATATTTATCCTTATAAATAATTTACATTTTAAATATATGACATTTTATGAATTATATACTATTAAAAATCCAATTTCTATAATGTAAAAAATTTACATGATTTAAATATAATATACTTTATATTATTTAAAACATGATCATAACAGTCATCAAAACACTTTATGTGTGTATTTAATAATATTCAAATAAAACCCCTTAAATTTTAACAATTCAAATAAATTAATTATGAAAAATTCATAATTTATATATAAAAATTTTATAATTTTGACCTTATTTAATAATATAAAACCCTTTATAAATAATTTCTTATGATTTATATATAAACTCTTTTATTTCTATATCATAATAATTTCCATATAATTTGTTAATAGCTATGTAAAATATTAACATTTAATATTTTGGAATAAAAATGTTTCATAAACATTTAATTAATTATGAAAACTTTATTTTTTAATTAATTTATAAACTTTTTATAAATTAAAATATCCTCAAATGCATTTTATAATGACTTGTAAACATTTTATAAAACATCCAAATCATTTAAAATATTAAAAAAAAAATTAAAACAATTTTGATTACCTTTACATAGGGTCTATATTCTGTATAAGGGTAACCTCTATCTACCCTTACCCAAACACTCTGTGAAAGGGTAAAACAATTTTAACCCTTTTTTAATGATATACACCCTCTACCCTTATATAAACATTTTTCATAAGGGTAATACACTCATGTACCTGGCTAACATAAGGGTATACACCCTTTAACCTTACGTAGAAAATCTATGTAAGGGTAAAAAGGCCTCAACCATTACTAAGTGATAATTTTCATAAGGGTATAGAAGAAACAACCCTGGAGTAGTACCTCACATGAGGTTATTTACTTTATGCAACACCCTTATACAATGCCTCACGTAATGGTAATACCTTTACACAACACCCTTACACATCACCTCATATAAAGGTAATGTGCCCAAATTCCTTTATGCATCACCCTTACACAATGCCTCACATAAGTTTCAATCACACAATTAACATTACATAGCTTCTTATGTAAGGGTAGAGTTTTAGTGACCCTTATATAACACCTTTACATAATCTATCAAGTATAGGTAACCCAACAACTATCGTTATGCAACCATTTTCATAAGGGTATGCCTGTGAAATCATTGTTTGTGTAAGGGTAATTCTTGGTGACCTTTATATAGACTAGCTATGTAAGGGTAAAACCTTTATATGAAATTGAATTTCTAGTAAATGAAGAAACCGGTCTTCTTTTAGATTTATTCTTTATCTCAATGATATATTTCATAAATATAAATCATGGGTATCATTTGACATCACTATTAGATTTAATAGAAGTATAAAAATAGTTATTAAAAAGGTGGAGGAAATTATGAACCTTTTCTGAGGATCTTCCCTTCAAAATATATGAGTCTTGTGATAAAATTATAAATTAGTAGCACAATAAAAATGAGTGTACCATTCACTAAATATCTACAATAACCTTTAATATTTATCTTCATATGAATTTGATAAAGATCAAATGTGTAGAAAAAATTGGAAACCCACCTCCATCGGTATCCATGTGCCAATTTGAATCACTCAAATTTTAAGTAGGATCCATTAAACACTATAATATGCTAGAATATTACTATTTAAAGGAGAAATATGTAATAGAGATTCTACTATCAATGAGTTTATTCGATCATAAATAAACCACACACACTTTCCATCATATGTTAGTAGTCTTTATAAATACCTCAAATAATATCCTCAATAGTTAATGCATTAACTCATGCATTTCAATGCAATATTTAATTATTTGCACAAAATATGATTCATAAAAATAAATGAAACTCCCAAATATTTCATCTTATAAAACAGATTCTTAAATGAAAACTTATGCAGAAAAATAAATGATAACAATTTATCATATTGTTTAAATCGAATATTACATAAAATAATATAACCTCACATGAAAATCATAATTTTCAGGATATATATATATATATATACATATCATATACATATATATGTATTTAGGATATATCACTTTCAAAGGATTTGTGACTCATCAAGTAAAGTACATCAGATATGGGTGTACCCGACTATAGGGATAAAGGAATCATGCCTCTTATATATAGTAGTTTTTATAACTCTATTAGTCATGTTAGGGACCCTCACTTTATAGGACCAATGGAGTAATGACCCCATGCCTGATCAAGATGACTCACGCCTTGAGTATGTTGGGGAGTAACAAAACCTATAAAGAGTGTGGGAGCTATCATCAAAACATAACCAAGGTATTTTCTAACCCTCTGTCTTATTTGATTGTCTTACCCAATCCCATTCATCGTCTCTATAGAGATAAGTAAATTGAACTACTTGAATCACCTCTTGTCTCAACTATGATGTAGAAGAAGGATATAACATCTTTTTATATGTGGAAATAATATTAGGATGGTCCAATTTCATACCCAAATCTAAGTCTCAAGTATGAATATATTAAAATATCTAATTTTAGAAAAGGTGCATAGTGTGTATCCCCTTTTAAGATGTTTTTTCATGTTTTTTCATCTAAGTTTCATGTGAAGGTAGACTTACACAATTTTTGTATTAGTGTACATAGAGTGTGGGGCCTATAAAGGTAATCAATGTGTAATTTAATGTATTGGTAAAGGTACATAGAATGTACCTTTGGAATATATTTCATGTGGTTTCAGAAAATTTCTTGGGTGTGTAATCTAGGGAACATTGAGTCATATGACTAGGCATAACCTGGAGTGTGTAAGTAAGGTAAAACATGTTTATTATTTAACTCGAATAAAAACACCAACTACAATTAGTGTCATGATACATGGTAATTAGACTAAAAGTATACATCATGTGGTCATGTCTTCAATATAAAAATATAGAAATTGCTTAGAAATGTGCCACCACCATCGATTTCACCACTGATCAAATAAAAAATTCTATTCCCTAATCATAAAGGTCGATTGGTCAAGAGGGGGTTAATTGACCTATTAAAAATAAATGGAAATTAACACAATGATTATGATAGTTTTTAGGATATAAATGATCCTACTCTACTCTTCATTCCTCTCACGAACTTAGAGAGATGGAACTTAAGATAATTGAATCTCTAAATTTTTAAGGAAGATCAAAACCATTTTAGAACTACCTTTTTAACCCCTAGAGGTAAAATCCAAGATGAAAACCTTTTTCACACATGGTTGTTTAACCCAATCACCCTTATTTTTTCACACATAGAGGCATAACTGAGAGGAAACCTTTCAAATTGGCGGTATACACCAAACCTTTCTTTTAACCAATCTAAGGAACAACCAAAATACCAAATTTTTATGGCTATGAAATCACATAAATTAACCGAACATTTTATCATTTGGAAAAATGACCCAAATTTTGAATTTTTTTTGGGAGTCACGAGCAACAATATTACCTTTTAATGGGTAAATTAACTTAGTACAATTATACACACAAAAAATAATATAAAGAATTAAAAATATAAAACCATATTGAAAATTTAGGATCTACGTATCGAGGCATAAATGTTCTATATACTAACAAAGAATCAAATGATTTTACTTCAGTTAAGATCAGTATTTCATTTCCATAGTATGTATCACTTGTAAAATTCAAGAGTATATAGTGTAGTTAGTTCTCTAATAGTAAGTATAGGTAAATCCAAATATTATATACTCAATCATCCTTCAATTTTAAGTTTACAATGATGACATCGATGAATACAAAAATAAACTAGTCCAAAAATGCATGAAATATATAATTCATAAGGCCCATGAACAAATTGCGCATTTTCATCATGCTAAAGGGCATCACCAAAAACTCAAAATGTTTATAGTGATATCTAAACTCTATATTTAGGATATCCTTATCATGAACCTATAGCTATTGATAGTATAACAAATTTTTATTTTATAATTTATTATTCCTTCAATAAATACTGTGTTCAATAATGTATACCTCATAAAACACCGAACTTAAACAAACCACAATATACTATGAAAATATTATTATTTAAATATGACTTTTATTTTCTAATTGTTGGTTTTGTAGGTATGAATAAAAGTAACCGAATTATGAAATATATGTTGAAAAGTAAAAATTATTTAAAATTATTAATTATTTACTAGGAAATAATTACTCAATTTTGAATAAAAAAAATAAATCATATAAACGTAAGAATAGTTAAAGTATAAATGGGTCATTTTTTTAAAAAACAGTTTTTCCTTATATATGGATTTTTTATTTTAAAAGATAAAGTTTAGAATTTTAGAATTTGAATTTGATGAAATGAACATAATTTTTTTATTCATTGTATTAAAATTATCTTAGAGTTATTTTTTTAGAATTTTTCACATATAGTTTATTTTTTGTATAAACAGGGAAAAATATCGATTTTACAAATAATGTCACTTTTATGATATTATAATGATATTATAATGATTTGAAATATTATAAAACATTTCTAAAAGACTAATTATATATTTAATAAGTAATATAATCAATTTTAATATATAATTTTAAACTTAGAAATATATGTTTGACATTCTGAAAATCTAAGTGATGTTTCTATTCAAATAAGAACTATTTTCAGTGCTTCTGTTTTAATAAAGTTTAAAAAAGGTTATTTTTTGGTTTTTATTTGGTTTTAAATTAAAATAAGACTCCTTCTATTAAATATAAACCATTTTATTCCCTTTAAATCAATATTATACATGATTTTTCTTTAAAACCATTTCATTTCTTAAAACATAAATTTTCCAAAAAACAGCCTTTCATTGTGTTTTATGAACTTATATTAAAATTAATTTTTACCACTTATCAAAATATAATAATATAAAATAGAATCAATAATTGGTATTATAATTTTATAAATTTTTAATGAGTTCAATTTCATTTTTTTCATAATGAATAGTAACCATGGTAAAATCTTATCACCTTAGTAAATGGTAAAATGGGTTATTCAAGGTTAAAACTATGGGATAAGGTCCCCAAATATCTCAAAAACATGTTTTTATTTCATTTAAGGAGCTTATTTAGACCAAAATTATACTAAATTCTAAAATACGGAAATTTTTTCCATCTTCCTTTGATAATGCCCTTCATATTATTTTAATTAAAGAATAAGTGCATAATGTCACCCACTTTCTTTTAATATCTCTAATATGTTTTAATAATAATAATAATAATAATAATAATAATGTGTTATGAATGATTCTAAATTGTTATTTTTAAGATAAATAAATTTTTATGATATTAATTTATTTTTAATTTTTAGTAATTGAATAATTATATAAAATGTTTATATATCATTGATGCAGTACTTGTGCAAGAATGTGAAAAATCAATGTAAATAGATGTAAAATATTATAAGTGATGTTTTTTAGATAATTTAATGTAATAAATTATTTTTATAGATCAAAATGAAACTTCAATAATGATATAAATATTCAAATTTGAAATCAATTTTAATATTTATTTTTTTTAATTCAAATTAAGTGAATAGTCTTAAAAATGACATTAAGGATATTTTATATCAAAAAATATTTAACTAATTATTTAAAAAAATATTATATTTGGTAATTTAAATGTAAAATTTTCAAGAATATAAACAAAATACACTTATGATCCACTTTACCTTTTATAATATCATAAATGACCAATAAAAACAGAATATTTTTTACTATGGTAAGGGTTAAAAGGGTTAAAGAGTGGTTAAAATAAATATATATGGGTTAAAATAACCAAATAATTTTATAAAAACTATTATTTTAATTTATTATAATCTTTTTATAATCCAAAATTTTTAATTCATTCAATTTGGATCCACTTTTCCATGAAAGTGACCTGATATTATTTTAAGGTTTTGAATAATTACAAGTATGACACTCCCCTCACTTAAAAAAGGGAAAATCTAATATTATATTCTTTATACCTTCCTCGTTCACTTATCTTGACAAAAACACAACCAAATACATCATAAAAATCCATATATAAGTTTTGGAGGTTCTGATCTTTTTAAAACACTACGGGAAAAATGATACTTGCGACGGGATATTTGCGACGAGAATATATTCTCGTCGCAAATGGTCAGTTATTTGCGACGGAAATACAGGGCCTGTCGCAATTGCAATGGCGTGGTTTGCGCGCCAAAACGCGGGAAGGATATTTGCAACAAGTGGAAGGATACCCGTCGCAAGTACCCGGCGGTGGTAAATAGTATTTGCGACGAGGACATTCCCCCGTCGCAAAAAAGTATTCACCCGATACTATTGGAGACGGGCCCCGTCGCCAATACTGGCCATTATAAATCCTATTTTCTATAGTCACCTACAACCCGTCGCAAATACCCCGAGGTGGTAAATACGGTTTTGCGACGGGACTACGTACCCGTCGCAACAGATAATCCAAGGGGAGGTATTTGCGACGGGTCCCGTCGCAAATACCGGCGGCGGTAAATATGAATTTGCGATGGGGACATCCTCCCGTCGCAAATACCGGCGACGGACATAGTAATTTGGGATGGGGATATACGCCCATCGCTAATGGTGTGACATTAGCGACGGGCCCATCGTAACAACCCTTTTACCCGCAACCCGTAATTAATGTGGGCGAAGGTATTGGCGACGGGCCCCGTCGCGAATATCGGCGGCGGTAAATAGATATTTGCGGAGGGGATAGTCGTCGTCGCTAAAGGTTTCTATTGGCGACGGGCCCGTCACAAAAGGATATTTACCCGCCGTCTCTATTTAATACGGGTGAAGTCATTTGCGACGGTATCCCGTCGTAATACGTCGTATTTGCGACGGTCACCCGTCACAAATACGACCGTCGCAAATAATCTAACCTATATATACACTCCATCCATTTTTTTTCATAACATTCAGATCTCCATTCTTCTCTCTCTCTCGTTTTCATATCTGAGCCGAATTTTTTTTTAATTTTTTCTTTCGAAAAGTGGAAGGAAGGAAGGAGTTGGTGCAGATTATTAAAGGTAATTATATTTTTTGTAATATTTTTTTTAATTGTTAAATTATTTTTAATTGTTAATTTTATTTTTTTTTAATAAAATGTTTAGCTATATAGTATAATTAGTTTATGTGTTTGTACCAAATAATCCTTGTCGGGATACGAACAAGTAGAGGCGACTCTGGCACAGATGTACCTAGGAGTGAAAACTCTGACAAGGTGTTTCGAGCTTGACTCGGGGTAACCTGGTACACGACAACGGGCCTTGTTGCACTCTTGGTTTGACACTCCCGGGGGTGTTTTGGTAATAATTAGAAATATATATATGATTATCAAATAATTGAGAAATAATTAGATTTAATTGAAATAATTATCAAATAATTAGGAAATAATTAGATTTAATTGATTAGAAATAATTAGGGAACAATTAAAATAATTAGAAAAGAAATAATAAGAAATAATTATATTTAATTAAAATAATTATCAAATAATTAGGAAATAATTTGATTTAATTAATTAGAAATAATTAGAAAACAATTACAATAATTAAAAAACAATTACAATAATTATAAAATAATTAGATTTAATTAGTAAACAATCATTATAATTAGGAAACAATCAGTATAATTAGGAAACAGTTATTATAATTAGGAAAAAATTAGTATAATGAGGAAACAATCAGTATAATGAGGAAATGTGATTGATCGCTCATCTACCTCAATTTTCTTTTCATTTGTGTGTTGAGGCTTACAGGAAACTTCTGCCTCCACATGTAATATCTGCTTTTACTGTCAAAATTATCAACCTCCATGCCAATATAGAGGTGAGGAGGTTTATAATTTTGACAGTAAAAGCACATATTACATGTGGAGGCAGAAGTTTTCTGTCAACCTCAACACACAAATGAAAAGAAAATTGAGGTAGATGATCGGTTTATTATGTTTGTTTGTCTATTCATTGATTGATTAAACACCCGACCTATATGCATATCTTCGCATTTCTAAATAGTAACATAAATAGTAACATAAATAGTAACATAAATAGTAACATAAATAGTAACATAAACAGTAACATAAATAGTAACATAAATAGTAACATAAATAATACTTATAATATAATGATTTTATTATTATATGTTTAATATTTATAAAAAAAATATTAATATTATTCAAATTATAAAAAAATTATAAAATATTACAATTATCAATATTTTCAACAAGTTTTGCTTTATTCTAAACAGTTCAAATCTTAAAGGGTCGCCAATTTTTAGGTCATGACAAATAAAAAGTTTATGTCAACTGTGTCCAATGTAAACTCTATAATTGTTCTTGCTTGGTTGATCACCTCGCAAGTAGCGTTGCAATAGGAAAACCCATGTAATGTCTTTCTCATTACTTGTGTCGCCCTATTGCAACACTACTTGCAAGATGACCAACCAAGTTAGAACAATTATAGAGTTTAAATTTGTCAAGGTTGACCCAAACTTTTTATTGAGCAAGACCTGAAAATTGATGACCCTTTAAGATTTGAACATGTTAAGAATAAAGCAAAATCTGTTAGAAATATTGAGATTTGTAATAATTAGTAATAATTACTAATAAAATTAATCAAAAATCAAATAAATTCAAGTACATGGTTATAAATTGGCATATTTCATTTTGCCAAGTATTTCTAAATTAATAATAATTAGTGGGGATGATTACAAACCAACTGTGTCGCCTATAATTATTGGTAATTACTAATAAATAATTGTAATTATGTATCTTCTTTTTTTAGGATATTGTTTCTTATATCAAATTATTTAACAATAGTAATGATTTTAAATTTTGTAGAAACATATATATGAATATGGAACAAGGAAATCGACATCAATCATTATTAGATGATCGTGCTTGGATAAATCAGCGTAGAAATCCAAACAGTTCTAGTTTAAATCCTGTATATGTTGATGGTGTTGAATATTTCTTATCATTTGCATCATCAAACTCGGAATTTGTTTCAGATGGGACAATTAAGTGTCCTTGTAAAAAAATGTGCTCTGAGAACGTTTGAGACATTTGACATCGTTTGGCAACATCTCTTGCGTTATGGTTTTCAATCAGATTATATTTTTTGGTATCAACACGGTGAACGTAGTTCCAAAGAAGATACTAATAATTTGATTTTGTATCCATCACGGTTTCATAATTTAGTACATGATGTTGGAGGGTCATCTGTTCAACAAACAGAAATTGAGGATGATGTTGATTTACCTCCCGAGTTGGCATCATCTGAATTTGCTGAGTTGTTCAGGTCTGCTGAGGATGCATTATATCCTGGTTGCAAGGTAAGTAAATTAGAAGTAGTTGAAAAATTTATGGCTATTAAATCAGATAATGGAAAGTCAAATAACTGTTTTGATCAGATATTTTCTTTGGTTAAAGCACTGTTACCTGAAGGAAATGTGTTGCCTGCTAATTATTATGAGAGCAAAAGACTCGTTCGTAATCTGGGCCTTAGTTATCAGAAGATCCATGCATGTTCAAAAGATTGCATCTTATATTCTGGTGAAAATGAGTCATTGGATATTTGTCCCACATGTGGACAATCGAGGTATAAAGAAGCTCAATCCGGGAAGTCTGGATTGATTCCTGTAAAACAGTTGAGATATTTCCCGCTTACACCCAGGTTGCAGCGTTTATTTATGTCTCAGAACACAGCGACAATGATGTCATGGCACAAAACCAATATTTCAATTGGTAAAAGCTTGGTTTATCTATCTAATGGCGATTCATGGAAACATTTTGATCAAGTGCATCCGTCTTTTGCTTTAGAGTCCCGAAACGTGTGATTGGGTCTTTCTACTGACGGTTTTTGTCCATTTGGATCTTTTGGTAGTCAGTATTCCTGTTGGCCTGTCTTTATAACTCCGTACAATTTTCCTCCATGGATGTTGATGAAAGATCCTTATATATTTTTGACATTATTATTCCCAGGACATCCGAAAAAGAATATTGATGTTTATTTAAAACCACTGATTGATGAGTTAAATTTATTGTGGAGTCATGGTGTTGATACATATGATGCTGCTATGAAATAGAATTTTGTAATGAAAGCTTCTTTGATGTGGACAATTAGTGACTTCCCGGCATATGGAATGTTATCTGGCTGGAGTACACATGGTCCAAAATCATGTCCTTACTGTATGGGAGACAACAAAACATTTATGCTCATGAATGGAAAAAAACCTTGATATTTTGATTGTCATCGCAGATTTCTTCCAATTGATCATCCTTTTTGGAGGAATAAATCTCATTTCAGAAAAGGAAGAAATGAAAGAGATGAACCTCCAAAAATGATCTCAGGTACAAAGTTAAAATCAGTTGTATTTTCATTACCTTCCATCACTTTTGCACCGACAATAAACCAACAGAAAATTCATGGTTTTGGGAAAGAACACAATTGGACAAAACGGAGCATTTTTTTGGAATCTGCCATATTGGTCTAATTTGTTGGTCCAACACATGTTGGATGTCATGAATATTGAGAAGAACTGTTTTGATAATTTATTTCATACAGTTTTGGATACACCGGGTAAAACCAAAGATAGTGTAAAGGCACGATTAGATCTTGCCCAAATCTGCAGGCTACCAGAACTTGAATTGTTTGAAAATGTCAGATCACAGAGATTAATGAAGCCAAAAGTAGCTTATACACTGACCAAAGAGAGTCTCTTATTATTTTGTCAGTGGATTGCAGATTTGAGACTTCCAGATGGCTATGCTTCCAACATGGGCAGATGTGTTAAAAATGGTCATATTACCGGATTAAAAAGTCATGACTGTCATGTTATAATGGAAAGTCTTATGCCTATTGGATTAAGAGGTTTGTTGAATTCTAAGATTTGGGATTCGATAACAGATATATCATATTTTTTCCGAGACATGCGTGCGGCGACAACAGACTACGATACACTAAGAAAACTGGAAGAAGCTGTTGTTGTAATTATATGCAAATTAGAAAAAATCTTTCCGCCGACTTTCTTTGACTCGATGGAACATTTGATATTACATTTTCCACATGAAGCAAAATTTAGAGGTCCGGTTTAGTTTCGATGGATGTACCCATTTGAGAGATGCATGCAGAAATTGAAGAAAAAAGTTCGTAACAAAGCATCAGTTGAAGGCTCAATTGCTGAAGCTTATTTGCAAGAAGAAATTGCTTTATTCTGCTCTAATTATTTTGAATCTGAATATCCCTTAAAATTTAACCGCATGGTCCAGAATGAGGGGAATGTTGATGATGATATGAACAATCAATTATCAGTTTTCAATCAGCCCAAACTTGGCTTTGGTGGAGTTCATGATAGATGGCTTTCAGATGATGAACTTCATAGAGCTCATACATATGTTCTACTCAACTGTGAAGAAATGTCACCAATTGTACAGTGAGTTCTCTTATCCTTTATTCTATAGATTCTGTTATAGTAAATTAATAATATTGTATTTTTAGGTTATATGATGATCATATCAAGAAACAATTTCCACAAATTACAGCAGCTGGCTTAGAAGAACGTCAGTAAAAAAAATTTGCCTACTGGTTTCAAAAACTGGTCACATACGTTCTTTTTTTTTACATATAAAATCAATTTATTACTTGTAATAGTGATAAATGTTTTACAAATTTTCAGGTATCTGTACATACTGATAAGATTGATAGTTGATTGCGTATTTTGAGTAGCCCACCATCCAAAATGGTTAAATCTTATAATGCATATGTGGTGAATGGTTATTGCTTTCATACACGTGCATATGTGGAATCAAAGAAAACAATGAATAGTGGTGTTTGTTTGAAGGGATCACATCATAGAGATATTAAAGTTGACTTTTACGGCATGCTTGAAGAAATTATTGAACTGTGTTATTTGGGACAGAATTATGTAACAATGTTTAAATGTCGATGGCTGGATACTGAGAGAGGTCTGCGTATTCATCTGACTCATGGAATTGTTGATATTAAACATAAAAGTCTTCTTGTAGTAAATGAACCATTTTTATTGGCTCATCAGGCACATCAAATTTATTATGCAAAATACTATGTTACTACAAAAGAGTTGGATGATTGGTGGAGTATAATAAAAGTTAAATCTCGAGAAAATCAGTTTACTCAAACTGAATGTGGTTCCACTGAAGTGAAAAGAAATGAAATTTTTCAGGACACTCCTCAAAATACATCTTTTTCACAAAGAGACATGAATATTGAGGATGACACCCCACAGTTAAGGGTCGATGGTGACGATGTTGTCAATGATGTTACAACTGAATTTGAAATGACAAGAGATGATGACAGTGAAACTAATATGGAAATTGATGATGTTGATGAGGAAGATGAAGACATTGACATTGACAACTATGAAGATGATGATGAAGATGAACATTGACATAGTAAAATTCGGGTTTGAATCATAACAAATATATATCTATACATAATAGTTATATTCAACTGTTTTCTAATATCAATCATTTCATGTTTCAGATGGACTCGGAAACGTTTCACCAGTTTCTGGAGGCTGATCTACCTATGGATGATGAGGTTCTTGAGTCATCTGACCCTCAGGTTGTTGGCACTATAGGGACCACTCGGAGGGGGCGTGGTCTTGCCAGACTGATGATTCCAGATCCTATCCCGGAGCGACGTCTACCTCTTGGATTCGATGCGCACACACGGTGGTATGGTAACCTGTGTATTTTAGTTATCTTTCATTATAATTTATTAATATTCTAATTGTTTGATTATTTGTTCTTTTTTCACAGTTTTACGCATATAGCTATTGGACAGGGGAGCGCTATCTTGCACAATTATTTTTCTCAACCCTGGCTCACATGGGATCAGATTCCCAGTGATGTGCAGGCCTCCATGTTCGATCATTGGCTGGTATGTAATTAAATATTATTTATTTTGAAATTTAATTCATTAATAACTTTATATTAGGGTTTATGGTATCCCATCGACGAGAGCATGCATGCCACTATCCACGCGACATGGGTGGTGTCTATGTGTGACTGTTTCCGTCAGTTTTTGCATAATTTGAGAAAGACGGCTGTGAAGAAATCCGGAGTGACAGAATTTGACGAGTCCTATAGAGCCCACCGACCAGAGTAAATTTCATATCACGTTTGGGATGGATTATGTACACACTGGATGGGTGGTGGGTTTCAGAGGAGATATGCATTGAGTTGACAGAATCGGGGGAGACAAGAGGTGACGCATCGAGCCGGTAGTCGTACATTCAGTGCACATAGAGAGTGTCTGGTAAGTACTTTTTTTTAATATTTTATACAACTTTAAATATAAACAGTTTATTTTATATTTATATAGGAAGCCGAGCAGCCCGGTATTTCGGCGTACGGCGTTTATCGGAGGATGTACACTGACCCGGCTACTGGAGAGATTAGATGTGACCGCCAGCGTCAGATTGTGGTCAGTATTATTTTCTTTTCAGTTTTCAAATTAAATGCATATAATCTTTTCATTATTTTAATTTCTAATTGAAACTTAAGGATTCATATGAGGCCGTGACCTCTCAGACACAGGCTGAGAGTCAAGACGAGACGGGTGATCAGACTAGTTCCCACCATTTTGATGAGACGGTATAGATGCAGGCAATCCAATATGGCTTCGAAAAGGGCCGAGTAGTTGGTATCAGCTCTCATTTGACTCCTACAGCTTATTATGGTACTGCTGTGATGTCAGCGTCCAGCTCGAGAGGAGCTCGTGGAGAGACATCATCTTCTGCCTCACAGTATCAGGAGCAACTGCGTGCTCAGAGTCAGCTTATAGAGGATTTGTGTCAGGGGCAGGAACAGATGCGTCAGCAGCACGATGAGGAGATGTGTCGATGGCAGGAGCAGATGCGTCAACAGCAGGATGAGGAGAGACGTCGATATGAGGAGCAACATCAGGAGTATATGGAGTATATGGAGTATATGCGTCGTCTGACTCATAGTTTAGGGATGGAGTTTCTTCCACCACCTCCTCCAGGTCCTCCAGGTCCTCCAGATTATCCACCCCCAGTGATTTTTTTAGATGTAATAAACATTTGAGTTCGTAATTTATTGTCATATTAATTATTTACAATTCCTCTTTCATATTGGTACAAATATTATGTGATTTAATTTGTTTTTTTTAATATATTATTACTTATTAGTATTATTTTTAATGTCTGCTTATTTTAGTAATATTACTTTTAATATTTTATATTTATTGTTAATATTGAGAAGTTTATAATTTTATAATTTTATAATTTTATTATTAATAATATTAATATTATTTTTTCATAAATATGTATGTTTATTTTAATAATATTATTATTATATTAATTTTTTATATTAATAATATTAGTACTATTATTATTATTTTTTGATATTAATATTTCATAATATATAATATAATATTATTTATATTCATATTATTATTATTTTTTGATATTAATATTTTATAATTATATTATATATATTTTATTATTAATATTATAATTATATAATTTATTTATATTATTAATATTAATATTATTATTATATAGATAGTTTAATAATAATATTATTATATTAATTTTTTATATTATTAATACTAGTAATATTATATTATATTATATTATTTATATTCATATTATTATTATTTTATATTAATATATCATAATTATATTTTATATATATTTTTATTTATATTATAATAATATAATTTTATTATATTATTAATATTATTATTATTTTTATATAATATTATACGATTTGTATTAATTATTATATTTTATTTTTTTAATATTTGCGACGGGAACATTTGCGACGAGATTTCCCATCGTAAATGTGTTTTACTGTACCATTTGCGACGAGACGAATAGCCGTCGGGAAAACCTTTCTGCGACGGTCCGTCGCAAATACCTTCGTCGCAAGTATTTTTTAAATTTCACATTTGCAACGGGATTCTGACCCATCGCAACTAATATATCTGCGACGGCCCGTCGCAAATACCTTTTTTATATATAAACGAAAACTCGTTTGCAACAGGGGAAAAATACCGTCGCAAATACTCTTTTTGCGACGGGACCGCCGCAAAAACACCTATTTGCGACGTCGTTTTCAGCAACGGGTGATTTGCGACGGGGCCCCGTCGCAAAAGATCTTTTGCGACGGGATCCCGTCTCAAATATTCAGTTTTCCTGTAGTGAAATCCCAAGACAAGGATCCTTAAAAAGATATCCATAGGAGGTTTCTCAAAGAACAGGTAATCGTCTTCACTGAGTCATTTTAATTTTATTTCTTATTCTACATTATACATATATTATTTAACAATATTTAAATATTAATATCAATAAAATTGTCTTAATGAAATTTTATTGTGTTAATATAATAACCACTATCTATTTATGCATCTTCCAAATCAAATTTTAAATCATCATCATGCGTATATATTGACTAATATCTCCACTACTGATGTATTTTTTTTCATCATCATATCTAATGGATGTTTATTAATATATATTTAATGTTCATATATAATGTTTATTAAATAATTATTATTCTTTAAATATAAATTATTGTCTACCTTTTATCATCTCATCCATTATAAAATGAAAACGTCACTTGTGTGAACATATGGACTACCACCTCCACAAAACTATGTGTTCTGTTTTAAATTTCTAATTATTATGGATGGTAATAAAGATATATTTAATAAATATTTATGATATTTAGGATATTATTATGATTATATAAAGATATATTATTATTTAACATTCTTTCTATTTATTGCAAAATAAAAACATCACATGTGCGTACGGACGGACTATCGTCTCCACAAATTGATGTAATTAATTTTTCATCACTGCCTTATATGAATGGTTTTAAAATTCTATTAATGAATAAATATGATATTTATGAAAAGATTAATATTCTTGATATGATGAAACCAAGACCAAGTTTCATGGACAATAACTGAAAAACTGAAACATGTATGAAAAACAAATTAGTGAATGCCCAAAATAATAATTTAAAGGATGAATTACTAATAAAGAAGTGATTAGAAATTATAAGAGAGTCATACCTAGTAAGATAAATATTAATATGTTTCTGGTATAAACATATAATGAATATAAATTTATTATATAGTAGTTTAAGAGAATGAACAAAGAATTTCAGGACCTGAGGTAAGGGTTTCTCATCTCACTTTTATTTTGGTGAGACATATATCATATTCACCAACTATTTATTTTATGTGGTGTATATATTTTTCTGGAATTTATTTTATTATTATTATTATTAATTTCATCTGGATTTAAAATCCAAATAAGTTTTTCTCTTTTATAAGGTTTTTATTCAGATATTAACAAAATTGTAAGGGTTATATTTCTCAATATTATTTATTGAGACACGTTTCATATTATACACCTATTTGTGTTTATATAGTGTATATGTTTCCCATATGATATGTTATATCATGAATCTATTTATATTCGTGATATTTAAAGTTTTATTTGAAGTTATTTCTTTTAAATTTTAATAATTCAAAAGTTATGAAAGTGGTAAGGGGGTATGTTATAATCATATATATTTTTGAGACTGACTATATTAAATTTCCATTAAGGAAAATTATGTGATAATTATCCTTTAAAAACAATATATTTTATTATCCTTAATTTATTATTATAATTTTAATGAATTATTATTATTTTTCTCTCCTTGTTGAATAAATGATTTTAAGAAAATCTGACCATATTTTCTCTTTAGTTGATGAATTTTTTTCTATATCCATGATCTTTAAAAAAATTATAAAAGTTTTTATCTATATATAAATTTTTTGGAAATATTATTTTTACTAAATTTTAATTTGTTTAAAAATTAGTAATAATATTCAATGCACGGTTCACCTTTTGAATTTTTACAAAAGTGTGGAAAGAATGTTATCTTTTAATATATATAGAATTAACAACTTTTCTCATCGTCAAGAATATTATTTTATTTGAATCTTAATTTAAAATTTTCCACATTTATTTTAAAATATATATATTACACAATATTCTGTGAACTTTTAAAATTTAAATATTCCAAAGGAAAAGGATATTTTTATAATTTTCAATAAAATTTGAAAATGTTCTTTCAAAGTTATTTTTTATATATATCAATATCCTTTGATGTTTTATATGATTCAATGTGGATATTATATTATGATATAATATAATTTTCTAAATTACATATGATGATGATATTTGTAGGGTAATATCATGAAGCTTTTTTTCTTTTATATATGATAATTAAATTATGATGAGATCATGAATGTTTTTTTTTGATATCATTCACATCCTTTATTTGGATGGATTATGATTATGTGATCATGAGATGTTTACAAAACACATTTCTTTTCCATGGGTTAAGTTATAATGATATAATTAATGTTATAATGATATTTTGGAATACATATGTATGGTTTTAATTATGGTATGGGTGGGACTATAATTATATATCACATCAATGGATTAGGTAAATATTGACATATCATGTTATAATATGGACTGGAATGGGGTTAAAATTTAACTCAATAAGGTAATTTAACCACTATGATAGTCTTGGGAGTGAACCTTGACTAAGAAAATGATGGAGTGCGAAGTAACCCAATACACTATGGTAATTTTTCCACTATGATAGTCTTGGGAGTCAATATTGGCTAATAAAATGAAACAATGGAGACTGAACCCAATCTATTATGTGACTTTTTCCACTATGATTATATTAGAATAGAACCTTGAATAAGGAAATGATTTTCAATTCTTTTTTGTATGATAAAAACTTACGTATTATTCTTATCTCATGGATTTTGTTTGATTATTAATGATTCTACACTCTTATAAATTATGTATTTTGTTATGACAAAGCCTTATTCCATAAATAATGATTAATGATATCTGAATAATTGGGTATAACTTTAATAAGTTATGATCTTTTTATCATACTCTTTTTTATCCTATACTAACTTTTTATAATTGAATGATATCTTCTATGTTTACCCTTGTTGTGACTTGTAGTTCACCCTTTCTTATGTTTCCATTTCCCTATGTTATAAAGAAATATATTCTACAAGATATGTATTGATGGGTATCATGTGTGTATAATTTTGTGGGAGATGTTAAAGTCTTATTATATAAATAAAAAATATGGATATAAAGGGAAAAATACCCATTTAATGAGAAATACAGGGGTTTCATTACATAAAGGTTTTTCTTAACTCTCTAAAAATTTAAATATTAAAGGTCTTTGGTGTTTATGTGAATCAATGTTAGTTATTGATATTATAACTATGGATGGTTAATGTTGGGTTTCTTTAGTTGGTATTAAATCTAGTATGTAAAGATTATGTTTTTTACACCGGATCTGGGTGTACATGTTGTGGGTTGTCTCATTTGGTATCATATTAGGGTTTAGATAACTTTATAGGTTAGGAAGTTATCAGATGAGGACAATTTATGCATTAAGAATACCATTTTGAGTTGATAAATTTAAGTATGATCATAAGTCTAAGGTATAAATACCCTTTTTGATAATTTCTATGATTGGATTTTAATGTGATTAATGAAATTTTGTGAATCATAATAGATGATTTAGGTATATGTATCACTCATTTTTAACACATTATTTAATGTGAAGTTATTAAAGAAGAATATTTCTGAGTACATAAGTTAAAAAGAACAAATAACCATTAAGATTAATACATTCTTTGATGACAATGTAATTTCGGTTAATGAGAATAAAGAGGGTATCATATTTTGGGAATATATGTTTAGGTAAACATGAGACTGAAAATTTATTTGGTGACTAAGTGATTAAAGTTGTTTTTGAGGAATATCACTATATTGGGAACATTATATAATTAAGGTAAATATAATATTATTTTTAGGGATGGAATTTTATTTTAGTGATAAATATTGTGTTAAATTTTAGAGGAACATATATTTTCTATGGTTTTATGGGGATTCAGACTGATTTTAGAAATGATTAATATATTTTTTAGAATATATGATTAGGGTAAATGCATTTTTGGTATGTGACTTTATAAGCATTTAATTTTATTTAAGGATAAATTTTAAGTTGTTCCTAAAAGAATATGTGATCAGATATTTCTAATTTTTTTGTTTTGAATTTGGTCAAACATGTTTTGGAAGAGTTTTAGAGATAAATATTTATGAAATGATTTAAGTTGAACTCTGGGTGTTTTTTTAGTTTTGGAGATTGATGCGTAAAGTTTTAATCATATTGAATATTATATTAACATTATCTAAAAATTTTGGTCTTGGTTAATGGGATGAAATTGGTGGAAATTGCTTTTATCCTTTTATGGATCTTATAATCCATTAAAAGAAAATTTTAGTGTTTCAATCATGAAAAATCATCATGGTTATTTATATGTGGTGAAATAGAGGTATAAAACTTCTCAAAAACAAAACTAAATGATAAAATTATTGGAATAAATTAAGTAAATATGTTCTCTCACATTCTCTATATCGATGGTAAAAAAATTCTTCAAACTAAAGCAATATCAAGTTAAATTTATGAAGTCCTATGTAGAAAATATTACTCAACTATAAAGGTACGCTTTATGTAACTCATTCATAGGTATAAGTATCATAATGGTAGATGTGTGGTTTTAGAAATATTTAGAAGATAATAAGTTTCCTATAACTAACTTATATATTGAAGTACTTTTAAAAATAAAATGTAATAGATGTGGATTAAAATAAATTTCTTACCAAATATATCTATTTGTATTCTACTTCTGAGAATTGATTCTGAAAATGTTCTAAACCCTTTTTGTTGGACATGAGATAAAATTGTGAAGGTATAATTTATTTAAGGAGGGAGAATTTAACACCTTGAGATTTCAGAATTTATTTTATTTTAAATAAAAACAATTTTCAATAGGTTTTACCATAAAAAAATGAACTTAAATAAACCGCAATATACTATGAAAATATTATTATTTAAAAATGGCTTTTATTACCTAATTGTTGGTTTGGTGGGTATAAATATAGGTAAACACATTATAAAATATGTGTTGAAAATATTTCCATATTTAAATTTTTCTATTAATTCATATGAAATAATTATTAAATTTTCAACAAAAATAATTTAATCACATATGGTAAAGAATAGTTAATGTTTAAGAGTCTTTTTCTATAAAAATAGGTTTTCCTTATATTCTGTATTTTCCATATAAAAGATAAATTTATGAATTTTATAATTTAAATTAGATAAAATTAAATTAATTTATGAAATAATTATAATAATTTTATATTTTATTTAATTTTTGGTATTTTCATAAATCGTTTATTTTTGGGTGAATAGTGAAAAATATTGATTTTACAAATAATGTCACTTTTTTGACATTATCATGATATAAGAATGATTTTAAAATATAATGAAACCCTTTTTATATACCAAATAAATATTTATAAATTAATATAATTTATTTCAAGATATAATATTGAACTTATAAATCTATGTTTGATATTTGGAAATCTAAGTGATGTTTTAATTCAAATAAAAACTATTTCCAATACTTCTCTTTTAATAAAGTGTTCACAAGGTTACTTTTCAATTTTTATTTTTTTAAAGTTATTTAACTCTCATTTTGTTAATCTTAAACCAATTTATTCTATTATAATCAACATTATACATTATTTTGGTATAAAATCATTTTTATGGTTAAAATGGTTATTTTTTAAAAAATGGTTTTTCATTGGGTTTTATGAACATATATTAAAAATAGTTTTCCACAGTTATTGAGATTTATTCATAGAAAATGTATTACATATTTTTTATTAGCATGTTATAATTTTTTAATGAGTTTTATTTCAGTTTGGGTCATAATGAATAGTAACAATGATAAAAGTCAATCACCTTGGTAAATGATAAAATGGGAAAATAGAGGTTAAAACTATATGATATGGTCTCTAAATATTTAAAATTATTGTATTTATTTAATTAGATGAGTTTATTTCAACCAAAATCATTTTATATTAAAAAAATGTAATTTTGTTCTATTTTATATTGATAATGACCTTTATATTATTTTAAGTAAAGAATAATTACAAAATGTCACTCTCTTTATTTTAATATCTATAATATGTTTTCATAATAATAAAAATATGTTATAAATATTTATAAATAGTTATTTTGAGTATTAATAAATTATTTTTATGATATTAATTTATTTTTAATTTTTGATAATGGTATAATTACCTAAAATGCTTACACATCGTTGATGCAGCACTTATGAAAGAAAGTTAAAAATCAAAGTAAATTTTTTCAAAATATTAAAATTGGTGTGTCTTGTATAATTTAAATTATTTCATTCTTTTATAAATAAAAATGTAAGGTGATTAATTTTTTAAATATTAAAATTAAAAAATCAATTGTAATCATGATGTTTTTGAATTCAAATTATGTGAATAGTCCTATAAATAACTTTAAGGATATTATATATTAAACATATTTCATTGTTTATTTTAAAAATAAATAAAAAACCATATAATTTATTATTTTAATGTTAAATGGTCTAGAATATCAACTATTTTCCACTTATGATGCACTTTCCCTTTTATAATCACATTTTCCCCCTTAAAGACTAAGTATCTTATTACCGTGGTAAGAGTTTAAAGGGTTAAAGATGGGTCAAACTAAAGAGATATGGGTTAAAATAACCTTAAAAATTTTCCAAATACGATTGGTAATCCATATTTTTAAATTGATCCAATTTTGAACTAGTTTTCCATGAAACTAACCTTATATTATTTTAAATTTTAGAATAATTACAAGTGTGTTTCTTCCCTTGCTTATAAAAGAGAACCACCTCTATTATATGATTCACACCATCTTGAGCTACTTATCTTTTACAAAACCCAAACAAAATCCCTTTTAAAATTCTATATCCATTTTATAGGGGTTATTTTCTTCTTAAAATATGAACCCAAGGGTCCTTAATAATATATCCAAAGGAGGTTTCTCAAAGAAGAGGTAATTATCTTTACTGAATAATTTTAAATATATTTATTATTTTAACTTATACAAATAATATTTATAAATATTAACATATTTACATTAGTAAATTTTCCTTAGATAAGTTTTATTTTGTTAATATATTATCCAATATTTTTTTAACATGTATTCCACTAGAAAATGAAAATGTCATTTTTCATACATATGGACTATCGTCTTCACAACTAATGTATGTTACTTTTCATAATTTTATCTCATGGATGGTTATAAATATTTATTTAATAAATATCAATTATTTTCATGAAATAATTATGATTCTACAAAGATAAATTATTATCTACCTTATTACCCTCTCATCCTTTGTAAAATGATAGTGTCGCTCATGCGTACGTGTAGATTACCACCTCCACAAAGTGATGTGATTTGTTTTTCCTTTTATACTAAAATTAAATATAATAAGGATATATTTAATTATTATATATGATATTTATGATATTATTATTATATAATGTTATATTATTATTTAACTTTATTTCTTTCCATTATTTGAAAAATGTAAACATCACCCGTATGTATGTATGGACTACCATCTCCACGAATTAATGTAATTTATTTTTCATCACCACCTTAAATGAAATATTATAAAATTTTTATTTAATCAATAAATATGATATTTATTATATGATTACAATTTTATATATGATTAATTCATGACCAAAGTTCATAGAATAGAACTATTGAACTAAAACATGCATTAAAAATATAACAATGAAAATCCATAATAATGATTATAAGGAGGGATTACTAATAAAATAGTAATATGAAGTAATAATTTAATACTAAATGGTAAGATCAGTATGAATATTTTTCTATTATAAATATATAATAAATCAAAATTTATTATATAGGAGGTTAAGAGTGTCAACAAATTAAGTTAGGACCTGTGGTAAGGGTTTCTCCACACAATTTTATTTCTATGAGAGATATATCATATATTTCACTTATTTATTTCCTATAGTGTATATAATTCCTCTATAGACCCACACTTTTCATACATATACATTACATGTTACTAGATAATATTCATTAAAATTCATAATGATTTGTTCCAGAATCATACAGGTCTAGTGCCTTTAGAAACTTGGACAAATAATCAACTGGTTCTTAAGAAAACTATATCATATCCTACTAAGTTCTTAATAAATATAACCATCTAGACATATAATACATAATACCATTATTCATAACCTGGGGAAAGGAAATAAAATAAAGGTTGAGATCATATGCTCGGTAAGGGAGATATCAATGATCAAATAAGCATAATATGAGAATAAGGGTATGAGAACGTGAGAATATTATTTGAAAACTATAAACTAAAAAATATATATCATAAAATTGATTCATGGAATATATTTTTTATTTCATAATATATGAATCATAAAGGAAAACAAATAACATGATCCATGATATCATAACATTGGAATAAGAATTAGGTTTGTGGTATACACATAAGCATATAAAATCATTTCTTTAATAGTCAAGGCTCGTTACTAGGGATATCATAGTGGAATGGGTTCACTCCCAAAAGAATTATAGTATTCAAGGTTTACTCCTAATACTATATTAGTGGAAATATATCATTACTGAACTAAGTTCACTCTACATTCCAGTCCAATTTATCTCATGAGATATCAATCTTTATCCAATTCAATAGAGGGCTATATAATTCTAGACCCACCCATCATGGAATGAAAATAATACATATGTGTTCCAAAATATCATAAATAATTCATCATATAATAACCCATATAAAGGAAATAGATTTCATAAACTTTTCATCATAGAATAACCCATATAAAATAAACGGGTTTCATAAGCATAACCAATGAGAAAGAAACTAGTTCCATAAACATATTTTAATCATAATCATAAACCATCCAGAGAAATAATTGGTATGGTATTATTGAATCATATCCCCATTAGATCATAAGTATAATCAATGGTTGTTCTCATTGATTAATATAAATACTATTAAAAGACCATTAAAAATATTGAGGAAATACCCACGCCACTATAAAAATAAATTTTTAAAATTTATAAATTTCTCACATATTAAAGAAATTTTTTATAAATAAATTTAAAATGTTATAAAGATATATTAAAATAATTTAGCATATATAATGGTGGAAAATTCTATTCATACAATGTATGTTAAAATAAATATTCCTTTCACATTTTTTATAAACATTCAAAAACACCTCACTCCGAAAATGAAAATAAGATTCCTTTTAAACAAATTTTTAAAAATGAAAAAATGGTTAAAAATTAATTTTAAGAATTATTTTATAATATTATAAACATTTTTTAAAAATATTATAAAAATATGGATATAGAAGAAAAAAGATTTTTGACCGAAGAGAGAAATAAAGTCAATTTTCCTTAAAAACATTATTTTGGAATCTTGAGTACATAAAGGGGGAAAAATTAAAGGAAAACATTTAATTTATTAAAATAATAATATTAGAATAAATTTAATGATATTATTGAGATATATATCATAATATTTCATCATTGTAAGCATAATAATAAAAATTACCAATAAATAATGAGATTGTATTATAAAACACTTCACACATTAGTAACTTTTGAATTGTAAGATTCATGAGAGAAAACACCTTAGATATATGTATATAAATATATCTCATAATTTTCATGATAATTATCATAAAATAAATTCATGTTCAGTATATACACCACAAAAAAGAAACAATTTTTAAATATAACATTTTTACTACAGAAATAAAAGTGAAACAAAAATTTCTTACCCCTTTGAAATATTTTTAATTGTAATCCCCATTAAATAATAACATAAAATTAAACTTTAAATATCATGAAAATAATTATATTAGTGATATAAAATTTCAAATTTTCCATATATATACCACAAAAAGTAAACAAATGATTAATATAGAATATTTCTCCCAAAAATAAAAAGAGCAACTGGAAGTCACTTACCTCAAGTCTCAAATTTCTTCACACGCATTTGAAAATCCTAAATAATAAATATATTTTTATTATAAATACATTCAAGAACCATACTCATATATATCATACCATATATGATTTACTTATGACCTTTTATTACCCATTTTTTAACAATTTCTTATTAAAATCATATTTCGAGTAATAACTCATTCATTCTTTATGCATCTTTTGGTTAGTTATTTTTTGTTATTTTACTTTGATCATGGTTAAATAATATATATAATGTTAAAAATTATATAAATATCACATATATATTTATTATATATTAACTTATATTCATCTATAAAAGTTAGAGAAAGAAAATAAATTACACCATTCATTAAGAAGGTAGGTCATACGTACGCATGAACATTGTTTCCATTTTCTGGACAGATAGGATGAAACAAAATTAAAAATTAAATTAAATTTATAGAATAATTTTTATATCATATATATCATATATATCATATATATTAATTAAATATACCCTTATTACTATCCATGTCAAAAAAAATAAAAAACATATCACATCGATTTGTGGAGACGATAGTCAACACATACACATGAGTGACATTATCATTTTCCAAAAGATTAGAATGTAAGAAAGTAGATGAGATATTGTAATTAAATAAGTATAGTTATTTCATAAATATAATATATATACTCTAAACCCATAATATTTTAAGATTATTCTATTAAAATTTTGGGGATTTTCAAATCCATCTATGGTTCACTCTTTTATGATGTTTTGTCTCAAAGATTACCAATACTTTAAGGGTTATTAATCTCAATATTGTTTCATTGAGACATGTTTCATTTTATTTATATATTTGTGTTTATATGGTGTATATACATCCTATTTGGTATTTTATACAATGAATCTAATTATATTCATGTTATTTTATGTTTCATTTGAAAATATTTATTTCAAGAGATTATGATTCAAAAGTTACCAAAGCAGTAAGGGTTCATGTTAAAATTTCATTTTTATTTGGGATTGTGTATATAAAATTTCAATTGAGGGAAATTATATGATATTTATCCTTTAAAAAGCATCAATTTTATTCTCCTCTATTTATTCCTATAATTTTTAAGTAATAGTACCACTTTACTCTCTTTAGTATATAAAATCATTAAGAAATTTTTTTAAGAAAATATGTCCATATTTTCTCTTTCTTTGATGAACTTTTTCTTACATATCAATGTTCTTAAAAAAAAATTTGTAAGTTTTTATCTATAAATAAATGTTTGAGATATATAATTTTTATTACTTTTTTACTTTCTTTAAAAATGATGAAAAGTAATCTTTTCAAATTTTTCATGTATGACACACTTTTCACTTTTCAAAAAATTATGAAAAGAATGTTCACTTTCAATATATATAGCTTGAAAAAAAAATTATTATCATTATACCAATTCTTTGATTTGAATATAATTTTATAAATTTCTATTTTTTTAAATAAAAATATTGTTCTCAATATTATTGGAATTTTTAATTTTTAAAGATATGGAAATAAAAGGGTATTTTCTCTAATTTCAAATAAATGTTTGCATTATATTTTAAAGGTACTTTTCATATATTAAATATCATTTTATGTTTCTCATATTTCCCTGGGGATGTTCTCTTAGGATAACATACAATTGTTTGGATAACTTATGATGATGTTGTTCTTAGAATGATTTTATAAAACTCATTTCTTTCCCACCATTTAATTAAACTATTATGAGATAAGGAATTTTGTTATGATACCATCCACTTCCTTTCTTTAAATATATTATTATTATGTAATGATAAGATATTTAAGAAACTCATTTTGTTTAAATGGGTTATGATCTGATAATATTATGAATGTCATTAACATAAATTTTCACAAATACGTATAGTTTTCATTATATTATGGATGGTCCATGAATTATATATAACTGTAATTAATTGCATAAATATTGATATCTCATTAGATAATATGGACTTTAATAGAGAGTGATCTCAATTCAATAAGGAAATTTATCCACTTTGACAGTCTTGTGAGTGAATTTTGACTATAGAAATGATGGAATGAGAAGCAAACTCAATCCACTATGGGTATTTTTCCACTATAATAGTATTGGGAGTGAATCTTGAAAACGGAAATAATGGAATGGGGAGTAAACCCAATTCATTATAGGAATTTTTATACTATTAAATCCTTGTAAGTGAACCTTGGCTGAGTAATTTATTTTCTATGATTATGCGTATTCCACAAACTTATGTCTTATTCTTTTCATATGTTCTCATGGATCAAGATTTATTATTGATGATTCCACACACTTATGGTTTATGTATTTTGTTATAACAAAATATTATGTTATAACTAATGATTAAATGAGATTTGACAGATTAAAGATTAATTACATAAGTTATTATCATGTTATCATACCCTTATTCTTATATTATGACAACTTATGATCATCAAATGATATCTTCTATGTTTACCCTTACTGAGCATCTGATTTCACCCTTTATTATGTTTCTATTTACCTAGGTTATAAGGAAATATATTATGTAATATATTTTTATAAGGGTATCATGTATGGAGAGTTTTTTGGGAGATGTTGAATTCTACTTATAGAATAACAAAATATGGGTATTATAGGAAAAATAATCATTTTATAAGATAGACATGGGTTTTTTTATATAAAGGTTTTTTCCTAACTCTACAACTCTAAACCTAAAAGGTATTGGGTGTCTATGTGAATCAATGTTGGTTATTGATATGGTAGTTACGAATGGTTACTATAGGGCCCTTTTGTAGGTATCAATTCTAGTATATAAATACTTTTCTTTAGTATCGGATATGGGTGTATAGGTTTTGGATTGTCTTAGATATTTTAACCTAAGATCTATCTTCAATAACTAATTTTTTTATTTTATATGGTTGAAGAGGTTATTGATCCTTAGTAAGGTGTATTTTTTATTGAATATCACCTTGTTCAAATAGTGATAGTCAATAAAAATCTTATATCTCCCATATAACTTCTTACCAAATAACCTTATAATTTCTTCAGGGAACACACTAGGTCAAATAAACCCTTTCTCTATAAGGTCCTCCAACTATAAATTCAGTACCCTAATCTCATTCATGGTCATCCGATAAGATTTAGAAGATTTAATTTTATTAATGGGGCACAGATCAATGAAGAAATTAATCTCCCAAGGAGGGGTAATCCTAGAAAATCCTTAGTAAATACATCTATATACTTCTCTATAACTGTAGGAAGCCAGTCCTTTAAAGAATACACTATGTATAAATCCAAGATCACCAACTAGTGTTTTATCAACTCCAAATTCACATGGATAGGCCATTCATTCCTTAAATGAAAATACCACTCACCCACAAAGGTAAACCTTGATCCATTAACTCAGTATTACATCACTATCTGAAATTATCACTCGATATGGATGTTGACTAAGGAAACCTAGTCCATTCCAAGTATAATATAATAGGAGTTCATCCTAGCCACTATAAGTTCCTACAAAAACCTATATATACTAATAATAAGCTTGCATCATTGGAAAATCTAGGTGATTGTGTGATTGCTACCAGTTGGAGTCTCTAGTTGAATATATGGTGATAACAAATCCACCAAGATTTCTAGATCTTATAATAGTTATACTATAAAAAATTAATTTATTTCACCAATATTTTTGAGTATGGGTTCTAATGTAAATAAGATACAAATAGTTCCTCTAACTATATTAGGTGCAACCTAGTTATAGCCCTCTATTACCTACATTTTATGGAATCCTTGTCCAATAGAACCCTAATCTAGCCATGGACCACCTAGGGGTGGTGGTGGTAGAATCATATCATAGTTACTTCCACCTATACCTCCATATAAAAGTGATCCACCATATTATCTTCAATAGACACCTCCCTGAGGACCACCCTATCCACCTTAGGGTGGTCCTTAATCACATCATTTCCTTTGACATAGAGGTCCATCTACCATGCCACACTAATTACCCTCTATTTCACATAAGTCTAGGAATTCGTGAGCCATAAAACCTCATCCTCTATTTGAATAACAAATTTTTTCTCTTAGATGGATAGGTTCCCGATACAACTCCTACATTTTTGGTCATTAGTACAAGGACCATGCATGCATATTCATCTGATGTCATGACCTAGACATTTTTCAGCAGCTAGTAAAAAATGATGACTCTAGTCCTAGATAACTTTCACCAGTTCATTCTAGTTACCTACCCTATTCCATGAATATCTTGATCAAAATATACCTCTCCTTGAATCCATTATAGGTGGGGGTGTGAAGTGGAATGGCATCGACATGGATATGAATGCGGTGGCCTCACATGAAATTTCATGTACGAAGGAATCCATGATGAATCATGTCGATAAAGTACCTCATGGGGTTGGTAAATCCATATGTATACTTCATAATAAACATGTTGCCATATTTTATTTCCAATATATCTTAAATTTATAAAATCCTTAATATATCTTGGTAACACTACTCAAGAAATGGAACTCAAACATTGATCATGGAAGATTTTCCTTGTTAGGTTTTTCAATGATCAAATTCTAATAGAAAATCCATACATCATGGATAATGAACGATTCTGGCACCCCAATCTGATCAATTGGTGTTTTAACCAAGCACAACACCTAACAAACTACCTCAATCTAGTCCTTTGTTTCCTGAGTATTAAGATCACATCAAAACTTGGGGGTATCTATCATTGAAACTCAGGAAGTGCACTTATCCTACATACATAATCTTTATGTACCATTGGAATCAGTCACTAATCAGTTGGTGGAGTAATGCTCACCTAGAATGTTTTTGGATTGTATTTTCACTACAATAAAAAAAATGATATTCTCCCTATACACTTGGTGAAAAAATTTCATGATCCAACTCCTAGATTAAAGCCTCATTGATCATCTGGTCAATGAAAGTGGGCATAATCATTAGTATAGGAACTTCATAACATTTCCATGGAATCCTATATGGATTTATAAAATGTGGTATCCTCTTATTTAAAAGATTGACCATGATCATCAAACCATTCTTGGTATTTTAATCAAGAAATACATGGAAATCAGTGAACATATATTATATGATGAATATACCATTTACTTATTTCCCAAAACTAGTTCTCAGGATATTAGAGTCAACAAGTAGGTTATCAAGGTCCTAGTGAGTAGATATGTTGGTCATCACACTAGAACTATGTTCGTGAGCTTAAAGGATGAAATCAATGCCTCTTGAAAACATGGACTAATGTTTCTAAACTAATATCAATAGATAGAAAACTCAAACTTTGTCCCTAAAACAAACTTACTCAAATTCAAATAAATTATGATGAAAAACATTATATCCCCACCTGGGATAGTAATAATATAACTCTACCATCCCATTACAACCTTCAATAAGCTAGTGGATAGATAATAACACTGAGTAGTAATATCACAAAATATGGGATCCCTAAGACTAATCTAACATTATATAGGTACACATCTACATATAGGATATAACAATGAAGAATAAAAAATAATTGCTGAAATATATAAAATGCATGTGACATGTTATAACCATCCATATAGTATAAAAAAATATAATGACATAAAATAAATGGGGGAAACATAAACCAATATCCAAAATATAAATCAAATTTACACAACTAAAATTTGAAGATGACACACTGATGAGAACTCCACTTGTGATCATTACTTTTGGGTACCAGTAAGCTTTTTCTCCACTAATTTTGTGTACACTGATATAACTACCAAAATATTTATTTTCTACATAAGAAATGACATATGTAGGTGAGTCTCCAAAGTAGGGGTCAGTGTATACATATCCATTAGGATTCCTTAAAAACAATTAAGGATAAATAAGAAGACTAATCACCTCAAAATCACAAATAAAATAAGAAAACCTATATATACATTAAAGGTAGGGAAATATATACATAAAATAAAATACTAATTTGTACCACTTATCCATATATGAATTATCCCTATCAAGTAACCCAAGAATCGTAACTACCTAGATTTTTAACCCACATTAACTCTCAAAAACATTTGTTGGAAATTAGTGCCTCTCCCAAGGGTGGGTGTCAATCGAGGGAGTATCCAACCCCAACAGAGGAAAAATTCCTCATTGAGTAAAGTATATCAGATGTAGGATTAATTTACTTTATGGATAGAGGACATTTATCTCACATATATGGGGTGTTTTTTAACTCTATTTTTCATGTTGGGGACCCATACCTTAGTAGGTTCAAGGGATTACCAACCCTATCTCAATCTAAAGGACCCAAACCTTGAGTTAGTGAGGGGATACCAAACTTTGAGAAGAGTTTGTGGGAACCTTACCTTATCATCAGAAAATTTATCAGAGAGTTCATAACCCATTTTCTCTCTGACAATCTCTCTTAATCCAATTAGTTAGTCATACAGAGCTAAAGAAAAAAACTTCCCAAGTCACTTTACGTCTCACCTCTAATGTTGAATAGGGATGCACTATTATGTTTAACATGTAAAATAACTTAGGAGGGACTAATTTTATTCCCAAATATTATTCTCATATATAATGTTATAAAAATATACATGTCTATAAAAATTACAAGACATGCACTTTTGGGGTACATGAAGTGAAACCCCTCAATATTTGTTGGGTTATGTGTTATTGTATACATGACATGTAAAGGTAAACCTATATGATGTATATGGTAGTTTAAAAGGTGTTTGAGACCCATGGGGGTAATTGAATTATATCACCACATATTGAGTCATGTATAGGTTGAATTATATGACATATACCCATAGACCACATGTTTCCTAGCTCTAGATATCTTCCCAAGCATTTACTCTTATTTACACCACGTCATGTGAATTATAAATACATAGGATGTGTAACTAAAGTACACCTAATAGGGTGTTTAACACAAATAGAAACCATTTACACCACCTTTTCCATGATACATGATGTGTGGATCAAAAGTACATGCCACTTTGTTATAACTTTGACATGAATATACAAAAATCGTTGGAAACACAGCTCCACTACCAGTTTTTTCCTCCAAACACACCTAAAATGTTGTATAAGGCCTTATTCATTATTGATGCACCTATGTAGGATATTTTCAACATTAATAAAATCCTCATTGGCTACCCTTGGTTATAAATACATCAAAAATTACTTTATTTAGTTCCTAATACCTTGAATATTTTTCCCCTCTAGGTCTCTTGTCATTGCACCTATTATTGATCAATTATCATTCATTGAATATCATACATGCCTAGATTGATACTATCATTCCAAAAGAAGTACCTCATGAATCTAGAAACCTCCCATTCATCAATACATACCAATTTCATCAATATAATGGTTATATATAAGGAAAACAATGAATACATAAAGAAAATGGGGAAGCACGTGAAGTAATGAGAAGAAAATTTGTGGAAGAAAATTTTTGGTGGCTAGTGTAAAGGTTTGACCGTCGATCGTGGGGTGAAAATTCACCAATGATGATATATTTTTGGAAGTTTTAGAATTTTGATAAAATGATAAAAAATCAATTTTTTAGTGAAATATTATTTTGAATGATAAATCGGGACAATAATTATAAGCTTGGAAAACACAAAGAATATATATGAGAATTTAAAATAATGAGAACTTCCTTAAAATGAGATCATTAATTGGTGTTAATCATGTATGCACCAAGTTTGGTTGGAAATACATATTAAATAATATGTTAATAATCTTTCTAGATCACTAATCGTTATCCTATCTAACTATTAGGGTTTTCATCAATAATGGGTAATCCTAACAGAATGATTTAATTATTATTATATAGATGAAATTAGGGTTGGAAGATGTAATTATTTATTTATTTATTAATTTGTTTATTTATTTTAATTAAATAAAATCATCAACGATGGTCTCATCCCAATGGAGTGGTTTCAAACCAAATTAATACCACCTATAGTGTAAAACACTTATTCTAAATGTAATCACAATATTAGTTTTCCATTTCTAGCCTCTGTTTAAAAGGAAACTTAATTTTTCAATGATTACGCATGCACATACTATAACTAATATATTATATATAACATATTTTATTTGGGTATACAAGAATAAAATAAAACAAAAATAACTTATAAACCCATACATGAAATATTATTTAAAATATTGAATAGTTTTATACCACAAAAATCTAGGTCTCTAACACGGATACTTGGATATTTGTTTTCAAAGAAATTATTTCTGTACTCTAGATGTTTGTGAATATTTATAAGGTGTATTTTATAGGAAAATTGATATCAAAAGACATTTTTTGACTTATAATTAATTTTCAAAATGTAAAATTCATATTTTCAATCATATTTTATCAAACTAATGGTGAGGTTTGTGTGATTCAAATGGGTTTTAAACTATATATTATATTTGTTATATTTAGGTGATGGTTATGTCTATTAGACTTCACATTGATATCGATGATATTTTTAATTATAGTTTTTAATGTTTAATGTTTTATATATGAGATTTATATATATATTTTTTATTTTTGTAATTTGAAGGATCATTTTTACTTGATAACATATTTTCTTGATAAAAATAACACCCTTAAGTTTAAGAACCTTCATTATTAACTTTATGTAAAATTGAAAACTATATGAAATGAACTTGATTATTATTTGATATATTTATAGATGTGAAATTTTTGTTTCTTTAAATAGTATTTTAAAGTGAGATGATGGATTATTTAATAAATTGTTTTATTTATATATGTCGATATCTTGATCACTTGTTTCCTCACCTTTATTTAGTTTATATATAGAAATAAAATGTAACTAAGTTGGAAATCAGATATTAATTCTACACTAATTTAAATTATTCATTGGATAGTTTTCCCTAGTGTAGTTCATTCCCTATCTTTGGGAATTCCCCAGATAACTATAGTTTATATTATGGTGGGAGGTCAATGTTTTATAGACACAACACAGGTTGGTAGTTGGTAACACCCAGTATGTCTAAGATTTTCCCATTAGTACCTAGTGAGTACTCTATGATTCTTGTTATATTATATTAGATATTTATTTTATGATCCTTGTATTATGACTCTTCCTTTATTTCCATATTTTCGTATTGGTATTATTTTCTTTCTTATTTCTCATTTGATAATGTTAATGAACATGCATCATGTTATCTGGAGTTGTTTGATATGGTTTCTAATTGTTGTTCCCCTTCCTCATAGTTAATTTTTACTCAATATATTTACAAATAGGTTTAAAATAAATATATGGGGGATATAGCCCTTGTTTTTATTTTCATAAAACCATAGCTATCCAATTTTAAATTACAAATTGTTTCTCATATGGCATCATTGACTGATTGTTTTTCTAAAAATAATGGTGTTTTCTTTAAAAATATGGAATATTAATATTGATTTTAATTATTTTTCATTAATAATTATAAAAAATATATTTACTAATTATGGTTCATACTACCATTTATGAAATATCTCATAAAATGAATTGTATCACCTCTTTTCTTAAATCCTTCTGGGCATGTTTAGTTCAATTTTTATACACACTTTGGTGTGTGTGAAACTCTCATGTCTTCATATAGGTACTCAAGGTATGCTTCCATATTGATACAATGCATTATTATTATTAATGATAGGTGTTTTTGGTATTTTTAGGTGTCCTTGGGTCACATTGAGTTGCTCAATTTTTATTTTAGGGCCCCATGGTTTATTGTGAGATGTTCATGTATATGCCACTTCATCCAACCAATTATTTTGTTTTCTTTTGTATATTTATATTATTTTTTTCTATCTTGATGTTCATATTAAAATGAAGGTTTAGATCATTTAAAATCGGTTATGCCCTATTTGGTTTTTATTTTATTTTAAACTACTTATTTATTATGCATGGAAGTGCGATGTAAGGACACACCATAATATATTCTAAGTAAGATTAAATGAAGTATTTACTAATAATCAAGGGTAAAATCACTCCCAACATATAGTTTTGAAACCCTCAATTCTTTTCACCATCTTATGGTGATCATGAGTGTGCTACAGGACTTTTGGAAAGTTGTCCTGGGTGATATGGTAGGTTAACCTAGGTTGACTCATTATTTTCATCATCTCTCAATAGTGCTTCACATAGAATCAAATATTTTGGACATGTTTTCTTTATCTTGACCCAATTTCATCAAAACACTCTTTAGATACTCCTCTTAACACAATTGATTCAAATCCTTGTCATTTTTCCCTTTTATAATTCATAAATTCCTTGATTGTAACTTTACATACCAATTTGGTTAAACATCCCAATTAAAAAGATTCTATGCATTGTCAATTGCATGCATATAAGACACATGGTCATAGATTTCATCAATGGTAAAGATTTATTCATATCTTGGAATTTATCAATATTATGAATTTTGAATGGATATGTGTGATGGGATGAATTTAAGTTCCACTTATCTATAAGTATAATAGGATGGTGGTGTGTTTCACTTGAATTCAATGTGTTTTACGATATAGGTATATTGTATTAGTGATATATGGGTTTTGAGTTCATCGCTCATGTCACCTTCATTGATATGGTCATGTTGTATACAATGATATGTTATTCTTGAGTATTTTACTCTAATCATAACAAATGAAATCTCAGTATCATATTCAATAGAAGAGTTATCTTTGATGATATCACATGTTGTATAGTGATACATGCTTGTTTTCTTTGATTTTCATTTCTCTATCTATCATGTTGTATTACCGATTCATTTATCACAATAGGTAAAATAGTTTCATTGATCTTTTCACTAAGAACAGAGTGTCATGGTTAAATAGTAATATACAGATATCATAATAAAGGACTAGATTGAAACTTCTAACTACTTCTTATCATAAATATTGATTTCCAAGCTCTATTGGATTGTATCTATAACTACTTATGATATATGGGACTCATATCCAACGATGGATTCACATGTAGTGTTTTTTACTTATCATCCTATATGACTCTTAGTTCCTCATAATCATGGCCTTCATTATATTAAGGAAACTAATTATTTTTCATAAAATATAAAATTTAAAAAATTAAATGACCCATATAATATCTAACTAATTCAAATTTTCCTCTCATATCATCACCTAAAAATCACCAAAATAAATTATTTAATGTTTGAAAATGACATTATAAACTAAAAATAACAATTTAATAAATAAAATTTAAATATTTTTATAATTATATATTATATCTACATTTTTTAAAAAATATTATAAATGTGGTAGATTTTTTATACTGTGAAAATAGTGGGGGTTATATTCAATAAATTTCATGAGAAATTTTTTTAAAAATATATTTTTATCACTTATGATTCTCCTTTTAAAACTTATGTTAATAGTATATTTTTCAATCAATATTTATATAGTGAGTATACTTCTTGAGAAACATGTATACATCCTTTGGAATCCAGAAACCCCCATTTAAAAAACCTTTATAACTTCTTTAAAACTATAACATAGTCCCAAAAATAACTCTTATGCAATAAAAATGAAATAATAACATGTGTTTCAAGTATTTCAATTAAACTCAATAATATTATTAAACTCTTATAAATTCTAAAAATAACCCAAATTTTTAAATAAATCCAAATAATTCACAAATTGTAAAAAATATTAATTGTATTATAATGAATCATTCCAGGTCGACTCAACATGTCACCCGAACTAAAAATCCACAAAGTATGAAGAACATTTTTGATTGCCAATGGCTGGAGACAATAATTTGGGTATCAAAAGTGACCACTCATGAAATATTTCATCATTATCATCCAAATAAATAGAACATGGATTCCACATGTAAATCTAGCATGAATTATCCATACATTGGATGTCCTTTCTTGTCAATAAATAGTTACAAATCATAATAAACCATCCAAATAGAGTATAATGTAGTAAATAACAAAATTGATTATATAAATTACACTTTATAATTTTAAAAGGATATTTATACCCATCCATCATATATATATATATATATATGAAAATATAAAATTAATTCAAGTACAAATTGGCTGATACATCCACTATCCATGAAAAATCTTATCAGGGGATCCCCAAAATACTCCACATGAGAATCTCCCCATGACTCACTATCACCACCATCACTATATTAAGAAGGTATGATGATAATTAATAATCACCAATAAATTATTTGGATCATTTACCTTTACCTATGTCATTCATAAAGAAGTCTGCATGCACCAAAAGGTGTATGTAGGCTGTGAGGAAAAATCCTAGAAGCATATATCCATGAATCCATATAATATCATTCACAGTGCAAACCAATAGTTCTAGATTGAAAACATCATATTTTGAAATTATCATTTTGTTTAATTCAATAATATATTGGAAAAAATCATAAATCCTTTTCTATTTATAAAACTAAAAATGTTCCATAAATGGAATGAGAAAGGAAAATTAGAAATATAATTGAGGGGAAAATGTTATAATCATCATCATAATTTCTCAGTAAATAAGTGGGAAAAAATTAATCACATGTTTTATCAAATCACAACATATGCAACATGGGCTTTAACCTATGGGTCTAAAGGTAACTAGGACTCAATATCGGTATACTAGAAAACTAATGTGAACTTGAAAATTATGGGAGATATCTAGGTATCATCGAGTCCTATATTCCATCCCTTTCTATCTCATAGTATAATCTTGACATATCACCTAGATAGAAAATAATATTTACTAGGGTATCACTCATTCAGGTTACCATTGCACACTCAAGATCTCTCATGTGAAACCCATAATCATTTTATAACCAATATCCATAATTGTATAATAAAACATTCTATTATATAATTCCAAGCCCCACAATCAAGGAAACATAGATTAGAACACAATAAAATTTTTAAAACATCTTTTAAAATTTATTTGGAAACTAACAACCCCTTTAAAACATTTTTTACATGCATATTTTATTTTTAATTAAAACCATATAAAATCACCATAAAATTCGACATAATTAAATAACAAAAAATAATACACATACAGTATCCCACAATAAATCATTTCAATCACATTTTATCAACTATTACAAAAGGAAGATAAAAACCCTCAAGAATGTCAAAGAAAATATATATTATGTGGAGACATATACCTCAAATTCATTTCAAACTCATCACTTTATTTGAAAACCAAAAAAAATGAATATAAGAGATCCTCACAAGAACTAAGATGAACAAATTCCACCTTATAAACCAACCCTTTCCTTATATTCAACCCCATGGCCATCTTGAGTTTGAATACTTAAAAAAATGAAAAAATAATGAAATATAATAATAGGAGAGGAAAAATCTACAATAAATTATGGATTAACCAAAAATAATCCACTAAAATCCAAGAGAAACCACCTGTAGATCTTAGAGTAGAAGCTTCTCATGGCTAAGGTGTGTAACTACCCTAATCCCACGACCCCCAAATTTGGTGAATAAAATAAAATCTTTCTATTTTTGGATTTGATACTAATAATTGTGACCTAGATTCAATAATACAAAACATACAACATCAAATGAAAATATGGACCACTTACATACCTAAGGACCTTTAAGGTTTAGAGTTTTATATAATTAGTAAAAAATTTACATAACAATACTCATGTCTTTAAGTGGAGAATTTTTCACTTTATCTGACTTTTATTATTCCATATTAAGTCTTTAATATCTCTCATAAAATTATTCACACATAAAACCTTTCTAAACATAATTCATTTAACATTATTTTTCATAACTAGTGGAAATGAATAACATAGTAAAGGGTGACCTCAGATGATCAGTAAGAATTACATACAGTGAAAGTTATCATGATAAAATAATTCATAAAAATATGATAGAGTGAATAATCAATACATGTTCCAATTAATAAATAACCTAAGAATGAATTATAACCATATATGAAATTAATCATATGTAAATTAATAACTAAATTCCTAGTAGAGGAAATGAATAATTCTGGACATTCATGATCTTACCATCAATGACTCATGCCAAGATATCATGAATTTAATTGTCAAGACCCAGTTTAAATGTAATTTCATTAATGGGTATGTATATATAAGATACCCAAGTTATATGACTTGATTTTACAGTGTCAGTCTATATATCATGTCATAATGTTTCATCTCATGACATTATTGATGCATCGAGGGTGTATGTAATTCCAAGCCCCTCTTTTCACTACATATCTAATGCAGTCTTCATATATTGAATGATAAATTTAATTCATAAATAATATTCCTTATCAATTAAAATATTCCTCTAGAGAATCAAGAATATATAATAATAATAATTCTCTAGTAAATCGAATGGATTTCATTGTAAGTCTCTTAAACATACACAATATATAGAAATTATATATGTTTTATATAATAAAAATATCCAACATTAAAATGAATATGAATATGTATGAAAAATATAATATACAAATAATTATGGACTGTGTTATATAACATTATCACAAGAAATTGAATGATCATAAGGAAGTCAATGATAATAAAATCTTGAATTAGTAAGACATGAAAGAATACCATAAATTCATTAGAAATATAAGCTTTTTAGTAAAGTAATATCATATGTAAAACATATGATATAATGTAAGTAAAATATCTATAATAAATTTCCTTAAAATTTTTGTAAAGTTTTATAAAGGTTAAGTTATAAATTACTTCCAAAAATAATTTTCAAAAATTTAAAAAGTAAAATATTTTCATAAAAATTTACAAAATAAACGGAAAGGTGTTTTATTTGAAAATAAACATGGAATATTATAAATTATGTTTTAATTAATAGTGTGGTCATGATGGTGGAAAAATATATTCATTCAATAAGCATTAAAATAAATATTCCCTTTACATTTTTAGTAAAAATTCAAAAGTTTCCCTTTTTTGAAAAAGATAATAAGATTCATTTAAAACCTTTGTAAATAAAATCAAATATAGTTAAAAAATACTTTAAAAAATTATTTTAGAATGGTAAAAAATTTCTTAAAAACATTTTTAAAAATATGTATATGAAAGAAAAGTTCATTGACTAAAATGGAAATAAGTTGACATTTCTTAAAAAAGCTTTTCTCAATCATTTTAGTTCACAACGAAGCTAAAATTGAACTAATTCATGAAAACCATAGGGATAACTTGTCGATAATGAAAAATAGTGGATTTTAAGGAGATATTTTATAATTTCATATTCAATAATTGAATAAAAAATAATCCCTATTAAAAAGTGTGATTGTGACATAAACTTTTACTATTTGGGTAACTCTTGAATATTAACCCCTTAATTGAATTAACATGAAATGAAATTTTATATACCATGAAATAATATGAATTCATGATATTAAATGAAAAAGGTATACTATATATATAATATAAATTAAAATAAGTGAATAATAAAAATTATTTCATAATGGAGGAAAATTTGAAATGAAATTCCCTTAAAAAAATCATATTGTTGAAGTGGGAATTAATTAATCACATAATTATATGTGAAAAATGTCAATTAACACAATATAATAGGAAATAAAACATATAAAAATTTAATGGTTACCTCTCACATAATCGTGGCATGAAATAATCAATAAATAAGTGGTATAACCCAATGAATGGAAATTGAGTTAAGAAATCCCTTACTTTGTTATTTGTGTCGTCTCCATTCAATTGACAATAATTCATTTGAAGAAGAGGTTTATGATCACCCTAGTGGATGGGGACCATGTGAATGGATTTTTAAAGAGTTTTTTGGATATATTATTAAGAAAAAAACAAATTTTACTTGTCTAAAAAATGTGGAAGTGGTTCCCATTTTATAGACAAAAATCAATGGTGTTTTCACAATTTTTCAATATTTAAGGGTAATAAAGTTAATTATAAAAATAAAAAGTGGCACACATAAGGACCATGAATGATATTATCAACAATTTAATATCTATATGATTCATTATATAATTTTTTATTTTTTTAATGATTTAAAAATAATTCCTAAACATTAAATACCATTAAATGTTTTTCATCACTATTCACAAAACTTGACTTTAAAAACATCATTAAAACTACCAATTTTGAATAAAATATCTTAGAACATAAATTATCGGTTCTAAAAATCTATAAAATTCATGGGATACTCAAAATCATCTAAATATTTTCATTTTTAATATTTTTAAAACTATTTATTTAATTATTTTACTATTTTCATATACATCATGTCATCACTCCATAAGTGTTTTTATAATTATAATAGTTTTAAAAATTAAAAAAAAATTACAAATAATATTTATCATATATATTAGATCATAATTTATATCTATTCTCATTCATATCATGACAACATATTTAATATCTTATTTTGACTTTTCACACATTGTGCAATCATTGCCCAATAATTTGGATGAGATAATTATTATATAGCTAAAAATATCGAAACTATCAATAAAAATAATAATTTATACATAATATTGAATAATAAATTCATTAAAATACTTTTTTATTTCTCTATTATTATCTTTAAGACACTGTATTTTCAATGATTCTCAAACACTACATCAGTACTGAAAATGATTTTATTATTTATCATAAAATAAATTATGATTTATAAATTTTGAAATATTTTTGTATGTTATTTGTACTATATTATAATACATTAGTTTTTCCATAAGTTTAACAAATTTATATAACAAATTTATGTTATTATAATATCATAAAATATATTGTATCTAATAAAAACACTATTTTTTCAATATTCACACAAATTTGACTTTAAACACCCCAAAAGAATAAGGAAATTTGAATATAAATATTTAAAACTTTAATTAACTTTAATTTTTATCAATAAAAGTCATTCAAGAACATAAATTATCCAAAAACAAGAAATTTAATACTTTTACATCTATTTACACTGATTTTTTTATCTTGTATAAGCATTGCATCAGTGTTGTGTAAGTGTTATAGGTAATTATATCATTTATAAAAGAAATTATATTATAAATATTATATGTTAATAATCAATAGAACGTTTTTTTATTATTGATAACTTATTTTATTCCCTATGATAAAATATTAATGTTTGTAAAAACAATGAGAGTGGCATTTTTTTTATATACTTTACTTAAATAATTTTGTGTCATTATCAAATAAAAATGTCATAAAGTTTACATATGTTCTAGAAATAGATGATTATGGATGATGTAAGATCCCAGTTTTTGGAAAGGTATGTTTTCGTTATGTTTTGGTTGAATCCCGTGTTTCGGGCTTCAAGGGATGTTTCCTAAAAGTGTGAGACGCCTTGGGGGTGTTCTGGGGGCTCAGGGCATGGAAGAAAAGAAATATGGGAAAGACAGGCTAGGGTGCACAACCTGCGCACGACCAGGAAAACCGTGCGGCTTGCCCAGGCTAAACCGTGTGACCCTTCCTCCTCCGCACAGAAGCATGTGCATGGTTTGCGCACGGTTTGCCAAACCTTATGGCTAAATCGTGTGACCCCTCCTCCTCCGGACAGTGGCATGCACACGGTTTGCGCACAGTTTTCCAAACTGTGGGGACAAACCGTGCGGCCACTTAAAGTTGGGAAAAATTACTTGTTTTCCACTCTGGGCTTTAAAACCCCACTCGGGATTTCCTCTCATTTCCTCCCTCTCCACCCTAGGCACGAATCAAATCACCCAAAGGATCCAAGAAACCGATCTCCTTCAATTTTAAGGCGTTTTTTGTGTCGTTGGTTGCGGATCAAAGATCTGGGTAAGGCTAATACCATCCTTGCTTCTCATTTTGGTTTAGGGTTTGTATCTTTTCTCCCTCTCATTCCGAAGCTCTAAAACCCTAACTTTTGGGTGAGTTTTAGGTTGAATCTCTAAAGGTTGGTCGGATCGAGGTCTAAGGACTCGATTGAGAGTGCGTTCAACCATGGTTTCGAGGTAGGTGGTCTACAAGTGATATCCCAAAGTTATTTGGGTATTTTTGCATGTTTAGTTGTGTTCTTTCTTTCCTTTGGTTATGTTTTGGATAACCTTGGAATGTTTGGTAATAATGGTGTTTAAAATGGAAATGGGAACCCTCACAATCCCTGTGGTATGTGTTTGGATAGACTTGACCTAATTGGGGTCATCCATGGGATGTGTCGGCTTTTCCCAGATTTAGGGATTGATATTAAACAGGTGGCATTTTTGTAATGAATTGTAGATCCCTTGGTAAATATGTTGGCATGATTGGTTGAACTTGGAATAGAAGCTAGGTGATACACCTAGACTTGGCAATAACTTAAGGATTAAAGTGGAATGGGTTAAATGGTTGATTCATGGGAATGATGAACGGGTTAAATGGGTTGATGTGTAAACTGATTAAAGACCATAATGGGATAGATTATGGGTTTAATGTTGAATGCTTAGTGAGATATGCATAACACATGGGAATTGGGTGAATGGTTAAATGATGTGAAATGGTAATTTGTTAATGGGTTAAGGCATGATGTGGTTTCCCATGTGGGTTGTTGTGAATAGTATTGGCCTAAGGGCAATGGTTTGGATGGTTGATGGCTACTTATATATAAACATGTGCACATGGATTCATAGAGTAGGGTATGACTTAAGGATCTATGCCCACGGTTCGAGTGAAGACTGAGGTTATAAACTCAACCCTAAATGCACGGGTTAAGAAACTGGACTGAGGGTCTATTCTCCTAACGGTTGCATCCACCCAGACTGAAGCTTCGAGGTAAGGTTATGGTTTTTATGAGGGGTTAGTTTTAGTGAGATAGGATAACGATGTGTTTACCCTCTTGCATGTGATTGTTGGACTTAGACCCATGTAACATAATGTATGTGATTAACCAATGGAAATGTGATGAAATTGTAAATGGTGATAATGGGTGTGTAATGAATGGTAATGGAAGTGGCAATGTCTTGGCTCTAAACTGGTTAATGGTACCATAAATAATTAATTGGAAATTATCATTCATATTATTTTGCATGCACTATCTGTTTATACTGGATATTTTGTAGACACCGTTGGTGGTGGCCTACTGAGTTGTTCTCACACCCTGCTCGGGCCGTTGATGGGTACCCGAGCAGACTTCATGTTTTCAGGTCAGAAGAAGGGTAATGTTCCTTTCTAGATAGTTGAGTGGACATGGGTAGCACTTGGTGGAGGATCCGGACTTAGAGTTGGGACCATTTTGGGGATTTTGGATGTTGTCTTTATTTTGGGGTTTTTGTCCACTTTTGCACTTGTAGTATGATATGCCATATTTATTATCAGAAATGGATGTTATACATATTCCATGCTTATTGATTATTGTTTCTGCTATTTAGTTTATTTTTATTGTGGAATACTCTGATAAAAAGGGGGTATAGTCTCCCCACTTGACTCTGTAGACCCTTGCTGCTGGTCAGTAGCCTTTGGCGTACAGGGAGGCGCGCTTAAGGTCATGTAACCACCCGGCTCCGAGCACCGGTTTAGTGGCTTCTGGGTAGGGGACGTTACAAAGTGGTATCATAGGAGGTCTTTCTTCTCCTTCTCCGAGGTATTGTTATTTGGGATTGGTAGCCAAGGGTTAAGACGTGTTGGGCCTTGGTAATGAGCTCGTGCTTGGGAGTATCTAACCCATGTACGAGGGAAAACCCAAGTCACCCTAGATGGGAAATTTTGTTCTTGGTTGTGTGTTGTTACAGTTGATGATATTTCACCGTTGGGTGATGCACATGTGGTTTGATGTGACTGTTTTATGATATTTGGATTGTGGCCTTAACGGCACGAGGATTGGCATTCATGCATCATTATAGTCACCTAGGTTTATAGGTGACATGCATTGTATTAGACACACACACGGGGTGGGTGTGTGAGGTAGGAAAGTAGGGTGAATCACGCATTTCATGAAACCAAGAAATAATGAGAAGAATGAAATAAAACAAGTGGGTAAATGATGTTTAATGGAGTAGTAGGGTTTGAAACAAGTTGGAAAATGTTTTTGGGTTAGCGTATGAAAAGTGGGTTGTTGTATCTAGTAAATAGATTTTTAAAAAGTCGTGAAAGTTATGTGGTATGTGTGCTAAATTGCGTGCTTGGCATTGTAGAGAAATGCCACCATGATTCCGGTTACCAGTTCGACAACGGGAGGGTTTTGCTGAGAACACTCCTCCATTAGAGGAGCAAGAAAATGTGGAAATCAATGAAGGTAGAGAAGACCAGTTCTGAGAGAACTTGGCTGGATTTATGCAGATGATAGATCGAGACCCAGGGCGAGTTGCACTGAGTATGTTTGAGCTGACCAGGGAGTTCCAACTGCAGCACCCTCCGACTTTCACCGGAGATAGTGGGCCAGAGGAAGTGAAGTTCTGGTTAGATTCTATCGAGACGATACTGGATCATCTAGAGACCCCTATCGAAAAGCGGGTGATTTTGTCCACTTATATGTTGCGAGGCCATGTGAGGTGTTGGTGGGACATTCAGGCTCAAATTGAGCAGGCTGAGGGAATGTCGTGGAAGGTTTTTCAGGAAAAGTTTCTGGAGCATTTCTACCCATAGACCTTGAGATAGAAGCGGGCTGCAGATTTTATGAGAATGACTCAGGGATCTCTATCGGTGATGGACTATGCTATTCGTTCACTGATTTGAGACACTTTGTTCCAGTGTTAGTAGGGGATGAGGCAGAAATAGCAAGGCGTTTCCAGGATGGGCTGAGACATGAGATCAGGTGTCAAGTAAACATCTTCCTCTTAAAGATGTTCGCAAAGGTAGTAGATTAGGCATTGATCTCGGAAGGAAACCTGAAGGGAGTTTGGGTAGTGGGCTTGTGGTGTTAGTGGGACAGACGAGCGGTGTAGCTACCGAAGGTCGAAAGTGACTCCATGAGAGTTCACAGCATGGTGGAAGTGTGAAAAGTGGCTGGAAGAGAGGGTCAGCCTCTCAGAGTAGAAATCAGGTGTTCTGCTATCAGTGCGGTAGGTCAGGGCATATGTGTGGTCAGTGTCCTTGACCACCAGTTGAGTGTCGTTCGTGCATCCGGATGGGACATGTGCAGAAGTTCTGTAGGAGACCTTATCATGTGGGTGAGTATGATGGTGGAAGGTAGGTACCAGATACGGGAAGGGGATCAGTTTCCCCGTATCAGGCAGGCAGTTGGAGCTCCACGGGCCATACTGGTAGGGGCGGTGGATGTGGAACTCTATGGAAATATTGCTCATGCCAGAAGGGCAATGCAGTGTAGGGCGTTCAGGCTGGAGCCTAGGGTAAAGAGGCAAGTCAGCTTCAGGCAGTTCAGTTTGCATCTGGTGATGGTGAGGCTGGACCATCGATTGTTCGAGGTACAATCCTTGTAGCTTCTAATTTTTCTAGTGCATTGTTTGACATAGGTGCCACACACTCTTTTATCTCTTATCAACTTATGGCAGCGCTGGTTTTACCTGTGGAAGGGGTGTGTGGGGTGATGTCAATTGACACTCTGTTGGGGGTGCAGGTTGAGAATATCAAGCAGTGCAAGGGATGTGCCTTAGAAGTTGGTGGGTATCATTTTCTGTGGGACTTGTTCATTCTCAAGATGTCAGGGTTTGACCTAATCCTGGGAATAGATTGGTTGGTGTTGTATCAAGCACACATAGATTGTTACCATCGCAGAGTATCGTTCAGGTCGCTTGAGGGTGACGCTTATGTCCACCATGGTGAATGGGATGTTTGAGCAGGGCGTGCGGGTCTATTTTGTCAACATATGAGTGGACTCAGAGCTCAAGTGGCATGTCTCATGCTTGATGATAATGCAATAGGGGAGCAGTCTATTTTCCCTCCTGTGGTGGATCGGTTCCAGGATGTGTTTCCTGAGGATTTCTTGGGGTTACCCCCTGAGAGGTATGTTGAGTTCACAATCGAGTTGCTGTCGGGAGCGGATCCAGTTTCTATTCCACCATACCAAATGGCACCGGTAGAACTCCAGGAACTGAAGGTTCAACTTGAGGAGTTGGAGCGTAGGGGGTTTATCCTTCCTAGTACGTCTCCTTGGGGATCTCCCGTTCTTTTTTCAAAGAAGGCCGATGGGTCATTAAGGCTGTGTGTTGACTATCGAAAGTTGAATCAGATGACAGTGAAAAATTGGTACCCTCTTCCTAGAATTGATGACCTGTTTGATCAGTTGAGGGGTGCATCGGTGTTTTCTAAGATTAATCTGAGTTCGGGTTATCACCAGTTGAGGTTGAGGTCTTCCGACATACCGCAGACAGCTTTCCAGAGTCGGTACGGGTTGTTTGAGTTTGTGGTAATGTCTTTTAGCTTGACCAATGCACCAGCGGTTTTTATGGCTTTGATGAACCGGATCTTTCATCCCTATCTAGATCGGGTTGTGGTTGTCTTTGTTAACAATATCTTAGTGTACTCAAAAACTCACAACGATCATGCCCAACATCTAGACATCATCTTGGGTACACTAAGAGAGCACCAGCTATACGCCAAGCTATCCAAGGGTCAATTCTGGATAAGTGAGGTACATTTTCTGGGTCACATCATCTTGGAGGCAGGTGTGTCAGTGGAAGAATATAAAGTGCAGGCAGTTGTATCTTGGGAGAATCCCAAGAGTGTTTCTGATGTTCGGAGTTTTCTGGGTTTGGTTGCATATTACCAAAGGTTCATTTAGGATTTCTCTCATTTGGCAGCACCACTTTCAGGCTTGACCAAGAAGGGAATCAGGTTCGAATGGTCTGAGGCTTGTGAGAATGCCTTCCAAGAGTTGAAGAAGTGGATGACGACCACACCTATCTTGATCTTACCTGAGTCGGGTAAGAAGTACATTGTGTTTTGTGATGCGTCCGGAATTAGACATGGGGTTATGTTGATGCAAGATGAGTGGGTGGTGGCTTACAGGTCAAAGTAGTTGAGACCCAATGAGCAGAATTATCCCACTCATGACCTTGAGTTGGTTGTAGTAGTGTACGCCTTGAAGTGTTGGAGGCACTATCTGTTGGGAGAATGGTTTACCATGTTTACCGACCATAAGAGTGTAAAGTAAATCTTCTCACAGTGGGATATGAATCTTCGGTAGTGAAGATGGGTTGAATATCTCCAGTATTTTGACTATGAGTTAGTGTACAAGCCGGGAAATAGAAATAGTGTTGCTGATGCTCTGAGTATGAAGGTTCAGAATCAGATGGTTCAGGAGTCCAGCACCGAGTGGAAGGTGATGGCTTTGTTTACAGAAATGCACCTGGAGGTGCAGGAGGAGAGTGGTCAGGTCACTCTTTCTTTCTTAGAAATGAAGTCAATGCTTTTAAGTTGAGTTAAGGAAGGTTAACTTGATGATCCTGAGTGTTTGATCATGAAATAAAATCTTAAAGGTGGGGAGCTACCTTATGGCTGGACTGTTAGTGTGGACAGTGTTGTTCGTGTTCATGATCGTGTGCTTGTGCCAAAGTGTATGCGGGAAGAGTTGATGCGTGAGTTCCATGCATCAAAGTGGGCAGTGCATCCTGTTTTGACCAAGATGTACCGTGATCTCCGAAGGCAGTTTTGGTGTCCTGGAATGAAGAAGGAAGTTGCGGGCTATGTGGCGCGGTGTCTTACCTATCAGCAGGTGAAGACCGATCATCAATGACTAGGTGGTTTATTGCGTCCATTTACCATTCTGTAATGGAAGTGGGATGATGTGACAATGGATTTTGTCATGGGTCTTCCAAGGATGCCGTGGAAGAATGATGAAATATGGGTGGTTGTGGATCAGCTAATGAAAGTGGCGCATTTCCTACTGATTCAAGAGACCCATACAGTCGACCAGTTGGGTGACTTGTATGTTTGGGAAATAGTTTGGTTTCATGGTGTGTCGTGGACCATAGTTTCAGACCGAGATTTTCATTTCACATCGTGTTTCCAGCAAGGGTTGCAGAAGGCACTTGGTACGGAGGTTTTTTTGAGTACGCCTTTCCACCCGCAGACGGACGGGCAGTCGGAGCATACGATCCAAGTGTTAGAAGACATGTTAAGGTCTTGTGTCTTGGACTTTGGTGGTTCTTGGGAGAGACACCTATCGTTGGTTGAGTTTTCCTACAACAACAGTTTTCAGGCTACGATTCAGATGTCACCATTTGAGGCACTTTACAGGAGGCCATATTGATCTCTGCTGTGTTGGCTAGAGGCCGGTGAATCTAAGTTTTTGGGACTAAGTCTCGTGCGAGAGACCTCGGAGAGAGTTAAGTCAATCAGGAAGTGAATGGATATAGCTCAGAGTAGGCAGAAGTCATATACAGATCGGAGGAGTATACCTCTTGAGTTTGGGGTGGGTGATACAGTGTTCCTTGAGGTGTTGCTAAGGTTGGGTCACTGTCGGATATGAAAGTAGGGTAAGTTGGTGCCCAGGTATGTGGGACCTTTTGAGATTGTGGAGAGGATCGGACCAGTGGCTTAACGATTGGCTCTTCCACAGCGGTATGGTGGGATTCATGATGTGTTTCATGTGTCGTAGCTTCGACGGTATCACCCTGGCCCATCTCACGTGGTTGATGTTGAGGATGGGGATCTTAAGGCTGATGCGTCCTTTGAGGAGCATCCGGTTCGTGTGGTGGATCATAGTAAAAAGGTCTTGCAAGGCAAGGTTGTTCCATCAGTGCGAGTACAATGGTAGCATGGGAAAGTTTAGGAAGAAACATGGGAGCGGGAATAGTATATGTGGGCTCAGTGTCCTGGACTCTTCTCTTCGGCGGATCAATGAGGCTTGGAAGCTCGACTCAAGGATGAGCCATTATAAGGTGGGGAGGCTGTAAGATCCCGGTTTTTTGAAAGGTTTTTTTTCATTATGTTTTGGTTGAATCCCTTGTTTCGCGATTCAAGGGATGTTTCCTGAAAGTGTGAGAGGACTTGGGGGTGTTCCGGGGGCTCGGGGCATGGAAGAAAAGAAATCTGGACAAGACAGGCCAGGGCACACGGCCTGCGCACGGCCAGGCAAACCGTGCGGCCTGCCCAGGCTAAACCGTGCGACCCTTCCTCCTCCAGACAGAAGCATGCACACGGTTTGCGCACGGTTTTCCAAACCGTGTGGCTAAATCATGTGACCCCTCCTCCTACGGATAGTGGCATGCGCACGGTTTGTGCACGGTTTTCCAAACCGTGTGGAAAAACCGTGCAACCACTTAAAGTTGGGAAAAATTACAAGTTTTCCACTCCGGGCTTTAAAACCCCACGTGGGATTTCCTCTCATTTCCTCCCGCTCCACCCTAGGCATGAACCAAATCTCTCAAAGGCTCCAAGAGACCAATATCCTTCGATTCTAAGGTGTTTTTGGTACTGTTGGTTCCGGATCGAAGCTCCGGGTAAGGCTAATCCCATCCTTGCTTCTCTTTTTGGTTTAGGGTTTGTATCTTCTCTCCCTCTCATTCTGAAGCTCTAAAACCCTAACTTTTGGGTGAGTTTTAGGTTGAAGCTCCAAAGTTTGGTGGATCAAGGACTAAGGACTCTATTGAGAGTGTGTTCAACCACGGTTTCGAGGTAGGTGGTCTACAAGTGATATCCCATAGTTATTTGGGTATTTGTGCATGTTTAGTTGTGTTCTTGCTTTCCTTTGGTTATGTTTTGGATAACATTGGCATGTTTGGTAATAATGGTGTTTAAAATGGAAAATGGGAACCCTCACAATCCCTCTGGGATGTGTTGGGTTAGACTTGACCTAATTTGGGCCATCCATGGGATGTGTCGGCTTTTCCTGGATTTAGGGATTGATATTAAACAAGTGACCTTGTTGTAATAAATTGTAGATCTCTTGATAAATATGTTGGCATGATTGGTTGAACTTGGAATATAAGTTTGGTGATGCACCTAGACTTGGCAATAACCTAGGGATTAAAGTAGAATGGGTTAAATGGTTGATTCATGGGAATGATGAACAGGTTAAATGGGTTGATGTGTAAACTAATTAAAGACCATAATGGGATAGATTATGGGTTTAATGTTGAATGCTTAGTGAGATAGGCATAACACATCGGAATTGGGTGAATGGTTAAATGATGTGAAATGGTAATGTGTTAATGGGTTAAGTCATGATGTGTTTTCCCATGTGGGTTTTTGTGAATAGTGTTTGTTGAAGGGCAATGGTTTGGATGGTTGATAGATAATTATATATAAGCATGTGCACACGGCTTCGTAGAGTGGGGTATGACTTGAGGATCTATGCCCACGGTTTGAGGGAAGACTGAGGTTCTAAACTCCACCCTAAATGCACGAGTTAGGAAAGGGGACTGAGATTCTATTCTCCTAACGGTTGCATCCACCCGGACTAAGGCTTCGAGGTGAGGTTATGGTTGCTATGAGGGGTTAGTCCTAGTGAGATAGGATAACGATGTGTTTACCCTCTTTCATTTGATTGTTGGCCTTAGACCCATGTATCATAATGTATGTGATTAACCCATGGAAATGTGATGAAATGGTAAATGGTGATAATGGGTGTGTAATGAATGGTAATGGAAGTGGCAATGGCTTGGCTCTAAACTGGTTAATTGTACCTTAAATAATTACTTGGTAATTATCATTTATATTCCTTTGCATACACTATCTATTTATACTGGATATTTTTTAGACACCATTGGTGGTGGCCTACTAAGTTGTAATAACACCCTGCTCGGACCGCCGATGTGTACCTGAGAAAACTTCATGTTTTTAGGTTAGGAGAAGGGAAAGGGTCCTTGCTAGATAGTTGAGTGGACATGGGTAGCACTTGGTGGAGGATCCGGACTTAGAGTCAGGACCATTTTGAGGATTTTGTCCATTGTCTTTATTTTGGGGTTTTTGTCCACTTTTGCACTTGTAATATGACATGGCATATTTATTATCGAAAATGGATGTTATACATGTTCCGTGATTATTGGTTATTGTTTCCGCTATTTGGTTTATTTCTGTTGTGGATTACTCTGATAAAAAGGGGGTATAGTCTCCCCACGTGACTCTGTAGACCCCCGCTGCTGGTCGGCAACCTTTGGCATACGGGGAGGCGCGCTTAAGGTCATGTAACCACCCGGCTCAGAGCACCGGTTTAGTGGCTTCCGGGTCGGGGACGTTAAAGATGAAATAAACTCATACAATAGTATTATGAAAATATTTTGGGTGATTTTAAGGTCTAACCCCATAGTTTTATTCTAGTTTTTCTCGTTTTACTTTTACTGTGGTAATAACATTTTATTAAGGTTATTATCCTTGATGACTAAAAATAAAAAGGTCATATTTAATGAATTTAAACATAATGATTAATAATATGAGTTATATTTTTAAATATTAAATTTATATAAGAGGCATAAATTAATTTTAATATAAATTTTAAAAATATAATAAAAACAGTTTTTAGAAAAAAACCATTTTTAACCATACAAATTAACTTACATCAAAATATTATGTAAAGATGATTATAATGGAATTAATTAAATTATTATAAATAAAATTTATTATATTTAACTTTAATACAAAATATAAAATATAAATTAACTTATAATTTTTTTCTTAATGAAGATAAATAGTGATTTAACAAAAATCAATATTTTTTACTATTCACTAAAAATCAATCTTTTTAGAAAAATAAAAAAAAATACTAAGTAAATTTTTTATGTTATAAATAAAAAAATGGAGTTAATTTTATATAATTAAATCTATAAAATTTCAAAAAAAAATAATTATAATCTCCTCCTACAAAATAAAAACTATTTTTAATGAAAATTTATTTTTAAGGCATAAATGTATTTACTAAATTTTGGGATCTTATTTATTTTAAATTAATAAATAGTTTTGTATTAAATAAATCCTTTACAAATATATTTCATAATTTGGGTATCCCTATTCATACCCATCAATACAACATCTTGGCCATAAAATTTATCTTTAAATAATAATATATTTATAATATATTGCAATTCTTTTAAAGCATGGTGTTACGTACCGAGAAAGATATCGAGAATAGTATTCTTTTAAACTAAATTTACAAGGTGTTACATTATCTTCCCACATAAATAAATTATACCCTTATAATTTAATCTTAATCTCGATAATCAAGGGTTCAATAGCTTTGTTGAAAACCCACATCATAACACATCTTTTTGAAAAGAGGATGTGGGAAATATAAAGGTTACTTGGAATAACATATAACTATTTTACCATATAATGAAAAAATTTGTGGGAATTTAAAATATAAACATGAAGGAAAATAATTCCCAAATTACAATGGATAGTGATAGAGAACATGATCATGAGATGTTTAATAACCACAACATTATGGGTCACCGATGGGTGAAAACGACCATCAATTCATGAGAAATGATTATAAGAATTAAAAAAATATATCTTTAAGAACATTTTCTTGAGTTGATGGATTATTTTACTAATAAAATATACTAACTTTTTTTATTCAAATCCATAAATTTAATTTTATCCTTTTTTGTGTTTTTCAATTATCTTTAACCTATTTACATCCCATACTCAAATGATGAATGAACAATATGAATTTTTCACCCTTAAACCACTAAAATAAACTTCTAATGAGATCAATAAAAAATGAGTGAAGAGATATTAAACCTATCTATAGTAATTTAATAAAACAAAAAATGGTTATAACATAGTGAGATAATATCCAAAATGAATACACTTTCATATTATGAAATAATATAATTATCTCTAAAATTTCTTCAGAAATACCCAAGGATTAACTTAAATCATTCCATAAATAACTAAACCTATATCACAATTTACCTCAGTAACCTTAAAATTAAAAATGTATTAACCTTAAAGGTGATCTCATACCTTTCAAATTAAATCCACAAAATTTTATTAGAATTCTTGTCAAATAATCTCTCCAGTTAAATCACATGTTAAACCTAAGGGTTATATATACCTAAACCTAAAGAAGAATCTCCAAAAATATCATTAATAACCATGATGTTTCACTATAAAATATTATAAGGTAGTTTAATTCACTACAATAACACAAATCAAATTTAGTTAATAACCCGAAATTTAATCCTTAGCATGGTTACAAATATCTCAGAAAAAATTGCCATTTTAATGATTTACTTTTCATCCATAAAGTTTATCTATATCCCACTATCCAATAGACCATAATTAACTTAATATAAAATCATATACTATCCCAAAGTTATATTTAAACATCAATGGATTGTGTTCCTAAAACCTAGTAAAATTTTTAAATCACCTCAAGGTATAACACTTATTACCTTAAAAAGTGAATTTCCTCTATTGAATTTATGATCAAACATAAACTTATTAACTCTTGATATTATCCATAACTCATAAGTTACCTCACATGAAAATATCTTATTCTCTAGAGTCATCCAGTCCCTCCTCTTATACTAACTATGATATCCCATAATCCACACCCTCAAAATGTGCTTCTTAAAAAATAAACTTTACATTTCAGTATTTGATATGAATAAATGTGACCAAAATTCAACAATACAAAATATAAAACATCAAATGGAAATGTGGATTAATTACATACCCATTGAAAATTTAGGTTTATAGTTTTAAAGAGTTATGAATACAATTATATAAAAATATCAATGTCCTTAATTGAGTATTTTTTCAACTATACCCATTTTTTATTATTCCATATTAATTCTTCAGTATCTTTTGTAAAATTATTAAAACGTGAAACCTTTAATGAAATAATTCATTTAACATTATAATTTATAAAATGTGGAAATGAATAAAAAAATAAAGGGTGATATAATATTCTCAATAAGGATTACATATAATGGAATTTATCATGAGAAATTAAGGTATAACAATATAGTAGAGTGAATTGTCAATACATGTGACATTTAATCAATAATTAGAGAATTAAGTATAACCATGGATAAAATTAATCACATGGAAGGTAATAAATAAATTCTAAGTGGAGTAAATTCATAATGTCATAAATTCATGATTTTATCATAAATTCCTCATGCTAAGGAAAAATGAATTTAATAATCAACTCCCCATGATAATTTACTTTCATTAACAGGTGGGTGTGAGGACCCCAACCCCAGAAGCCCAGAGTCGGTGCCTAAAACATGGTGTGTAATTTTTTTTATAAAAACATATAGATAAAAATTACACATCTCATTCCATCACAGAGAATATTTTTAGTTTATGTTCTGGAAAACCATATACAGTTGATGAATTTATTTAAAAACCTAAAAAAGATAAACTTTATAATGTTTCCATCACATAGGAGTACTCAAATATTAACAAATATACTAAACCTATAAAAATAAATTGAAAACATAGGGTGATAATTTAAAATTTACATGTAATGGGTTTTAAAACAAAACCATTAAGAAAATAATTTAATAAATCTTTTTTAAGAAAAACATCCCTTTCAAATAATTATACATACATTATACATTTACTTAAAATAAAACAAAATTTCTTATAGCATTTCATCATCATTTTTTAAATGATTCTAGAAATAATTTTAGGGTAATATCATACTTAAGTATTTATACATTTATTAACCGACTATAAATAAAACATGATACAAAATAATCATACTTATACAAAATGCATGAAATGCTACACATGGACCTAGAGTTGACTAAACTTAACTTAGTGTGACATGCCAAAGGTGTAGGTACAAATTAACACATTAAATAATACATGATCAGATTTGTGCACAAACAATATGTTAAAACACTTGTCACATAGAATTCAAATCATGAAATGACAGTTGGATTTCTAGAATTGGAATTGAAGCTCTATAAATAAATGCGGATATTTCTTTATAAATGATTCATCATTATGCAATGTGCACTTAATACCATAATAATAAGTAAAAGGTTATTAACCAAGGATATTCTACTAGTCGAATAATCACTTGGTTGGTCATATACTAATACATAATGAGGGAATGTATAATCCCAGACTTCATAATCTCTTTGTTAAGGCCTTACACCAAGACAGTATGCAATCATTCTGTCAAGGCCTCATGCCAAGCCCATACGAGTAAAACCCAACATAATTTGTCTCATTAGACTCAACTTCACCCAATGAATTAGAGCACATCTGGGTACATCCATCTTAACATGTAAGTCCAATACATTCCTCATATTTCTAGTATGGTCTTATATTCAAAGTGTCTCATACCACATTAAATATTTAAATTCTTAATTCATGATTTATCAAGAGAGATAAAATTCATTCTTGCGTACATATTCATAAATGAAGTGTATTATGCAATAAATGTAAAAATAGATAGGTTTTTCAGTTTTAGGTTATGGCTACATCAAATTTAACAGTAATATGCATGGAAAAAATGACATGATTTTTCATATGTGATAATAACTAGTGCACATAAAATAATGAATTGTCACATAAAATAATAACTTCTACATTAAAACCCTTGTCACATTAATGTGAACCTTTTTCATACAAAAATTTACATGTTTTATTAATTTGTGAAACTTTTTATTCTTGTTTAAACCATACACTATTAATGGAAGTGTCAAATAAGTTAAATCAAAAACTTTGATATAAAATAGTTTCCATTGTGGAAGATTCATCATAAATCAATACTTAATAGTTATGATTGTGAAACTTTCATTTCATGTGAGGTATTGAAACATAAGAAAATAATTGGTCATGCCTCACTATATGTATTTATGTATGTACATGTATGTATTAACAAAATATAATTTCACACTTTATCTTATAATTATGAATTGCGTGTGTGCATGTAATGATATCAGGTTAATTCTCCCACTTAAAAATTTTGGGCATAAAATAAAAAACAATTTTTTGTTATTCTTTTCTATTAACAATTTGTACTCATATTCACAAATACATTTAGTCAATGTAAATAAAAACATCAAATTCATGGATTTAATTATTAATGTACAAAATTTAAAAAGGGAGTATAAATATATTTATGCTTAAACATGAAAACCATTTAAAAACTTATGAAGTCAAGATTGAAACACACACACACACACACATATATATATATATATAGTTTTTTCATAATCAATATAATCCTTAATTAAATTTTGTGGGTTTAAAAACACCCTTTTTAAAATGATAGTTAAACCTTAAAATAGATGGAGTATATTGTTTATACAAAAACAAAAATTTACCACTATAAATATATGGCTGGGGAAAACCCCAAAATCATTACTTATAAAACATCCACAAATATTATAAGCATTATAAGCATCAAATAAATAATAGTAATCAATATTTAGAAAACCCAAAAAAATTAGGATTTTGAAAGTTCTATAAACCGTATATACACAAAGTGTATATAAGGGATGTTATATCTAATTCAAAGTTTAATTCAATCCTTGAAAGCTTTTCATTCCTAAAAAAATTGTTAAAAATTTATATCAACCATAGGAAACCCCAATTTATATTAGGCTCAAAGTATATATATATATATAACTGTATGTACACAAAGTGTATATAATGGTTTTTCATAAGGAAAATAAAAGCAAAATAACCCTTACATGTATAACATGCATTAAGAACAACATTTAAAAACAAATGTCCTTCATTCAAGAATCATAAAAACATAACAGGATTTGTTTTATAAATAAATGTATATACATATATAGGTAATATATAACTGTATACACACAAATGTTGTAAATAAGTGTTTTTTATATAGAAAACAAAGAAAAATAATCTCTTGATTGTCTTTAAGGAGGAGATTGACTCGAGTAGTGGATGTTGGTAAGTTGAAGAGAATAAATCAGGTAGGGTTATGTTGTGAAATTAGGGTTTATATAATCAGTATATATATATAAACACACACACATATATATACATATATATATATATATATATATTATATACCATAGGCTAAAAATAAAATCTAAACAATTAAACCTGAGATTGACTAATAAAAATTAAGTCTAACACCCTAATTAAGATAAACCCTAAACTAGCCAGTGGTTTTGTTTTAAATATATATAAAGTTTGTTGAAACATATATAGGAAGCTAATTGAAATAAAAAAAGACCAAGAGTGGACTGAAAATTAGAAACAATGGGTTGGTTCTGAGGAGAGTGAGTAAGGGTCATGGGAGAAGAAAAAATACATGGAAGAGGAGGAAAACCATGGTTTGAGGCCACTAGTTTGACATGATGAAGAATAAGAATAATGGAGAAATGTGTGGGAAAGACTGGACAACCACAATTATGCATAGATCAATCAGATGGCTGAGGAGAGATCTACAGGTTTAAAAAAATATAGACAGATGAGATTAGACACTGATTGATTGGATGGTTGTAGTGATACCATGGTTTCAAAAAAAAGATGAGTAGTCATGATTAATTGTGTCCTCGATCGAACGATCCAAAGAAAATGTGTTGAAAATGTTGTAGTAGTGGGGTTTGAAGGCCGGATAGATCAGACAGTCAAGATCTCGTGTGGTGAGATTGAATAACCAGGATTAGATCCCCCTTTAAAAACTGCATCCCACATCAAAATAGAGGCGGTTTCATGTTCACCTTATAAACCTCTATGATCCAGCGCTTGGGAAATGAAATCCCTTCCCCCTCCCTGATATTTCCCCGTACTAGTTCTTCACTATGGGCATGCTATGGGCCCAACCTTTCCTATTGTGCCTCCCCACACAGTGACGCAACCTTGCAACACCCATATGCCCTTGTGGGTGCACACACCTTCAGGGATGACCTGTGCTGATTGGGGAGCCAAGGCTTGGCTACCCCACTCCTTAGGGAGTGGTGGATGCTGCCTCCCCTAGTTGGCTAGATGGCTAGGGTCATTTTTTTGTATAATCCTTGATAAAAAAGTAAACAATGTATATAAGTACATCATTAATGGAAAACATGGTTTTAGATTATTTTTAAGTTTTATAACTTTCAAACCCATAATATACCATATAACTTCATATAAAACCAAAGAAAGAAAAATGAAGTAATCAATAGGTATTTTCATTAAAACCAACAATATCCTTAATTTTATTAATCTAAGACATTTTTTCAACTTCATTTTAAGATTTGAAACATTATACTTTCAAAATCTAAAGATAAGTTCAATTCAAACCATGATCAAAGATATAACTTTAAATAATTTTTAAAACATTCAAAATTATTTATATACTCAAATACTTAGAATATTTAAAATACTTATATACTTCCAATAATTAACATATTCAAAATACTTAGAATAATCAAAATACTTAAAAATACCTAACAGTTATAAAATTTTATGAACATTATAAAAAACAACGATCATCTAAAGACCTCAACTGCCAAAAACCGTCATAATTAACTTCAATGCCATATAAGTAGATTCATAAGGGTGTTCCAACTTCAAAAAACTAATTATGTGAATATGGTTCTATAAATTCCCTTGATGCTTAGTATGATGGTCATTGTTCTTTCCATAATGTTTTTGATTGTGATAGACCAAAAGGAATTTCACTATTTTCTTGATCTGTTTGTTGTGTTTAGTGGTCTCTCAGTAATTATGATTTGTCTCTTATTAGGTATTCTAGGTTAGTGAGGTTCTTTTTTCCTTAAATAAATGTAAGGTTTCACCATTTCTATTGAATAAAACATGTCTTTATTTCTATTCTGCAAGTATTTTAGTTTAGATGGAACCATTATGAAAAAAAACTAATAATACTAATAATTATCAAAACATTATTATTAAAAATTAAATATGTTTTGGGCATTACATTACCCCCCCCCCCTCAAAAGAATTGCGTCCTCACAATTCAATTCATACTTATAGGCACTAACCTTCTACCATCCACCACGATGTCCCTCCACAAGTACCACCGGTGTCGGCGATTTTCCCAGCTTCTGATTAAACGAATTCCTAGAATAGTTTCAAAACCTTCGATTTCTCTGGTCTAGATGCAACATGAGAAACTTGGGTCAAACTCATGTAGACATATATAGTTTCTCAAGAGTGAGGCATGATGGGAGTAAAGTGGGGAGAAATAAGCATGGACTTGATGTCTGTACAATGAATGAAAGGACTTGACCTCAGAAATTTTAAAGTCCCTTACTCGACCAAAATGATTGTAGAACAAGATCTGACATAGATATGCTGCATAGAGGCACACTTTCTTTAGCTTCTTGGAAATCCTCTAGGGATAAAAATACTTCAACTAGAGTAAAACATTTAAAAAGACCCTCAAATTACTTCCCCCAACGTTCAAAGGATGAAGATTGGGCATGCATCATGAGGAAATAATCAAAGTCTAGTCCTCAGTGGAGATGAAGTATACGAGGAGAGATAGATATGTGGTATATATTCTTTCATGTCTAATGAATATTTTCAAAGGTCTCATATCCTTCTAGACGTGACTTGGAAATTATGGTCTTTATAATCTTAGTAGGAAGAGACAAAATATTTGTTGGTGTTATTTCGACTTCTATATGAAAATTTTAAGAAATAATTATACTTAGAAAGGAATAAATAAATTTTTAGCCTTGTTCTAATTTTCCATACTTGTCTAAACTGATCCTTTGATACCAACTGTGAGGACCCCGACCCCAAAATCCTAGAGTCTGTAACTAAAACATGGTGTGTAATTTTTTTTATAAAAACATCCAGATAAAAATTAAACATCACATTCCATTTTGAAAATATTTTCAGATTAGATTCTAGAAAACCAGATACAGCTGATGCATTTCTTCAAAAACTTGACAAAGATAAACTTCATATTTTTTCCATCACATAGAAGTACTCAAAGCTTGAAAAATCTACTAACCCGGTAAAAATAAATTAAAAAAATAGGGTGATCATTTTGAAACGACCAGTATTGGGTTTTAAAACAAAACCATTAAAAAAATAATTTAAAAATCCATTTTATGAAAAATATCCCTTTAAAATTATAATACATACATTAAATATTTACTTGAAAGAAAACTACATTTCTTATAGCACATCCTCATCATTTTTAAAAAGATTCTAAAAATAATTTTAGGGTAATATCATACTTAAGTATTTATACATTTATTAAAATCCTATAAATAAAACATGATACAAAATAAGCATACTTGTACAAAATTAATGAAATGATAAACATGGACTTAGAGTTGAATAAACTTAACTTATTGTGACATTCCAAAGGTGTAAGTACATATTAGAATATGAAACAATACATGCTCATAGTTTCACACAAAAAATATGTTAAATCACTTATTATATAGAATGAAAATAATGAAATGACAATTGGATTTCTAGCATTGGAATTGAAGCTCTGAAAATAAATTCTGATCTTTCTTTATAAATGATTCATCATTATTCCATGTGCACTTAATACCCTAATCATAAGTAAAATGTTCTTATCCAAGGATATTCTATTAGTTGAATAATCACTTGGTTGGTCATATACTAATACATAACGAGGGAATATATAATGTGAGACTTCATAATCTCTTTATCAAGGCCATACGCCAAGACCGTACATAATCATTCTTTCAAAGCCTCATGCCAAGACCATATGGGTAAAACCCAAACATAATTTGTATCATGAGACTCAACTTTACCCAATGCATTGGAGCGCTATTTAGGCACACCCATTTTAACATGTAAGTCTAATACATTCCTCATATGTCTTGGATGGGATTATATTCAAAATATCCCATACCACATTGAATATTTAAATACTTAATCCATGAGTTATCAGGAGAGATAAATTTCATTCTTGAATACATATTCATATCCACCACCAAATGTAAATTTTTTATTAATACATTTTAAGGACAAATGGGAAACCATAGTACACAAACAAGACACCACTATGAGCTGAAATAGCTCACAAAATGGTCAAACACAAGACTATGATTACTTGAATCAGCTGCTCTGTATAGATTCCATTGCAACGTACTAACCTAGATATCAAGATCCTCTCTTATAATCTCTTAAAAGTGACAAATCATCTTGTCCATTGTCTGAATAAATTCCTCCATTTTGATTTTTCTCTAATTGAAGCCTCAGGCCAGAATTTGATCTTTTTTATCTATCCACACTTCTTGATCCTCATTGGCATCAACTTGCAGCTTTCTTGCATAAATTGATTTAATCTCTTCTTCTGAGACATTGGGTTGGACATCTTTTTCTAGAATTTATTCATTGGAGTGCAGGATAAGTTTCAAGCACTCTCCATCATCTTATTCCATGTCTCTTGTATTTCTACTTGATTCTTCACTTTCCCCAATCTTTAGGGCTTTACATGCCTTGTTTCTACCCTTCTTGGCCAACCTTGTCTCCATCATTTTTTGGAAAGTGGGAGTAATCCTTGTGTCTTTTTGGTTTTTTCCCTTGGACCACAATATATTTCTGTAAGTCTTGCATTCCTTTATTCCCCTTCTTCCTTCTAGGGCTATAAGGACCTTTCTTTTGAATTTGGTCCATGCTATCCACCGAGAGTTGACTATAGTTGTCATCACCTGAAGTGTCCTCTTCTTAAGTCAATGGTGGTTCTTGAACAACCAAACCCTCAAAACGGTCCCCTAGCTTAATCACCAAGCCTTCTTTGAGGGGTCTCTGCTTATACAGAGATTCATCCTTTCCTACTTTATTCTCTAAACCATTATTCTTCCCCCCTATTCCCAGCCTTCGTAAGGATTGTGGAGTTGGCACCAAGAGTGTTTGGGTCTAAGGGCCCCATGAAACTCGCTTTTTCCAGCCTCCCTTGTCCACAAAGACGATATATTGTAGCCGGTAGATCCATAGGGGCCACATCCAAGGGACCCTTATTTTCTGTTCCACAAACCTGCAAAGCCTCCTTTCCTCCCACCTGCAAGGATGTTATACCCAAATCATGTTTTATACGGGAAAATGAGTCAACTACCTGAGGCTCTTCCACCTTAGACAGGGGATGATTCTCCTGGGAGCTGGACTCCGCACCTAAAATTTGTTGCCTAACAGGTTCCATCACCTTTGGAACAGCCTCGTGTACCTCCTCAAACTCTCCCAAGACCGCATTATCCTGAACCTGTTAGTATACAACAGGATCAACCTGCATATTCTGTTACATTGACTCTGAAGAACCATTTCCAAGTCTTACTGAGTGAACCTTAGGGACTAATATGAAGTGTTGGTTGACACCCCTATAGACATCAAAAGAGACCATCCTAACCCTTGAGGGCAGAGAGGCCACAGCCGCGTTAGAGCTAAACCTCTCACTACCTTCATGCTCCACATCATGAACCAGATTTGGGGGTGAGAAACACCTATAGACTTGTTGGAGGCGACCTAGTCAATAGCAAGAAGAGAAAAAATCTCTCCAATATTCAAATCGCACCTCCTGTTTTAGCCGATATTCATGTTCTATATCAATCCATAAAAAGTCAGTCAAAGGATTGGAGACATCTATTTATACACATATGTGAGGATAAATCAGATGGAAAAGGGTTCGAGATCTTTGATCAAATCACAAAAATTTACCTATCATGTTGCCAAGCATCGAAAGAATTGCAGGGTTCTGAAATGGAAATGGAAGGCTCGGGAAACTGACCCAAATTGGCACTGTCAGAGGGTCCCATCACAGATAGAAGTTGAAAGACCATTAGAACAAGAAGAACCAAACACCCTTGAAGGATCTTTGGCCATCAGACCAGGCGAAAATAAGGTCATCCTCTATCTCGAAGCGGATTAGAATATGACGCGGATCAAGGAGCCCTACTACAACATGGTGATGCAGATCCCATGAATTGTCAATGAATCTATCGATGGCATCAACGGATGGTCGATTCCGACCAAAGAAATCCACTAGAGATATCCAGTGGAGGTCCTAAGCCTCTGTGAATTCTCATAAAGAAATCAGAAGATTGGGAAAACCCTTCTCAAAATAAGGAACCTTGGGGTTGATTGTGATGGAAGGGAATAAGGGGAGATCAGATGGGATTGTAAGAGGATAGAAGGGAGGAGGGTGATCTGGGACCACGCGACCCCTCCTCCTTGCGGGAGGGGGAGGGACTGGATTGGTGGCCATGGCCATCAGGCCATGGAAAACCTAAGCGGGAGGAGGGTATGTCACCCTTATCGAAAATTGCATACATATTCATAAATGAAGTGAATTATGCAATAAATATAAAAATGACTAGGTTTGTTAGTTTTAGGTTATGGTTGCATCAAATTTAACAGTGATATGCTTGGAAAAAAAGACATTCTTTTTCACATGTGATAATAACTAGTGCACATAAAATAATAGATTTCCTCATAAAATAATAACTCTTGCATTCAAACCCTTTTCACATGAATGTGAACCTTTTTCATAAAATAATTTACATTTTTTTAATTTGTGATACTTGTTATTCTCGTTTAAACCATACACTATTAATGGAAGTTTCAAACAATTTAAATCACAAACATTGATATATAATAGTATCCATTGTGGTAGATTTAGCATGAAATAATACTTAATATTTATGATTCTGAAACTTTCATTTCATGTGAGGTATTAAAACATAAGAAAATAATTGGGCACACCTCACTATGTGTATTTATGCATTGACATGTATGTATTAACAAAATATAATTACACCATTTATCTTATAATTATAAATTGGGTGTGTGCATGTAATGATATCAGGTTAGTGCTCCCTCTTAAAAAATTTGGGCATACAATAACAAAACAAGGTTTTGTTATTGTTTTCCATTATCAATTTGTAATCATATTCACAAATACATTTATACAATGTAAATAATAACATCAAATTAATGGATTTACCTATGAATGTAAAACATGTAATAAGAGAGTATAAATATATTTATTCTTAAACATGAAAACCATTATACAACTTACTAACATAGTCAATACCATTTAAAAACTTATGAAGTCAAGATTGAAACACACACACACACACACACACACACATATATATATATATAGGTTTTTTATAATCAAAATAATCCTTAAGTAAACTGTGGGGGTTGGAAAAAACCCTTTTTTAATGATAGTTCACCCTTAAAATAGGTTGAGTGTATTGTTTAAACAAAAACACTTATTTACCACTATAAATATATGGCTGGGGAAAACCCCAAAATCATTACTTAGAAAACCTCCACAAATATTATATGCATTATAATCATCAAGTAAATATTGGTAATCAATATTTTGAAAACCCAAAATAATTTAGGATTTTGAAATTTGTATAAACTGTATATACACAGATTGTATATATGGGATGGAATATCTAATAAAAAGTTTAATTAAATCCTTGAAAGCTTTTCATACCTCAAAAACATTTGTTAAACATTTATATCATCCTTAGGAAAACCCAAATTTTATTAGGCTCAAATTATATATATATATAATCATATGTACACAAAGTATATATATGGGTTTTCCATAAGGAAAATAAAATAAAAATAACCCTTACATATATAACATGCATTAAAAACACCATTTAAAAACAAATTTCCTTCATTCAAGAATCATAAAAATAGAAAAATATTTGTTTTCTAAATAAACATATATAAATATATAGGTATATATATATAATCATATGCACAGAAGTTTTGAATAAGGGTTTCGCATATAGAAAAAAGCAAAATAATACCTTACCTGTCTTCAGGGAGGATACTGAGTCGATCTGTGGATGTTGGTAAGTTGGTGAGAAGAAATTGAGTTGGGTTATATTTTGAAATTAGGGTTTATATAATCAACATATATATATATTATGCAATAGGTAAAATATAAAATCTAAACTATTAAACCTGAGATTGACTAATGCAAATTAAATCTAAAACCCTAATTAAGATAAACCCTAAACTAATTGATGTTTTTATTATATATTTATATATAAAAAGTCTTTTGGAAACTTATATAGGAGGCCAATGGAAATAAAAAAAGACCAAGAGTGTAATTACGAGTAGAAACTATGGGCTGGGTCCGAGGAGAGAAAGGGAGGGTCATAGAAGAAGAAGAAATAAATGTAATAGGAGGAAAACTATGGGTCGGGGCCACTGGTTAGGAACGAGGAAGAAAAGGAAGAAAGAAGAAATGTGTAAAAAAGATTGGATGGCCACGATTAGGCATGGATCGATCAAACGGATGGCAAGAGATCAAAAATTTAAAAAAAAATATGGACGGATGAGATTAGACATAGATTGATTGGATGGTTGCGGTGATACTGAGGTTTTAAAAATATATGAGCGGTAATGATTAACCATGCCCCTAATTGAATGGTACAAAGAAAATCTGGTGCAAATGCGGTGGCGGTGGGGTTCAAAGGCCAGAAAAATTGGACAGCCGAGATCTTGCGAGACAAGATTAAATGGTCAGGATTAGATCCCCCTTTAAAAACTGTGTCCCACATCGAAATAGAGGCCATTTTGAGTTCTCCTTATAAACCTTGATGATCTAGCGCTAGTGAAATGAACTCCCTTCCCCCTCCCTGGTACCACCTTATACCAATTATTCATTGTGGGTGTGCTCTGCGCCCACCCTCTACCATCATGTCACCCTGCATGGTGACGCTGCCTTGAAATACCCATGTTCCCCTATGAGCGCACACACCCTCACGGTTGTCATGTGATGAATAGGGAGCCAAGGCTTGGCCACCCCACTCCTTAGGGTGTGGTGCGAGCTGCCTCCCCTGGCTGGCTAGATGGATAGCCTTAAGGGTCATTTTTTTATAACCCTTGATAAAGAAAATTAAACAATATACATAAGTACATCATTAATGGAAAACATGGTTTTATATCCTTTTTATGTTTTAAAAATTTCAAAACTAGAATATACTGTATAACTTCATCTAAAACCAAAGAATGAAAAAATGAAGTAATCAATAGGTATTTTCATTAAAATAAGCAATATCCTTAATTTTATTAATCTAAGACATGTATTCAACTTTATATTAAGATTTGGAACATTATACTTTCAATATATAAAGATAAGTGTAATTAAAACCATGCTCAAAGATATAACTTTAAATTATTTTTAAAACACTCAAAATTATTAATATACTCAAATACTTAGAATATTTAAAATACTTATATACTTAAAATACTTAAAATATTCAAAATATTTTGAATAATTAAAATACTTAAAAATGCCTAATGGTTATAAAATTTGATGACCATTATAAAAACCAATAGTCATCTAAAGACCTCAATGGTAAATAATGGTTATAATTAACTTCAAGGCCTTATAAATACTTTCTTAAGGGGGTCCCAACTTCAAAAAACCAATTTGGTGAAGATGGTGCTCTATATCCGCTTGATGCTTTGTACGATTTCTATTGTTATTTCCATAATGTTTTTCATTATCATAGGCCTGAAGGACTTTCACTATTTTCTTAGTATGTTTTTTGTGTTTGGTGCTCTCTCAGTAATTCTTATTAGTCTTCTAGCAGGTATTCTATGTTAGTGAGGGTCTTTTGGCCTTATGGAAATGTAAGGTTTCATCATTTCTATTGAATAAAACATGTATTTATTTCTATTCTGAAAGTAGTTTAGTTTATATGGAAAGATTATTAAGCAAAATAAATAATAGTAATACTAATAATTATCAAAATATTATTATTACTAATTAAATATGTTTTGGATATTACTGTTGGTACACATAAGATACCCAAAATTTTATGACATGGTCATACAGCTTTGTCCTACACATCATGTCTTCATATTTTCTCAAATGAGACCATTGATGTGTCAATGGGATATGTAATTTTTGTCCTTGTCCATCACTACACGTCCAATACATTCCTTGTATATTTAATTACCAATTTAATTCATAAACAATATGCCTTATTAATCAAAAAAAAATTATATTGAATTAATAATATGGGATAATAATAATTCCCCAATAAATTGAATAGATTTCATAGTAGGTTTATTGTACATACACCATATATATAAATGATATATGTTTTAGACAATAAACGTATCCATGATCAAAAATAATATAAATATAGTGTGAAAAGATTATATACAAATAATGATGGACAATGTTAGAGAACACGATCATAAGAAAGTGAATGATCATGAGAAGGTCAATGACCACAAAACCTTGAATAAATAAGAGATGATATAAGTGCATAAATTCATTAGAAAAATGGGTTTTGTATTAAATAAATCTATTCTATAAAATATATAATATAATGGAATTAAAATATTTAAAATAACTTTCCTTAAAAAAAATTTAACTTTGTATAAAGATGAAGTTATAAATTACTTACAAAAACATTTTACAAACTTTTATAAAGTAGTACATTTTAATAAAAATTAAACAAATAATGGAAAATGATTTTATTTGAAAATAATCATGGATGATTATAAAGGAATCTTTAAAGAAAAGTACAGTCATGATGGTGGAAAAATTCATTCACTCAATAAGCATTAAAATAAATTTTCTATTTAAATTTTTTATAAAAAATAAAAATTGCCTTTTTTGGAAAACAAAAGGAATATTCCTTTAGAAACATTATAAATGACATCAAATATAGTTTAAAATTAATTTAAAAAATATTTTGTAGTGGTAAAAATATTCTTGAAAACATTTTATAAAATATGCATATGGAAGAAATTTTTTCTAAAATAAAAATGAAATACTGTTGAAATTTCTTAAAAGTGTTTTTATTTATCATGTCAAGTATAAAATATTGTAAAAATGGAACTAATACTTCAAACCTCTATAAATATATAGGATGAGAATAAAATATAAATGGTTTGAGTGATAGGTCATATAATTTCCTCATTATAAATTTAAGGATAAATAATCTCCTATAAAAAGTGAGATTGTAACATAAACATTTACTACTTTGATAACACTTAAATCTTAAGGTCATAATTGATTTAACTTGAAATGAAAATTTATATACTATTAAATAATTGGAATTAATTATATTAAATAAAAAAGGGAAAGTATATACACTATATAAATGAAAATAGTTGCATAATATAAATTGTGTCCCAATGTAGGGATGTTTAAATGAAATTACCTTATAAATATCATACATTTAAAGTGAAAATTAATCAATTAAATAATTATATGTGAAAATTTAAATTGAGTTAAGAAATACCTTAATTTTTCCTTTATGTCTTCTCCTTTTGATTTATCTTAAGCCCTTTGGAGGAGAGGTTTATGATCACCCCGGGGATGGGGACATGGTTATGGGTGTTTAGAGAAAGATTTGGGCAGATGTTTGAGATAAAAAATCAAACTGTAGTTGTGTAAAAAAAATTTAAGTGGGTCCCTTTTTAAAGGAAAAAATTATTGGTGTTTCTGAAATTATTCAATCTTTAACAACCATAAAAGAAATTATAAAAAAATAAAATTATCACACATAAGGACTGGGAATGATATGATCAACAATTTCATATTTATATGAATCATGATATAATTTTTATAATTTTATATTTATTAAAAAAAATTAAACATTAAATACTATTTAAGGTCTTTTTCAACACTATTCATGAAACTTGACTTAAAAACATCACAAAAAATATTGATTTCAAATATAACCTCTTAGATCATCAATTACACTTCTAATACATCTATTAATTTTTTGGGATACTCAACATTATCAAAATATTATCATTTTTAATAATTTTAAAATTATTTATTTAATTGTTTTACTATTTTCATATACGTCGTACCATCGTATTGTAAGTTTTTTAGATAATTATAATAATTTTAAAAATTAAAAGAATTATTAACATAAAAAATTATTATGAATACTATTCATAATTTTCATTCATTCATAATGTATATACATTCTCATTCATATCATGACAATATATTTAATATTTTATTTTGAATTTTCACACCTTGTATAAGCATTGCATAAGAATTTGGATAAGATTCTTATTATATAACTCAAAAGTTAAAAACTATCAATAAAAATCATCATTTATACATTATATTGAATAAAAAATCCATGTAAATACTTTTTTATTTCTCATTTATTATCTTTAGGATACTAAATTTTACTTTCCCAATGCTGCTCAAGCAGTGCGTCGCCAATTATTTTCTTATTTACCATGAAATAAATTCTAATTTATTTATTTTGAATTGTTTTTGTATGATATTTTCTGAATATTATCATACATGAGTCTTTACATAAGTTTCATAAACTTATATATCATATTTATGTTATGATAATATCCTAAAATATATTGTATCTCATAAAACTATATTTTTTACTATTCAGAAAAATTTGACTTAAATGCTTGAAGAAAATAATAAAATTTAAATTTAAATTTTTTAAAAAATAAATTACATTTAATTTTGATCCATAAAAAACATTCAAGTACCTAAATTATCCAAAAAACATCAAATTTAATACTTTTAAATTTATTTACTTTGACTTTTTACCAACTTGTACAAGCCCTCCATCAGTGATGTGTAAGTATTCTATATAATTATTTCATTTAAAAAAATTAAAAAAAATATTATAAATATAATATGTTCATACTCAATATAACCATTTTATATCATTAATAACTTATTTTATTCCTAGTGATAAAATATTAATGTATATTAAGACCAAGTGAGTGACATCATTTTATACTTTACTTCAATAATATTCATATCATTATCAAATAAAAAGGTATCTTGTTGCCATGTTTTTTATATTTATATGAGTATAGATGAAATACACTCATACAATAGGATTATGGAATGTTTTAAGGTGATTTTAAGGTCTTACCCACATAGTTTTAATCTCTTTTACCAGTTTTACCATTACCGTGGTGACAAAATTTTACCAAAGTTTCTATTCATAATGACTAAAAATAAAAGGAAAATATTTTAAAATTTTGAACCTCATGATTCAAAATATGAGTTTTTTTCAATATTAAATTTATATTAGAGTTAGAAATTAATTTTAATATAAATTTTAAAAACACGAAGAAAATAGTTTTTAGAAAAAAAACATTTTTAATCCTAAAAATTAACGTATATATAAATATTGTATAATGATTATTAAAATGGAATTAATTAGATTATTATAAACAAAATTGATCATATGTAAGTTTAATACCAAATCCAAAATATAATGGTACTATTAAATTACTTTATTTAAAGAAAATAAATTGTGTTTAACAAAAATTGATATTTTTCAGTATTCAATGAAAAAAATCAATCATTTCATAAAAATAAAAAAATACAAAATAAATTTTTATATGATGGATCTAAAAATATAGTTTATTTTACCTCAAAAAAATTATAAATTGTTCAAAATTAATTATAATTTCTACCTACAAAATTAAAGTATTTTTAATGAAAATGTGCTTTTAAGGCATAATTATATTTACTAAATTTTAGGTACTTATTTATTATGAATTAATTGATAGTTTTGTATTAAATAAATACTTTATAAGTATATTTCATAATTCAGTGATCCATATTCATAACCATTAATTCAATATCTAGGTCCTAAAATTCATATTTAAATAATAATATTTTTTAGTATATCACAATTTTTTTAAAGATTGGTATTATGTATCGAGAAAATTAACGAGCATAGTATTATTTTAAAATAAATTGGTATAGTGTTATAATGAGGCCAAAAGTAACATGAATGGAGAAATATGGGGATTTTTAAGGTTAAATTGATAGGTTATTGAAGTAATTTAACATTTTTAAGAAAACAGGGCAGGCTGCATGGTTTAGTTTTATGATTTCCACTAATCATGTCTAAACCATACGAGTTACCCTTATCTACCAAAATGATCCAAAATATTCACATGGAAATATGTATGATTTGGAAAATCATTCACTATCCATCAAAATCCCATTGAACTCACCCCTCACTTGGTTTGGGTTCACGGATAACACTAATTGTGCGTTAATCATTAAACCAATCATCTTCCCCCCATTTCATCATTTCTGACATCCAACTCTTAAAAAATCCAACAATAAATAAAATAAATAAATAATATCAAATTAAATACGCATCAGTAACCCAAAAAGTGTTGCATGTCAAGTATTTATAATTTATGAAGGAATATATTGGCATGAAATGCAAGTGAAAATAAGAAATAAATCAACCCTACATTGGGTTTCTATAAAAATTTGACAATAAGGAAAATGGAAATAAAAGTATTAATCTTTATAAGGTACTATGATTTAGATTATTTTATATGCAAGGTTATTATGATTCATATTCATATTTGTGGTTTTTTTTATGATTTCTAATATATGTTCAATATTTTTTTCAAAGTTTCTTATCATAGTAAAAATTCAGACATGATAACATAGAATGAGGGAATTACTTCTAATGTATACAATATGAAATATATATATATATATATGACACAACCTGACCCACCAGTGGCCCACTTAGGTTGGTAGTAAGGTGAGTGTGCCACCCCAAGCCTACCACCAATAGGTGAAGGGATTTTGACTAGCTCGTAGTAGGCATATCACACAATATGAGATTCCATAGCCTATGTAGATCTATAATTGAAACATATCACTAATTCATAAGAAAATAAATAACACTAGTAGTATATATATAAAAAATATCTATATACAATGAAATAATGAGACATCAAATACAATCACATCACCACATAGTCAAATACTAAATGAATTATCCATCCTAAAATCCTTAGAATCTAACAGAAACAGTACACTGGAAAACTCATCTTTTCTATGTGTACTTATGGATCAATCTCTATAAGAAATTTTCACTACCACTATAAGGAACCATTATGATCCATTATGTGTCATCAAGAATCATCTCCAAAAAATCCATGCAATCTTCACATCAACTAATACTATCTCCAAATTGTTTATCATATGCATAGACAGAATATGTGTGGGAATAAAGCCTATATATGGGTGATTATAAACATACTTAGTAGAACATCATAAAAATAAAAATTAAATGCAATAAAAAAATAAAATCAAACTCCAATATGTGAAACTAAAAGGTAGGAAGACAAGTAAAGATCTATAAATTCTCTATAACTCAAGTATTAGGGACATAGAGAAATAATTTTCATATAAAATATAATCAATGAAAGTATGTATCTCATGAGAAACTAAGGATGATCAGAGTACCAAAATGATCACAAATTCTGAATTTAGCAGCCTAGTTGTATGTCAGATCCTTGAATGAAACTAAAGGGGATCCTGAGGAGCTACATAGCCCAAAGTATCCATACTTATTGTTGCTTCCAACTTCCACACCATCACCAGAATCTATAAAAAGGAACCCACTTATCTAAATCATGTGCATTGATTAAGGGATTATTTTACCATATTATACATCTCTACCATGTCACCATTATAGAAACCTATAGTGGGGTCTAACCTTTCCCAAGAATATATTTGGTCTAAGTAAGTACTAACCCCAATTGCCAAAATAACATGGGCATGGAAAACCCATGTGCCTAATAGAATCTAAGATGAAGGGCCCGCACCTAATTGAGTGGAACACTATAGAAAAGAGAGTACCTAGCTCCATGGATAAAGGTACCATGACCCAAGTATATAATGGAGTACTAAACTACATGAAAAATGTGGGGGACCCGTTCCCTGTCACTCACATGCTTCTATGGGAGTTCCTATCGCATGAAGTCTCTGATCATCTCTCCAAAACCCAGATGAAGGACCTACAAAGATAAGAATTATAAACTACTTGTATCACCCCAAATCCTACATCTCCTACTAAATAGAAACATACCATTGTGATATATGTAGAAAAATACTCTGGATGGACTACTCACACATCCAATTTTGAGACTCAAGTGAGGATATATGAAAATCTATTAAGGATGTAACGGTATATGACATATACTATAGGGATACATAGTGTTTAATCCTTATAGGGAAGCCTTTTAATATACTTATCTTCACAATACATATGGATTCAACCTATACAACATGTACTATGGTGTATATGACATGTGGGGCCAGCGGGGCACTCTGTGTGTATCTCTAATACATGGGTCTCTATTGTCATTGGGTATACAACATGTCCAAGGTAGTACATGTCATGTGAAACCCACTCAAGAACTCAGTTTATACTATCAATTCATGGGTTTATTCTTTCATGGGGTACACATAATGTCTAAGGTGGTTTAGTTTGTGTGATTCCAATAGGATAACTTAAAATGTACCTCCCATTAACTGATTCATGTTACCCCTAACTACATATCATGTCACCATGGACACATGGAGTGTGGCTGAGGATATTACCTTGGGTGTGTACTAATCCCTATTTCATGTTGTGTAGACTATACATAGAATGTACTCAAACTACACATTATGTGGATAAATACGTACTTAGTTACCCAACTTAATCTACGTGGTGTGTGAATCAATACCACATGTTGTGTGAAATTTATAATCTTACAGAACCTTATAAATGTATCCAAGGAGGTATGTAGCATGTTTTCTTCTAAACTACACATTTTATAGTTTCCTTCTTCTCCCAAATTTTCAAATCCTTTCAATTTTCACATCTTCAACACCTGAAATCATCTTTATCTATGTTTTTGGTCCATTTGATGATGTTTAAATCTGTCGGGGATCCTTCCTAGCACTTAATATGTCACTTTCTTCCTTCTCCCATGGAATCAGCTTGATCTATCATGCCCAAATCCTCTTCATTCCCCCCAAAATGTTAATATCACTTCCAGATTTCATTTACTTACCATTTTCATCACCACAAAGTCAAACCATTGTCCAAATTAAGGGTTGATGCGATCATCTTCTACATAAAGGAAGAAGGTAAAATTAAAAAATGGTGGTCAGTGTGAATATCAACACTTTTATAAATCTGACTTATATTGACATACTTATACCAATGGTTTGAAAAATGATTGGTATAGGTTCTTTATGCTAATGGTTTGAGAAAACTGTATGTATAAGTATTTTTTTTGGAAACATATGTTAATAGTTTCTCCAAATCGTTCGTATAGGCATCGTATATAGCCCTATATACCAATGGTTTGACCAAACTGTTTGTATATTTATACCAATTCCAATGGTTTTCTCAAACCATTGGTATAGATTTTATTATACTGTTTATACCAACAGTTTTCTCAAATTGTTGGTATAAGCCACCTATACCAATGGTTTGATAAAACTGTTTGTATGGGTGACACTATTATTTATTTGTAATAATAATAATAATAATAATAATAATAATAAATACTTCAAAAACAATAATTATTTTTATACATACATATATATATATATTAATGTATATATGGTTATAAAAGTTATTTTAGAGTATTTGTAAAGTCTTTGGAAAAAAACCTGGAGATCTTTGAATCAATAATCAGTAATCAAATCTTTTTCAATACAATAATTATACCAAATTTTTAACCAACCATTGGTATAAGTATTTCCTATGAAATAAAATATACCAATGGTTTTGGAACCATTGGTATAGACTATATATAATAATGGTTTTACCAAACCAATGGAGTAGGTATTTCCTGATGTAAAATCACCCAGTAGATCATCAAACCATTGGTATAGTTTGATGGCCTATACTAATGGATCTAAACCATTGGAATAGCCTTTTTTCAAATAGTATGAACACCTGATAATTCATCTACAATGCACACTGCATGATACAAAAAACAAGAAGGAATAATGAAATGGGGAAATATATAGAAATTATTGAGTTTAAATGATGTGTTGAATCATTGTACAAAGAAATTAAAAGGTTGAGAAATTGATTTTACAAAGAAAAACTGCAAAAATATTGAGGTTGATAAACTATAATGACTTAAAAAGAAAGTATTGATCTATAAAAGGGGGATTTAATAAATATTATGTAACACCTAAAACTTCCACGGTACGTTTCCCTTCGAATAATGCAATGGCGTGCATTGTACGCAACTTCGAGATTCTAACACACCACAACCAATCAAACTAGCTGTTATGAATATTAATACCTACTTTTTGAAATTTTATAAATTCTATCTCTCAAAATGGACTTCATTTTTGGATTCAGAATATTGAATTTATCCTAGGGTGAAATTTTGGAACTTTTCGGATAACACTTATATTTTGATGAATAGTGAAAATTACTAAATTTTAATTAAAAACAACTTTTTAAATCAAAATAATTTATAGTGATAAATTATATTATTGAGTGGTTTTAAAGTATAATTAGAATATATTTTTACCATTTATTCCAATGGTGTTCATTAGAATTAATTTCACTTTGAAATTGGACCTAAACAATTGTCAATCTTTTGATATATATTGTTTCTTAAAAACACGCTATTTGTTGTGACAGCGGGAATTAATTATAAAATTAATTAATGAAACTTATATTTTTAGAATTTTGTAAAATAGAAATCATTTTTTAATTCGGAATATCAATTATAGCTTAGGGTGAAATTTTTTCATTGTTCTGAAAAACATCAATTTTTGATGAATAGTGAAACTACTAAGTGGTAGTTAAAAAAACTGAATTTTTCATGAAACTTAATTTTACCGCTTCTGTGAATGGAATTTCGAAAATCCGAGAGACACGGTTAATATCAAGAAGTAAAATGTGGTTCAATGAGATGAAAATAATTTTTGGTGAATAGTAACTTTTTACTTTTATTTACCACGGTTAAAAGTAAATAGGGTAATTAAGGGTAAAAATGATATTAATATTACCCTAACACATGTCCTAATTCTATTAGACAATTGTATATTGACCAATAACAACCTTAGGAATAAAATATTATCATTTAGCTCCACTTGGATTAGATTAGGACATTTATTATTATTTAATTCAAAGAAGAGTTAAAAGAGTTAAAATCAAAGTTTATTTACTAAAACATTTTTAATATAGGGTAATACATAAGATAAATTCGATTTTAAATATTAATTAGAAATATAATAAGATTTACTACATAATTATATTTTATTTATAATTTTTAGACATTAAATAATTTAATATATTTATGACACAATGATGATGCAGTAATTACCATAATAGTGAAAAATTAAAATAATTGATATTATAAATACCCAAATAAATATAATTTAAGACTTTTAATGAATTACAATAGTTTTCTAGGATAATATGACATATTATGATTGATTTAATTGACTTTGTTCGAAGTGATCATTCTGTTATGAGTTTCAAAAAAATCAACTATTGAATAGTGTCAAAATTGACATAAAAGAGTTTTTAAAACAAATATTATATTATTAATTGATATTAAATTCCTAAAAATCTAAGGTTTGGCCAAGAGACTTATATCATGATATTTATATCATTAATGGACCACTTGGGGGTCTCTTGGATGTATATAGTAAGTTTATTAACTATATAATATAAAAATACAAAGTGACATGATAAATGTCAAACTAATTAACTAAGAGTTAAAACTAAAAGATAAGGTTAATATAGTAACCCAAACCTGTCTAAATTCTATTTTTTGAATGGTTTTAGAACTATACCCACCTTAACCTTTGAATAATCAACTTTAGAGCCATTAGAAACTGAATATGAATTTATTATAAATTAATATTTATAGCTTTTCCAAAGGTGCCCCTCACCCCTCTTATAAAAGGGCACTCCACCTTCTCATTTCTTCTCACCTTCAAATCCTTTTGTTTCGGCCAACCCCTGCCCAAATACTCTCTCAACCTCCCTCAATACAACCTAGAGGCCTTAGTTTGATCAGAAATCCAACCTAAGGAGCCCTTTTGATCAAATCAAAAGGATGAACCCGAAGAAGAGGTAATGTTTGCACCACCCCTTTTCAAGTTCCTTTCTTCTTCCACTTCTTATTTCTTTGTTATTACCATTATAAAATAATAACTCCAGTATCTTATATATACTGTGATTTTATTATAAATATGGTACAACCATATTCTGTATTCTATCCACCCTTTGAATAACATGGCACCATACGTGCGTACGTACGGCTTACCGTCTCCACGTTGTGGTGTAATTGTTATTCAATACATTATTATTTGGGTGGGTATAACAATGATGTGTAACTCATTTAAATAATAAATATAACATGATAATTATTCTTTATATATGATATACCATCCAATTATATATTATTTTAATATCAAAATAATGATATTGTCGCTCGTGCGTACGTACGGACTACCGTCTCCACGAAGGCGATGAGATTCATTCTCCATCATATCCATTCAAGTATAATTATCATTTGATGATTTAAAAATAATGTTTAAGAACTTTATATCATTCTGGATATGAATAAGATAAAACCTATTCATGACAAACATGGCTTGCGTAACAAAACATATAAAAGAAAACGAGTAAGTTAACACCCGAAACGACGATAATTCTAAGATATTATTAACAAAGAAATGTTAAAAGATCATATATGATATAATATTAATGTATATGATTCATGAATAATTTAATAACAATTATTTCAACATTATACAGGAGGTTAACCTACCCCCAACCAAGGAAAAGTACATGGTAAGGGATTTTCTTATCTCACTTTCAATTCCGTGAGATTTCCATTGTTCGCCACTAATTTATTAAAAGTGGTATATTGTGATATATATTATCATTATTCTCTTTATATTCATGTTATTATGTAAATAATTTGGTGGTTATTAACTTTTGGTCATACGACTCAGTTGATTACAACGTGGTAAGGGGTTTCTTATCTCACTTTTAATTCTGTGAGAATTCCATTGTTCACCACTTATTTATTACATGTGGTGTGTGTACTGCCCATGTTTGTATTAATTGTCTAATATACTTTAATTCATGTATATTTACATCATCATTGTATGATCATTCTTTCATGGGTGTATGTTTTTTGTGTTACCAAATCAATAAGGGAATTTGGAATTTCAATTTCCACTCATTCGGCTTTACGCATACTTCATTGATTATTTTACTCCAAGATTATGTGTAGAATCACTATTCATTTGATCATGTCATAATTTACACTCCCCTTTATGTGGATATAATTTTTATACACATAATCACTCCATTGATAAATTCTCAAGTCATCAGTATGAACTTGATAAGAGTAATTTTAACTCAATCTCCATTTGTTGAGTTAAATATCCAATTCATTGGTGTTGTTTTTACAAGAATATGTGTGAATGTCCTTTGATTGTTTTACACTGAACATCTAATCATATTTATTTAATTTATATTTTTCACAAATAATTACGTCGTTGATTTATCCTTAACCTAAGTATATGGCCTTTATGAGAGATTTCATCTCAATTTACATTCCATTGAGACTTCTTTGTTGTTATACACCCAATCACTTTTATTTGGTGTATATAATGTACTTTGACATAGTATATCATGAATTCCTTTAATCTCATGATATTAAAATGTTTTGATTACCTCAATTATTTGTATTCAAGTGTCTCTCTTTTGTTTAGAAACTCTAACTAAAATATTATTTTTAAATGTTTTAAAGACTTATTCTTCTAAATCTTTCTCATTAATGTCCATGTTTTAAAAAATGGTTTTAAGGATTTATTTATATGGACATTAAAGTTTTAAAATTAAAACTCCTTTTAAAAGTTTCAAAGTGGTATGGGACACTTTGATTCAAAAATCTATTTTTAAATGGCTTCTTGACAAATAGTGTGACTTTTAAATGATTTCAAAAAAAAGGGGGATATTTCTCTCAAATAGTTTTGATGATTATTTTCATCTATGTCAATATCCTTCATTATTCTTGATTGAGGTTATTGTGATACAATAAAATCTTCCATATTGTATCGAATGAGTTATGTTTGACTGTGGATGTGCTATTTTTATACCATTCATGGTTTGCGGTTAAAGTATTGACATTTCGTATGCTAGTTTTAATACGAATGTTTATGTTATGTTTAAACCTCTTCATATGAGGAATGCATTGGACTTAATAAGTGATGGGTGGAGCCCGCTATAGCTCCTCGATGCATCGGTAGATCTCATGAGACAAACTAGTGTCTTGGCACAAGGCCTTGGCAAAATCTTATTTGTAGTCTTGGCACGAGGCCTTGGCTATGTGGTTATGATAGTCTGGAATTATGCATTACATCATTATGAAAATGGTTATTGATATTTCATGTGATTGTTCGACTAGTAGAATATCCATGTGAATAAGTAAATGGCATTATTTCATTTTATCTTTTCGATATTATGCTGAAGTTCAAGTTTAAAAGGCTTTTGTTTTAGTTATAAACTGCCTTAAGTGTTTATGCTTATCTATGAAAGCTTCTGCTATAATGTTATCCTTACTGAGCATCTGATCTCACCCCTTTCAATGTTTTATTTTTCCCAGTATTATGAAGAAGTAATTTATGAATGACCTGCAGGGATAGTATGAGGGTATATGAAGACAAGATGTTGTTGTAGTTTTTTTTACCTTATGATGTAATGTAAGACTTATGAATATATCTAGTGTTTCCAAGACTACTAAAGTAATTGGTCTTTCGAGACTTGATCCTTTGTGATCATGCCATTGTTATGTAATAATGCACCGACTCTAGGTATCTAGGGTCGGGGCGTTACAGTTGGTATCAGAGGAAGTTTATTACAAACCTTGGAAGCTAGATTTAAATAAACTCTGATTAGAGCACATAGACCTAAGATGGACCTTGAGGATTAGTATAAAAGAACTTCTAGAATTTTGGTATTGTAGAGATTTTTTGAGTTTTACAAGCAATACATCCATGTCTGGATACGAGCAGGTAGAGGCGGATCTGGCACAGATGTACCTAGGGGTAAAACCCGAAAACACCTCTTTGAGCTAGACTCGAACGGGAACTGGTGCATGACAACAGGCCTTGTTGCACTCTTGGTTACGACACTCCCAGGGGATATGCTTAGGATAATATACATTTTCTTTACAAACCGATTTAAAGTATTATATATATAAGATGAGAGTAAATGACCTTGGTTAATCCTAATGTGTTTTAAATTGAGAATATGGTGACATGTTAATCTTTAAATGATTGTATGACTACTATTACTCACATAATGCTTTCTGGTTTTAGTCAATGGCTGGATTCCAAGGAAGTCATAGTGACTTTGAGAATGATGTACAAGGTGGGAACGGTGGTGGCAATGAGCAAAAAAATGGAATGCTGATAGGCGTAAAAGATATCGTCTTTATGCCAAATCAATTTTCCAAAAATATGATCAACAATATATATATTAACCAATTACCGGACTCAACAAAGAAGAGAAAAGTGATGAATAATAAGATCTCCAGTAGTGGAGACCATGGAGAAAGAAATCCTCAATTTCCATCATGCAGGAAATGTGGAAGGAGACACCCAAGAAAGTGTCTCAATGGGACAAAGAAATGATTTACATGCGGGAAGGAAGGACATAAAGTGAATAATTGCCGAAGAAAAATGATGAGTACTATGGAAGAAGATAAAAATGGTCCCCAAGAATCCATTTACAGTCATTTTCCGTAAATGTAGGGGACCTGGCCATTACCCGAGTGAATGTCCTATTCTATAGGATATTTTCTCGGTCAGAGAAGAATCTATGTGGAAATAAATGGTTGGATAAATTTTTAAAAATTATTAGTGATCCTTGTTGAAGTTTTTAATTTGGAATAATTTTCTCTTGTATTTGTAACCGTAACGTTTTCCATGTGAGAATGATATTTATGGAAGAATTATCTTTTCTCTTGTGGATATAAATATAAATAACCATTTTATTTTATATGATCATTGGGTTTGAGGCAATTACAAATTATTATAATTTGGGATAAAAATGCAAGGTATGAGATAACATTTGTGGTTAAATTATGTTATGGTTATTTTGAGGAATTTATCTCATTTTGGTAATGTTATAAAATATAGTTTTTGAAAAAGAACAACACGTAGACCGTGTGACAACCCGTCGCGTCGGACAAAGCTCTGGGAATCGAACCCACAACCAAAGTGCGATTGAGATTTATTTCTTACCACTGGACTACGTGAAGTCCCTGGTTAGTGTGACTATTATTTTTAGTTAAATGATTTTATTGATCAATAATAATTTGATTTGGGATCTTATGTCTTATCAAATGAATACCCTTAGTATAGGAAAATGATTTGGTGATTAAGTGATAAATGTTATTTTGGAAGTTGTTCACTTTGTTGAGAAAACTATATGCCAAAGGAAAATAGAGTAGTATGGGATTTCATTTGAGGAGTAATGGTGGATTTTTATCTATGTTTTTATTGTGGATTTATAATGATTTGGGTTATTTATGGAAATGATTAGGTTAATTACTTTTAAGTATGTGACTTTAAGAGTAATTAATGTCATTTGGAGATACAATTTAACATGTAAGACTACATTATTAATAAGTTTTGGTTTTCAATATTAGTTTTGATTATACTAAAGGATTTTAAGGACAATTTATTATTGAATGTTATTTATTTAGCTTTGGGGTATTGTTGGTTTAATTTTGGAAATTAAGATTAGTGTTTATTTCTCTCAAGGAATATCCTTTTGGGGGATCATTAGATCTTTTACTAACCATTTTGGTTTTGATTAATCTCTAAAGACAATTTAAATATATAGTTCATCCTGCATGGATCATGTGATTCTATATAAGTTTATTCTAGCTCTTCCAGTGTGACCAAGTCTTCTTGAATACTCGTCATTTAAAAAAACGAGTTAGTGGTGGAAATTTATTAAAGAATGAAACTCTACCTAAAATGTAAGTATATATCTTTTTATTCTTAGTCAATATCATAAATGAATGTAACTTAAAACAAAAAAATGATGTCTGTTTACTTTCCTACTAGGAGACTAATGGCCGTTTGTCCCAACACAAGTTTGTGGTTTTCTTATTTTTAACTTTATCCTAATCATGATTTCTATCCCTCTCCATCAGAACTTGACACTTAGTTTATCATCTGTATCTATGTTTTCCTACATGTAATCCGAGTATGGGTTATCTTGGTTGACCTTTATACCTCTCTTTCTTTCTTTTAAAGTGATAGTTTTATTGACACTTTTTCCGATGTGAAACTTTACATTATATTCCCAATCACAATTTTAAAAATTGCAAGGACGCAATTTATTGAAGGAGGGGAGAATGTAGCACCTCAAGCTTCCACGGTACGTTTCCCTTCGAATAATGAAATGGCGTGCATTATACGCAACTTCAAGATTCTAACACACCACAACCAATCAAACTAGCTGTTATGAATATTAATACCTACTTTTTGAAATTTTATATATTCTATCTCTCAAAATGGACTTCATTTTTGGATTCGTAATATCGAATTTATCCTAGGGTGAAATTTTGGAACTTTTTGGATAACACTTATATTTTGATGAATAGTGAAAATTACTAAATTTTAATTAAAAACAACTTTTTAAATCAAAATAATTTATAGTGATAAATTATATTATTGAGTGGTTTAAAAGTATAATTAGAATATATTTTTACAATTTATTCCAATGGTGTTCATTAGAATTAATTTCACTTTGAAATTGGACCTAAACAATTGTCAATCTTTTGATATATATTGTTTCTTAAAAACACGCTATTTGTTGTGACAGCGGAAATTAATTATAAAATTAATTAATGCAACTTATATGTTTAGAATTTTGTAAAATAGACATCAATTTTGAATTCAGAATATCAATTATAGCTTAGGGTGAAATTTTGGCATTGTTCTGAAAAACTTCAATTTTTGATGAATAGTGAAACTACTAAGTGGTGGTTAAAAAAACTGAATTTTTCATGAAACTTAATTTTACCGCTTCTCTGAATGGAATTTCGAAAATCCGAGAGACACGATTAATATCAAGAAGTAAAATGTGGTTCAATGAGATGAAAATAATTTTTGGTGAATAGTAACTTTTTACTTTTATTTACCACGGTTAAAAGTAAATAGGGTAATTAAGGGTAAAAATGATATTAATATTATCCTAACACATGTCCTAATTCTATTGGACAAGTGTATCTAGACCAATAACAACCTTAGGAATAAAATATTATCATTTAGGTCCACTTGGATTAGATTAGGACATTTATTATTATTTAATTCAAAGAAGAGTTAAAAGAGTTAAAATCAAAGTTTATTTACTAAAACATTTTTAATATAGGGTAATACATAAGATAAATTCGATTGTAAATATTAATTAGAAATATAATAAGATTTCCTACATAATGATATTTTATTTATAATTTTTAGACATTAAATAATTTAATATATTAATGACACAATGATGACGCAGTAATTACCATAATAGTGAAAAATTAAAATAATTGATATTATAAATACACAAATAAATATAATTTAAGACTTTTAATGAATTAAAATAGTTTTCTAGGATAATATGACATATTAGAATTGATTTAATTGACTTTTTTCGAAGTAATAATTCTGTTATGAGTTTCAAAAAAATCAACTATTGAATAGTGTCAAAATTGACATAAAAGAATTTTTAAAATAAATATTACATTATTAATTGATATTAAATTCCTAAAAATCTAAGTTTCGGCCAAGATACTTATATCATGATAGGTATATCATTAATGGACCACTTGGGGGTCTCTTGGATGTATATAGTAAGTTTATTAACTATATAATATAAAAATACAAAGTGACATGATAAATGTCAAACTAATTAACTAAGAGTTAAAACTAAAAGATAAGGTTAATATAGTAACCCAAACCTGTCTAAATTCTATTGGCTGAATGGTTTTCGACCTATAACCACCTTAACCTTTGAATAATAAACTTTGGAGCCATTAGAAACCGAATATGAATTTATTATAAATTAATATTTCTAGCTTTTCTAAAGGTGCCCCTCACCCCTCTTATAAAAGGGAACTCCTCCTTCTCATTTATTAACACCTTCAAAGCCTTTTGGTTTGGCCAAACCCTACCCAAATACTCTCTAAACCTCCCTCACTACAACCTAGAGGCCTTAGTTTGATCAGAAATCCAACCTAAGAATCCCTTTTCATCAAATCAAAAGGAAGAACCCGAAGAAGAGGTAATGTTTTCACCACCCCTTTTCAAGTTCCTTTCTTCTTCCACTTCTTATTTCTTTGTTATTACCATTATAAAATAATAACTCCAGTATCTTATATATACTGTGATTTTATTATAAATATGGTATAACCATATTCTGTATTCTATCCACCCTTTGAATAACATGGCACCATACGTGCGTACGTACGGCTTACCGTCTCCACGTCGTGGTGTAATTGTTATTCAATACATTATTATTTGGGTGGGTATAATAATGATGTGTAACTCATTTAAATAATAAATATAACATGATAATTATTCTTTATATATTATATACCATCCAATTATATATTATTTTAATATCAAAAGAATGATATTGTCGCTCGTGCGTACGTACGGACTACCGTCTCCATGAAGGCGATGAGATTCATTCTCCATCATATCCATTCAAGTATAATTATCATTTGATGATTTAAAAATAATGTTTAAGAACTTTATATCATTCTGGATATGAATAAGATATAACCTATCCATGAAAAACATGGCTTGAGTTACAAAACATATAAAAGAAAACGAGTAACTTAACACCCAAAACGACGATAATTATAAGATATTATTAACAAAGCAATGTTAAAAGATCATATATGATATCATATTAATGTATATGATTCATGAATAATTTAATAACAATTATTTCAACATTATACAGGAGGTTAACCTACCCCCAACCAAGGAAAAGTACAAGGTAAGAGATTTTCTTATCTCACTTTCAATTCCGTGAGATTTCCATTGTTCGCCACTAATTTATTGAAAGTGGTATATTGTGATATATATTATCATTATTATCTTTATATTCATGTTATTCTGTAAATAATTTGGTGGTTATTAACTTTTGGTCATACGACTCAGTTGATTACAACGTGGTAAGGGGTTTCTTATCTCACTTTTAATTCTGTGAGAATTCCATTGTTCACCACTTATTTATTACATGTGGTGTGTGTACTGCCCATGTTTGTATTCATTGTGTAATATACTTTAATTCATGTATATTTACATCATCATTGTATTATCCTTCTTTCATAGGTGTATGTTTTGTATGTTACCAAATCAATAAGGGAATTTGGAATTTCAATTTCCACTCATTCGGCTTTACGCATACTTCATTGATTATTTTACTCCAAGATTACGTGTAGAATCACTATTCATTTGATCATGTCATAATTTCCACTCCCCTTTCTGTGGATATAAGTTTTATACACATAATAACTCCATTGATAAATTCTCAAGTCATCGGTATGAACTTGATAAGAGTAATTTTAACTCAATCTCCATTTGTTGAGTTAAATATCCAATTCATTGGTGTTGTTTTTACAAGAATATGTGTGAATGTACTTTGATTGTTTTACACTGAATATCCAATCATATTTAGTGTATTTATATTTGTCACACATAATTACATTGTTGATTTATCCTTAACCTAAGGATATGGCCTTTATGAGATATTTCATCTCAATTTACATTCCATTGAGACTTCTTTGTTGTTATACACCAAATCACTTTTATTTGGTGTATATAATGTACTTTGACATAGTATATCATAAATTCCTTTAATATCATGATATTAAAATGTTTTTATTACCTCAATTATTTTTATTCAAGTGTCTCTCTTTTGGTTATAAACTCTAACTAAAATACCATTTTTAAATGTTTTAAAGACTTATTCTTCTAAATCTTTCTCATTAATGTCCATGTTTTAAAAAATTGTTTTAAGGATTTATTTTTATGGACATTAAAGTTTTAAAATTAAAACTCCTTTTAAAAGTTTCAAAGTGGTATGGGACACTATGATTCAAAAATCTATTTTTAAATGGCTTCTTGACAAATAGTGTGACTTTAAAATGATTTCAAGAAAAAGGGGGATATTTCTCTCAAATAGTTTTGATGATTATTTTCATCTATGTCAATATCCTTGATTATTCTTGATTGAGGTTAATGTGATACAATACAATCTTCTATATTGTATCGAATGAGTTATGTTTGACTTTGGATGTGCTATTTTTATACCATTCATGGTTTGCGGTTAAAGTATTGACATTTCGTATTCTAGTTTTAATACGAATGTTTATGTTATGTTTAAACCTGTTCATATGAGGAATGAATTGGACTTAATAAGTGACGGGTGGAGCCTGCTATAGATCCTTGATGCATCGGTATGTCTCATGATACAAACTAGTGTCTTGGCACAAGGCCTTGGCAAAATCTTATTTGTAGTCTTGGCACGAGGCCTTGGCTATGTGGTTATGATAGTCTGGAATTATGCATTCCATCATTATGAAAGTGGTTATTGATATTGCATGTGATTGTTCGACTAGTAGAATATCCATCTGAATAAGTAAATGGAATTATTTCATTTTATCTTTTCCATATTATGCTGAAGTTCAAGTTTAAAAGGCTTTTGTTTTAGTTATAAACTGCCTTAAGTGTTTATGCTTATCTATGAAATCTTCTGCTATAATGTTATCCTTACTGAGCATCTGAGCTCACCCCTTTCAATGTTTTGTTTTTCCCAGGATTATGAAGAAGTAATTTATGAATGAACTGCAGGGATAGTATGAGGGGATATGAAGACAAGATGTTGTTGTAGTTTTTTTTACCTTATGATGTAATGTAAGACTTATGAATATATCTAGTGTTTCCAAGACTATTAAACTAATCGGTCTTTCGAGACTTCATCCTTTGTGATCATGCCAATGTTATGTAATAATGCACCAACTCTGGGTATCTAGGGTCGGGGCATTACATATTATATAAGTAATAATGAGCATGAGTTTAAGAAATAATCACTACCTCATGGAACAATGTTATTTGATTCAATATTTTGTCGATGGTAGGGTTATATTCATCGTCTCTATATGAGCCCATTATCGATGTTTTTAAGGATGTAGTTGTGTTCCTTCAATATGATGTCAGAAATTCAAAGATTCACTCCCTATCCAATCTCTTGATATAAGATTATATAGAAGACTAGTTCATCTAACCCTATATATAATTCTTAAGGAATGATTTATAAGGTAATTTAGGGTTTCACCAATTCAAAATTAATTAATTTCATTAGTTGATAGACCCACAAATGTTCACTCTAGGGGCCTCAAATGAAAATGATTGTTATATCACCCCTAGGGAAAACCCCTTATCTTGGACAGATCCATTATGTAAAAAATTCCATCCATGTTTTTTTAGAAGATATCATTATCCATCCTCAGATGATAAATAAATATTTAATTAGTAAATATTAAAAATCCCTTAAAACTCAATGAGCTCATAAATTCACCAAAACTCAACCATGGGGTAAGATCTATATTCTATGATCAACGAATACATCATAAATTTTTAAAGACTATATCCTAGGGTAAATTTACAATTTCACCCATGAGGAGATCCTGTAATCCTAAAAATATCAATAGATCTAGGTATTGATCATGAAAATTATGGGTTGTTATATCCTCTCCACCTTTAACCATTTTTATACCTAAAAAGGAAATAACTTGAGCTACTAAAAAATGAATCTCATAAAAACCCATGGGAAAAACAACATACCTTTACATCTACTTCCTTTATATTTGATGAGACAATCTCTAAAAAACCTCAATACACAACTACCCTAAAAGGGAACAACCTCCTTCATTGTCAAAGATACCAGCTCTAGATTATCTCAAAGAAAGAGCTTAATGGAAACATGTGTCTGCTCTATGTAATTATCTATAATCCTAGGAACCCAAAACCTTGTCTCATTTTAAATTTAATCCTACCACTTAGTATAAAATAAATCCATAAACCATGAACGTCTAAATGAAAATGGTTCTCTGACAAAGTTATCCCTGGTGGGAGAACTTCTCTCCCCGCCATTCAAGAGAATTAAATAATGTTTTCATATAATATAAAATCATATAAAATTAACTCCAACACTAATAACCATAAAATATTATATAATAAAATAAAAAGAGATGAAATGTTTCATGCTCTTATGGATCTGATTCAATTTTATTATCATCTCTTTCCAAATAAGGAATAGTCACCAATGTTATTATCTCATGGAATAAAGACAACATGGTACTTATTTCCTAACCTTCCACAAAAAATTCATTTGAATCCTCTATATATATATATATATATTTATAATAGAAACATTCCCACTATTAAAGATAACTAAGTTTTTTTACATCACACTTTCACAAAAATCTACTAATGAGCACATCTGGAATAAAACCAACACCCAAAAACTGGTCAGCATCACACCACTTCTTATTGATTGGATCAATCCACCATAATATAAAGTATATGGTATTAAAATTTTGGTTTAACCTATTCTGTTATCTTGATACCCCCGGATAACACCCACAAAAAATTAAAGCAATCTAAAACCACAACCTCTCAGTAAAACCTTTTCTTCCATCACATTGAAAGAGTTTTCATGTTATGGGAACTCCCATAAAGGTAAAATAGACATACCATGTTTATGGTTTCACTCTACTATGGTGGACCTTACTAAGGAAGTCCCTCATGATATTAAATACTAAAACCAAGATAAAAACACCATCCTTCTAGGGGACTGTATGTCGTACTCCCCACTATTAATAATGCCCTTATGGTCCATCTCTCTAGAACATAAGTGAAAATAATACTATTAAATTAATATCACTTCTATAGGGATATATCACATAGTGAAAAGTATGGGTCCACAAAAATGATCACATATGGGAAACATCTCCCTCTATATGCAAGAGTCAATTTATTTGAATACAGCTTCTTCTTTTCCTCTAGAGGTGCCTTAGGCATGCACTCCCTTATTTGGTGCTAAAAGGAATTTCATTAAACACTGGCCTTCATTTAAGGTTATATTAACTAGGATAAAAAATAAATATTTTTTAATTATTTAAAAATTAAATCTCATAAATAGTCATACAGTCTCAATAATAGAAGGTTTAGTGTCTTTGAGGACTAGCTACATAAGAAACTTAATTTATAACATTTGTGAACATTTATCTATAATTGTATAGATCTAAACACATTTCTATATATCTCATACATAATAATAATCTTTATAAATTTAGGAATATAAAAATAGGAAATTGGTCATCTTAGATGATCAGTAAATTCAATGTAAAAGATAACTAATCAGGATCATAAGTGAGTAAAAGATAATCATGTGGGTATAAGAGATAATTGAGATCCATGAAAAAAAAATTAGGAAAACATACCTAGGTAAAAAATTAATCATAAAACATGATCCATTATAACATGAGTACATTTAAAAACATAAGAATATGGTACAAACATAATCATAGCTATTAGAAGATAGTGTCCTGGTCATTACAACCAATTTCCCTTAGTGTATTAGGCATCACTACATGTTTCCCTTGGTGGATCAGGGTTCACTAGTACTTCCCTTGGTGGATCAAGAATCAAAAATGATTTCCCATTATATCATGATATATAAATATTTACACAATTTATTATAGGGATATATATGTCCCTACCATCACTTAATGAAAAATCATACATTTTTGTGCCATAATATTGTAAAAACATTCATTTTTTCATCATCATTTAATTAACCCAAAGAAAAGACCAGGGTTTCTTAAAAACTTCAATAAAATTTTCATAATACATCCATAAAAATAAATTGGATGGTATAATAATAACATATAACTTATTCTAATATAGGTAACATAAAATACTGTTGATATATATGAAAAACATATTTTATAGGAGCTTCAAAAATTACTTGGAGAAAGAATAAAAAATAATCTTTATGTTTTTTATCACTTTTGAGAAAACATTTATAAAACAAGGGAATAAAAAATTATAAAACCATTAAAATGTGGAAAGGAAATTTCTGAAAAAATGTGATGAAGGAATTTTGAAAATAATTTAATTTATAAAATTTTTATTAATAATACTATTTCAATATTTTTCAAAAAAAAATACAAATTTTATAAAAAAAACCATGATGAAAATTTTAAAATATTGTTCCTTTTAAAAATAGTGTCAATTTCATGAAAAGGGAAATAAAAAATCATAGAAGTATATATAATAACATTCATAAGAAAATAAATAATATGAGAACTCAAATTACCTATATGGATTATCATTCATATGCAATCTAAACTTGAAAATGAGATTGGAAATAAACCTTACGAGTTATATAAACCTTAAACTAGAAGACCTTGAAATATATAAATAGGGATAGATCTATAATAGATTTGATTATAATTAAAATAATAATAAAAATATACCCATGGGTATTGAATACACCACACAAAATAGAACATGAAGTGTATATGGAGTAAGTCTCAAAGAATAATGATTGAGATGAGAAACCCCTTACCCTAATTCCTCACTTCCACAATAGTGCATAAATCTCCTATATTACCAAAATAAATATCTTAATAAATTATTAGGGAAAATTATTAATATATATAACCTTTTATAAAATTAATTTATATTCATTTATGAAAATTATATTATCTAGTTAGAGTTTATTTTCATCATTGAATGTTATTAGTTTTAATTGTTTGTTTGGGACTAGTTTCATAATGGTTGGGTCAGTTATTGGTTATAGATTAAAATTTAATAAATAAAATATAATTTAATATATTGTAGTATATTTTTCATTATTGTCTATAAATTTATAAGTTTATACAATAATATTTTTATTCATGATGCATGCAGGTGATATTTATAAAGAACTTGTTTCAGTAGTTTTGATGAACAAATGGTGGTATATTTATAATAATTTAAAAAATAATATAACCTTTAGAGTAACATAAAACAAAAATTATCTATTAATTTATTTATAATAATAATGTTGGTTAGTTTTCAGGTGAATCCATTATATAAATTTATATCATTGTTCATGTAGGTTGTTATACCGACTCAAACAGGAACATGCTATAATTGATGGGTGAGTGTGGTTAAGAAAGTGATTCTTTTAAAATAATATCATTATTAAATAATCATAATGATATTATCTATATTTTATTAAGTAATTTTACCAAATTTTAGAATATTTTTATTCATAATAAAATACAAGAGTGGAAAATAAAATATGTCACTTTCTTCTAGATGATAGTTAGAACTTACGTACAGGCAACTTACACATTTTCCAAGGTATGGTAGGAAGTTATGAAGTTTTTTATAATTTAATTGTACAAATAATGATATAAATATTATATAAATAAATTAAATATTCCCTTTAAACCATCGCTACAAGGTGGTGATGAAAAATCAAACACGTCATTCATGGATGTGGTAGTCTGCATGTACGCATGATGAAATTTTCATTTTTCTAAGTAAAAGGGAAATGGTAGCTACTAATTATTCCATTATAATAATTAAATTTCATTATATTAATAATAATAATTTAATTATAATATAATGGATAAAATATATCTTAAATAGGTGAAATAATAAAGAAAAAATCGAAATGGAAATAAAGTAATTAGGAATTTTTACCTTACTCCTTTGAAAACGCTTTTTCAAGAAAGGATTAATAATTTTTAAGGGTATTTTGAGAATAACATAACCAATATAATGTTTATAATAATTTTTTGTAGTGATTTGGCTAATTTTTTTGTCAAAATAATTGGATTTCCATGTGAGTGGTAGTGAAGACTCCTTTTATAAGTGGAGGGAGTGGCGTTTTGTAACATATAGATGGTAAAGTTGCTATTCAAGCTAAAAATGGGTCAAATAATTTAAAATAATGGATAGGAGAAAGGGTTAAGGTAAATTATATCTCAACTATTAATTTTATCATTATTTTTAATCATGTTTTTAAGTATTTAACTCTTAGATATTTCACTTTTACCAATTTTGGTTTTTACTGTGGAAATTTATTTTAACCTAAGTAGATTACTCTGAATGCCAAAAAATAAAATGGGACTTATTAAATAATATATACCAAATAATTAAAAAATTAAAACCATTTTATTATATAAAAACAATATATTTTAGAAAAAATAATTTTAACCTTAGCCCAAATAACGCGTAAAACCCCATCTTTAGAAAAATCATGTGTTTTAAGCATAAATATTATTTTTAGGAACCAAATATCAATTTGGTTGATTTTAATGACATAAAATGGTTTAATATTAACCAAATTGGGGTTATATGATTTTAAAATAAATCCAAAACCTAATTTCAACTATAAAAACCTTAATTAAAAGAGAAAGTCTAAAAATATTACTTAATTTCTAAAATGTTAAACATGGGTGTTCTAAATTCAAAATTGTATATATATTTTAAAATACCTAATTTCACTACATAAATACATTTTTTATCATTAAATATGTTTTATTAGTTTTTAGGTTATAATTACTTCTTTATATAGTCATAAACTCTACGGTTTTAGTAAAAATTGTATTTTTCACTATTTACCTAAAAACAATTATATCAAAAAAATAGAAAAAAAACATTTTAATTTAATTTAAATATTTTTAATTCAAAAACTAATTTAATTTTATCAATTTCAATTTCTTAATGTGGTAATGATTAATATTAATGTAAATATTCATAAATAGAAAACAAAAGTTTTTTTAAAAAAATAAATTCCTCTTGTATTTATATACATTTTTACATAGTTTTAATATAGAGGTTAATTTTATTTATACCATAAAATTTAATGGAAATAACATATCAGTCATATTTTATAATGACTTCTTCCTTAATCAACCAATAATTATGAGTTTAATATAAAGGATTAAATTTTCTCACACTCACGTGATCTTTTAGTTTTAGAGTTTTAGAGGATTAGGAAAAATATTACATATCAAGACCATAAAAAATGTAAAATTCCACTACATATCCATTTTTACACAAAAACATGATTCATAAATTTAAACTCATGTTTCATTCAAAATGCATTCTCTTTTTTAAAAATAAATCCCTATAGCAGAAAGATATACCTTGACATAGTTTCTAATTATACTTAGGCCCTGTGAAAAACATTTTAAAATATATATTGAGCACAAAAATATTATTAAGGGATATAAAAGAAACGATCTTATTATTCCATTTTTAAAATCATGAAATACCATAAGAAAATTTTCCCTTTTTACATATGAACCATTGGGATCAAATATTTATTTTCTTACTCATAAAATAAACTTCATTGACTATATACTTTTATAAAACATCTTATAATAAAATATTAAATGAAAAATAAAAACTATGAGATTTTCATGTAAAACACGGGTACTCATGAAAAAAATTTCTTGAAAAACATACTTTCAAACCTTAAAAGGGGTATCAAGTTTCCCTAAAACATAATCTCATTAGATTACTTTATAAAATCAAAATTATTCCATGAAAACTCTTTTTAAATCATAGAATGGTCATGTAGGTAACTTGGTACATCATCTTTATATCACTCTTAAAATCACTCTTACAATAACTCTTACAATCACTCTTACAATCACTCTTACAACCACTCTTACAAGTACTCTTACAAATGGAATATTCTACACAGTTAATTCTAACATATATTCCTCGAATAACTAAATCATTAACCAAGGTATTAGATATCTATATTGATATCACCCAACATAATGAACAATTTACAAGGACTATAAAATTAATAAAACATATATAATCTTTCATTTCCATCATAAAATATTATATATTATTCTATTTAACACATATGTATAAGCAAATTCAGGCTTCATGTAAAAATAAGGATAAAAATTCTTCTTCTTTTAAAGTTGTTTAAAAAACCCACAAGAATGGTAAATAGTATATTCATTTGAAAAAATGTAAAATTTTATATAAATATTATAAAATAATAATTTTCATGATAGTGGGAAATTCCACTCATGTTGTATATATTAAAAATCGTTCTTTTTATACTTTAATAAAAAGAGTCAAAAGGTAACATGAATGAAAAAAATTAAAAAAAATCTTTTTAAAGTTCTATAAATAAGGTCAAAATTATTTAAAAGTGGAATTTATCAATATTTTAATCATAAATAATAACATCCTTTAAATCGTTTAAAATACCTTGGACGTGGAGTAAAAATACTTTAAATCATTTAAAACAACATTTTAAAGAAAAATATCTTACCTCAAGTATTACTCACCGTATACATACTTTAAATCCTATATAATAAACTTTTATTCATTATTTAATTGATTAAGAAAAAAATTCAGGTTAATTACCATATTATTATCTCTTTTATTTCATTTATTACCATTTCATATATAGTGACTAAAACAGTCAAGTTCACTCAAGTGTTCAGTTGATAATCCCAAAACAAATTCAATTCATTGACCATGGTCAAAGGGTTAATTGTCCTATAATATATAGAATATTAATCATGAAATAATTATAATTTTTACACATTAAATATAATTTTAAATCCATTCATAAATGGAGGACATGAAAAAATTATCACATCGTTTCATGGAGGTGGTAGTTCACACGTACGCAAGAGAGACATTATCATTTTACAAAAGATATAAGGGTAAGAAGTTAATTAATTTTAACCAAAATTATTTCATTAATATCATATATATTCATTAAATTTATCATTATAACCAACCTTGTGAGTTGTTTATGAAAAACAAAACACATCACTTCGTGGAGGTGGTAGTCTACACGTACGCATGAACAATGATTTCATTTCCCACATGATGGAAAATGAGATAAAAAGGGTTATTTCATAATCATGATAAAATTTAAGCATATTAAAGATATTTTTTTATCATATCATCATGGTTATATAATATTTTAAGGATGTGGAAGAATAAATAAACATGAAAAAACTCAATTATGAGTTAAACCTCTTCTTTGGAAAATCACCTTTGGATTACACATTAATGCTTCTAGGTTGGTATTTTGGTGAAACAAGAAACTATAATACTTGGGGAGTAATTTTTTTAAGACATTTGGGTAGGTATTGGTTGAGATAAATGTCTCAAAGTATGTGAATAATATAGGATAGGTAGTTCTCTTTTATAAGAGAGGGGAGTGTCACTCTTGTAATTTTTCAAAGTTTTAAAATAATATAGGGTCTTAATCATGGTAAATTGGAAGTCAATTTATACTAATTAGAATATAATATGATAATTTATGAAATTAAATCATCCAATATGAATTAAGATAATATTTTTTGGCATTATCACTTAGTTTTTACCTTAATTAACACGTTTTACCATTTTCTGTGGTAACTAATTTTTACCTTGATAACTACTCATTATAAACAAAAATGAAATGGGAAAAATTACCAAATTAGGAAAACCTAATTACAAAAACGAAATATAATTTTCAAGATTAAATTTTTATAATTTTAGGAAATTAATTTTAATATAAATACGCAAATCGTAACAAAACAAAGTTTTAGAAAAATACCCCTTTTAAGCATAAAATTGATTGTATGCCAAAATATAATATAATGATAATTGATATAGAATTAATTAAATTAATTTAAATAAAATAAGACATATTTTACTTTAAAACCAACCCAAAATTGAAAATAACTTTGTAAATACTTAATTAAATGTAAGGAACTAAAACCATTTTTTTAATAAAAACATTACATAAATTTACAAAATGTTAAACATAGATTTACAATCTAGAAATTTTATTTTAAAATGAAATATATTTATTATTAAATATATATTTATTCTATAAAAAATCATAGACTTTCAAGATATTATTTTATCATGATAATTTCATAAAAGTGACAATACTTTCAAATTGGTATTTTTTATTATTCACTTAAAATCAATTGTTTTAGAAAAATAAAAAATAATTGATCTTAAAATTATTTTGATATTTTTAATTAAAATATAATTTAAAATTTATCAAATAAAATTTCTAAAAGTTATAAAAATTAATTATAATATCCATAAGAAATGCAATGAAACCAATTGTTGAAGAAAATGTATTTTAATGTATAAATGAATTTAAACTCATTACTTATCTAGTAATAATTATTATATGAATTTTAATTTATTTTATAAAATATAATATCTATAAATTTAAATAAAATAATTTATATATAGTTAGTAACTTAATTTTATTTGTAAAAACATTTCATACATCAAAATAATTTTATGAAAAATATCTTTTTTACCTTCAAATAATTTTATCTTTATTTATAACCAATTGATTATCAATGTATAAAAGATTGTTTATTTTATTCATGGATAATATTATACAAATATTTCATAATTTGGTTACTTCTATTCATATTCTATAATTAAAAAGTTGGGTTACAATGGTCATATTTGAGCAATATTTTAACAGTGTATCATAGTTAATTTAAAGATTGATATTGCATGTGTTTCACACAATCAAACAAAATATTTTTTATAAATTAATATAAACAAAAATATTAGGGTGTTACGAATTTAATAATTTCTTTATTAAAGTTTCATGGATTTCATTTTAGTTTGGTATTGCATGTAAGACAAGCTACTCAACATGATATTTATTTAAGGAAAGTGTACTTACTAAAATCGTGCATCCTTACATTCTACCCCCTTTAATAGAATTACATCTCTGAAATTTTATTACTAAGAAGAAAATAAGTGAAGGTACTTTTATCTCATTACATCCTCAGGTTCTCACATAGATTCTTCGAACATATAATCCCTACATAGAATATTAACTAGATGAGTGGTCTTGTTCCACAATACTTTAACACTTTTATAAAAGATCTCCACTGGCAGTTCCTCATATGAGAGATAATGTTCCAATTTAATGGATTTTGATTAAAATATTTATATGAATGTGTTAGTATGTACTTATTTAAAATTGATATATACAACACATCATGATATTATGAGAAGTTAGTAGGGATTTTTAAATGATAAGATGCCACCCTAAAATGATTAAGGATTTCAAAGGGACCAATGTACCTATGGATCAGCTTTCCCTTCTTTTGGAATTACATAACCCACTTCTAATAAGATATTTATATTAATGACTTATCAATAACTTCAAATTCTTAATCCTATCATTTCTTAAAAAAGTTCAAACTATAACATCCCAACCCGGGAGCCATTGAAATAGTGACCCAAGATGGTTAGTCACATGAACTCAAGTACAAATACCTATATGCGAAATGTTATCGAACAGAAGAAAGTGTATGATGATAGTATGATGGGGAGACTATACCTTCATGATCATAGAAGCATAGATAAATAGTAATAAATAAAGAAATATAAAAATCATTATAAATGAAAGTATGTGGAAGAATAATAATAAACTGATAAAATTTCCAATGCCAAATATACAACAATGGATTTATGTTTATATGATGATATATTCTCTAAAGTAGTAAGTGTACAGTAGGTCATGTAGTATAGTACATGCATAAAGAAAATAAAAAAAATCCAAAAGGTGTAACACCATGATAATCTTGAGTTCTAGCTCATCCCTATGCTCCTAACTACCATATCCAAGAATAACAGTAATCAAGTTAAATCTATAAGCTGATCCTCCAACCATGAGGTCTTTGTGGGTACCCTAGTGCAGTGGCAGCCCAAATAAGTTATGAAATATACTTTGTAGGGAACCACCAACGGTTTATAAATCTATAAAGTCCTTGAATATAAAATACAACACTATATAGGTATATCAATAAATCTATAAAAAATAAACAAATATAAACAAGTCAGGCTCAAGTTCCTCAGGGACACCTGGCTGGATATACCTTCTTCAGCCTAAGCTAGAATATCTCTGCACATTTATCATCATGTATATATATTCATAAATTAAACAATCATTTGAATAGATATACATGCACCGGTGTGTACCCAAGGTCTAGTACCAAGGAATCCACATAAGAGGATCACATATCGGATAAGGTATGATGTGAATTGGGTTCCACACTCGTGTATCACAATATAAGGGATGTCATGCCTAGGGTATCACAATTTATAAGGGACTCTATAACTGAGTGTCACAATATATAAGGGATTCCATGCCCAAGTATCACAATATATAAGGGACTCCATGCCCAAGTATCACAACATATAAGGAATGCCATGCCCAAGGGATGTTATGCCCGATTATCACAATGCAAAAGGGGTTTCATGCATGAGTATCACAACATATATGGTATTCCATACATGAGTATCATAATACATAAGGGATTACATTTCTGAGTGTTACAACATATAAGGGACACCATGTCTGATGGATTACATGACTAAGTATCATAATGCATAAGGGTCACCATGCTCGAGTATCATAAATTCATACAAAAAGGGATAGTTGAACTTCTCATAAGGAGTTGTCACCATACATGGAAAGGTATATCATAGTCCGTGAAAGTATCTATACCAAAACTATTATCCATGATCATCATTTTTAGTCAATTCAATTTACTAATAACTAATAGGGTTGTGTAAGAAAACACACCCTACTCTATTTTAATTCATTAAACTCAAAATTTCTATGTCTATAAGCATGACATAACTCAATTCAATCATTCCATTTAGGATGTTTCATTTATATGAAAATCAATAAGTCCTTGGTAATTTCTATTCCACTCATCATTAAAATATTCCCATTTAGATGGCCCTTTTTATTTAAGAATATATCACACTTCATTGCAGTTTTATGATGAAATGGTCCATATTGGTTATCATTCCTAAATTACATAATTCAATTAATTCATCCCTTACATGAGGGAGTAATCATCAAACCTCAAATGGTGATCAAAAGTGTTCAAGGAATTATAATTATAAACATTTAAATTATCACCCAAAAAGGTGTTTTAATCTCCTAGACGAAGCATATGTCACATTAATAAAGGTAACACACCCAAGGGGGTGGTTCTGGTTGAATTTAACACCTATAATGGATAAATTTGTTGCAAAAAGGCTATTAAATTTAATCATTAGGTTCAACATTTTAAATTTTACATTGAAGAGGTCTTACATCGAAATATTTGCACACATCACAATGAAATAATTTATAAACAAGTAAGAATTTAAGTAAAATTCTATAGAGCACCTACCTTATACCCTAAAAGTTCCACTCATCCATTATCTACCTTTAACTAGAGATAAATTGATAGAAATCATAATAATTAACAAACTCCCTAAAAATATGAGAAAATATCTCACTTGGATTTAGCATTCCATATGGTAATATAAACGAAGGTAATAAGAAAGAGGAAATGAGATATTACTAATGTATGTGAAATGAAACAAATATATATTTAATCATAGATTGAATGGAGAGGATTCAAGGATCCTAAGAAGAGGGAGAGGATGCACTACAGAGACCTCCTGGGAGCCCTCCTGTGACCTAAATAAAAAAAGAAAGGGTTGATCCCATGTTATATTTTAAAAAATAAAACCCATCACGATTCATGATGTGAATCATATTCACATCATGAATTAATCAGGGTAATCCCCCATGATTTCATGTCTTAATTCCTCCCTAGTCACTCCCCGTGAAACCCATTCACATCTTGAATGGAACTCATGACATGAATGGATATATACAATAGTTTTTAGCAGATCGTGTCATCTGCATTTCTCTGATGTGTCTGAACCCCCGGGATTCCACTGAATCATAACCCACATACAAAAAACTAAATTATTAATGTTCAAACCCTCATAACCTCACTCAAGTTTATAGACTCCAAAATAACCCATATTTCAGTGTAAAAAATTAAACTTCCCTTAGAAACATCATCTTATTCAAAACACGGGATCTTACAGTCTCTCAACCTTAGAACTTCTTATCCCCAAGAATCCTTTTGGAATAACGAAAACAATGACCCAACCTAATCAGATTATTAATTTTTTATAAATGGTCTCATTTCATTTCTAAATTCCAAACGCACCTCAAACATAACTTTTGACATACAGTACATAAGATGTTAAAACTTGAGAGAACACTCACATTCCAAAACTAAAACACAGAGATGATTTTTAACTAATCACATCTAACTTGATTCATGGTCATTTTCTGATCTATTTAATCATTTGAACTATAGAAATTCCCACTATAGTTTCTACCATTTAATGATAAAATCTGATCCATGGTACCTCCACCATAGTAATTACCTATTTAAGAATTCTCTTAATGATCTAAATATTCTCTCATCATGATCCTTAATTCGAACAAATGGTCGTTCCCAATTTACCTCATTTAGCCTCATTGAACAACCTCTAGTCGACTGCATTCAATAATTCTCATCTTAGACTGTTAATGCATTTAAAGAACTATATTATGATTCCATAAATAAAGGTAACTCAATATTTCTCTAACCATGTTCATTGAGTCCCATAACTGGCATCTGGTGGTGTCTCTAGCCAAAACATTCATTTATGTTGTCATGCCACACCATGAACATGTGTGTATACCTGATCCAAAAGACATGAATCTTCACCTTCAAAACATCTCATATGAGCCCGACTGAAGTCTAGGGTAACCTCAAAATCATTAACTAGAGTCCAAGGAGCTCATCCAAGGTAGCCCATACTTTGGTGTTTACAATTGAGAAATCAGCACAGAGACAAAATATCCACGCATAAAAACATTAACTAATCCTAATGGTAGTCAAGTCTTGATTTTTTTAGTTTCCAGGAATCTATCTAAGGTGTTCCCACTCAGCAACCTAAGTATCAATCGGGACTAAACATCCCACTATAAACAACCATGATTCCTAAGAGAAACACCCACAAAGTATCTTTATCGAAACAGAAGGGTGTTATAATTTAGCTCAGTGTATAACCGATTCTCTCTTAGTGTACCCTGGGTGATGTCAAGATAGGGGAAATGATAATCACCAAGAAAATAGTACACTAAGAGGATATAAAATACTACCAAGAAGACCCATGAAACTCAAGTCATATTAAAGATGAAGTGTTCGGTTTGGTTTCCAACCAAAAATATCCATTGATAGAAAACAAGAATAGTCAACCCACCTATGGATGACTTTTTTAGAAAAATATCAACTATAACTTCTGACATATCGTGTATACCTAACAAAGATGCCTTTACCACCCAATCTATCCTATTGTAATTCAATAACAACCACTAAAGTCTATCTCTGACTAGAAATGTCTTCAAAGGTTGTTCACATGTCCTACCATATCATCATCGTGCTACCTTGCAAACACTAACATGATTCTAACTTAGTATCCCCATGGGAATTCAAATCAATGTCGACTATTTTCAAATGGTACTCCCTGGTTATGCTCCCTCTACATGAAATGATTCACTTAAACATGATTGACACAACACTCCCTAACTTAGGAGTGTCCTAGTCATCATATTACTAAACACAAGAACTCATCCCACAACACACGCTCCATCAAATACTGATTGCGGGTCTTGGATGTGGATAACTTGATTTTATCATACACCAAGTAAAAAGTGATCACTACTAGCCTCTTACAAGCACACTATGTCAATTTCACTTTAAAATGTATTTGTGTTGTTCTTATGATCCATGTTCTTGCATGTCATTAGTAATAGGTATGCAAGTCAAAACAAGCTGATCGACATGTCAAAACACCCAATCCTATTTGGAATATCATCCCGAGCATTGGGTAGAAGTCAAATTTTCTTTAACACCTAGGTCAGCCTACCTTAGACATGATCAGTTCTCAAAGCATAACATCTCAAGTCTTAAATGGTTATCTACAAACTCATACAGTTCATTATACCATTTTATCAACTTGATTAGTACTATGTATATCGATGTGTAATACGATATGATTTTATTAACATAATGAAACATCACTTGATACTATCCATAGGATTATTGTCCCTGTGAATTCCAGTATCTGATGGCCCGAACAAAAGATTTATTCCAAATTTTATATTCCTAATGACTATTAATCAGGATGATCATCTCCCAAATTGTTCAATACTTAAGAAGGGTCACACGACCTTCATAGAAGTTGACCCTACCCTAGGCATGTCTAACTCATTGAAACCAAGCATTTTATGATGCTCACACCCTTTAACAAGGTTCAAATTGATGCATGTCCACCCATCCAACCTATTTTTCATTTTAGAAACTAAAAGTTATACTAGGGATAAACAACACCTAGATGGAACCTAATGTCTAAAATCTCATCAAACACACTATTACAAAATGGCCCTTTAACAGTGCTGGCCTTTATCAATGCTATAAAAAACTGTGATAAATGTACCTGTTATCAATGCTAAAACAAGCACTTATAAGGGAATAAATTTATTAGTGATTTTTTCTATCATTGATAAAAGACGCCCTTTATTAGAGCCTTTTTTTAGAACTGATAAAAGGAAGCCTTTATGATCGCATTTTTTTAGTGCTGATAAATGGTGTCCTTTATCAACGCTTTACGTTTAGCATTGATAAAAGAAACCGTTTATTAGTGATTTATTTTTAGCGCTTATAAAGGAATCCTTTATTAGTTATTTTTTAGCACTGATAAAAGTACGAATAAAATGAAATAATTAAATAAATAAAAAATAAAAAATATTTTATTAAAATAATATTAAATTTTTATTAATTAAATAATTATTGATAAAAATGAATAAATTGATTAGACTATATATAAATTATAAATAGTCTATATTAAATATATATATATGTAAAATAAAAAATAAACATATAAAAAATAAAAATAAGTAAATTGAGAAAAATATTAAACATTTTATTAATTAAATATTTTTTATAAATTTTAGTAAATAAAATATATTAAATATATAGATATATATGAATGTATATAAATATGATTTATATAATAAAAAATATTATTTATTCTTTACATTAAATAATAATATATTTAGTGAATAATGGTTTATAATTAAAATTTATTATGAATTAAAAATACTAACTAACTACATCGAGTAATAAACATAATTGAATGTTGTTTGATTTTTCAATTTAACATAGATCAAACATACATATTATATTGATTTCACATATACATAATTAATTCATTTTTATATACATACGCACACACACAAATTTTTTTGGGGAATTTATTTAATTTATATTATTTATTGTTTATATATTTATTTTTTGTGTTTTAATATTTTCAATATGTACTCATCTTTATTTCAATATATATCCATTTTTAATGATTTATATTAAGCAAACTTATCCAAATTTTTAATATTGTACTTGTTTTTAATTAATCTATTTTACTCATTTTTAACATGCATGAACTTAAGATAAAATATTCATTTATAATGTTAAAAATACATTTATAAAAAAAATTAAAATAAATATATTTATAAATATTTATTTACTATTTTTATAAATTTATAATTATAAATTAATAAATAATATTTGTTTAAAAGGTATTTATATAATTATAAATAAATAATTATAAAATTATAATAAATTTATTTAATTAATGAATATATTTACTATATATATATAATATAAAAAATTATAATGATATAAATATTATTTTTTAAAAAATTATTCATATAATTATAAATAAATAATTATATATTTAAATAATTATAAAATTATTATTTTATAAAAAATATTATTATAAGTATTATAATTATATATAATAAAAAAACTTTTTTTAAAGTATTTTTTGTTTAAAAAATTATTATAAGTATTTATTGGTGCTTTTTTAGCACTGATAAAATGTATCTTTATTGGTTCTTTTTTCGAAGCGCTGATAAAAATATCCCGATCTATTTTAAGAACCCTAACCATCGTGAACCATTTCATGATATCTAATGCTCTCTCGTGAAATCGACCTGTTGTCAGCGCTCCTCATTATCAAATCCAATCTCTAATTTGGGCTAAAATAAAGTCGCCAACTATTCCAAGGCTTGAGTGATTCAAGGGTGGAATGAAACCAAGGTTCGAACAAAATCCAGGTTTTTTGATATCTCAGATTTTCCTTAGTTATCCATGAACCTTCTCATCCCATATCTGTGTATCCCAACAAGCCTAGTTGCACCATCCTAAAATAAAACAACCCAAAATTCAATTTTTTCTTTTGAATGAGGTATGAGATTCTTGAAGAAGCCTATGATGTTTATATTGAAACAAAGTAGAAAATATTTATACTTGAAATCGATATCTGTATTTGATTTGATTTCTATGTCATTTTCTTCTGTGTTTATATTCTATAAATGTTAATAAAAAATAAAAAATCATATAAGTAGACCCAATAACAACTTTCTCAGCAAGGTGCACACTGAATGAATGAATAAAATATAATCCATTATTTTTTATCAATAAACTATAAATTGGATTCTTGCTCAATGGTTTGGCATGGCCTACCACATTCTTTTATATAATGCATGTCCTTCTTTCATCTTATTGGTATATTTCACAAAACTATCAGTGATAGCAAGTGAATTTTTCTATCTATAAGAGGAATAATAAATATTATGCAATCAAGTAAGGGAGATTTTCCATTTTATTTTTATGTTCAGATTTTATTAGTAAGGAAAATTATTTTTATTTTAAGGATTTATTTTAAAGATGATATTTTTTTATAATTATAATTTTTGAAAGAGATTAATTGTTTTTTTATTTTAAAATTATTTATTTTTAGGAAGGGAATTTATTTTCATATGTCAAGTTTTTATTCTAAGAATTTTTCTTATAAAATTTATATTTCATTAGATTCATAACAATTATATTTGATTAGTTATTTATTCAGATTATTAATTACAAGTGATTGTTTTTTAACTGTGTAATGATTTATATTTTTTATCTAAGATTTACCCTTACACACTATCCATTCTTTATTTTGAAACACTTTTCCATAGTGAATGAGTTTATTACTGAACACCCACTTGGTTCTGATAAAATTCTTGTCTTCGAGCCTTGGAATAATTTCCCATGTCACATTGTTTTTATTCAAATCAAGATCTTATTCTATAGATTTTATCTAATTATCATCCTTGTAAACCTTTCCAAATGATTTAGGCTCTACTTAGGAAAATGATTTTTTTGTAGAGTCTTACCCCTTTGAGTTTTTACCAAAACTTTCCAAAAACCATTGACATTATTTTCATTGATTTCACCCTTTATATTATTTCATGTAATTGATAAAAATATATTAATCTTTGAAATGATAACCCACTTATTAATACTTATTAAAAATCACTTCATTTATTCCATTACATATCTAACAAACACTATGTACGTTTTACTTTAATCCATTTAAAAATAAATCATTCATTAACATTGGATTTTAGTTCCACCCTTAGGAAACTCTGATTACCATTCATGTAATTCTCGCAAATGGGAGGAATTATCCCATTTAGAGAGCACAATGGAGTAAAATTATCATCCTCATCAGTTTCATCTCTGGAAAAGTTATTGTTCCAATTTGTTTCTTGGGACTCATCCCCCATATCTTTTATTTTTCTTGTTCTACTCTAAGAAGTAGTCATCATATGGATTATTACTACTTTGAGTATTTTAATAAACATAGGTATATATCCATGAGATATAGAGGATGAGTTTAAAACAAAAAAAATGCAATGTTATCTATTCAGAATATGAGTTTATGAGGATGAAAGTTGTCTATAAATTTCACTTTTGGATGAATTCAGAGGATAACACCTACCATAGTGGAGTAATTATTTTCTTAAATTCAATTACCCATTTTCTTCAAAGCATACTATTTTTTTCTGAAACAATTAAATGTTAAATTTTACTTATTAGAATTATCTATAACTTCCATCTTTTATAATGAATATATTATGTGTATTTATTTATTTATTGTACAAAATGAATATTTTATGAACCCAATAAGATATATTTACTTTCTCTTAGATAATTCAAAGCTTTAATCTAATGTATCTTATTTTCTCCTCATCCTCCTCACTCATTGATTGATTTTTTGGCGAGATCTATTTGTTTTTTATCATCATTCTTGCTTTATTGTCAGCATATCGCTATTTTCAATAATTTATTCACAGAGAAATCATTATCCATTGAATTAATGTATTATTTCATATTTATGTTTTATTTATTTATTTTTAGAATTAATCATATAATAATTATTTTCTTATATAAGTGGATTATTTTGTTTGAGTTAGGGTGGTCTATTCAAATATGCTCAGGCTCATGAGGGATTAGATTTAAACCCTACAACTAAGATAATGATAATAAGGAAATTTATTAAAAATGTATACAGCCATCAGGAAAAGGTGAATTCTTAATACTTATCTAATTAATTTTTCCATAAACTCATATACTTGTTATAAGTTATTTTATTTTTCATTTTTATCTAATAATTATTCAGTCTTTTTCTCAGATTTTTTTGAAAGTCATATTTTGATTTCAACTATCTACAAAAAGACACAAAAGAGATAAAATGATTCTTTTTTACAATGTTACCACATTTTCCATTTTAATTATCTTTCATTATCAAACTACCAACACTACATATTGATTTGATGTTTTTAGATGAGAAACATTTCTCATTGTTGAAATATAAAAGAGAAGAGGAAGATCATGTGCCCATTATGGGGACTTCTTGTGATATTGTGGCCATATGAGCCTCATCTTCTCTTCTAAATTTCAATAATGAGAAAGGTTTTTCATCTAAGAACATCGATTCAATATGTTTTGTTGGTAATTAAATATATAAATACAATATAAACATGGTTTCATTGGTATTTAGGATTGTTTTGAGACTTTTATAGGTATAGGAATCAACCGCACCTCAATCTAATACATGGTGTGACCAGTATGACTCAAAGTACTTATTTTTATTTAAAATTGAAAATAATTTTCTTAAAAAAGAAAACTGAAAAACTCAAAACCAATAAAACATATATCTATTATTTTTAAATTTTTTAAAAAGGTCCATAAGTCATTTTCCACATGTGGAAATCAGTCTCACCTCAATTCGATGCGTAGTGTGACCGCTATGACTCATTGTGTTTGTTATCGGTTTGAAATCAATATTTAAGTTTAAAAAATTAAACTCACTAAAAACAAAGAAAGTGCGCTAATATTTTATTATTAATTTATAAAATCAATTAATAATTCATTTTTGATGTTTAGGAATTAGTCTCAAATAAAATTGATACTTGATGTTTTTGGTTTGGATTAAAGTGTGTGTTCCTAGTTTAAAATGACATTTTAGTAAAAAAAAATTGACATGGTCAAAACTAATAAAAAAAATTATATTGATTTGATAATTTAGGAAAAAAATACATAAGTAATTTGTTATGTTTATGAATTATCCACACTTAAATATGATTCACGATGTGACCATTATGACTCTAAGTGCGTCTTTTTATTTAAAATTGACATTAATTTTAGGAAAAAAGGACAACTCACTTATTCAAAACAAATAAAATGCATTTATATTGTTTTTATAATTTATTTAAATTGTTCATAAGTCATTTTTGACATGTAGGAATCACCATCACCTCAATCTGATACACAATGTTCCCATTATGACTCAATACATACGTTATCAGTTTAAAATCGACATTTAGTTTAAAAAATGTCACTCACTAAAAACTAAGAAAACACACTTTTATTTATTGATAATTTAGGAGATTGATTCAAAAGTAATTTTTGACATTTAGGAATTATTTTCACATTAAATAAATACAAAATGTGATTGGTATGTGTCAAAGTGTGTGTTTCCAGTTCAAAATGACATTTTAGTAAAAAAGACAAGTTATGTACTTAAAACTGAGTAAATGCATTCAGATTATTTTGATAATTTATAAAAAATATCCATAATACATTTGATACATTTATGAATTATAATCATGTCAATATAATGCATGGTGCGACCGGTATGACTTCAAGTGTGTATTTTTATTTAAAATTGACATCAATTTTAGTAAAAAGGAAAACTGACCTACTCAAAACTGAGAAAACACATTCAGATTGTTTTGATACATTATCAAAATGGTCCATAAATTATTTTGGATGTGTATTAATTATCCAAATCACAATATAATTCATGGTGTAAATGGTACGGCTCCAACTGCATCTTTTTATTTAAAATTGACATAAATTATAGTAAAAAGGACAACTAACCTACTCAAAACTGAGAAATGCATTCAGATTGTTTTGATACTTTAGTAAAATGATACATAAGTAATTTTTGGTATTGATTAATCATATTCACCAGAATTCTATTCATAGTGTGACCGTTATGACTATAAGTGCGTCTTTTTATTTAAAATTGACATCAATTTTAGTAAAAAAGATAATTGACCTACTCAAAGCTGATAAAAAAAATTATTATTGTTTTCATGCTTTATGTAAATGATCCATAATTTATTTTAGATGTGTTGGAATAAATTTTACCTCAATTCAATACACTTTGTTCCTGGTATGACTCAACATGTTCATTATCAGTTTAAAATCCAAAATTTAGTTCAAAAAATGTCACTCACTAAAAACTATGAAAACATTCTCGAATCTTCTTGATAATTTAGTAAATTTATTCATAATTAATTTTTGATGTGTATGAATTTTTCTCACATCAAACTGATACACAATTTGATCGGTATGAGTCAAATTTCATGTTTCTAGATTAAAATGGCATTTTAGTAAAAAATAAAAGTGGCATACTCAAAACCAAGTAAATGCATTAGTATTGTTTTGATAAATTATTAAGATTATACATAATCCATTATTTAAATGTATGAATTATACTCACCTAAATTCGACACACGTTGTGACCGATATGACTCCAAGTGCTTCTTTTTATTTAAAATTTACATCAATTTTAGTAAAAAGGACAAATGACCTACTCAGAACTGAGAAAATGCATTTTTATTATTATTATACTTTATTAAAATTATACATAAGTTGTTTTTTATGTGCATAAATTAGTATCACTCAATCTGATGCACGGTGTCACCATTATGAATCTAAGTGCATCTTTTTATTTAAAATTAACATCAATTTTAGTATAAAGGACAATTGACCTACTCAAAACCAATAAAATAAATTCTCACTGTTTTGATACATTATTAAAATTATTCATAGGTCAATTTTAATGTGTAGGATTCAGCCAAATATCAATATTATGTATGGTGTGACCGATATGACTCCATGTGCATCTTTTTATTTAAAAGTGATATCAATTTTAGTAAAAAAGACAATTAAACTACTAAAAAACAAGAAAAAAACATTTTTATTTTCTTTATACTTTAGGTAACTGATCAATAATTCATTTATGATGTGTAATAATCATATTCACCTCAATAAAAATATATGATGTGCCTAGTATGATTCAATGTGTCTGTTATCAATTTAAAATCAACAGTTTACTTCAAAAAAATCACTCACAAGATACTAAGAAAATGCACTAATATTTTCTTTATAATTTAATACATTGATTCATAATTAATTTTTGATGTGTATGAATTGTTATCATATCAAACAGATACACAATGTTATCAGTGTGATTCAAATTGTGTGTTTCTAATTTAAAATGACATTTTAGTAAAAAAGACAAGTGATGTACTCAAAAATGGATTAAACACATTCATATTGGTTTTATACTTTATGAAAGAAATCCATAGACCATTTTTGAAGTGTATGAATTATACTCATCTCAATATGATGTACATTATGATTGTTATGACTCTAAGTGCATCTTTTTATTTAAAATTGACACCAATTTTAGTAAAAAGGAAAACTTACATACTCAAAATTAAGAACACTCTTTCATATTGTTTTGATACTTTATTAAAATTATCCATAATTTATTTTTGATGTGTATTAATCATCCCCACCTAAATATGACCCATGGTGTGATCGATATGAGTCCAAGTGTGTATTTTTATTTAAAATTAATATCAATTTTAGTAAAAATGACAACCTAAAAAATCAAGAAAACACATTTGTATTGTTTTGATAATTTAGGAAAATGATTCATAAGTAATATTTTATGTTTAAGAATCTTCCTTGCCTCAAATCGATGCATGGTGTGACCGATATGGCTCCATGTGTGCCTTTTTATTTAAAATTGACATCAATTTTAGTAAATAGAAAATATGAATTACTCAAACCAATAAAATTCATTTGGATTGTTTTAATACTTTAGTTAAACCATCCATAAGCCTTTTTTTATTTTTATGAACTATTTTCACCTCAATCTGATACACGATGTGTCCAGTATGACTCAATGTGTCCGTTATCAGTTTAAAATCGACAATTTAGTTCAAAAAATGTCACTCAACAAAAACTAAGAAAAAAACTCAATTTTTTTGATAATTTAGTAAATTGATTAATATGTAATTTTTGAAATTTAATAATTGGTCTTAGTTCAAACCGACACATGATGTGGTCAGTATGATTCAAAGTATGTGTTTCCAATTTAAAATGACATTTTAGTAAAAAAGATATGTGACATACTCAAAACTTTTTAAATGCATTTGTATTGTTTGGATACTTTATTAAAATGATCCATAATTCATTTGGGGCACTTGGGAATTATTCTAACATCAATCTGATGCATGGTGTGATTGGTATGACTCCAAGTGCATCTTTTTATTCAAAATTGGCATCTATTTTAGTTAAAAGGGAAAATGAACTACTCAAAACTGAGCAAATGAATTCAGATTATTTTGATACTTTAAGAAAAAGATCCATAAGTCATTTTTGATGCTTATGAATTGGCTTTTCCTCAATCTAATACACAATGTATCTGGTATGACTCATTGTGTCTGTTATCACTTTAAAATAAACATGTAGTTCAAAAAGTGACACTCACTAAAAACCAAGAAAACACACTCGTATTGTCTTTATAATTTATGAAAATAATTAATAAGTCATTTATGATGTGTAGGAATTGGTATCACATAAAACTAACACATGATGTGACCAGTATGAGTCAAAGTGTGTGTTTCTAATTTAAAATGACATTTTAGAAAAAAAGAGAAGTGACGTACTCAAAACAGAGAAAACACATTTATATTGTTTTAATAATTTAATAAAATGATCCATAAGTCATTAGAGATGTGTAAGAATTATCCACACCTCAATCAGATAAATGGTGTGGCTGTTATGAATCCAACTGTGTCTTTTCAATATATAAGTGTCATTTTAGTTTAAAACGCGCATCACATCGCCAAAACCGAGAAAATAAGCCTAGATTATTTTCTCATCATTTTATCCACTATTACTTAATTAATTTCATTATCATTTTTCACTTATACTTATTTAGTTGATTTTCACAGAGATAATTCATGAAGATGAACAATAAATGGTGTGATGTGTAAGAATCAACTGCAACTCAATCTGATATAGTGAGTTCCTTGTATGACTCAAATTTTAGTTTAAAATTAACACTTCCTGTTAATTTATTTCTTTATATTATTACTAACATAATAATTTTTTTCTTATAAAGGTGATTTTTTTGATCGAGTCGGGGTTAGGATCAAAATACAAAGAAAGTCTGTTTTTTTAATGTATGTAATAATGTGTACTTATGTAATTATATAAACCAATGTTTGAAATGTCTATAATATAGTGTTTTTTATTGTATTTGTGTAGTAATTTTTATTTCATTTAGATTCTATATTTGTACTTGATTTTTCAAATTTCATGGTGTTTTTGGCACTGCAGTGTGTTGTTACAATACACTACACTGGTGATGCAGTGTACTATTATAGCACACTACAGTATGCTCCTTTATCAATGCTTCTATAAGAGCTAATAAAGAAAAATTTTATCAGTGCTTATAGAAGAGTTGATAAAATAGTCCTTTATCAGTGCTTAAAATGCAATGATAAAGGTTCATTTATCATTGCTTAAAAAAGTTTTTATAAAGGTTTCATTTATCAGTGATTTTATAAGCACTCATTAAGGACCCATTTATCATCACTTTTTTAGCACTAATAAGATATTAGGGCTTTTAATCTTTCTCTAGTTGTAAGCGCTTCTCTAGTGCTGATAAAGGTCATTTTTAGGGTTGTTAAAGGCCTATATTTTAGTTGTGGGATTTATAAATTCTTTACATATTAAGGATTCTACCTACACTGGGATAGCTCCTTACTGATTCCAAAATCATTGATCCTGTAATAGGGTCATGACTGAAAGGTCACTAGGCTTACCATCTTAATTATTATATTCAAGTGATAGAAGATGAATTCTATAGGAAATTCTCATCTTCCAGTTCTAAGTAAATTGAAAAATCAACATTAGGATTATCCCTTACATGGTGGATGAAACTGAGAACACCACATTAAGGTTTCATTTAATCCCTTGCATTAATTCACATTCAATTTTTCTAATGTCACATGGTACACAAGAAAGTTATATCAAACTTCCTTTTAAACATTATTTATTTAATGGATATCTTTTCATGACTAGTAAATTTATCTTAAAAATTCCTTTTATCTATTTTATTTATCCACAAGCTGTCACATTGGCTTAGTTTAAGAAAAAATTAATTCCAAGTTATATAGGAATACACACTTTACGTTTAAATTGGCATTTTAATTATCCAAATCCAAAAAATATTACAGCTCAAAACAACTACAATGTATTTTATTAATTTCAAGTAAATATTTTAGTAAGATTCCACCATACATTTATATGTAATATTATACAAGTGGTTGATGAAACTTTAAATAACCATCCCTATAAGGTATAAACATAACCCCATGGGGTTAAGTACTAAGGCATATCAAAACAAAGGTGACCTACAAGGGTCCCATCGTATCCAACCTAGGTCCATATAAATACCACCCAATAGAAGTTGATATAATTATTAAAGTTTAAAAAAATCCTTAATGGGTTATCTCATAAAAAACATTCCCCAAATGGCCTAATTGGGTCCAGTTGTGCATTTAGGAATTTAATCACATGGGTCATCATGCCCTAATTATATAGGTACTAACATTTATAAGGGAAATCATTACCTATAATAATTACATTTCATCATATATCATGGTTCAGTTAGACGCCTTAACATTCCAAAATAATAAAGTTACTTTCCTTTATAAGTCACAATTAGAAATCATGTAGCTACAATGAGGTTTTTATCTTTTACTTTAGAATATAGAAAGTCCATTTATAATGTTTTGATTATATAGGTTCTCATTCCCAATTTATAAAGGCCCATACACTTTATTAATTTTTATAGGCACCCATTTAATAACAACCAAAAATGTTTCAACTCATTTAACAAATGGTTCATGGTTCAAACATCACAGGATTGGTTAGTTAAGGTTCCACCATCAAGATATATTGAAAAACACAATTTAGGTTGATGTTGACACTTTAATAACTAATTTTATATCACAATTATAACAAGGAATGCTATCACGTGGAGGAAAAGAATACAGACATATAAACAAGAAACCACAAAAGCATGGTATATAAGTAAATCATGAAAAACAATCACTTAAACATGGTATACAAATAATCATGTTACTAAAACACACAAGGCACACCAATCATGTTATCAGGCAGTCAAGTAATGCAACCTACAAGGCATGGAATGTGTATAGAATATAAATCTCTATGTGCATATAATAATTCAATAACAATAATTCCTTGCCATATCAGGATAAGGGGAAAATAACATAATCTCATAAATCTAAAATTAGTAAAAATATAAAAATCACTAAAGGTGAAATAATAATTAACTCTGATAACAAGCATCATGAAAAAAATCCCATCACTGGAAACTTGGTATTTTCTCCTTGTGTGGGTTGATCACTACTAGACACAATTATTTACCATGTGTCGACACATTCCTAGTTTTATTTTTACTAGAAAAAAAATAATACAAAGGAAAAATAACCTCTATGATACCACTTTGTAACATCTAAACCTAGGATCCACTAAAATGGTGCCCCAGGATGGTTGGTCACATGGCCTCAAGAAAGCCTCCCCAAATTCCAGAAGTTGTTGAATAGTAGTGAGGGTCTGATTATGATATGGTGGGGAGGCTATACTTTCATGATCTAAGCAGTATATTAGAATAGTAATAAATAAATCAACAATGTAAGTAGTATCAATGAAATTCTAGGAATGAATAATAATAAACTAATAAAATGGAAAATTCCAAATATAAAACCATGCATGTATTTCCATATGATTTTATAATCTATAAATAAGTAAGAATACAACATGTGATATTATATAGTACATGCATAAAGAAAATGAAAAAAAAAATCCAAAAGGTATAACTCCATCAGCATCCTGAGTTCCATCTCCGTCATGTGAACCTGATTCCCATATCCAAGAATAATAGCAAGAAAGCCAAATACATAACCTAATCTTGAAACCATGAGTCCATTTTGGGTACCACATTGTAATGGAAGCCCAAATAGGGTGTGAGATATACTTAGTAGGCCACTACCAATGGTGTCTAAATATATCCAATCTGTGAATATAAAATATATCAGTGTGCATGTATATCACTAAAGATAAAAATAAATAAATAAATGTAAACAATTCAAGATCAGGTTCCTCAAGGACATCTAGTTAACCATACCTACTTATACCTAAGATAAAATATCTATGTACACATTCCATCATATATATATATATATATGAATATTTCATATAATCATTTTCACATATATATATATATATATATATTCATCAGCATGGACCCGAGTTTTAGTACCAAGGAATCCACATAAGAGGACCACATATTAGATAAGGGATGTTATACCTAGGGTACCACACCCAAGTATAACAATATAAATGATTTCATGCATAGGGTATCATAATTTGTAAGGGACACCATGCTTGAGGGGTGCCATGCCCGAGTGTCACAGTATATAAGTTACTTCATTCCTGATTATCACAACATATAAGGGATTTAATGTCTAAGTATCACAACATATAAGGGACACCATGCCCAAGGGACACCATGTTTTGAGTATCACAATGCATAAGTCATTCCATGTATGAGTATCACAACATATAATTGATTCCATGCCCATGGGACGTTATTCCCGACTATTACAATGCATAAGGGATGTCATGCCCAAGTATAAAAACATATAAGGGATGGCATTCACAAGGGATTCTATGCCCCAGAATCACAATGCATAAGGGATATCATGCTCGAGTATCATAAAGTCATATAACAAGGTCAAGGTGAATTGTTCACAAGAATTTATCACCATACATGCAAAGGTAAGTCATAGGCCATGAAAATATATGTTCCAAATTGAGTCATCATGATCATTATTTTTAGTCAATTCAACAAACTAATAACTAAAAGGTTCATGTGAGAAAATACAACTTACTATATTTAAATTCATTATACTCAATCCTTACATGTCCATAAGCATTATATAACTTGATTCAATCATGTCATTTAGGGTGTTTCATTTATAAGAAAATCAAGAGGTATAGGGGAAGTTCAATGCCACTCATCATTCAAATATTCCCATTTAGATTCCCCTTTTTATTTAATAAGAAATTACACCTCATAGGTAGTTTTATTATAAAACAGACCATGTTGGTTATCATGACCAAATCTTTTAATTCAATTTTATCACCCTCACATGAGGGATTAATCATCACACCTCAAATAGTGATCAAAATTGTTCAAGGAATTATAATTATAATCATTTAAAGAATCATTCAAAAAACGTGTTTTAATCTCCTAGATGAAGAATAGGACACAATAATAAAGGAGACACTTTGAGGTGAACACCTCCAATGGTTCAATTTAATGCATGAGGGCTATTTAATTTAAGCATTAAATTCTGCATTTTAAATTTGATGTTTAAGAGGTGTCACGTAGAAATACCAGCATGCAGCAATGACATAATTTATAAATGACAAATACTTTAAGGGAAACACTATAGACCACCTATATTATACCAAGGGAGTTATACTCATACATTATCAGCCTTTAACTCGATATGAATCGAGAGAAATCATAAGAATCAATAAACACCTAGAAAACAGGGTAAAAGAGCTCACATGGATTTATCATTCTGTAAGGGAAGATAAATTTAGGAAAGAAGAAAGAGTAAATGAGATATTACTAAGGGATGTCCAATGTGACAAAAAACGCTTTTATCAAAACTCGGATAGAGAAGATGAAAGGATCCCTAGGAGAGGAAGAGGAGTTGTTTCCAAGACCTCCCAGGATCCTTCCTGTTGCAGGAAGAAGAAATAAGGGGATGAACACCTATTATATTTTTATAAAAATGACCTCACATGTTTCATAATGTGAACCAGATTCACATCATGAATCCCTTGAGGTAATACCCTAGGATTTCACATCTGGGATCCTCTATAGTCGCTCCCCATGAAACTCATTCACATCGTGAAAGTAACTCACAACATGAATGGATAGATGCATTAGTTTTTAGCATCCTAGTCCATCCTCCCTTCCTTTGGTGTTTACAAAAACCCATGGGATTCTATCAAATCATGACCCACATATGAAAACATCAATTATAGATGTTCAAACCATCTTAATATGATTATATGCTTTGGTTACTATAATTTATTCTACCTCTATTGTGTTAAGCAATATGCTTTATTTCTTTTTACTCAGCTAGCTATCACACTTACTACCAATGAAGAATGATTAACCACTTGTGGAATTTCAATCCACCATATCTCTATCCCAGACCAAATTAGATAATGAAGGTAATTATTCATCTTTTCTAACATAAAAAAACAATCAATAATTGAGAGTAACTTGGATATACAACATAATAGATTTAACCACTATAATATTTTATTCCTTTGAATCGCTTTGAAAAAAAACTACCAAACATGTTCAAAAGATAGTATTTGGTTATGTTGTATTTAAGTATAGTAATATTCTAATTATTCTCCACTATAAGGAGGGATCTATAGATTTCCATGATTTCCATAGATTTTCATCCTCATGATTTCCATCTTTTTTCTAAACCTTAATTAGTGGTGAAATTGGTTTTGAATCATGAATGATGAGCTTTTTCAATATCTATCATGCATACTTTTTCTGGGAGAAAAAAGAATATTCTCTTTCTGAATTACTTGAAACCCTATAAAGTATGTTAACTCACTAATCAAAGACATCCCAAATTTTTTTTCTCTTTAATATTAAAAAAAAATTCAATGATTTTTGTTTATTTCAAAAAAAATATGATATCATCAACATAAACAAGCACCATGAACTATTCTTCCTAGTAGGTTTTTATATAAAGGTTGTGATATACTCCACCTCTTTTTAATTTCATCATTCACAAGTAGGAATCTAGGTTTGAATACCATGCATGTGGGGCTTTATTTAGTCTATAAATGGCCTTCCACAACCTCTACACTTTATTTTCATAATTTTAGATCAAAAAACTCATTAGTTGATCAATATAAACTTCTTCACCATTTAATAATGATATTTTAACATCCATTTGAAAAACTTTATACTTTATTTTAATTTCTGTAAACAAAAAGTGTCTGATTAACTCCAATCATTCTATTAGATCAAATGTTTCTTCAATATTTATGCCTTCAATATGAGCATAGCCTTTACAAAATAATTGAGCCTTATTTTTTATCAAATTTCAATGCTCATAAAATTTATTCTTAAAGATCAATATTGTTCCAATTATATTTGGATTCTCTATCATATCAACAATTTCACATGTTTGTATTTTATCAAATTGATCCAATTCTTCATTCATGGATTTAATCTATGATTTTTCTTTCACTTCCTCTTAAAATGAAGTTATTTACACTATAGATATAAGATCTATAATCTTCATCCTATTTATTTTAATGGGAGAAAATTGATCCCCAATAATGTTAGAAGGATTGACCTATGTTCTTATATTTCTTATTTATGGAACATGATGACTCTTTTAAATAATATCTTTCTACACTATTTAATCCTATGAATATTCATTATTGGGGGACTCTAGGTCATTTGTTATATCTTCCAAAATATTGAAATTGGAATCAATCTCATGATCCACTCCATCTTGTCCTTTACAAAGCACAACAGAAGTTGTGTTTTTAGTGTTATTTACAATTTTCTTCTTAATTATTTTAACATCATTTCACTCTTTAATTTTATTCATACTATTGTTGTAAAATATGTAGGCCTTAATTTTCATTTAGTATCCAAGGAATCATCCTTCATATATTTCATTTTCATACTTTCCCTGGTTGCCATATTTTTTTGGATATAATAATAAATTACAAAATCACAAAAGTATTTTAGCAAAGGATTACTTCCATGCAACATTTAGTAGGGTGTTATCTATTCTTATAGAATCAACACTACCTAGTTATAAGTGTACATAGAGACTTTAATAGCCTCTTTATAGTAGTGATAAGAAACTCCACTCTCGATCAACATGTTTTTAGCCATATTATTCACTTGTCAATTTATTCATTCCACAAAAATATTTTTTTGAGGGGTTATAACTGATGAAACCTTATTTTTAATACCATTCTTCTTGTGATAGTTCTTAAAATCAAGGGATGTGTACTCTATTCTATTTTTAGAATGAAGAATTTTAGTATTACACCTAGTCTCATTTTCAACTCTTATTAGATATCTCTTCATGCACCCCATGACCTCTCACTTACATTTCATGAACATGAAACATTTCATTGTACTATAATCTTATATAATGATAATGAAATATATTACTTCATGTGTCCTAGATATAATCATTGGACCACACGCATCAGGGTGAGTTAGATCGAGTAGATTTGATGCCCATTTGTTCATTGGTCATTATGGATTTCCAACCATTTTACCCCACTTACAAGCATCACATGTATTTTCAAGATCGTATTTTATATTAGGAATATCCAGTATTAATTTTAACTTAAACATGTTCTCTATGTTTTCTATTAGTGAATATGACCCCGCCTATGATTCCATAAGTTTTTTTCTCTTAAACTATCAAAAGAAAGCCATTCTATTTGTTTTATACCTAATATAGATTATCATTAGTCATATTGCCTTTCATGATAGAGATCATATATTTTCCTTTGATAAAGATTCCCTTTTTATTGAATGAGAATTCAAGTATAGAGATGTATATTTGACTCACACTCAAGATATTATGTCAAAATCCAACCATATAGAAAACTTTTTTTCTTTAGTTGATCTATAGCCAACCTTGTATTTTCTCTACCTTTGATTTTCAAGGCTCTATCATTCTTGAACCTCACTATTTCATTAACTCCTCCCTTCACATTCTTTAATAGACTCTTACTAGCATTCATGTAAGATGAAGAATGACTATCAAGAATCGATTTGGTGTTATACTTTTTCTCTTTGAGAGGAATTTTGGAAATATTATCCTTCTCAATATCCCTCTTCTCTTTCCTTGAAATTTTCATTTGAATGGAGAACAATGTGGTTTTTTCATCCTTTCTTCTATTAGGATCACTTTTGGAATGACCACACTAAGAGGGGTGTGAATTAGTTTGGTATTAATGTGTATCACTTTAAAACTTTCATACCCTTTGTATACCTTTATCACTTTTTTAGTCAATGGTTTTATTTTCTTCATCACCTGTAGTTAGTAAGCATGCACATGAAATAATAAATAACAAAGAAAATCGGGATTTTTTAATGAGGTTTTCATCCAATATAGATGATTAATTACCTAGTGTAAGGTGGTTATTATCCCACTCTCACATAGATTTCCTTTTATTATCATGAAAACCCTAGGAAAGGGTATATCCTTGAACCTGTTCTCTTGACACTAACTAGGCACAATGAAAGCATAAACTTTGAAGCACGAGGTTATAGGATATCAGTCTACGACTCATGAATTGGTAATCAATGTAATACAATTATTCTTATATGGACTCAAAATAATCTAATAAACATCCTATATATGGAGTAATCTATTAGGTTGACTCTACTTAATAGAAATCAAAGGTATGTCTAAATAAATTGATAATAAAAATGGATTACTCTTATTCTTATTTATTATGAATAATATCAATATGATATAGACTAAATATCTTAGAATTATTTGATACACAATATAAAAAATTATAATTATATCAGTTATCCTCTATTACTAATGGTGAAGCAAATATTTATGCAACTAAATCACACTACACTTTTGATATTATTTTTATGCAAGATCCACCTTGCAGAAACTCAGTCTCTTACAAATAACCATTTTATTCTTATTATTATTTTATATGCTTCTCAAGTTCTCAAATCATGCATATTATTTGCATGTGCTCATGCATATATGCATTTCCATCCTCATGCAAACCCGAATAGGTATATGATGTAAATTTTTTGAGTTATTCTTATTTTCCATTATGAAAGAAAAGCTTATAAGATATTCTCATTTATGTAAACCAGGTGTAGAAAAACCTTCATGGAAGTAATAGATGATTTTAAATATTTAGATACAATACTATATTTGAGTATATACACAGAGATATTATATATTTTTTCTTCTCATAACCCTTGAGTTTTCTTAGAAAAAATCAAGAGTATGTGGTTGATTATTTATCAAAATGAGTGCATGGGACCACTTCTTCAAATATCCAAGTGGCTCATAGAAACTATTCATGTTAATGAGAGTTCATAAATTATCCTTCATGAAGATTTGTGTCTTATGGTTTCTCTGTTTTTATGATGGAAAAACAAGAGGTCTCCAAGAATTATCAACCACTCTCAGTCTCAGGTTATCTCATTTTATAGGTGTGGTTCACTGTATCTGCCCTATGTATTCACTAACTTAAATTCCAAGTTTCATGTTGAGACAAATATTAATAAAAATTCATGGATTATTTTAATATCACTAAATATTTTATTATTTTAAACTTTTTGAACACTTATTTCTATCACATGATGTCAAAAATTATGGTGTCTTTATATAGTTGGATTCTTCCTTTATGAGTTCAAACTCACATGCATGTGAGCATATTACATGCATCATCTCATGAATAAATATGTCTTTGTTATATGAATTGATTTCCTTAACTTTGATTCATCCTCAAACAGTATCCCATGCCTTGAATGAATAATTGAAAAAACACTAAATCATTCATGCATGGTGATCCATATAGTGCTCAATGTCTCAATGTGATGATATCTCAACACTTTTGAGCTTGGTTCGATGATCATAGATGATCAAAATTGTTTTTCATGAGTTCAATCACATAAATATAAATCCTATATTTACATGGGTATTCTATTTATAAGGGTAACTTAAGGTTGAAGATGAAACTGAGGCTTTATCAGACAACTCTGATATAAAAGGTAGAATGGAACATGTTATATTTGTATAATTTTAAACATATGAATAGTATGTTTGTCATCGTTTTACCACATAGAATATATCTCTAGTTTATTACTACTATATATTACACCACATTTCTTTTATATCTTGATCTAACACCAGGTTCAGAACCCAAAGCACAACACACACTCACCCTTGCATGGGTCACACCGCACATGTGCGCGATCCCCAAGGAATTCTTCTACATACTCTACAAACACTTGCGTGCACCCCTGCAAGTGCTATATGATCACAATGCCCCTTTCACATATGCAGGCATGCTGGTTCCATGACTAGCCATGTTGGTTATTTCTTCCATGTGGTTGATCCCTACTCCCACAAGTGTGGGATTGAGCTGGCCTTCAAGGTCAGTCATGGTTGGCCAAGATTTTACAATATTTCACACTCAAATATACTTAGTAATTTACCAAGTAGAGAATTGTCAAGCCTACCAAAATTCTTGTTCAAAGTAATGATCTTTGTGAAAAATATAAATATATTTTAAATGGAATTTTTACTTCTACTTCTAAAAACTATTCAACCAATAATAAGGATATTTCATGCCTTCATCTAAAAATTTCTTCAAGAAATTTTATATTTGCATGGTCTTCACCTTTGTAGATGTTATAGATAATGTAAACTATTATAATGTAATATATACATTTTATTTAACTTAAAGGACAGTTCAATAATTTTTAGACTTAAATTTACTTCATCTAAAATATTAAATGCGACCTTTGAACCTCTTATAGATAGATCTTCTTCAAAATTTCAACTATTTATAATATTCATGATACAATGCACATATTTACTTGGGAATTGAAATATTCACATGTTAATAAACATGGGTACACAAAAACATGCTTCCAATCTAGTATTTTTCTTCAATTCAAATTGAAATTAAGTTCTTCATCACTTATTGACTTATTGACAACAAATACAACACAAATCAAAAGTAAGATCATCAATCTCCCAACATGTATTTGATTTCAATACTAATATTGAAAATGGGAAGTAAACATGTTATATTTAATTATTATCTATTTTAATTTTCTTCTATACCCCTTATTAATAAAAAATTCAAATTACCTAAGATTGGATGGTATCATTTATTTCTTAATAAAATCTCCCTCAATTATTCCACTCTAAGTCTACTTGGGCTAAACTGGTGTAGAAAACAAGATGTTATAATTTAGACATCAATGTTGTTCAATCTCAATTCCAGATATGATATGAAAAAACAAATCATAAATTGTATCCTTCATTATATATTGTTCAATATTTTTTGGGTTGATTTTAATTTTTTTGATACCAATTAATACAATGAAAGTGGAAATTGTCTGATACCACTATTAAAGAAAAATCTCAAGATACATTCAACCTAAAATTTGTGAGATCATCTCAACACAGAGATTAAAAATAATAAATTATAATATGTAGGTAAGTTCATGAAATCAATCCCAAAACTACTTCAAAATTATTTTGTTCATGTCATCGATCCATTTATGTTATCCCCTTAAGATCATGCATCACTTCATTTTTTTGAATAAGGATGGGAGATTCTACCAACATACTCCATAAATGAGTTCTTAAATAGGTACATTCTAGAAATTACATCTTTGATTGAAGTATAATGCATTCAAAACTTCGTTTCATACTCCCGCTCAAGGGATGATCTCTAGTTTCACTTCATCTTGGTAGATATTTTTATTAGTTGTTCTTCTAAATGCCAACTGATGTGAATAAAAATTGTTGTGACCATATCTATAATTTTGACTTCAAATTTGTTGATAAAATATAGTAGCTTGATCATCTTCATCAAGATTTGTTTCTAATCTTTTTCCACAAATAGTCTTCAAGATTCCATCTAATGGATCAAACTAAGACATTTTCTTCTATTTAGCATGGAAATAATTTTCTAGCTTATATATATAGCAATATATTTTCTTTATCATTTCTCCCACTAAATATTTGTCTCATCTTTAATTCATTTAAATTAATAAATTGACACAAATTATATGGGAATAAGGTGGATCTCCTATTCTTTTTAGTAAGAGAAACAAGGTTGAGAATTTTTTATCAACCATGACAGTCCTTATTTTCTGATCCATATGAGGGTAAACTCTTCATGATACCTTTTCTAACTTTCTTGATAGTTTTAGAAATAATAGTATCTCTACTTTATTTTGTGATAAATTTGTGTCGAATTTTTATTTTCACATTGTCCATCAACGCGCATTTATCACTTGGTTCTTTCTATATCTGTCTCGATATCTCTTCTTAAGATGAAGTTATGAACAAACAATTATTTGAGATGTGTTTATCCTTATTTTACCTTCCACATAATACTTCTGAGATTTTATGGCTATCAATTGTTGATAAACTCCCATAAAATTTTATTTATTCATTTATAATCTTCTAGTTTCCTTTAGAACCTACCTTTAACCTTGTTTCTTCAAATTTCTTTTCTCTTTCCAAATTAGTTTTCCAAATTATCAATATATCATTTGGAATATACACATCATTCTTGGTGGTTCCTCATGGATTTTTAGGTGTTCTATTTTCAACTTTAGTCAATTTATTTTGTTCATGGACTTTTCTTCCCCTTTATTCCTTAATTTGGATTACAATAATTGTGATATTCATGTCCTGCTTATAGTGATCCATAGTGTAACCTCTTCTTATATAAAATAAAATGCTTCTATTTAGAGTAGTTTCCTTCTTGATCTTCTTGGTTTTGTGTTGAGAATAAATATTCTTCTAATTTTTCCCTAATATTAACTTACCTATGTTCTTTTTAAACCTCTTGGGAATGTTCTCTATAAATATTATATTTTTATTTTTTCCCAAGGTAGTCTTCCTACACTCTTCAAATTCTATGGTATTTTATTTTAATTATTTTAATTGCATGCTTGAATGATTTATACTTTCATAATGTTGTATTTATTTATTTAAAACCAACTTCTTTTTACTTTATGAAAAATTTTATTATTATTATTTTGAATATTAATAAACTTCTTATCACATCTTGATTGTTCTTATTCATGACATACTATTTGATAATATCCTAAGAGTAGCTTTCACACTAAAAGGTCATAACAATTCACCTTTATGATGAGAACCCAAAAGTGACATGATAGTATACATAAATATATGTTCTATATCTAGATGAAATCATTTGAGAGACACAAACGATATAGGATATCAGGGGTGGAGACTCATAGGATGTTGAGGCGCCTTCTCGTGGTGTATACCATTGGTAATTTTGAGTATAGGAAATTATGAGAACATGACTTTCTAGTAAGATACCCACATTTTTATGTTTTTCTGGATGTTCCTATCTATAGATATATGTATTGGTCTTTATAATGTAAGACTAGTATTAAAGGATGTTATGAGTCGCTTATTTTTATGTATTAATGGAGTTTGTGAAGACATATGTTCACAGTGAAGTAGTATACATTGGGTACATCATGAGTAATGTTTTTTTAATGAATAATTTGAGAAAGGATTTGTTTATTATGTTCTATATAAGAATCTTATATCTTAGTTCCGTTGATGGAAATGATATATCTAAAATAAATTCACGTCCATGGTGTTCTATAGGAAAGTTAAATTTCTAAAAATTCAAAAAAAAAGACATTGAGAAAATAGGTTCATGGCACCAACATGTAACCTTATTGATTATAGATATTGAGATAAAGAGATTATATTACATAATAAGTGTTTGTATGTGGTTTTATGTCCTTATTACATTAACTTATTTCTATATGGGTGCCTTGGCATGTTTTTATATGCTAACCTTTGACTTCGGGCTGCTTCACTTGATGTAAATGATAAATACACCAAGAGGGTCACATTCTAAGTGTTTCTAGAACCTTAGTTAAATAATATTATTATTTATTGTTTAAAAAGTTCAATAAATATTATTCTAACATGTGGTTTAATAATTATTCATGTTTTCTTGATCATATATATTTCATCACCAGTTATTCGGGAGAATGTTTTATGATCATAATATTTAATAAATAGTTAATTTCTATTTAGTTAATATAATATTATCTATTTATTGGTGAAAATGAAATTATATTTATTTATTAAATAAATATTTATTACTTAAGGTATGGTAAATATTGTTGAGGAATATATGACTCAAATTAATGGTCTAATGAGAAATAATATATAATGAATGTTATTTAAATAAATAATATTTAATTTAATTCATGAGTTTTTCACATGTCCAAAAATATTGTTTTTATTATTATTATCGATATGGGGTTCTGTAGGAAATAATAAAAATAATAATGGTGCATACAATTATTATTTTATAACCCTAGCAGGATATAAACCCAATTATATTATTTTCTTTATGGGTTTCAATTTCTTTTGGTTATGCACAGTGACATCTGAAGATAATACAATTAAAGCTGTATATAGATCCATCTCTAAAAAAACTCTCAAAATAGAGTGATCCACCTCAACCACTACTCTCGAGTATAGAGAGATTAAAGAGAACCCTTCTTTAAGTGATTCTCAATGCAATAAAAGGAAAACAACACAAGCATCAGGATCTACCATTCTAGCACCCATAGAATCCTATGGTGATGTTCAGAGGTTTTTGTAACACATTTGAATCACTTTTGGAGAGAATTTCCTCTTTATTCCTACAATACAAAATAGTAGGATGTAGATACATTGTCAGATCCATCAATGAAGAAAAAATTAATCGCAAAGTAATTCTTTAATTTTTTAAATTAATTATAAATAATATATGATGATCTTAAAACTTGAATTTAGTGTTCAATCACCAATTATTATTTGATTAAATTTGTTTGATCATAGAATTTATCATCATGTAAATCTATGATTAATCATTGATTAAAATAAATCCAAGTTAGGAATTCCATATCTGGAGTTTCCACTACTTTCTAAACCTTCAAGTGGTATCAGAGCAGTCATACAATTATTTATAATTATTTAAAGAGAATTGATTGATTTATGAATTTATCATTAATTTTCAATTTAGATTTAATCATTATTTAATCTGAATGATGATATCTTATATTCTTCTTCTTTCTTACAAATATAATCACATCGATTAATTTTATGATTGTGTACCCATGTTCAATGAATCAAGAATTAATTCATAATTAATTCGAGTTCATGTGAATTTATTACATGTGGTGTGTATTTAAAATACACTTTATATTGACCGATCTAGATTGGCACACGTTCAGCGAGACTACATACTGTATAACATCTGTACACGATGTATAGTTTGTTAGACAAAGACGATCTGTCTATTTGCATAAACGAGCTATATGAATGGTGACCATGTAACTCAAATACCACATGCCTTGTATCCCCATGTACACTCCGTTTACTCCATTATTTTCCATTTCATGGTTATACACTAAGTCTCTAGGAGTGTTCCATGGATTGACAGTGAAAAAAATACACATCGTGTAGCTGGATTGTACATTCTATGTATATTACCAAATTATTTAGAATTAAAATTAATTTATTATACTACTTAAAACCTTATCAACATTTGCTTTTTGTGGTCATTGATTTGATAGTACACTCCATGTAATGGGTTATATATATATATATATTAAATGTCTAGTTAATTTATACATAATTTTTTAAACTTTATATCATGTATAAGTTACCATACAATCATTAATATATTCACATTGAAACATAACATGATATTTAAATACCATATGTTTCTTGTGGTTATTAATTTTATAGTACACACCATGAAATTATATGTTAATATGTGTATGCCACATGTTTTATGGGTAAACATTATACAAATATAATACACATTGGGTGGTTTGGAAATTTACTCATCATGTTATCTATAAGGTACATTTTTTTACACAAATAATTTTGAATAAATTTATTTAATTTGTTTGAAATTATGATGGATGACAATTAAGATAAAATAATTTATTAATTAAAGAAGATGATTAATTGATATAATCCTTATTTATCTTAAATAAGAATGATTATAATTGAATTTTATTTTTTATTAAATGCATAATTCATTACATGTATGTGGATGATCATGATCATAAACCATATTTTATATTGATCGGTTTTCTTTAAATTTAATATTAAATTAAATTCATGGCATGTGAGTCATCCCTCCTCTCAATATGTAAGGGACTACGGGCCCGTGTTTTCTTTTATAGAAACCTCAAAACCAATCCTTTGGTTACCCTCACCTTCAGGTGAGAAAAATCCTATGTAATTTATTAAGTTACCAAGCTAGTAGAGGCGGTTCAAGTTTGGATCCAAATAAAAACCAATATAAGAGGTATATGTGTGGACAGGTGTAAAGTTGTTACATGAACCATAAAATGGATTAAGTTATCTTTCTCCTAGGTTGAGGGTTAGTTTGTCATCTACTAGATAACTAACCATCAGTAGAAGACCATGATCATACTACATTTTTATTTTATTCCTTTAAGTTTCATAGTTATTTAATTGTGGATTTTTTGTCGTGATCTCATGACTGACTGGATTAATGATCATTCAAGATAGAACTAAAATAAATTTCTTCATGTGTAACTTTTATCTAAGACATGATTAATCACTTAGGTAAAACCACTTAATATTAACAAGCATGTAATAAAGATAAAATGGGAAATTAATGTATAAAGATAAAATCCCTCAATTATATATATTAATTTGGTATTACCTTCCAATACTTAAGTTGAGATCAAACCACAGTTTAAAGTGCTTGACTAGCCAAAGTCAGAGTGATTTTAATTATTAGGGATTTCTAACTTGAAGTTTTGGATTTACTTATTGTAGTTCACATAAAGGGTTAGATGCAAAAGTAGGAGTTTTGTAATTAAGATTCAAAGGTTAAGGAAATAAAATTTAAGTATTTTAAGATTGGGGAGTCCACTCAACAGATCAAGGAACTATGATTTAATGTAGTGGGAATTTTGAATGCTTACCTAAAACCAATCAAATTTCTTGACCAAACAAATTCAGGGTGAGAGAATGAGAATATAGATCTTTTCCACTCAAATGTCCAAGAAATAGGATATTTCAAAGCCAATGGTGAGGGATATTGAGTTTCAATAAAATAGTGGGAAATTAATAAATATAATATTTATTTATTTGTCTAATTTTATAAGATAAATTGAAAAAAAAAATTGTTCTTATTATTTGAATAAACAATAATAAAAATTACTTCAAACATATCACTTTGATCTATACTTGAGAAAGATAACTTTGTCATAGTCACAAATTTACAAGAGTAAAAAAGGTACTTATGTGTTATCCAATATCATGAAAGGAAATCGTATGTACTTAAAGAACCTATTACAGAAGTTCTTGGTAAAGAAGATATTGAGGAAGAGTTATCACTCTATGTGAAACATTTGAATGATACCATAGATGTTCAGTGTTTCATGATATCAATCATGACCAATTAGCCTTTGAAGAAACATGAGGATGTGGTTGTGTATATCATGATATCTCGCCTTAGGTATTTATATCAAGAGAAGGAGAGATAATAGAGATGAAAGATCTATAGTGATTTATTTATAACCAAGCTTGGAGATTTAGTGACAACTAGGCCTCATGTATTCAATCATTTTAGATACATTTAATACTTAAACATCTTAGGGATTACATTCCTAGATGAGTCACATAGAAATATCATACTTTCCTCACTACCCAAGATCATCCCTATTTTTATTGTTAATAATAATTCGAGAGATAATGAGAAGATTATTTTATAACTTCTTACTTTGATTTGAAAAATGTAAAATGATATAGAGCGTGAAAATCATAAAATACTTATGGTGAATAAGAGAATAAAGAATAAGGAAAAGGGTCCCAAGACTCATAATAGTTTTAAATCTCTTGTGTACCATACTTCCAAGAAGAGTAAGATCTTGAGGTAGGGAAAGGAAAAGGAAGCAGTGTGTTTTTCATGTGGAAAATAAGGCCACTAGAAGAGGAACTTCACCCAAAAGAAAGAGTAAGATAAAAATGTGTTCATTATCAAGTGTAATCTTTCAATATCTACATATTGGGTATTATATATAGATTTTGGTGCTCACATCTATATCCAAATATAGGAACCAAGTAGATTATAAAATATTTATATAAGAGAAGTGGATTTGGGAGATGTCAATGGTGTGAGGATGGATTATCTAGCCATTTGAGATTACCGTATTTCATTTCTAATAGGTATGATATTGGTTTTAAGAGAATAATATTATGTACTGACTATTAGAAAGAATATAATTTTTGTATCATGCTAAGATATAGATTGTTTTATTTTAAAATTTGGAAATAAAAGTAGTTTATTTTATAAATACAATATATGTTAGGGTATGGAACAATTGAATAATGGTCTTTATGTATAAAATTGTAAAAATTAAGTATTATAATTTGATAACAAATCAAATTTTCATGAATAATATAACACCCAAATGTGGCTTCACTGTTTTGGTTATGTAATCGAGAGGCATTTTAAAAAGATCTATCAAGATGTTTATTTAGACTATTTTATTCTGAAACCACTTGAAATATTTCATTCTTGTTTTCAAGGAAAAATGACCAACCCATATTTTAGTGGATAGGTTAAAATAGCCATAGAGCTTCTAGATTGCTAAAAATTGATGTGTGTGGACCATTATTAGTAGAATCTAGAGGTGGGTATTCTTATTTCATAAATTTTTTTGATGAATTGGGTATATATGGATCTGTCTACTTGATGAGGCATAACTCCATGTCCTTTGAGAAATTCAAATAATTAAATCATAAATTAGAGAATCAACTTGGAAAGAAGATAAAGAAGCTTTGATTGGATCTATGTGGTGAATATATTAACCAAGAGTTTATCAGATTTATAAGGGAGTTTGGGAATCTATCTCAACGCACTCCACCTTACATGCCATGAAGTAATAGTTTTATTGAAATGAATAACTATACATTTCTATACATGGTAAGGTTAATGATGACTCATAAAGATCTTGCATTATAATTTTGGGGATATACATTGCAAACTACTACATGCACACTAAACTGAGTACCAACTAAAGTGTAAAATGGAATTTCCTTTGGGTTATGGAGTGTAATGAAACTTATTATGTCACATAAATGTGCATGGGGTTGTGATACATTTGTTAAATCCTTCTCAGGAAAAAAAATATCACCCCAAGAAAAAGTGTATCTTTATAGGGTATTCTAAAGAAACAAAGGGATACTACCTATACAATCCATCATAAAAGAAAGTGATATTCTCCAGAAAAGTTGTATTTATTTAGAGGGAGAACATCCTAAAGAATGGTAGTTGGAGTAAGATTGATTTCATTGAATTTGATTCTCAGGATACACAAGAGTTGGTATAGGAATATATTTCATGGTTCCCCAAGGAAGAATTTGTTCCTAAAACACAATTATTGTGTAGAATCATAAGATAGGTAAGAGAACTAGATAGATATGGTTTTATAGTCACCAAATATGGTGACTCATTATTGGTTGAAAATAATGAACCCAACTTCTATAAGGAGGCAGTATAGAGATCAGAAGCTATAAGATGGAAAGATGACATGAATTCAAAAATTGATCCCATGTATCAGAACCAAGTTTGGTTTTTGGTTGATCTTCTAGTTAATGCAAATCATGTTGGGTAAAAATTTTTATTCAATAGTAAATTGGACATGTGATGTAGATTAAGTACTTATAATTCAATTTTATTGGCTGAAGGGTTTAATCAACATCAAGGCATTGATGTTGATAAATAATTTTCACTAATTTCTATGTCTAAATCCATCTAAATTCTAATTTTTATAGTAGCATAGCATGACTATGAAATTGGTAGATATATTTCAAAATAACTTTCCTTAATAGTAACCTTTATGAAGATATCTACATCGCATAGCCAGAATTGTTTGAAACTCCATGTGATTCCAAAAAGATATGCAAGTTACATAGATCCATTTATGGATTGAAGTAAGAATCCAAGTCACGGAATGCTCGATTTGAGGAATCTATAAAAAAATTAGTTTCATTAATAATGAATGTGATCCATGTGTTTAAGATAATTTTAGTGGAAGTTTGGTCGTCATCCTAGTAGTATATGTTGATAAAATATTACTTATTAGAAAAGATATACCAGTCGTTCATTTTGTTAAAGACTAGTTAAACGAGTGTTTTCCATTAAGGACTTAGGTCAAACAACCTATATTCTAGGGATAAAGATCATTCATGATATATCCAAGAGTTTTCTTGGACTATACCAAGGTATATACAATGAACAAATACTAAAGATATTTACTATGTAATAATACAATATGGGATTGGTTCTAGGGTCACATGGTATACATATTTCGAAGAAAATATGCCCTCATACAAAAGAGAAGAAAGAGAGAATGTTTAAGATACTATATTCTTCATCAATAGGATTGATCATGTATGTCATTTTAAGTACTAGACTTGATGTTGTATATGCATCGATCATGGTAGGAAAATATCAATATAATCTAGGAGAATAGCATTGGCCTACAGTTAAGATTGTCCTTAAGTATCAGAGATGAAATAATGATATTTTCCTGAATTATGGAGGAGACAAGAAGCTAGTCATCAAGGTTTATACTGATTCTAGTTTTCAAAAAGATCTGAAGTCGTAGTCATTATATGATTTCTATCTCAATGGAGGATTTGTGAACTAGAAGAGTTCAAGGAAGCTAGTTGTTGTTGATTCTACAGTAGATTCTGAATATATTGCAGCTTTTGATGCATCCAAAAAATCCATTTGGGTATGAAACTTTTTCTAGGATCATGATGTGGTACCTATAAGTAAAGACCTGATCAAATTGTATTATGATAATACTGATGTGGTGGATCTTGAAAAACAGTCAAGTTCACACCAATGGAAAAGGTATATACTTTGGAAGTATCACCTTTTGAGGTATTTTTCTCAAATGATAAAGTTTTAGTAAGATAATTTTCTACTAAAGAAAATGTTTTGGACATATTTACTAAATTCCTATCTCAGTAGAATCGTGAGTATCATGTGAGAACTAGTAGAATGAAGGTTGTTAGCAGTTGACTCTGGTGCAAGTTGGAGTCTATTGGAGTTGGTTCCCTAGAGCCAACTTATTTGTACTTTATGATAACCTATATTCATTTTTTTGAATATTAATAAACTCTTTATCACATAATGATTTTTCTTATGTATGAAACATTATGTGATAATGTTCAAAGAGTAGTTTTCGCACCAAAAGTTCATAGCAATCCCCCTCTATTATAAGAACCTAGAAGTGCAATGAAAATATTCTTAAATATATATTCTATAGCTGGATAAAATAATTTAAGAGATAAAAATGATATAGGTTATCAAGGGTGGAGGCTCATAGATCTTTGAGTCACCTTCTCATGGTGTATACACTTGATAATTTCCCATGTATAAAAATTATGAGAATGAGACTCACCATTAGGAAATCCAAATTTATATGTTTCATTGGATGTTATTATATGAGTATGTTTTTATTGGTCCTTATAATTTAATATTATTATTAATTGATGTTATGAATCACATACTTTTATGTATTAATGAAAATTGTGATGACATATGTTCATGGAAAAGTAGGATACATTGGGTATGTCACGAGTAATATTTTATTAATGAATAATGTAGGAACGGATTTGTATCTTTTATTCTTGAAAAAAAGTTGATATATGAGGTCCTTTGATGGTTATGATAGAGCCTAAATAAATCCATGTTCATGGTGTTTGTAGGTAAGTTCAATTTCTAGAAATTCAAAGAAAGAGACATCGAGCACATAGGTTGATGGCACCAGCATGCAACCTACTTTATTAGAGATATCAAGATAAATATATTGTATTATATAGTTAGAATTTTTTTATGGTTTTATTTCGTTGTAACATTAAATTATTTCTCTATGGAGGCCTTAGAATGTTTCTAGATTCTAACCATGGACATTGGACTATTTTTCTTAATTCCACTGAGAAAGAGGCCTAGAGGGTCATACACTAAGTGTATCTAGAACCTAAATTAAATAATATAGTTATTTATTATTTAACAAATTAAATAAATATTATTATCATGCATGGTTTAATGATTATTCAAGTTTTCTTGATCGCGTATATTCCGTTACTATTTATTTGAGAAAATATTTTGTGAGTATAATATTTAATAAATAGTTATTTTCTATTTAGTGAATACAAAATTTATTTATTTATTGATGAACAATGTAGGGATATTTATTTATTAAATAAATATTAATTGTTTAAGGTTCAATAAATATTATGGTGGAAATAAAATCAATATTAATGGTCTGGTGAAAAATAATATATATTGAATATTATTTGAAAAAATAATTTTTAATTTAATTTGCAAATTTAGAACATGTCAATAAATAATAATATTATTATTATTACTATTATTACATAGGGTTCTGCGAGAATTAAGAAAAATAATAAGGGTATATGTGTAGTTATTCTTTTATAAATAGAGTGGTATATAAACCTAATTATATTATTTTCTTTAGGGGTTTCCAATTTCTATTGGTTGTGCACGATGACATCGAGAGAGAATCCTCTCAAAGCCCAAGAGATCTCCATCTCCAAGAACACTCTCAGGAATAGAGAGTGATCATCCTCCACCACAACTCTCAGTTCTAGAAAGATCAAAGATATTCCTTATTCAATTGGTTCTCATTAGGTTGGAACGACAAATACGAATACACAATAGGGGTGATTGTGTTCCATTAAAAACATGATAGAAACAACACTTCCCTATTGGGTTTAAATTAATTATTCCCTTCTATTTTAAATATGAGTGAAAAATAGAATAAATAAAGTAAATAACATAGTAATGTTAGTGTTTTAGGGCACAAATATCCCCTATTCCACTCCACCAATGATCTCTCCATGAGCATGGTGGTTTTCACTAGAAAATACTATTATCAGGGACTTATAAAACTGAGCGAAAGAAGTTGACACCTTACAGTCAATGTTATTAAAAGGAATTCTAGTTCTTTTATAGGGAACCGAAATAACCATATCTCAGTATGGGAATATAATACTACACCAATGAATGATTACAAGTAGCCAATACTGTAAAAAAATAGTAGATCATGTTGAAGATGTTGAAAAATATTCGACACACATTTATAAAAAACTGATAGTTGTGAATGAACTTTAATATAATACAATAGCTGCAAATAATTCTTCAATGTCAAACAGGATTTCTTTAGATAGCAATAGAAAAAAATAGGCAGATTCTAAAACATGTATGCCTCTAGAGTGTATCTCTGATAATAAATTTTCTAAACTGCAACAAAATATTAATAGGGAAATACAACAACAACAAAAACAACAACAGTCGAACAAATAAGGATCAAAACACATATATCTGCAAAGTGTATCTCAAAATCATTGACACGTTATTATTTTCAAATTTTTTTAACATGTAATTAAAATAATAAAGAGTATAATCAAAATTTTAAGAAATTAATGCATCGTATAAAATAATGGAGTGAATATATTTAAGTATTTATAAGTATAAGTATTTTTCTCCCCATGTATAAAACATTTAGTGCATTTAAATCAAATATTAGGTTGAAATGCTTCCTAGATTAACAGTTCCATCTTTCATGAAGTTTTTAAATAAATATAAATATCCATAATATTTAAGTAATCACTCAATAATATAACAATGAAGTCCATTGGTGCATACCTATAATATATAAAATACAATTTTCTTTCCATAACCATATACTTTTGGGTCTAAAAATGTTATAAATTAATGTTTTAGGTAACCAAATATTTTTAGAAGAGTCTTTATAATTAAATTTATATAATTTTTTGAATGATAAACTTGTTTAATACCAGAAAATTTTGGTTTTCTAAAATAAAATTCATTTTTATAGTGTCCATTTATTCTATAATAAAAACATTTGATAGTAGACATAGTTTTTTTTAGAACTAAGAACAAAATAATTTCTATATAATTTTTTTCATTCTCCACTACTACCTATTCCTAATTTACCATTATGAATTTTATTTTTTCCAAGAATTGGATTTAAATATTTTTATACTTTAATAAGAATACTAGAGTCTAGTTTTAAAGTATTAACTTCTTCTAATAGTTCCTTAATTTTATTTTCATACATATCCCAAAAAAATTATATTTTAAATCTAAAATCTATTTTTTTAACCAATCATTAGAAATAGTATCATAATATTTTATAATTTTCTTATGTTCCTTAAAGATTAATATTTTTTAGAAAAAAAAATTATAAAGTTCATAATAAAAAAATGAGAGTGTGAATTAGAAGTGTTTACCTCATCAGAATGATCCATATGACATAGATTTACAATTTACTTTACATGCTCAGCTTTAGAGTTCATGATAGATTTATCACTTGAATCAGAAGTATCACTCCATCTTGTCTTAATGACTTTCTTCCCTTTTCTTTTGTAATTATATTTCCTTTGAGATTTAATCACATGAAATTTAGACTTTCTATAACCCATCTCCTTATATTCATAGCATCTATCTTTCTTATCCTTTTTCTTCCTCTTTTGTGTACATTATTTAAAATCTTTTAGCAAGATATGATAATTCTTTTTTTGAATCTAGATATCTTGAGTCATATTATTCATCTATAGTAGTTCTAAGAGAAGCATCTTCCTTTTTGATAGAATTATGATTTTCATCTTCAACCAGTATCTCAACTTCATACATCATCAAGGATCCAATCAATTCTTTCATTGTCAGTTTTGAGACCAAAGTGTATTTTATGATTACAGTAGATATTACATTTCATTTAGAGGGTAAGGCTATAAGAAATTTTAAATATTGATCTGATTGTTTAATTAGTTCTCCTAAGGAAGAAATATCATTGACAACTTCTATCAATCTTCCATTCATCTGTGTGATGATACCGTTTTCATACATCCTAAAATTATTGAATTTCTATTTTACAAAATTATTTATTAATTTTATGACATTGTAAGTTAATAGATATAAGTAATAGAAATAATTATTCACATATCATATGTATTTTCACACTGAGATACTAGATTAAATTAATTAGTTCCTAAACTAAAGAAAATAGCATTCATTTCTCTCAAATTAAAATTATAATCTTTTTCTTGATCATCATTCCATTTTTTCAAATCACCTTTAGTAATTTCATAAGGCTTTACAACCTTCAAATAAACACTTATTCCAAAAAAATAGATAAATAATCATGTGTACTTTCCAGCATCTATAATTATCACCACTAAAATAAAGAGCACATGTTTTCAACATACCTTCTCTAAGATTATCCATTAAAAATTAAATTTTTATGGATCTTTCACTTAGGCTTGTTAGATCCAAAAAAAATATTCAATATTCCAAAATATCCCTGAGATTTGAAACTGCTTGTTGGTGTAAAATAGAAAAAATATAATATTCAATGATTTCCAACAAATAGATTTATATCCAATGGAGTCCAACCTCCCTCTGATACCACTTGTTAGGTCAGAAAGAAAAGATGAAGATACAAGAGGGTGTGAATTGTGTTTCTTTAAAAACTTGATAGAAAAAACAATTCCCACTTATGTTTAAAGAAATTATTTACTTATATTTTAAATATGAGTGATTAGTGGAAATAAACAAAGGAAATAACACAGTAATGTATACTAGTTTCGGGATCAAATATCCCCTAGTCTACTCCACTAACACTCACTCCAAAAATTAGTGATTTTCAAGAGAAAATCCTTTTACTGGGGACTTCTAAAATTGATTCTAAACAATTGACACCTTAAAGTCAAGGAACTTACAAGTCCTTATAGTTATTTTACAAGGAACTGAAATAACAAAAAATTAGTAAGGTAAGTTGACACTCCACCAATGACTGATTACGAGTAGTCAATACTCTAATAAAGCAATAGATCTGGATGTAGATGTTGAAAAATATTTGGAACACTATTGTAAAATCATCTAATAGTTATAAATGATCTTAAACAGAATACAGTAGCAGAAAAATATTCTTCAACATCAAACATGATTTATTTGGAAAATAGTAGAGAAAACACATGGAAAATGATAAAACGTGTGTTTCTCTAGGGTGTATCTCTGATAAGAACTTTAGTGAACTGTAGTAAAAGAGTGATAGTGAAATACAGTAGCAGCAACAGTAGTCAAACGAACAAGGATCAAAACATGTATGTCTCAAAAGTGTATCTCAAAATCAATGACACGTTCTTATTTTCAAATGAACATATCTCTTTGTATATATTTGGAAAAGGTATATATATATATAAGATGATCATCATATAATTTATCATGATGGTCAAACTTCCTTCAGGTCAAATAGCTCCATAAATATCATCCGATAAATCACATGTATTTGAATTCAATACGTTTAAAGAGAGTTTTAACTTCCCTTATAAATAAGAATTATCAAAAAAATTGAACATGATCCTTTGAATTGGTATTCAAATATATTTAAATAGATATTTAATTCCAGGGATACTATTGCAGAAAACATAGAAATAAACTATAATTCAAAACTTTTCCTTTGACCAATTCAAACATAGGGTTTGTTTGCATAGCGATAAAATCAAAAAGTATGGTTTACAGCAGATGGTTTATTACAAAAGTGAATATGTTGTACCATGTGTTTATTCTTTAAACCTAGGGTTTCTTCAAAAATTAGGGCTTCTGGTCCATAATTTTACTCCAAAAATTAGGTATACAAACCATACTTTCCGCTTAAAACATAAGGTATGTATAGTGTTTCCATATTACTTGTAAAACCCATATAGAATAATTATCCTTTGAGAAAATAAAATATTTTCCTAGGGATTAAATAGTGAATATTATCCCAAAATAAAAAAAAATTATTCTAGTAATTAATATTCTGAAATTCACTTAAAGTAACTTTATTAGATACAAAAATGTGGGTGTTTGTGAGAATTAAAATCAGAAATAAATTAACAAAATTATTGAATCAACACATGCTCAATAATAATTTGGGCAATGAAATAGTAATAGTGAAAGTGTTGGGATCTACTGTGCTAGTTGCAAGAGATTCCTATAGTAGTGTTTGAAGGTTCATGGAACATGTGTAGATCACTATTAGAGGAAATATACACTTGATTTATACAACGCAATGATAGTATGAAGTAAAGACGTTGTCAGATCCATCAAAGAAAAAAATATTTAATCAAAAGGAAATTAATTAATTGTTTAAATTAATTATAAATAATATGTGATGATTCTACATCTTGGTTCTGGTATTGAATCATCAATTATTATTTTATTAAATTCCATTGATCATTGTATTTATCATCATGTAAATCTCAAAATCAATGATTATGAAACAAATCTGATTTGGGAGTGCCCCATCTGGCACTTCCTTTGTGCCAAGAACTTTTTCATACCTATTCACTATGACCACTTCCATTGAAAATACCAAAAAATTACTATAAACTTTCAAACTTATTTGTAATAGGAAGACTCTTCCATTTCTACTATGGTCTTTTCTTCTCCATTGCTTTGCTTCCCCTTGATCTAGGATTCCTTTGATTTTCTAATACTGTCATATTAAACCAACAATTAAATTACATGTTCCTGAATCTTTCATAGAACCAACAGTATCCACAAATATTGATATTTTATTTTAAATTATAGTCCGGTAAGATTGACATGCTTGTTTTCTTTAGGATTGTTTGTTCTTCAATTCGGTTTCCATATAGGAACATCTTATTTTACCCTTTTCTTTCTTCTCTATGTATATAGTGGTAAACACCTCATTACATTTATTCATACACTTTATCATAGATTTTTATTTTTAACCTACACTGTTCAAAGAATCAAAATTGGTAAAAAAACATTATTAAGAGAGATGGATGGTACATTTTTATTAGGTACTTCTTAAGATTGATCATTAAATGGTTTCAATCTATTATTTCCACTATATTAAGGTCTTTTAGTATAATAATCCTCCTTATAAGTTTATATGTTTGTGTCTCTTGAAGTAATATCTTCTCTTTCATCTTGTTTTGATGACTTAACTTGAGTATTTTTATAATTTACCAATTTTACTTCAAGATCAAGACATTTTATATTTTGGATTCTTTTCTCATCCACCACTACCTTTAATCTATCGTCACATTCTTTCATGATCATTATAACTTCCACATCATGATTTGTATATTTATCTTGTAGTAAGGTGTCAAGATCTATGATCTTGTTTTCTTTGATCTCAAGTTAATAATTCTTGACATCAATAATAGCCTTATTATTTTACTTTAATGTATGGAACTTTACTTCAAATTATTTAAAGGAAACCTACTTCTCATGAATTATATTTAGGCACTAATCTTAAAAACTATAGAACCTTTATTTAATTTTAACATTATATTCTTCTTTGGCTCCAATTTTCTTGGATATATTAATATTGTCTTGAATAATTTCTTCAAGATTTTTCTCTAGGTTTTCTAATTCTTATTAAAGATCTTGTACTCTATAACTTAATTCCATTAAATTTTTTAGTGAGATCAACACATTTTATAACACTTTCTTCCAATAAACTATAAATTTTATAATCTTCTTCTTATATATGGGTGATCTCTTCTTGTAAGGTCTTCCTCCAAACTTTATAAGTGTCATTGTATAAGAAATGATCTTCACCACTTGTTCTTGGTTCTTTTGTTAAAAAATCTTGGAAAAAACATATCTAATATATCTTTATCATCATATGAGGTAGGACTATTGTCTATTTATTTGGTAGTAGATTATACTAACAAATCATCTACTCCCATACATGAATTTTCTTTCTCATAAATAATGAATTGGGAAATTGATTCATCGTCCTCTTTGCACAAGAAGGATGTTTTATTCATCTTTCTCAATTCATTATTTCTTATATTCTTCAAAGTCTTGGTTGAGATAAAATTCTGATCTATAGTAGATACAAATCCTTTAAGTTTTTACTCTATTCTAAATTGAGAAGAGAAATAAAATCATCAACAAGCTTCAAATAAGAGAATCCAAATAGACGTGTGACATGTCACTCTGATACAAATTGTTAGGATCTCTTTGGGATTATCACACTAAGGGGGGTAAATTATTGTGGTATGATTGTTTATCACTTCAAAACTTTTAACCCCTTTGTATACATATATCACTTATTCAGTGAATGGTTCTCTTTTCTTCTTCACATGTATTTATGAAGCAAGCACATAAAACAATAAAGCACATGGAACACTAGGATTTGTTAATGAGGTTCACCACCAACGTGGTTGACAATGTCCCCAGGGTACAATGGTTATAATACAACTCAAACACATTTTCCCTTTTATTATCAAGAAAATTACATGCAAGGGTATGACATTGAACCTATTATCCTAGAACCATCTAGGTACAATGAAAGATTAAACATTAAATCACAAGGTTACAGGATACTAGTTTATCCCTCCTGAAGTAATCATTAATGTAATATAAGTCTTATTCTCTATAATTCAATGAATCTGATCAGCTTTCTCTATATGCAGCAACCTATTGGGTTGTCTCTAACTCACAACAATCAAAGGGTTGTCTCAAATGTTAAACAACCAAAATGGCTTCCCATTCTTCTTCTTCTGACTAAATAATATCAATATGATGTAGATTTAATATCTAGGAATTCTTTGATACACAATATCAACAATTATAATTTTATCAGTTCTTTAATCTTCTTGGTATATAAAATGTTTATGAAACTAAATCACACTACACTTTTGATATTATTTTTATTCAAGATCAAACTTTCACAAACTCGGTCTCTTACACATAACCATTTTTTCCTTATTATTATTTTACGTTCTTATCAAGTTCTCAAATCATTTATATGAGTTATATACACTCATGAATGTATGCACTACCTTCTTCACCCAAACCTGAATAGGTATATGATGTTAATTGTTTGAGTTATTCTTAATTTACTTCATGTGAGAATAGTCCATGGGATATAATCCTTCACATAAACCAATCAAAAAACTATATTTACAAAATCAATATATGATTCATGGGATCTAGATATAATTCTTCCTTCATGTATATAGATTGAGATAGTATATATATTTTTCACGTAACCCTAAAGTGTTCTTAGAATATGCAAGAGTATGCAGTTATTTATTAATGAAAATGATTGTGTGGAACCTCTTCTTTGTGTATTTGAGTGTATTATGGAACTTCTTCATGCTAACGAGTGAACAAAACTTCTACTTCATGAAGTCTTGTGTCTCACAGTGTCTCTTTTTTTCATGATAAAAAAATGAGAGCTCTCCAAGAATAATCAAGCACTCTCGGTCTCAGGTAATCTCATTTTATAGGTGTGGTTCACTGGCTTTACCTCATGTATTCATCGAATTAAATCATGAGTCTCATGCCATGTTTGATATTAGTGGCGAGGCGCATATTATTTTAATATCACTGAATCTTTTGGTATATTAAACTTTTCAAATATGGGCTTCCATCACATGATGCCAAAAATCATGGTATCTTCATAAAGTTGTATTATTCCTTCATGAGTTCAAACTCACATTAATGTGATCATATTACATGCATCAACTCATGCATAAACATATCTCAGTTAATTGAATGGCCTTATAAAACACTAATTCATCCTCAAATAGTCAGCCATTATTTGAATAAACAATTTCAAACACATAGAAACAATAATGCATGGTGATATGTATGGTGCTTGATGTCTCAATATGATGAGATCTCAACACTATTGAGCTTAGTTTGACTACTGAAGAGGAACAACATTAACTATCATGAGTTTACTCATATAGAGTTCAATCCCGTCTACATAAGGGTAAGTTGGGTTTAAGGGTAACTAAAGGTTGATAACAATGCATAGGATTGATCATATAAATGTGATAAAATATATCAAATTATGCATATTATATCTATATAATTTTAAATGGATAAAAAGTATGTGTTCCTCCACTATCCCACATTTAATATCTCTCCAGTTTAGCTCTTACATGAATTACATTATGTTCCTTCCACATCTTGAGATAGCACCGAGTTTGGAACCTACAACAAAACACACACTTTCCCTTGCATGGATTATTCCACACACTTTCATGATCCCCTATCCATCCTCATTTTTTCTCTATGTGCACCATAAATACACCTGTGCACACCCCTATGGTTGTTATGTGAGACCAATACCTCCTACCCATGCATAGGCCTACAACTGCCATGCCTATCCATGTAGGCTAGATCACTCATGTGGTTGTGCCTAACTCCCATAAGTGAAGGATTGTGCTTGACTTTAAGGGAGGTCATGGTTGGAAAAGTTTTTTTAATAAGGCCCAATACTAAGTGATTTACCATATAGAGAATTTTCAAGACAACAAAAATCCTTCTTCCAAATAATGTTCTTCAAGAAAAATATAAATATATTTTTCATAGAATTTTTACTTCCACTTCTCAAAATAATTCATGCAATAATAAGGATGTTCCATGGATTACTCTAAACATTTATTAAAATAAATTAATATTTTTATGGTCTTCACCATTATAAATGTTGCATAAAATGTGAAATAGTAAAATTTGATGCATATTCTTTTCAATTTTCAAATATTTTTAATTGTTTTCCCGTGAATTTATCCATGATTTTCAATGTTTTAACAAATAATGGTAAATTTAAAGAGATGAATGGAAATGTATTTAAGTGAGGGTTTTTAATGGTTAAAAGTTTTTTGATAAATTTTTAATGTAATTTATTATTATTTTCAATTTATTTTAAACATAGTGGTGAAATTTTATTAAGAGTTAACATTTTTTAGGTACTTTACCAAAAATTAATCCACCTTGGGTCAGCCTTCAACCAAGGTTCACATGCCACTTATGTGGCCTACATGGGGTCCACCCGACCATACAGGACCTAGGAGGGCCATCCGGACAGCTAGGGTAGTGTATGGGGCATCAAGTCGTGCACATGCCCATGGGTGGTGAAATTGCATGGATGCATAGATAGGTCGAAGAGTGCATGGGTCTAAGGGTGGTCAGGACCGCACAGCCATGGGAGGAGAGACTCTCACTGGGAAGGTGTGATTCATGATAGTGAGGGGTGTCGTATGAAACCCCATTGGCTTCATTGTCAAATGAATATTATGATCAGGGTTATAAAGGCTTCATGCTTGAGTGGTGGTTTTTATTGGGACACGAGCATCATCGTGCTCTGTCACGACTCCACCAAGCACCTCCATGTCTGCAACTTCCTCTCAAGTTCCGTCACTCCACCTCTATTCCTGAACCCCTAACATTTCCTGACTACCACTACCACAAAATCAGTTTTTCCCAGCGCCCCCCCCCCTTTATTAGCGCTAACGAAAAAGTGCTGATAAAGGGGGGGGGGTACTTTTATCAGCGCTTTTTTTTAGCGCTGATAAAGCCCCCCCCCCCCTTTATCAGCGCTTTTTTTAGCGCTGATAAAGGGACCCCCTTTATCAGCGCTTGTTTAGTAGCGCTGATAAAGAGGGGGCATTTATCATTGCTTTTTAAAAGCGCTGATAAAGGGTCGACTTCAAAAAAAATTTAAAAAATATATATTAATATATGAATATATAAATATAGTTATATTGATATAAATATAATATATAATTTTTAAATATATTTTAGATAAGTATAAATGTACATTTACACTTAATATACTTAATATATATAATATTTAGTGAAAATGGCTTCTTAAAAAATTAAAAAAATATTTTTAATTAAGAATTTACTAATTATTATGGATTAATAGTCATTTAAAAACAATTTGAAGACAAAAAAAATTAAAAAAATTAAAAAAAGATCCAAATATGTTGAAAACACAACTCAAACTTCAAACGGCCATAACTTTTGATTCGGGTGTCCGTTTGAGCTCTACCACATATCAAATCGAAGCCTGCGATGAGCTCTACATCATTATAATCAAGAAGAACTTCGGTAAACGGTTTTTTGAGGCCAAAAGAGGCCCAAAAGGCCTCCAAATCTGAGTTTTTAGTCGAGGTACCCCGATTTTTTAACATTTTGTGGATTTTCAGCGTCATTTAAGGGGGTATTATTGGATTTTTTTGGTGGGGAATGAATTTATTTCAAGGTATTGCATTAATATTGATATTATGTCTTTGAAATTTTATCGTTTTTTATAATTCAATGTTATTTATAATCAAATATATAACAATATATACGTATTTTTTATATATTCACACATGAAAATTAATTATAAATATAAATAATAAAATATATTTACATATAAAATATATTAGCTTTATCTAAATAATAACTAATATCCATTTTATTTAAAATACAAATATATGAATATTTATATACCTATATATTAATCTAACTATATATAAATATATTAATCTATCTATATATATATATTAATATAACTACATATATATTAATATTACTATAAATATATATATTAATATCACTATATATATATTAATATCATTATAAATATATATATTCATATAACTATATATATATATTAATATAAATATATATTACTATACGAATAAATATATCTATATATATATATAAATAGAGATATATATTAATATAACTATATATATATATATATTAATATAACTATATATATCAATTAATATAAATATATATTACTATATGAATAAATATAACTAAATTTATATATATATATATAAATAGATATATATATTAATATAACTATATATATATATATATTAATATAACTATATATATTAATATAACTATATATATATTAATATAACTATATATATATATTAATATATATATATATATATATTAATATAACTATATATATTAATATAACTATATATATTAATATAACTATATATGTATATATTAATATAACTATATATAAATATATATATTAATATAACTATATATATATATTAATATAACTATATATATTAATATAACTATATATATATTAATATAACTATATATATATTAATATAACTATATATATATTAATATAAATCTATATGTATATATTAATATAACTATATATATTAATATAACTATATATATATTAATATAACTATATATATTAATATAACTATATATATATATTAATATAACTATATATATTAATATAAATATATATTACTATATGAATAAATATAACTATATATATATATATAATGAAATGGTAAACAAATCAAAATAGAGTAGTGGTAAGGGCTTAGGCGCGCAGGGGGGAGGTCTCAAGTTCAAAAGCTGTTGGAGGCAGAGGCGTGCGCATGGGGGTGGATGTGGGGGGATAGCACTGATAAAGGGTGGAGGGGGTGCGTGCAGGGCGCTGGAGGGGTTGGAAAGTGCTATTAAAAGTGGGGCTAAAGCGCTATTAAAAGGCCCCCCGGATTGGCATGATTTTTTTAATTTTTTTAAATGTTTTTAATTTTTTTTTATTTTTTTAACTTTTATCAGTGCTTTTTTAAAAGTGCTGATAAAAAGGTCCTTTATCAGTGCTAAAACGAAAGCGCTGATAAAGGAAGCGCTGATATAGGACCCCTTTATCAGTGCTTTTTTTGAGCGCTGATAAAGGGGTCCTATATCAGCCTGCCACCACTGCAAAACACCACTCTACCGCAGATCTATCACTGCTCCACCGCTTGGCATCATTAGCCACCACCGAAGCATGAGACCTCCATTGTCGCACCTCCCTAAGATCATCTCGAGCTCCCTTCATCACTACCAATCCCCCTACACCACCTCTACTACTCTTCAACCACCATAACGACCATTTGAGGCTCCTATGGCCACTATGAAGGTCATAAGGGAATAAAAGTATGTTCCCACTGCTGCTATGTTATGGCTCTCCACCATGAACCCACCTTCCACTACATGACATCACCATCACCGATCTTGTCAACCAAGGCAGCTGCTATCACCATGATCCACTAGAGAACCAGCATGCTTGCACCCTAAAAAGCTTAAGCTCCATCTCAGAGCCATTTCCATCACTGGGGGATGTCTTAGCTCACCTTGGAATACTCCCCCAATCACCCTGAACCACCTCATCACCTTGGATAGACCCATTTCAATAAATGTGAACCACCTCTAGCCATTATGAAGGACATAGGAGGAGAGGAGCATCGCCCGCCATTACTGTCGCTCCCATGTGAGCTGACTTCCTGCCACGCATGTACCATCCTTTCCCCTACATCAAAGTGCGGCATGAGCTATGCACCCCATGCACAAATCAAAGGGATTCCATGAAAATACCTTATTCCATGTGGACTCCTTTCATAAAAAAATTTAAAAATCCTCCATCTTTGAGTGTTTCACATATCACACCCATGGTGGGTGTGATTTCAAAGGGATGAGCCCCCAATTCTTAGGGGGGCTTTGAAGAAGGGAGCGGCCATGGCCCCTCCCTTACTACCTATATAAGGGAGATTTCACCCCACTCAAAAGATATAAATCACCCATAGAGAGACACCACTAGAGAGAAGATAAATAATCCACAACATAGGAGGAGTTCCCCCACACATCCAATTCTCTGGAGGAGGAGCCTCATGCTGGACCAAGAGGGAAGAAAGCTGCCACCCCCCCCCCTTCTTTTCTTCTTTCCACTTATTTTTTTACCTTCATGATGGCCCATTATACTTCTTCTTCTTTTTCAATGACCCTCCTTCATGGAGGGGTATAATCCCTTATGATTGGGTGAAGGGAAGGGAGACCCCATTTTATGATGATTGAGTTTTGAATTACTTAATCAAAAATTATTTTATTTTTAATTAAATGGGTTTCAATTTAGTAAATTTGAATTTAAATTAAATATTATTCTGTTTTATTTAATTCTTAAAAATAAAATTTCTTTGATTTAAAATTTTAATCTCTATTTTTTTTATTTTGGAATGTTCCAATTGGTTGATCTTAAAAAAATCAAGTAGAGGGATGATTTAGTTATTATTAAACATGTGAGGAAAAAAATATAGATTGATTTAAATATTTTGGGAGTATCAATACCATATTTGGTATTTCCTAAATAATTTAAAGGACCATTGTAATTTCCACACTGTGATAAATTAAAATCAAAGGTGAGTGATAGAAATTATTTTTACTCTATTCACAAAATTATTTTCAATAAAATTTAAAATATTCATTTTAAACCCTTGATATAATTTAAAAAGGTGGAAACCTAACCTAAATCCAATCACTTCTCTCTCATTTGAATTTTACCAATCCCAATTCTCTTGTTTTCTAGTATTTGTAATATTGTTATTTGATTTACTTTTTCACAAGTGAAAAATATATATATAAACACTTCTCTCTAGAGATGACTTTTAGTTACCACTATACTAAACCCCACATAAAATTAAATTACTTTTTCCACACCCTATAATAGGTGTGCATCAAAACTGGTGCCACTACTGGGGAGTAAGTTTTAATATGACCCCTAAAAATTTTCATTACTAGGACCTCTAACAATGAACAACTTGATTTTGAACTTGATATAGAAATAACTTTGTTAACTAGTATTAGAAGTCTTAATCTGGAAAAAAAAAGTGAAGAAATAAATTTTAAAGGATTAAGTATTCATTCTAAATCACCAATAATGGAAATTAATCCACAATAAGCCTTAAGGGGCCTTTGTGCCCCCACAATTTTTCAACCAACAAAATATTTCAACCATGCCTTCACAATAAAATGATTTTGAGTTATGTGTGAACATGATTCCTATGCTACCTAAATTTCACGGCCTTATAGGTGAAGATCAAAATCAATACATTCAAGAATTTAGATATGTTTATTCAAGTTTCAGTCTAGTAGGAGTAGCTAAAGAGCAAGTCAAGTTGAAGGCATTCCCCTTTTCACTTGAGGGAGTAGCTAAGGAGTGATTGTATAGATTACAACCTGGAGATATCCATGACTGGGATGATATCCAACAAAGGTTCATGCAGAGATTCTTCCCAACCTCCAGAAGCATAGAAATTATAAAGGATATATAAGTCATTCAGAAAACTACTGGTGAGACTCTTTATGAGTACTAGGAATGATTCAAGAATCTTTGTGAAAGTTGCCTACATCAAATAGTGGAAGATCACCACTTCCGAGTCTTCTTCTACCAAGGATTTTTGGAAAATGATAGGAACCTTTTGGATGAATCCTTCAGGGGATCATTTATTGAAAAATAACTAGCAGAATACTAAAATCTCATTGAGAAGATAGCTCATAATTCACAATAATTCAGAATAAGAGGCACTGGTACAAGGTATTCATGAGGTAAGGACTTCTAACTCATCACTTCTCCTTGAAACCAAAATTGAAGAATTAAAAATCCTGGTGAGACAAATGGTTGTAAAACATGTAAATGAGAAACCATATTCACTGTAGGTATATAGATTTTTTTCATCACCTAATCATTACACTGATCAATGTGCTAAGATACAGGGTATAGAGAGTTTTTCAGTCACATTCTATCAAAGTTAATTTCCATAAAATCAATAATGGAGAGAAGGGAAATCCCAACAAGTATTCTGAGGTAAATAAAACCAATCCAAACCCCTTTTTTATAATCATCCTCCATTTCAATAGTAATATAAAACCCCAGAACCATTCCAATAATCTTACAAGCATCCCTTCCGGTAATAATAATCCTGTCAACCACCGCCTTTTCAATAAAAAACTTTTTAGCAGCCATCAACCAGTGCAACAATAAATGAGAACCAAAAACTATAATTTAAGGTTAAGGAGTTAAAAGAAAATTTTAAAGATTTATCCAACTAGTTAAAGTCTATTTTGGATATTTTAACCAAAACTCTAGGAAAGATTCTTGCCCATACAGTCCCAAATCCCAAAGAGAATGTCAGTGCAATTATGACTCAAAGAGGAAAAGAGCTTCCACCACCATAACCAATTAAGTTTGATGGTTCTAAACAAAAACCTAAAGATCAACCCATCCACCCAAAAGAGAGGCCATAAAAACAAGTACAAATTCTATAAAGGGAGAAAAAATACAATAAGACACTATTCCCTTCTGTGTTAACTCAATCAACTAAGGTTGAAGATGAGAAACTTCAAAAAGAGATCCGGGAAACCCTCTGGAAATTTGAAATCAATATTCCTTTACTATAGTAAATATTCTAAATCCAAAAATATGAAAAGTTTCTCAAAAAATATGTACTAATAGAAATAATCATGATGGGGATGAAAGAATCAGCTTTGGAAGGAGTGTCTCAGCCATGGTCACACCACCATTGCCCAAAAAATATCAAGATACTGAGACTTTTTCTATACCCTGTACTACGAGTTTTTTAAATTTTATGATGCTTTTTGTGAACTTGGTGGATCAATTAATTTCATGTCTAAATCTTCCTCAAAACTTTGAAAATAGGTGAACTGAAGCCCACAAGAGTGTTTTTTCAACTAGAAAATAATTCCATTATTTTTCCAGTTGGAGTTTGAAGGATATTCTAGTAGGAGTTGAAGGAATAATTTTTTCATCAGACTTTTATGTACTCACTAGGGAGGAAGATAGTGTGCTAGGGAATTCACCCATTATCTTGGGATGACCATTCTTGTAAACACCCAAAAAATCATTAATTTTCATTAAGGAAGCCTGACCAGAAGCTAAGAGACGGCATGGTGAACTTCAATGTTCTTAACTCCAAAATGAACCCTTAAAGAAATCACTCCCTCTTTGAAATTTTCTATGAATAAGGTATTGATCCGATTTAATATTCAGGTATTATTCGATAATTCTTAGTTTTAGGAGATCACCTTGCTATGTAAAACACTAGGGAATTAGAGAGTACTCAAAAATCTAAAAATTCTTCCTTTAAACCTTAAAAATAAATCACCTCTGAAATCTTTGATAATTTTCTAGAAGAAACTAATATAATACCCTTTACCATTGAAATTAAATTTTTTGAAATAGGAAATATGAATTCATTCTCATCAATATAACAACCCCCAAATCTTGAATTAAAAACCCTCCCATGTGATTTAAAATATGTGTATCTTTCGAAGGGATAAAAGTTTCTAGTGATCATTTCAAATAAACTTTCTAGAACCCAAATAAAACATTGATTGAATATATAAAAAGAAATGCTTGAGCTCTAGGATAGTCTACGAGATATACCCGAAATCAAACCCAAAGTCTTCTCATATAGAATATTTTTAGAATAGAAATCTTGACCTATTAGAAAGCCCCAGAGAAGACTTAACCCCACCATCATGGAAGTTGTAAAAAAAATTTAAAACTTTTGGTAGCCAACATCATTTACCCAATTTCAAAATCCCAATGGGTCAACCCCATCCATGTGGTTCCTAAGAAAATAGTTTTGATCATTTTTAAAAATGAGAATAATGAATTAATTCCTATGAGAGTCCAAAATAGTTGAAGAGTATGAATTGATTATAGAAGGTTGAACCAATTCATCCAAAAAGATCACTTCCCAATCTCATTTATTGATCAAATGATAGAAAGCCTAGTAGGTAAGACAAATTACTTCTTTTTCAATGGTTTTATGGTTATTTTCAGGTCTTTATTACCCTATAGGACAAAGATAAGATAACCTTCACCTGTCTTTTCAAAACCTTTTCTTTCAAAATGATTCCTTTCAGATTTTTCAATGCCCTAATAACAATTAATCGATGTATGGTAATCATTTTCTCTAATCACATTGAGGAATTCCTGGAATTGTTTCTTAATGACTTCAATATTTTTATAAATTCCTTTTATCATTTTTTTGGAAATATTGATAATTTTTTGAAAACATGCATAGAGAAAGATCCTGGTTTTGAACTTTTAAAGGTGTCACTTTATTGTTGAAAAAGGAATAGTACTAGGACATATCATTTCACAAAAAGGCATTGAGGTGGATAAACCTAAAATTGAAGTGATCAATTATTTTCTATACCCCAACTATATGAGACACATCATATCATTTCTGGGTCATGTGGGATTTTAAAGAAGATTCATCAAGGATTTTAGTAAGATTTCTCTTTCACTTTCAATATTTTTATTAAAAGAGGCTGATTTTGTTTTTAATGATAATTTCAGGGAAGAATTTTATGAGATAAAATATAATTTTCTTACCCCACCAATAATACAGCCACCAAATTGGTAACATCCATTTGAGTTAATTTTTGATTTATCAAACCAAGATGTAGGAGAAGTTGTTTCACAAAGAATTGAAGGAAAACACAAAGTCATAACCTATGCTTCAAGAACCCTGGATGCCACTCAGATAAATTACAAAACCACTTATAAGGATTTTCTTTTTGTTGTATTTGGATTAGATAAATTTAGGTCATATTTACTTGGAACTAATGGAGTTTTCTTTTCTAATCATACAACACTTAGGTACTTGATGAAGATGGTCAATGCCGAACCAAGGATGGTAAGATAGATACTACTCTTTCAGGAGTTTAATCAAGAGATTAAAGAAAAAAAGGGAGATGAAAACCAAGTGGCATATCACCTCAGTATGCAACCCAATAATGCAGGAATAGAAATTCTAGAGTTGATCCCTGTTGGGAAAAAATCCCTCAAGGTATCATTGAAGCATTTTTGAGGTGATTGTGTTTGTTGACAAAGTGGACATCTGAGTGGTGATTGTTGACAAAGCAAAACAATGACATACAAATTTGTTGACAAAGAGGATTTCATGATGGAATGTCGAGTTCAAGAGCTGAGATCAACGATCCATGTTTGATTCAAGAACGTCGAGAAAAGGAATGGATGATCTAGAGGCGGTACAAAAGAACAGATACAAGGTGGTGTCATTTTCCAGTGTTTGCCAAATTTTTGGGCCTGAAAATCAACAAATAAAGAAAAGTGTTTTTGGAAAAAGGACTTGCGCGTCGAGGACTTAGAGTATAGGAAACTTGTGCGCCATATTTTTTTCAAGATCAGAATATCAAAATATGGCTAAGGGAAAACGTTCGCGCAAGTTTGGGAGTTGGTCGCGCAAGTGTCTAAATGACAGGGGACTTGCGCGCCGAAACTAGGCCGCGCAGGTGACTTGCGTGCCGTCGCGCAGGGTGGTCAGATTGCCTATAAATACTGGACCACCCCTCCTCATTCTTATCGGAGTTCAACACTTTGAGAAATCAGAGCTCCCGTCGCGTAGGTGTGGTGGTCGCGCAAGTGGTGAGTGTGGGTCGCGTAAGTGAAGTTGCGCGCCGGTGGTTGAAGTTGGGCGCCAGTGTTAGAAGTTGTGCGCCAGTTGGTTTTTGCGCGCCAATATTGATTTGGGTGTAAAAGGAAGAGAGTCGCGCAAGTTTGGAGTTGGGGAAGATTGTGTCGCGCAAGTGTCTGAGGTGAACTTGCGCGCCCGTTGTGACTTGCGCGCCGATACTTGCGTGCCGATATTGACTTGCGCGCCAAGTAAGGTTTTGTTCCAGCGGTGATTCTCGGACTACGTGGAAGCTGGTACATTTCCCGATACCTTCGGTGCAAAGAGATATTCATCTACGGGTGAAAGTTGTACTTCAACAGAGCATCTACACACAGAGGAAGATGCATTCATTCATGGAAATGAAGAGACCTACAGGTCAATAAACTGTGAGTGGATTCCCTTCCAGAGTAGTGAGCTTAGGAAGAGAAAGAAGGTGATCCCCTCCACCGACAGTGAGCCAGAGAGAGAGAAATAGGGAGTGACCCTTGGGAAAGCAGTGAGCTAACCCTAAACTTGTAAAAGCAGTGAGCCTGGGCTTAGAAGTGATCTAGCCCGAACTTTGTATCCACATCTAGTGAAGAATAGTGGAATTTGGTACGACCGGCAACTTGTCGGGGTATGCTCCTTGGACATAGCCCAGTGAGGGTGAACCAAGTAAAAATCTATGTGTCTATCTGTTTGCTTCCCTGCATTGCATTGAAAGCATCATCATTAGATAAAGAAGTAAATAAGTGATCATAGTTTACACACAAGAGCAAAAAAATGACCCTTATAATAAAGAGGTCAAGATCCAGTAGGGTAGGAAGAACGTTGAAAAAGAATATCCATACCCTGATTCACCCCCCTCTCAGGGTATATAGGCCCCTATTGGTCCTAACAATTGGTATCAGAGGGAAGGTTTCTTTTATCAGATTTGTTTGCTTCGACTTGGTATAGTCGATCTGTGTGGTTGAAGATACAATTTTCTCTTATCTCAATCTTCCATGGGAAAAGGAAAATCATCAAAGAAGAATCAGAAGTCAGGTAATTTCCCTTAGTGTAGAAGTGTTTTTGGAAAAAGTGTGATTCAACTAAAAGAATCAAACAGCTTACTGATGGAGGGTCTGGATAAATCTGATAGGGAAAAGATTGATTCACTCAATCATGATGTTGGAATGAGTGAAGTACATTTGAATCAGAGTGATGCTGAAACAGTAGAAGAAATTGAAGGAAGAATAGATATGCGTGCTGAGTTAGAGGCTGCTCTTGAGGAGATAGATATTTGGAGAGCAAAAACAAAGAAATCTAACAAAGTTGTTCATGATGCCAAACTCTATATGCAGCAGCAGGAAGAAGAGAAGTTTGAGTTGATGGATGAAATTGAGAAACTCAAGTTATCAACACAAGAGAACTCAGAATCGTTCAGTGAGTATAAACTTAATATTGAAGAACCTGATATTCCAAGTTACGTTGGAAACACCGATGAAATTAAGTCTAAAGACATTCGGATCCAAGCACTGGAAATTGAGGTCAACAAGCTAAGAGGCTTAAATCAAAGGCTTATTGATGTGGCAACTGACCTAAAAGATAAGAATGATTCTCAGGGTGAAGAACTACAAAAGATGGCTAAAATGAAAGGAAAACAGAAGGCTAGTGATTATGAAGAGAATCAAAAGTCAGATGAAGTTCAGAATCTGAAATCTAGAAATGATGATCAAGCAACCCAGTTGTCTGAGATAGTTCAGAAGAATCAAATGATACAACAAGAGAATGTATGTTGTTCAGATTCTGTTGAAGAAGAAAGATTAAAAGTGAAGGAGAAAAGTGACATGGTGGAAAATCTTACACAGGAACTAGAAGATGAGATTAATAGAGGAAAGAATCTTAGAAGAGAACTCAATGCCCAAATTGAATCAAGGGATATGAAGATTCAAAAGTTGGAAGAAGATCTAGAATCAATAAAGAAGGAATTGGAGAAATCCAATGCTAAAGGAAAGACCAAAATGAAGGATGCCTTACACTTGCTATTTGATCATCCTTCAATAAGTGATGATAAAATGAAGAACAGATATGCTATTTCAGAAGAGAAACAACAGAATATTTTCTCAGCTCAAAGACCAGCAAGTTTCGGAAAATATGGTATTGGATTTGATGAATCCCCTCCCATGCATGATAGAAAGAGAGCAGTGAATAGTTCTAGAAGTAGAGAAAACCTTGCAGGTGCTGGAGATAGACCTAAAAGGGCTTTTACAGGAAGAAATGATAGCATGTGCTATTTCTGCGGGATTCACGGCCACACATCAAGCTTCTGTCCAGATGCTCTGGAATACATTTCAGGCTATGAAAATATGAACTTTGATAAATCTGAGGATAAGAAGAAGAATCATGGTAAATCAGAGAAAAAAGTATCTCATAGGAAAGCATTCATAAGATGCTATTACTGTGGAAGAATGGGACACACCATGAATATGTGTCAGGAAGCTCAAGAGCTCAATGTCAGTGGAAGAACTCAAGCTACATCAACATCTTGGCTAAGAGATTATGAAATGAGGTATGCCTTTGATGGAAATTGTTTTATATGTTCTAATTATGGGCATTTGGCAATACATTGCAACAAGAAGAAAGCAATAAATGAAAAGGGACTCGAAAGGAGATTCTCATCCCCAGTGATGCATAATGAGAAATTCTACACGGGGAGACAATGTGGTAAGTTTGAGAATATACTTAGAGCCTCAGGGGAATCATATAGAGTTGAACGAAAGGTGTATCAGTCACCTCCTCTATCACACGCACAACTGCCCCCTAAGAAAGAACATGAACAAATCTGGAAGAAAAGGGGAGGAAAAGCTACAGCTGTGAGTAAGAAGAATGGATGTTCAGTGGAGGACCCACCACCAATGAAAAATAGGGTGGTGACCCAGACATCTGATAAAAGAAAGATGAACAAAGAACGTATTGAAAAATTCGCATGTCGTGTTTCACAGAGAAAAGTGGAGGAAGGTGCAAGATCCTTGCAATGGTGGAAGAAGCAAGGGAAGATGGAAAGAAAAGAGATTCCTACTCAGAGAAATAATCGAGGAAAATGGAATTTTGGTGGAACATCAAAGAAGGAAATGTGTACTGGTGGGTTTAAACCCCAAATGGTGAGAAAGTACAAGCCTGCAGAATTTACATATCAGAAAAAGGCTCAGCATGTGGGTAATGAATGCTTAGTCATATGGCCAGAGCAGTTAAAGTTGGCTAGACAGCTAGAAGAAGCAAGGAAAGAGTGTGATGCTCTTCAGGAAAGAATCAAATGGTTGACCCATCAGGATCAACCACAATCCTCATCTTGAGGAGTCTAGAAGAAACCCATCTCCCTATGTATATAAATACAATTAACTGATGATTCATGTGTTTCAGGTTTTAGGGAGATATGATCAAAGGGGAAGTGGCATCTAAAGATTCAAAGTGGAGATGTGATATGATTCAGTGTTTTGATTGACTCAAATCAGGTATCAAAGTTGATGATGAAAGGGAGCAACATAGCACTACAGGAAGTGATTGTGTTGTTGACTTTGTCTCTTGTTTCCTACACTGAGTGCCAACTCAGTAGGCTTAGAGATTTTGTTAATGGCTCAATTCCGATTAGAATATGAGAATAAATGATGCATGAGGAAAAGAATGGTTATGGGTATATACAGTTGGTCCTAACAGATGGAAGAGTTGCATAACACAGGGGGAGCATTCTGTATCCTAATTAGATGCAAGATCACAGTGTGATAGGAAGGATGAATGTTTATTTTCATGAAGAATGATTGGGGGCCAAGTAGTAACACACAAGATTTCATGATTATCTATTATGTTCCAACAATGTGGTATCAGCTAACTGCTTTCAGGATACCAAGAAGCTGCGAGAGAAAAATCAAAAGTGTGTCAACAAAAATTTGAGAGAATATGTTCAAAGAAATGACATCATTGAACAATGACACAGTGAAAAGTTTTCTATTAAAAGTGAATAAGTGGTAAGAGACTTAGGGAGAGCAGAAGTGGTTGAAGATGATTCAGAATAGGATACTGATGATGAGTATGAGGAAGTAAAATTATTATCTTCACAAAAGACAAAGAGTCGAGCTGAAATTGAAATGCTGAATATCATCAGTGATCAGTGAGCTCCAGTTCAGACAAGAAGAATGAATGAAGAGCTAAATCAGATTGAGAAGAATCAGACGTGGGAGATTGTTTTGAGGCTAGCTGATAAGGATGTCATCGTGACTAAATGGGTATTTTTAAAGAATATGACTGAAGATGGCATAGTGATTCGGAACACAGCATAGCTAGTGTGCAAAGGATACTCCCAGAAAGAAGATATTGAAGCTGATGAGACATTTGTATTGGTTGCAATGCTGGAGACAATGAAATTATTCCTAACCATTTTAGTACAATAGAAGTTCAAAGTGTTTCAGATGGATGTCAAATCAGCATTCTTGAATGGAATTCTAGAGGAAGAAGTGTATGTCAAGCAGAAAGATGGTTTTCTTATTCATGAGGATGAGAACAAGGTTTGTTTGCCGAAGAAGGCGTTATATGGGCTGAAACAAGCACTGAGAGCATGGTACTCAAGGCTCGATCAGTATTTGAAGAAGCTTGGTTTTTATCATGATGGATTTGATTACAATCTCTATTTCAACAACAATAGTAATCAAAGGATGATGAGGATGGTCTATGAAGAAGACATAATATTTGGCGGATCAGATGAAGCATAGTGAAAACATTTTTCTAAATCCATGAAACATGAGTTCCAAATGTCTATGATTAGTGAGATGATGTTTTTCCTTGGTCTACAGGTGACACAGGGAAGGAATAGAACATTAATTTCTCAATCCGAATATGTCAATGGGGTTTTGGAAGGATTTGGAATGGAGAATTCCAAAGAAATGAAGACTCTGGTTGCTACCCAGATGAAATTATCAAAAGATGAGAATGGCAAGGCAGTTAATATCACAGAATATAGGCAAATTATTGGAAGTCGGTTGTACTTGACCGCGACAAGGCCTGATATTGTTTTCGCCACATGCCAAGCAGCGAGATATCAAAGTAATCCCAAGGAAAGTCACATGCTGGCAGTGAAAATAATACTTTGGTATATCAAGGGCACAGTGGACTTTGGACTGACATATAATAACAAGTCTCAGACAGAGTTATTGGGATATACTGATGCAGACTGGGCCGGTTCAGCGGATGATAGGAAATCAACATCTGGAGGTGAATTTTATCTTGGCGGACTATGTATTTCTTGGTTGATCAAGAAGCAGGATTGCATTTCATTAAGCACCGCAGAAGCTGAGTATATTGCAGACACTCAAGCAAGCACACAGTTATTGTGGATGAAGCAGCAGCTTGAAGATATGGGAGTTGAAGTGAAGTTTCCGATCAGAATTCAGTGTGACAACTCAAGTGCTATAAATCTTAGCAAAAATCTCGTCCATCATTCAAGGAAAAAGCACATTGAGATCAAGTATCATTTCATCAAAGAGAAGGTTGAGCAGGGAATCGTGAAGTTGGAGTATGTGCCTACAGAGCTACAGGTTTCAGACATTCTGACAAAGGCCTTACCCAAGGAAGCTTTTGAGAGGCATCGACTGGATCTGGGAGTTCAGTCGATTTCCTGCACTTGAAATAGTGTAGATGTGAAACCACCCCCCCCCCCCCCTCTCCCCGAGGTATGATGTTTTTTCCTAATGTGCTGATTTGTTCTCTACTCTCTTATAGACTACAAATGAGTGACCTTTGGGTTCGTTGAAAAAGGGGGAGAAAATAGTGTGTGTTCAAGGGGGAGATAATGGGGATATTTGATAAATCATGAATGATATGGGGAGAAGCTGACAGGTGGAGTAGCCAGATAGGGGGAGTTGAAGCTAGTTGAACGTGCTTAGCTAGAGCTTAGCTTGGACGACATAGCCAATAGGGCTAAAGAGGTTTTTTGAAGCTGATACGAGTTGGAGCTATGAGCAGAAAGGGGGAGAGTATTAAATCTAACGATGCTATAAGTGATCGATCAAAGAATAGATATCACGACAGCTGAGGATCGTGATAAAAGCAGAAGAGTGGTGTTGGAAAGTGGTACGAATATTTCCAAACCAAACATTGGTCTTCCAACAAGCCCATCAACAATTTTTATCAGTTTAGTACAAATTGGTATCAGTTTGGTGTCAAAAGTGGATGTCAGAGATGAAGTGATTCATTGATGAACTTTTCATTTACTCTTGTTTCTCACGTCGAGCATTGCTCATGTGGGCTTAGAGTATGTGTTGAGTAAATCATTGATCGCTATCAGAATCGCAATGAGGCAAATGGTGGCCGAAGAATCAACGACGTATCTTATTATGGAAGAGTTGTCAACAAACCCAAAGGGGGAGATTGTTGAGCAAAAATACCTCAAGGTATCATTGAAGAATTTTTGAGGTGATTATGTTTGTTGACAAAGTGGACATCTGAGTGGTGATTGTTGACAAAGCAAAACAATGACATACAAATTTTTTGACAAAGAGGATTTCATGATGGAATGTCGAGTTCAAGAGTTGAGGTCAACGATCCATGTTTGATACAAGAACGTCGATAAAAGGAATGGATGATCTGGAGGCGGTACAAAAGAACAGATACAAGGTGGTGCCGTTTTCCAGTGTTTGCCAAATTTTTGGGCCTGAAAATAGACAAATGAAGAAAAGTGTTTTTGGAAAAAGGACTTACACGCCGAGGACTTGGAGTATAGGAAACTTGCGCGCCATATGTTTTTCAAGATCAGAAGATCAAAATATGGCTAAGGGAAAATGTCCGCGCAAGTTTGAGAGTTGGTCGCGCAAGTGTCTAAATGACAGGGGACTTGCGCGCCGAAACTAGGTCACGCAGGTGACTTGCGCACCGTCGCGCAGGGTGGTCAGATTGCCTATAAATACTGGACCAACCCTCCTCATTCTTATCGGAGTTCAACACTTTGAGAAATCAGAGCTCCCGTCGCGTAGGTGTGGTGGTCGCGCAAGTGGTGAGTGTGGGTCGCGCAAGTGAAGTTGCGCGCCAGTGGTTAAAGTTGGGAGCCAGTGTTAGAAGTTGAGCGCCAGTTGGTTTTTGCGCACCAATATTGATTTGGGCGTAAAAGGAAGAGAGTCGCGCAAGTTTGGAGTTGGGGAAGATTGTGTCGCGCAAGTGTCTGACGTGAACTTGTGCGCCCGTTGTGACTTGCGCGCCGATACTTGCGCGCTGAGATTGACTTGCATGCCAAGTAAGGTTTTGTTCCAGCGGTGATTCTCAGATTGCGTGGAAGCTGGTACGTTGCCCGATACCTTCGGTGCAAAGAGATATTCATCTACGAGTGAATGTTGTACTTCAATATAGCATCTACACACAGAGGAAGATGCATTCATTCATGAAAATGAAGAGACCTACAGGTCTATAAACTGTGAGTGGATTCCCTTCCAGAGTAGTGAGCTTAGGAATAGGAAGAAGGTGATCCTCTCCACCAGCAGTGAGCCAGCGAGAGAGAAATAGGGAGTGACCCTTGGGAAAGTAGTGAGCTGACCCTAAACTTGTAAAGGAAGTGATCCTGGGATTAGAAGTGATCTAGCCTGAACTTTGTATCCACATCTAGTGAAGAATAGTGGAATTTGGTACGACCGGAAATTTGTCGGCGTATGCTCCTTGGACGTAGCCCAGTGAGGGTGAACCAAGTAAAAATCTATGTGTCTATCTGTTTGCTTCCCTGCATTGAATTCAAAGCATCATCATTAGATAAAGAAGTAAAGAAGTGATCATAGTTTACACACAAGAGCAAACAAAGTGACCCTTGTAATAAAGAGGTCAAGATCCAGTGGGGTAGGAATAATGCTGAAAAAGAATATCCATACCCTGATTCACCCCCCCCCCCCCTCTCAGGGTATATAGGCCCCTATTGGTCCTAAAAATCCCAGTCAATAATAACATATCCGGAGAACAAATCTACATCATATAAAGTGAAATACCATGTTATGTTGAGATAGTAAATTATTTGACCACATCTCTGGTACCTTCTTCCCTTAACTCCCATCAAAATAATAAACTCAAAGGTAAATATAGAGTTTATATTTGGGAGGACCCCTTTATATGAGAAATTTACAATGACCAAGTTATAAGAAGATTCTTGTCAAAAAGCGAAATAGAATCTTTTTTTCAATTTTTTCATACCCTTTCTTGTGGAGGCCACTTTGAACCTCAATGAACGGCTAGAAAAGTATTGGAATTTGGAATCTATTGGCCAACCTTATTTAAAGTTGTTCATGATTATTGTAAAAAATGTAAAAAGTGTCAGTTTTCTAGAAACATTTCAAAGAGATAAGAGATTCCCCAAAAAAAGAATCATTTTTTGTGAAATATTTGATGTTTGGGGAATTGATTTTATGGGACTCTTTCCCATGTATTTTAGTAAATCTTATATTTTACTTTTTTTATTATGTTTCTAAATAGGTGGAATAAAAATTCACGAAGACTGATGATGCCAAATTTGTGTGTGATTTTTTCAAGGACAACATCTTTTGTAGGTTTGGATCGCCAAGATATATCATCAGTAACCAAGGGTAACATTTTTTCAATAGAATAATGAAGGCTATTCTTAAAAAAATATGGGGTGCACCACAAAACATTTACACCTTACCATCCCCAAACAGATGGCCAATCTGAAGTGTCTAACTCGGAGCTTAAAGTTATTTTAAGAGAAAACTGTCAAACCAAACTGAAAATATTGGAGCCAAAGACTTGAAGACACTTTATGGGCATACCAGAAATCATACAAGACACTTATAGGTATGGTTCCATACTAGTTGATTTATGGAAGAATTTGTCATCTACTAGTGGAATTTGAGAACCATGCATATTGGGCTGTTAAAAAAGTGAATTGGATTTGGAGAGTGCTAGAAAAGATAGAAAAATTCAGTTACAGGATATTGAAGAAATTAAAAGATAATATTTTGAAAATTCAAGAATTTACAAAGAAAGAACCAGAGTGGAACATGATAAACTGATCCAACCAAAGACCTTTCAACTAAGAGACCAAGTTATACTTTACAATTCCAAACTGAAGTTAATGATATGTAAGCTTTATTATAGGTGGGAAGTCCCTTTTCTTATTAATAATTTCTATCCTTTTGGTTCCATTCAGATCAATAAATAAGAGTTAAGAAACTCATTCACTATAAATGGGAAAAGACTGAAGAAGTTCCATGGATGTTTACCTCAAGAACCGCTAGAGAATCTCAAACTTCTCCAACCCATCTACTAATTTATTCTCGTGAGGTTTGGTCGATCCAACAACATTAAACAAAGTCACTTCTAGGAGACACCCCAAATTTTACTATTTTCTTAGGATTTAGGATTTAGTTACCTCTTACATCACTCCTTTGAGCTTTAATAGAATAATTCTTACACTAGTATAAGTTGTTTTTATTTTCAAGGACTGTCATAGAAGGAAACCAAAAGGCAGCCCCAAAAATTTGAGGAAGAGGACCAAAGATTCATGGGAAAGGTAGTTCACTTTTTATGTTTATCTTTTAAACACCCTACATTTTTTGTCCAATGACATGTTTTGAGATTTAAATTGAAATTGCATGTCCATGCTTTAATTATGATTTACATGACTTATCCAGGAGATATGAGTTTCTTAGGAATCCTATAATGCCATGTTTTAGATTTCAATGTTAATAATATTTAATGAGTAATATGGAGAATTGGATAACTAAAGTGAAGCATGGATATTAAAATGAGGACTCTTGAATTAAGGAAATAAGTTGATTCATGTAAATGAAATTTTCCAACCATTTTACTTGCATTGAATTTCTAAAATTTATTTGAATTTATTTTTTATTATTAATAATTCCTTGAGTGATTGTCCAATATCAAATATCTCATTCCTGAGAGGATTTATGGACCAAGTACTTCCTATTTTATTCTTGAGTATATTTATCAAGTGATCTTGGGACATGTAACCTACTAGAACTTGAATTTGAACTTTCCAAATCTATGACTTCACAAAAACACATTTAAAATTATTGAGCCATCTTTTGATAAACCATTTCTCCTTAAAATTCCATATTTACATCAATCCTTCCTTATCTCATAGAGACTATGAATTACCTTTATAGGAATGAGCCATGTTTTAAGCCATTTTCATCCATTCCTACCATCCTCTTAGTATTTGGATGATATTTTAAAGTTGAAGTGTAGGGGTAAAGGGATTCATGGTGGAAGGTATGATATACATTATAAGGAAGAAGTGTAGGGTTGATATTTGTGGGTGTTATTAAAGGTCTTTGATTCATTCATTATAATTTATTGTTTTTCCTCTCTTTATAAAAAAATGACAAAAAGAGCCAAAAAAATAAAAAAAAATGGGTTGTTATTTGGAAAAACCAAAAATCACCATTATTGGACCTATGATTTGTATCATATGTGGTTAGGTGCTGGATGTTAGGTTTATACTAAGCATAAATTTCAAAAAAAATGATGAAAATGTTCTTTGAAAAAAAAAAGTATAAAAATAGAGAAAATTACAAGAGGGTGCACAAATCAATCACTATGGTTAATTTCATAATGATCTTTACTTTGAGATTTGGGGGAATACTACTACAAACATGGCTTTTATCAGTGCTAGAAAAGGGTGTTAACAATGCTAAAAAAACGTTGTTAATTGAGGTGAAGATAAAGGGGTATCCCTTTTATCAGCGCTTAAAAAAGCGCTGATAAAAGCCCCTTTTATTAGTGCTAAAAACGCTGATAAAAGGGGTCTTTTATCAGTGCTAAAAAAATATTGATAAAAGGGTCATTTATCAGTGCTAAAAAAATAATGGGAAATTTAAATAGATGAATAATGGTATCGCTATTGCTCCAACTCCCTAAGCTCAGATCAGGCTCCCTTCATCACTAACAATCCCCCAGTACCACCTCCACTGCTCTCCAACCACTATAACAGCCATTAAAGGCTCTATCAGCCATTGTGAAGGCTGGAGGAGAAGATCATATCACACCCACTGCTGCTCCACTGCAGCTCTCCACCGCGACCCCACCTGCTGCTACATGCCATCACCGCCACCGCTCCTATAAACTGAGGCATCCTCTACCACCATGATCTACCATATAACCAAAATGGACGCACCCTAAAAGGCTCAAGATCGATCTCAGAGCCACTACCATTACCTGGGGATGCCTCATCTTGCCTCGCCACACTCCCCTTATCATCCTGAAATGCCTCAACACCTCGGACGAACCCCTTGCAACAAATGTGAGCCTCCTCCGACCACTATGAAGGCTGTAGGAGAAGAGGAGTGCCACCCGCCATCACAATCACTCCCATGTAAGCTGATTTCCCTCTACGATGTACCATCCTCGCCCCTGCCTCCATGTGTGGCATGAGCTACACACCCCACACACAAATCGAAGGGATTCCATGTAAATCCCTTGCACTGTTTGGACTCCTTATATGTGGAAATTTAAACACCCATCATCTGTGATTGTTTCAAAAATAACACCTACGGTGGGTGGGATTTCAAAGGGATGATCCCCCAGTTCTTAGGGGGCTTTGAAGAAGGGCGAGGCAGTGACCCCCTCCTTTGATGCCTATATAAGAGGGAGGATGCACCCCAATGAAAAATATATCAAGTGCCCATCGAGATACACCACCGTAGAGAATAGAAAGAGGCCACTACAAAGGAGGAGTACCCCCGCACATCCACTACCCAGGAGGAGGAGCCTCATGCTGGACTAGGAGGGTAGGCAGCTTCCACCCCCTCATTTTCTCCTTTCCACTTATTTTTTCACCTTCATGATGGATCATTATATTCTTCTTCTTTTTCAAAGATCTCCCATGAATGGAGGGGTAGAAACCCTTATGATTAGGTGAAGGAAAGGGGACCCCATTTTGTGATTTTTGAGTTTTGAATTATTTAATCAAAAATTATTTCTTTTTAATTATACTATTTTCAATTTAATAACTTTGAATTTAAATTAAATTAGATTGTGTTTTATTTAATTCTTAAATATTAAATTGATTTTATTGAAAAAATTATTCTCCCTTTTCTTGATTTTGGATTGTTCTAATTGGTTGATCTTAAAAAAATCAAGTAGAGGGATGATTTAGTGATTACTAAACATGTGAGGAAAAAATATATACTAATTTAAATATTTAGGGAATCTCAATTCTAGATTTAGTATTTCTTGAATAATTTAAATAAGTCCCATTGGAATTTTCACACTATGATAAATTTAAATAAAAGGTGAGTAATAGAAACTATTGTTACTCCATTCACTTAATTATTCTTAATAAAAATTAATAGATTCATTTTAAAAACCATGATAGCATTTAAAAAAGGAAAAAACCTAACCTAAATCCAATCACTTCTCTCTCATTTGAATTTCACTAATCCAAATTCTCCGGATTTCTAGTCTTTACAATCTTGTTCTTTGATATAATTTTACACAAGTGACAAATAGATATAAACACTTCTCTCTAGAGTGACTTTTGGTTACCGCTATACTATAACCCTAGGGAAATTAAATTGCTTTTTCTACACCCCATGACAGGTGTGCATAAAAACAAATGTGCACTCTCCTAGTGCAATCATCACATGTCATTAAACTTTAATAAATTTTCCACTATCTTCAGACATAAATTTACTTCATCCAAAATATAAGATTCGACCTTTGAACTTATTGTGGATGGATCTTCTTAAAAAATTCAACTACTTCCAAGATTCTTGATGTAATGCACATAATTTCTTGAGAACTGTAATATTCACACATTGCTAATATTGGGGGCACAAAAACACACTTCCAATCTAGTTTTATTATTCAATTCATATTAAAATTAATTGATCCATTACTTACTGACTTATTGATAAAAAATACAATACATACATAAAGTACGATCATCATCTTTAGTATAAGACATTTAATCATATTCATATTCATTATCCAATGGGGAATATCTATTTCTCAATGCAATTTTATTGGATTGAATTGAATTTATGTGTCTTTGAATTTTATGATAGGTTTAACTTATTCTTGTTTCCCAACAATCAACTAATTTGTTCCCAAAGTTAGAACAATGAAAGAATATACATAGATGTAATTACTTCTATGATATGGTGGATATGGTCTCATTCACAATTTTTGACTTCTAGGGGATTCCCCATTCAAATAGCTTCTTTATTCATTGTAATAATACATGGTGTGACCAAGGTTGCCACAAAACTAATGTTTCATAAGATGAAATATCTTCTCTCCTTCATTCCTCCACATGTACAAAAGATTCATAAAACACTTCATTTGTGGGTAAACCCTTACATCTTGAGAGGTATCTCTAATCCTCTAATTTTATTTAATAGTAGAAACCATTTTTAGCACAACTACTATTTTATTATTTATAGCAAGATCACTAACCTTCAGTTTTCCCTTGTCTTGTTCCATTATGTTTGCAACCTTTGATTCCTCTAACTCATATCCAATATCACTTTATTTACTAATATGGGTCTTTTTCATCCAATGTGTTGTTGACACCTTCTAATCCTCACTTTACTCTTTCTATCAGTTCACCATCTGTGAACCTACTGAAATAAAGTTTTTTAAAAATTTATTAAATTCATTTCTATCTCCAAGTTGTTTCACAGATAAATAATATCTTCTTCTAGAGATTATCCCTTCTCTATTTCATTTTCCATTCACAAATTAAGGTCATCAATCACCTTATTTGTTTCTTCTGTCTTTATCTTGAAGTTCACAACTTCTTATAAATTTACTTGATAGGCTAACTAATAATTCAACTCTTCTTAGTGCTGGTAAATATTTTCTTGGAGATAATCCACATATTCAGAGGATTACCCTATAAATCCATTAATCGATCAATTTTTTTTCTTTGAATATAAATCACTTCGAGAGATCCTTCAAGTTCCACCTTGATATTAGTTGTTCCCTCCAGTGAATCGATAATTTGTTATCCATATTATTTCTTATCAATAGTATCTATCATAGAATCCTCAATATCATATTTTAATTCTATTTCAACTAACTTTAGAAAGTATTCATTAACATTCTCTTCTTTTCTCACAAGGCTCTCTCTCTCTTAAATTTCTTTCAATATGAACTCTTATTTTTAGATGGGAATCTTATTCATGGCTTCTGTAAAACTTCTAGTTTTCTTTCTTCGTAAACAAATCTATGTAGGCATATTGCATCAATGTGCCCACCTTTTTCACATCTAAATCATTCAAGGGTAAAATTTCTTTTGAATATATCTTTTCTTATTTGACTTTTCAAGCCACTATTTAAAGAAGAACCTCTTCCTCATCATCTCCATTTTAATATTTATTGAAATTTAAATTTTCTATAGAATTGAATGTAATTTCCTTACTAGTATGAGTTAGTATGAACTCTAGTTCAATTAGAATTCAATAAGACACAATACTTCTTAAAATTTCATCTATAGATAGTTTGTCTAAATCCATTTCTTCAAGATACATAACTTTTGGATTATACCAAGGATTAATTCTTCATAAAATCTATTTAATGATGTCAATATATATTACTTCTTCTATAATTCTCTAAATGGATCTAAAAAACTCATTGATTTGATTAAATAAACTATCTATATTTTTATCTGGATGCATTTTCATATCATCAATTTTTTTTGTGCAACACTTAGAGTATCGCTTTTATCACCTTGATATCACCTCCATATATAATAACCAATTTATCCCAAATAGTATTTGAATAAGTGAAGCTCATTGCTTAGATATATATTTGACCCACCAGATCTCTATTTAACATAATTAAGGCCTTAGCATCCATATAAAAAAATATCATTTTTAGTCATAAAAATAAATATTGTGTCCCTGAATAGAACCTCATTTATAGTAGAAAAAATAACTTTTATCCCAATATAATGAATGTGTGACCTCATCATGTTTTTTCATATCTAATATTCTATCCTATTAAAGATAGGAATTTATCTAACATTGACAACATTTTCTATTAGATTTTAACTCTTAAAGTAGGTTCAACACTAAGGACCTTCCCTTTGATACCACTTTTTGGACCCCATGACACCCTGAGAAGGGAAGGTTGAATCTGGGTGTCAAATATTTCTTTGGATTTAAGGATATTTTTCCTATGATGGTAGTAACTTGTTAAACCTTTTAGATATTATTGTACAAATAGAAAAATCATAAGTATAAATAAGTAAATAAAAAAAAAATATTTTACATGATTTACCAAAAAGGGATAAATCCAAGGATCGCACACCAATGATGTGTCTATATTCCAATATCCATTATGATTCATAATTTCTTGTGGATTATAAATTTTGTCCACGATCACTCCATGTTAGGCACACTACCTTTATAATGTATTCAAGGATATCACACTAACTCCCTAATATGACCTCTGTTAACTCCTCCTTATACACTAATCTGGATGAATTCTTCCACAGTTTAATGACTTGAAGGTCATGTTCTCTACATTGAAATAATGTTGAATGTTTTTCATTATTAAATCAAGAATTTGATGCTCCGATAATCTTCTTAATTTTCAAAATGGAATTGGAAATAACTTCTTTTAGAGTTAAAAAATCCCTAAAAACATTGTGTATAACATAATCCCATCACATGATCATATCATAAGAAACTGATTCCAAGACCATGGTAACATAACTCCTATGTGTGATTATTGATGTATAGCACTAGCCATAAGAGTTTGTGCATGATACCTTGAGTGTAAATCACCTTTATGATAGTTTCTATAGATTAACCGTGTCATGTGACTTCGATCATGTATCACTTCATTGGTTAATTACTCATGTGACTGAGCCATAAGAAATTCATACATGAACCTTAATCACATGAATAAGTCATCAAACAAACATCTAAATTCCTAACTTCATATTTACCTTTAATCCCTCATCAGTTCTAAAGAAATATATCATAGGAATTTATATGGTCTCAATACTCCAAAAAAATCTCAACACATATCAACAAAACAATAAAACCAACCACATCATTGACTGAGTCATCTCTGTGAACTCACCCAAACCCGATCACATAAATTCGTATAGCACATGTAATCGCATCACTATATTCACAAGACCACCGTCATAATAAATTAGTCTCCTAATCACTCTGCATCTTTCCTTGAATTATTCACATTAATCCCAACAGATAACTATCATTGTGTGATTTATTATACATTACACGATCGACCATCACCCATTCTCACAATCACGTGATCTCCACTTCACTCGTTTTCTTCATTAGATTTTGAGAATACACATGATCCTTACATTATTACCCACATAACTATATTTATATACTTCTCATGATCCCTCAACATGTGTAATTATATATGGTCATGTGATTATTTCAACTTCAATCAACTATCTTAGGATCGCATAACCACTTTAGCCTCATGTGATCGAGTGATTATCCATCATGAGCTGAATGATTTTCATGACCACTTTAGAATTATGTGATCCTCCTAACATGTTTCATGACACAAAAACCTATTACATGATCACATAAGAACATAAATTCTTATGCATTATACCTAACTTCTCTTTGACATGGTCACATGGCTCTTCTCAAAACATGATATCATGTGACCCATAAGAGGTCTAGAAAAAACTTTTCCTTTCTCCAGATTCTTACATGAAAATTTGATATACTCTTGAAAATAATTTCATATTCTATAGCACTCTTCAAGTGAACAATTTTCCTTCCTCTCCATAGCAACCATATTTCCCTAACATCAAGTATTATAAACAGATTAACAACAAATGCAATATCAAAGTTCCATCCATCGCCACCTTGGTTCCAACTGATCAGAACATCCTTGTAAATACATTGAATAATATTTCATTATATCCACTATATTTTTAATGGTCCTATCAGACCTACCATCTATCTAATGATGATGATTAGTGTTGAAGCTTAGAACTATCTCTGATTCTTTTTCAAAAATTCTATTCAACCTTGATTTAAACCTAGAATCTTGATCAAATACAATAGAGAGTGGTACTCCATTCAACCTTACCACTTATCTTATGTATATCCTAGCAAGTTATTCAAGGGATAAATATTCTTCGATAGAAATAAAATTTGTTTACTTTTTAAGGAAATAATCTATAACCCAAATGGAATTATGGTCATTAGATTACTTGGGTAGTTCCATAACAAAAGTTATGGTAATGTTTTCACATTTTTATACTGGTAAGGGTAATGGTTTCAATATACCCTTAGATTTTTTTCATTTAGCCATAACTCACTTACATACCAAGAATAAAGATATTTATTTTGTGATCTCACTCTCCATGTTATCCCACCGTAATTTTTTACTTTATATGTCTATAAATATTTTTTCTTTGTGGATCATTATATAATGATGAGTTGTGAGAATCATCCAAAGTTCCTTCTTAAATCCAAGTTTTTATAGGATACATATCTTGGTTCCAAACCTTATAATTTCATCTTTATCAAAGTTAAAATCTAGAATAATCACTACCTTTTTCTATATCTCAACATCATCTTTATAGGATGATTTTATCTTCTTATGGATGGGTATTTGAGTAGTCATTTTGGAAAGATAGGATTTATCCCCATCCCATACGACTTTAAGGTTAATTAACTATAAATACATGATCATTGGACCTTTTTTGATCCCCAAAATGGATATGGTAGCATAATAATTTGTGCTCAAAGCATCATCCACCTTATTTACCTTCCCTTGGTGGTAATGTAATAATAAGTCATATTATTTTATCACTTCAAACTATATCATTTGGTTCATATTAAACTTCTTCTATGTTAATATATATTTCAAGCTCTTGTGATTAGTATATATATCATACTTTTATCTATAGATATAATACTTCGAAATCATTAATGAAAAGATCATTGTTGAAAGATTCAAATCATGAATCAGGTAATTTTTCTCATGATTATTTAATTGATGCGAGGTATAATAAATTGCCTTATCATTCAGCATAAGGACGCAACCTAAGACCTTGTCTGAATCATCACTATATAATAAAAACCATTCCCATAGTAGGGTAATTTAAGTATAGGATCAGTGACCAACCTATTTTTTAGTTCCTTGAAACTTTATACACATTCCTCCATAAAAAAGAAACTTAACTCCCTTACAAATTAATTTTTTTAGTGGATTTTATATCCATAATAAATTTATCACAATGCATCAATAATATTATGCTAACCCAAGAAAACTACATATCTCATTTATAGTTTTCCACCTGGTCTATTACTCAATAACCTCTATCATTGATGGATCAAATAATATACCATTTATTATGATTATAAAACCCAATAATGATACTTTTTTCATCCATAATTCATACTTGAAAGATTTGGCATACAATTTCCTCTTTATCAAGGTCTTGAACACAATCCAAAAATGATCTTCATGATCTTCCTTACTATTTGAATATGTAATAATATCATCTATAAATAAAACCATAAATTGATCAAGTTAGTCTTTAAATACACTATTCATTAGATCAATAAATATAGTAGGAGGATTCATAAGTCTAAATGGAATCATTATAAATTTATAGTTTCTATACCTTGTATGGAAATGTTTCATAGAAATATCATTCCTTTTAACTCTTAATTTATGATATCTAGATCGAAGTTCGGTCTTTGAAAAGTATTTAACCCCTCTGAGTTAATTGAATAGATCATCTATATGTGGTATAGGATAATTATTCTTGATCATGATTTTATTAATATCATGGTAATAAATGAAAATATGCATTGATCCATCCTTATTTTTGAAAATGAAGACTGGTACACCCCATGGTGAAGCACTCAAGAAAATAAAATCCTTAGCCAAAATTCTCTTGTAACTAATTTTTTAATTCTCCCAATTCAATAGGGGACATTTTATATGAAATATTTAATATATGAATGGATCCAGATATGATTTCAATTGAAAACACATCCTACTACTCTAGGGTAAGTCCATACGATTCATCTGGAAATACATCAAAATATTATCATACAGTATGCTTGTCATCAATGTTGACTTATTCCCTAATTATGTGAGATAAAATTACCTCATTAATGGGTATTAAGGCCCATATAATATAATTTTATTTTGAATGGATATCATCATAAACATTTCATAGATATTTGATCATATAATGGTTATGGATATAAAATAAGATCTTTTTATCCTAACAATTGATATGTGCTATATGTAAGGAAAACCAATCCATATCCATTAATATATCAAATTCAACCAAGGGTAGAAGGAATATATTTTTAGGAAATATATTTCCATAATTATTGATTGAAGAAGAGTTGTATATATTAGATTCAGTCATTATACCACTAGGGGTTTTCACCAATAGATAAATATGTAATTATTGAGGAGGTGAATCAATATTCTTAAAAAAAATGATGGTATGAAAGAATGTGAACAAATATAATAAAATAATAAATTTTCAGTTTTGGAGTGGAGAATGAGTGTACCTTTCACCACTTCATTATCGTGGTCCACATCAATAGTAGTAATGACATATACTATCCATTATTCTCTTGGTTTGGGAGGTTTTTGAGGGTTATTATCTTTATTAGCACTGGGGTTAGGGCGTTTATTTTCATAATTCCCAAACTCTTTTCACTTGAAGAATTAAAGTTTGGTTGGTGTATTTTTTTGGTTCCTTATTTTCATTTGTTGTATTGATCGGACTCTTCATCCCCATTCTACATTGATGAGCTTGATAGCCAACCCTTCCATACTTGAATCACCTCCCAGTTCCTTTAAATCAATTTCTATGATTCTTCCTCTCATATTTGTGGCATGAATGCGATTGATTTTTATTCCCCATGTGTGCCTTATCATCATAGATTCTATGATAATCTAATTTACATTTATTACCCCCAGAATAATGAGAGTCCCCATTTTCCATTTCTACCTTTAGTACACATCAAATAATTTATTCATACCTCCTAAAGTCTCTTACAGCTAATCCCCTTAAAGAGTTGGTTTTAACCCACTAAAGAAATGGTAGACCACACTTTCATAATTAGATATATAACTAGAGGAGTACCTCATGAGTCTCATAAATTTTTATTCATATGTGAAAATGTATTCCTAAACTTTTTCTTTATCTCTATGAATTCTCACTCCATTTTCATGTGAATAGTTCAAGGAAAGTAATTTATGAAGAATAGTTTCATGAACCCTTCCCATTCCATAGAGTTTACTTACTCCCTTTCCGTTCTATTCTTAAAGAGAGTCCACTATTGGTTAGTCACTCATTCTAAATGAAAGATATCCAAAACAAAATTCTCATGATATGATAATTGAATAATATAAAATATAGCTTCCATTAAATTGATCCATTACTCATTAATAAGTGTATTATAAGATCTGATTGAGGAGGTTGGATGTTGTCACATGAAAGACTCAATATTGAGTTACGCCTTTATCAATGTGTTTAGGAGTTCAAAGTAATTCATGTTATTATTCATAGCTTGTGAAAGTTGAGTGATAATTTCTATGAGGTTTTTTATATTATAACTCGTCCCATTTGGTATTTCATTATTATAATCACTACATTTTCCTTCACATACATTGTTATCCCAAATCGTCCTTTCTCTAATCATTACTTAAAAAGAAATTTTAGAGAGTTAAATTAATAAATGTAGTGAGTGAAAAATATGAGATTGGAAGAAATAACTCTTAAATTATGTAAATATCCTATCTTATAAATATATAAGATTTAATATAGGTTATCCATGGTAATTTTCTATTAGGTTCTATAATCTAAACATATTTAAAACCCTTATAATGGTTTATAAAGAGAAGGTAAATTAACCAAAGCATATCCATTGGAAGTTTCTAGTTAGGTGTTCAGTATTATTCCCACTCATCATGCACTAAGTGAAGATCAAATTGATACTCAACTATCCTTTTTTGGGTTGACTATCCCTAGGTGTATCTATTCCATAGCTACATCAACTTTTACAGTATCCAAACAAGGATTTAATTTCTAGGAGAACCATATACTCTCTAATCCACTAAAACTTCACAATTTTATACTATATTTAGACTTATCATTAGGATTTTACCTTAAGTTCTCTCATCCTAATTACCAAAATTACAAAAATAATCTATAAAAATAATTATACTAGGCTCTAATACTAATTGAGGAATCCTAAACCAGAATTCCTAGGTCTGGTGCTAAAAAAACTTTCTTTAAACACTAGCCTTGATACAATGTGATATTTACCAAAATAAACATATATATTTTTCAATAATTTAAACATTAAATCTCATAAATAAACACACAATACCAAGAATTAAAGGTTTACTATATTTGAGGACTAACTATATAAAAAACTTGTTTTACAAAAACTTATGAACATTTCTCTATAATCGTAAAACTATACAAAACCTTCTATATATTTCATTTATAATTCCCTTATTAATAACATAAGGAATATAAACATAATAAAGGGGTGGTATTCAATTCTCATTAAGGTAAATATAAGAGATGACCAATGATGATCACAAGTGAGAAAAAGATAAGCATGTGGGTATGAGAGAATAAAACATGGAGCATAAGACATGATCCATTATAACATGGGTATGTTTCAAAACATTATAAAGTGAAAATAACATAATCATAAGTATCATAACATATTGTATAAGGTATTTAAATCTCTTTCCCATGGTAGATCAGTCATCAATACCTTTTTCCCTTAGTGGACCGGTCTTTATTACCTGTTTCCCTTGGTGGACCAAGCATCGCAACTCATTTCTTATTATCTCATGAGATATAAATATTTAATGAATTTGTTGGAGAGTTATATAGGACCCAAACTTCACATAATGAAAAATCATACATATTTGTTCCACAATATCATAAAAACATTCATTTTTTCATCTTCAATTAATTATCCTAATGAAAATAGATAGATTTTATAAAAATTTCAATAGAATATTTTATAATATATCTAGAGAAATAATGTGGATGGTTGAATAAGAAAATGTAACTTATTGAAATATCAGGAACATCAAAGTATTTTTATATAGATGAAAATTTACTTTTATAATATCTTTAAAAATTTCTTGGAAAAATAAGAAGATATACTCTTTAAATTTTTTATCACTTTTCAAAATTTTATATAAAAAAAGAGAATAAAATTTTATTTTTAAAATAAAAAAACATGAAAATGAAGTTTAATAAAAATATATTATAAATTTATTAGAAAATATTTTAATATAGAAAACATTTAGTCAGAATATTCCTTTTACATTTTTCAAAAAAAGTCAAACTTTGTGGAAAACGATCGTGCCAAAAATGTTAAAATATGATTACTTTTTAAAAGCGAGTAAATTTAAATAAAAAGTACATTAATAGATAATATAATTAGAGATAATAACATTATTAAGACAAAAAAATAATATGTACATTAAAATTCCCAAGATGGATCGTCATTTATATGCAATCTCTACTTGAAAATGAGATAATAAAGAAAGCTTATGGATTTGGTAACCCTTGAACCAAAATCCATTGAAATATAGAACTTGGTATGGATATATAATCTATTTATTTTCATTAAAAATGATAAAAATATATCAATGGGTATTATATGAACCACAAAAAAGATAACATTCAGTGGATATGTCACAAGTCTCAAAGAATAAATATTTAAATGAAAAAACCCCTTACCATAATTTATAGCTTCCATGATATTGCTTCAATCTTCTATATAATAAAAATAATTATACTAATAATTTATTTAAGAACATTATTAATAAATATAACCTTTTATAAACTTCATTTATATTCATTTATTATAAATACATTAGTAAATTATAGTTTATTTTCATCATCAGATGGTATTAGTATTGATTGCTTAATTAATACTAGGTTTATAATAGTGGTGTTGATTCTTGGTTATAGATTCAAATTTCATCATCCCAAGATCATTAAAGATACAATAATAAATGTTTAATTATTATCTAAAAGTTCTAAGTTCATCCAATAATGTGTATAGGTGATATTTATAATGAGATTGTTTCGATAGTTTTGACAAAGGGTAGTATATTAATAATAAATTGAATGTTAAATAACCTTTCTATAATTATAAACCAATAAATATAGTCACATTAATTAATAATAATACCATAATTTATGTTTCCATATTCATCCATAATATAAATTTATGGCATTATTCATGTAGGTTGTTAAACTAACCCAAACATATTCATGTTATAATCGATGGGTGAGTATGGTTAAGAAAGTGATTATTTTGGAATAATTTAATTAATATAGAATCATAATGATAATATTTATATTTTATTAAGTTTTTTAACTATATTTTAAGATATGGGGATAAATAATAAAATACTAGAGTGAAGAATGTGATATATCACTTTCGTGGAGGCGGTGGTCCGTACGTACACACTGGCAACATATTCATTTTTCATTGAATGATAATAAAGTAGGTAATTGTTTATAATTTAAGAATCTTAATAACATTTTAAATATGATATTGATACATTAAATACCCATTTTTAACCAACCATATAATTTTGTGATGAAAAATCAAACACATCATTCGTAGAGGTGGTAGTATGCATATATGCATAACTATGTTTTCTTTTTTCTAAGTAAAATGTAAAGGGTAGTCAAATATTATTCTATATTCATAATAAAATTTAATTATATTAATAATATTAATTTAATTATAATATAATGGATAAAATATAGATTAATGTGATGAAATAATAAAGAAAATAATTAAAATGGGAAGAGAGTAATTAGGAATTTTTACCTTACTCCTTGGAAAACACCTTTTACAAAAAGGATTAATCCTTTGAAGGGTGGTTTTATAGAATAAAAAACACTATGAATTGGATAAATTTTTTTACCTATTTTAGTGTATTTTTTTGTTGAACTAAGTGGATTTTCATGTGATTAGAAATGGGGCAGTGAAGGCTCCTTTATAAGTGGAGGGAGTAGAATTTTTATAATATATAAAGAGTAAATTAACTATTCAAGGGTGAAATGGATCCAATAATGGAAAATAATGGAGAGGGGGAAGGTTTAAGGTCTATAATTCTTCAAAAATTTATTTTCAAACATTTTTTATATAATTTTTTAAGTCTTTTACTCTTATAGTTTTCAGTTTTACCGTTTTTTTATCATGTTAATTGATTTTAACCTAAGTAACTTAATTTTAATACCTAAAATTAAAATAGGAATTATTAAATAATTTGGACCTGATGATTAAAAATATGAAATCCATTTTCTCAAATAAAATTTCTATGTATGAAAAATTAATTTTAACATTAGTGTATGTAATGTGTAAAAACCCTTCTAGAGAAAAAGTTTATTTTTAAGCATAAATATTATGTTTAGGAAAAAATTATCAATGTTGTTTATTTTAATGAAATAAATAAATTTATTACTAACCAAATTATATTTATGTGAATTTTAAATAAATTAAAAAACGAATTTCACTAAGTGAAAACTTAATTAAAACATAAATACAAAAAATATTTTATTAGAAAGGTATTGTTTAATTTATAAAATGTTAAACATGGGTTTTTTAAACTCAAATAAGTATTTTTAAATGAATAATTTCACTCTATAAATAATTTTTTGTATCATTAAATATTTTTTATAAGTTTTTAAGTTATAATTACTTCTTTATATATTCATAAATTCTATGGTTTGGTAAAAATTATTTTTTCACTATTCACCTAAAAAGAAGTTATTTCTGAAAAATCATAAAAAATCATATTAGGATAATTTTAATATGTGTAATTTAAAAATTAATTTAAATTTATAAATTTAAATTTATAAATGTGGGGGGAATTAATCTTAATATAAAAACATACATGTGGAAAACAAAATTATTTTTAAAAAAAAGAAATTACTCTTGTATTAATATTTCTTTTGGTATAAATTTCATAAGGAGGTTACTTATATTTATACCCACTAATTTAAATTATATAATGTATTGGTCATATTTAATAATTTGGTAATATTATTATATCATAGTTTTTATTTTAGTTTTCTATTGTGTGTAAGGAATTCTACTTAGTATGATATTTATTTAAGGAAAGGGTATTTTTTAAAATCATGGGTCGTTGCGCCTCCTCCATAAACAGAAACAAAATACACTTCTAAGAGGATCATCTAACATTACACTATTATATTTTTCTTTTATCATAAACTACCACTAATTCAACTTTATTAAGGACAACATTAATCCACGGATCCAGATCTCACACTATGAGAGCTTACTGCACTGGTGGACTAGGGAAATCCATGAATTTCTGATAAGCTCCACCCTATACTATATTAAGGAAATTTTTGATATATATACTTTATAAACTCCATAATTGTTCTCATAAACCCATTTTAAAAAGACATTAATGACACCTCAAGAACTAAAGCTAATGCATACATTAGTCTCCCATCGATGGACAATCATGGGACACCCTTCAAATTAATTATAGAATTCTTCCACATTCATAGGAAGTGAATTTATCATCCATGAACATATAATATACATCCACTGGTACCATATTATGGGTATCTAACTTCAACTTATTTAGGGTTGGATCTACTCACCACATGTGAGGGGGTATCACTCACTATTGAAGGTGGAACCCACCTAATTTAGTCAATCACTAACACCTCACAATACTAGCAATAAGTGTCCAATTCAAACCAAGGTAGGAACCACTAAAAATATTATTTATAATGACGGAATCCCTCAAAATATCTATTTATCCACTAAGGATAAACTCAAATCTCTAGAAGGGGTGAGTAAAATATGGTCACCAACAATGTAAATTCTATATCTCACCAAGGTCAGACTTGAGGTTCCAATTGAATCTCCAAAATTAAATGAATAGTAACAGATTAATATCTTGAACATGTGTTAACTAGTATGAGGGTCCATAAATTGAGAGCATAGATCATACTCTGAACTACACTCATTAAAGCCTAACCATAGGAATACATTGTGTGTGTCATCTCATAGTTCTAACATTTATCACACCATGATTAATGGGAACTAACTAAATATATATTACGGAAGTGGATTTATGCACCATCCATCTCAATATACTCTCACACCATTATCTATTACTCTAAACAACTCTTCATTAGAAAACTAGACCTTTAAAAACGAGGTATATAATCTCAAAGATATCTCCAATATGGAGGTTGGTCTATAGAACTACTTTGGGAGTCTTTAGGAAAAAAACAATCCTACTTCCAAATCTAGGGTACATCCCTAAAAATATTTATCAATGTACTAATACTCTCTAAAAATGCTTTGGAATTGGTGGTTTTTCATTAAAACACAACTATATCATAAAACATCTCCATCTGGATTATCTTCCTAAACCACTGAGTTCAAAAAATCCATCATGAACCATGTTTAGGCAACACCTTGTGAAGTATGTAGTCCTTTACACATACTTGATCATGGTAATGATTCCTTGTGTAAGGTTTAATATTTTAAAATAAAACCTTACCCTAAATAAGGGATCAAACTACAACCACAGTAGAGAAGTCTCATTATGATTTTAAGAAAGGTATCATCCACTAATGGCTCATTGTGCTGTGTAGGAATCTAAATGATAGAATCATCATCTAGTCATTGAAATTATAAAACATATAGAAACATGAGTCCCAAACTCTAACCAACCCCCTTTCACCTAAGGATCGGGCCCACCTCATAACCCATGATGCCTCTATTATCATAATGCATACAATGTATTCAACATACAAGTAGTCTCAACTAACTTAATGGTAACTACCATACACTCTACAAAAATATTATCACAAATCATAGAGAGGATATAATCTACCTTAGAACATAAGGTAAGGATATCTCACAATTAAGTCTTGTAAAAAACACCTCATTTCTCACTAATTGTTGTTGAGGGGACCAACTATAGGTGTGGGATAATCATGACCCTAAATAAACACACAACCTGGATATCAATGGGTATAACCCATTATTTTATAAGATAAACTAAAAGTATTAGAGTAAATTTGGATGATATGATATATAAATGACATTAAGGGTCATAAAAACCACTATATGATTTTTGAACCAACTTCCTTGTACCTAGAAATAATATTGACTCTAGGTCAACTAAAAGGTTATCAAATTTCTAGTGAAAGGATAGATCAGTCATCACACCTATTCCAGTCTCCCTAGTCTAATAAAACAACTCAATAACCCTTTAAAAACATTTTCTTAAGTTTTTAAACTAGCCCTCACAAGTCTATTAACTCCAAATATTGTCCCTAAGACAGACCAATGTTGATAGTACATTGATATGAATTTACACACTCAGGCACCGCTCAGGCTGGAAGTAATCCAAGTGTTTCACTCCAAGACTTATTCCAATAATTTAGATTCTAGTGACTTGGACCAAATAGGGATATCAAACAATATGGTAGTTATTGTCATTTATAAACCTAAAATAGACACATATATCAAATGAAAAAGAAAACCAGTAACACCATCCATATATATATATAAAAAACTAAATTTCATGCAATTCATGCATGATACATCAAATAAAAACACATATCTATATAAGAAAATACTAAAGGAATTTTACATCTAAAAAAACTCGAAATATGATAGACATTAGACAATGGAAAACTCCACCTATCTATGTGTACTCTTGGATCGATCTTTTGTAGAAATAGTTATTACAACAATCACGGACCACCAAGATCCATCATACATTGAAAATTATTATCTTAGACCAGAACCTCCTTATTTTAATGATCCCAAGTCATGTTTATATTTCTATTAATTTTTTTTGATGTTTTCTATTAGTAAATGTTTTTCTAGCCAGTGCTAGAAAAAATGGATAAGTCTAAAGCTTACTGTTTCATCTTACCATGTAAATTTCAAGTGACTATATCACCTTACCACATGTTATACTTCACTTAACTACATGAAAAAACTTTTAATTATGTGTCAAATAAGAAAAATTTGTCTAAGTCATGAACTTACCATGCATTGAATATTGAGCTTACCGTATTCTAAGAATCACCTTACCACATATACAATGAACTTACTATGATATGGATTTGTACCAACTGTGTACCTGAACATATGAATTAGTGTAGTGATTATGAAATAAACTACCTACTGAATGAAGAAATCAAGTTATATTCCAAGGTATGTATACTTATTCATTAATTAATATACTAAATTTTTCTATTACTATAGTAACCGCATAAATAAATAGCTTACTGCATAAAGTCATTAACCTACCACATGTGAAAATAAGATCACCGCAGAAAATAATGAACAAGACATAAAACCTTCCTGTATTAAATAACCATGCTAACTTATCATGTCAATTTTTCATGAGATCAACTAACCATGCTTCAAGTGAAGACAGATTGTCTTGTCTAAATTTGAAATGGAGAATTTAAATATCTAACAACTAGTTTTTTGAAGAACTAATTGAAGTGTCGGTGCATTTAATATCACATTGACTATTCTTTAAAGGCTAATTATGATGAATATTTTTTTAATAATAATATCTGATTGTGTGAAGAAGCAAGAGGTGGGGTGCGCAGTGCTGTAAAACTTTTTTCTTACATATAGAATAAAAAAGGATATCATAAACATTAATCTATGCTACAAAGAAGACTCTACGACAATCATTTTTTAAAACATTCTTTGAAAATTGTTCAATATCATTTCAAAAAAAATTTAAGGAATACAAACAATAAATTTTATTCAGATCAAGTTGCATCACATTTCCTATCTTATATCTCTTTCACTTTAAATTTTAGTTATTATTTTGAGATGTGTTTTTATATAACTCTGTATATTCATACAACATAGTCTTCTATATTAAACTTGTTAGTACTTGATACTCTCTCAAATATTTCATTTATGTTCTCATGACTAACTATAGAAGATGTATTGTGTAACCTCATAATTTATCTTATCCAATGTATAATTATGGAAGAGTCTCTATTCCTATACAGTCCTATGTACTATTGTTTGTAAAATCTAATATAGGTTTTGGATCAGTTTATTTTATAATAAAATACTTGGAAGCATGTGATTTACATGTGGAGGGGATTAAGCCTTAGTTTAAGACCAAACCCCTTGTTAAAAATTTTGTTGTTCTTTATCTATTTTTTCTTTATTTCAAATCAAACATTCTTTGATGTTATTTAATATTAAACAAAACTTTACTTTGATAGTTAATCTAAATATATTTTTTATATATAGTTTTTGGTTAAGTAAATTAGTTTCAAAAGTTAAAGTAATTTCAAAGTTACTTTAACTAATTATTTATCCCACTTTTGATAAGCTATTTGAAAAATAAAATTATATATTTCTACAGTTTTGATTAGCTAGGCGTTTTTATAAATTCGGGGGATTTAGTTTTTAAAAAAATTAAACAAAAAAATTATTGGAAACTCAACTCACCCCATCTTGATTTTTCCACTCCGAACAACATTGGGTATCATATTTTTTCTAAATATCTTTTTAACTGTAATATAGTTGTACTTAAATATCTAAAATTTATGTTTTATCTAAATTTAATCCTTTATAAATAACAATAGAAAAGAGGAACTGCCACTAATCATCCTCCTTATTTTAATGTAGATAATTATGCTCAATGGAAGATCAAAATGAAAATTCACTTAGAAATTATGGGGTCTGATATTTGGATGGTAATATAAGATAAATATAAAAAAAACTCAAGATGTTAGAGATGATTGAAGTGATTCCACTAAAACAACATATGTTATAATTTTAAAGCTATCAAATTCTTTGTATTGTACATTAGTTGAAGATGAATTAAATAGAATATTTTCATGTGCTGCTACTTTTAAAATCAAAGATACCCTTTCTATATCTCATGAAGGAACTTCTAATGTGAAATAAATATGTTTAAACACTTACACTATTAAACATGATACTTTTAAGATGAATCCTGATAAATCTATCTATAAAATGTATCTTAGGTTCAATTAGATTTTTAACAAGATGTATTCACTTAGAGAGATAATTACTAACAAGGATCATGTGATGAGACTTATCATATTCCTTATAGAAAGATAGAGATGAATATTTTTTTCCATAAGAAATTCATATAAAATTAGCACACTATTAGTAAAGGATATAATATGAAGCTAATGATCTATTAATAAAACTAAAAATAAATAAAGAGGAAATGGATGAGCTGAAAATAAATTTAGTAGCCTTTAATACTTCTGTATTTAAATAAAATGAGAAGATCAAAGCTGAAAGTTAAAGTGATGGAGTATCACCTACTAACAATGATGAGGAAATGGACCATTTTTCTAGATGTTTCAAAAAGTTTTACAAAAAGAATAAGTTCTTAAAGAAACCTAATTATCAAGGAAAAATGTGAAAAAAATGAAATTGGAGAAAATCTTAGAGTAAGGATGATTATTCAAATGAAGTAATATTCTATGAATATAAGAGAAAAGGACGCATAAAGCATATTGTCCCAAGTTGAAGTATAAAAACAAATATGAGTAAAAGGGAAAAAAGTACAAAAATGATATAAAGGCCACTTGTAGTGCCTCATAGGATAGTATAATTGAATATAATTCTATAAAATATGAATGGAGTGAAAAATATAATATTTTTTTTATGAAAAACACATCAGAGGTATTAAATTTTATTCCAGAATCTCCTCATATTTCAAACCATTCTGAGACTGAAAAATGATGCTGAAAATATTTTCAGTGATGAATTATTTAAATATTTTAATATACTATAATGCACTTTTAATAAATTAAAATATGAATATAAATTTTAAAAAAGAATCATTCTTTGTCTTATCACTTTAAAATTGATCTTAAAGTATAAGAAGATAAAAATTATCAATTTCTTAAAGAAAATCATGAGATGGAATTATCTAATGAAAAATTAAAAAAATATCTGGAGAGTTTCACTAATGTAAGAAAAACCCATACCCAGATAATTGGTAAGAAAATTTCTCCAAAATATACTATAGGAATTAGATACCAACCTGGAAAAAGAATAATTTATAAAAACAAATTTATCCCAAGTTATAGTTCTGCTAATTTAGTTAGTAGTTTTTATTCTACTCGGCCTAATAAATTATTAATTTCTGAATATCTAAGATTGGTTATAGGAAACCAGTAAAATAGTTATAGATTCCTAAAGAACTTATTACTAACATCTTTGACCCAATAAAATATGGGAGCCAAAATCATTTTTGGTTCAAATATATCTTTTAGGTAACTTACTTGAATATTTCCTATAAATAACTATGGTACCTAGATAGTGTATGTTCCAGACATATGACTAGAGACTACTCAGGCTTCAAAAAATTGATTAAGTGGATGGTAGACATGTCCCTTTTGGTGAAAAATCCAAAGAGAAAATTATTGGACTCAGAAAAATTGGTAACTCTCGTACAGTTTTAATTTAAAAATATTTATTTGTAAATAGATTTAAATATAATATTATTAACATTTCATAACTATGTGATGATGGTTTTTATTTAAGTTTGAAAACAATTCTTGTAAATTTTATAATTGAAAACCTGATTTCAGTTTTATAAATACTTCCATGAGAAAGAAAAATGTTTATTTTTTATATTTAAATTATTTATTTTCTAAAAATGTTTCTTGTTTAAGTACCATTCATAAAGAATATTGGATTTGGAATAGAAGAATAGTCCATTGCAATAAACACTCACTTAGAAATATAACTAGGAAAGGTTTAGTAAATGATCTACTCAAACTATAATTCCCAATAGAAAAAGTCTCTAAACCCCATAAAAAGGAAAATAAATGTAAAATATATTTAAAATCAAAGAAACAAGTCTCATATTATCAACATTTAGAGTTGGTTCACATTTATTTTTTTGAACCCTCTAGAGTCTCTAGTTTAATAGGAATTTTTTTTCTTATATTATAGTTGATGATTATTCAAGATATACATGGCTGTTTTTCTTTGATCATAAAAGTGAATCCCTTTCCTATTTTTCCAAATATACTAAATATGTAGAAATTCTTAGTGGAGTTTGAATTAAGACCTTAAGAAGTTATCATGGCCATGATTTTGAAAAATATAATTTTGAATATTTGTTCTCAAAAAATGGATATTGTTACAGCTAATATTATCCTAGGACCTCACAAAATAATGGTGTAGTAGAGATAAAAAATATAACCATTATATAAATTTCCCAAACCATGCTTAATGAGTATGATTTACCTTTTTATTTTTTACTAGAATCTGTAAATACAACTTGTTATACAATTAATAGAGTTTTAATTATACCTCTCATAAAGAATACCCCTTATGAATTATGGAATGGTAGAAAACCAAAGGTTAATTAATTTGGAGTTTTTGTTTCTAAAGTCTTCATGCTCAATACAAAATATAATTTAGAAAAAATTTCTTACAAGAGTGATGAAGGAATTTTCCTTGGATATTCTGCATATAGTAAATCATATAGGGTGTTTAATAAAAGAACTAATATCATGGAAGAATATATATATGTAAATTTTGAAGAAACAGATCCACATTATCCTAAAACCTCTTTTGAAAATATTGAGGACAACCTTTCCAATCTAGACATAAATTCTTAAATAAGTGAAAATTCTTCTAAGATTTCTGTAAATAACCCACCTAGTTATGATGAAAAACTTGAACCAAAACCTATAGATGATAATGTAGTGTAAAACACTACTATTTCTAGAGCTATTATGACTCATAAATATCAACCCTTAGATAATTTTGTAGGTTACCTGGACAAAGGAACTCATACTAGAGCTTATATATGAAATCAAGTTAAACGTAAAGATTTATTGCCACAACTTGAACCTAATAAAATAGATGATCAAATTAATAACAAATTCTTGGTAATATAAATTCAAGAAGAAATAAAAAAAATTGAAATAAATAGAGGCCATGAATTATTTTAAAGACGCAAAGACTACTTAAATGTAAAAACGAAATGGGAATTTAAAAATTAGGTTGATGAGTTAGGTACACTAGTTAGAAATAAATCCATATTGACTTCATAAGGATTTAGTCAAGAATAAGGTATTGAATATGAGAAAAAAAATTTCTCCAGTAGCTATAATTGAATCCATTAGATTATTTTTTCCATATCCAAAACATTTTAATTTCAAACTATATCAAATGGATGTCAATATTTAATTATTAAATGGTTATATTATTGACAATGTTTTTATTGAAAATCCCCATAGATTTAAAAACCATCACTTTCCAAATCATGTTTTTAAATTAACAAAAGATTTATATAGTTTAAAACAAGCTCTTAGATCTTGGTATGATAGGCTCAGTTCATTTTTAATTTCCAAAGGTTTGACTAAAGGAATAGTTGACCCTAATTTATTTATTAAATTAATTTCAAAACATGCTTTTATAGTAAAAATATATGTTGATATTAATTTTTGAATCTTAAAGAAATTATTTGTGTGCTAAGTTTTCAAGAATGATGTAAAGTGAATTTTAAATGATTTTGACGGGTGAACTTAAATTCTATATTGGTTTAAAAAAATATAAATAATGAATAATTTTTTTTTAATAAAATTAAGTAAATAAAAGATCTTTTAAAGAGGGAAACTAGTTGATAAAACCACTTAAAGATGAATTATCAGAAGTTTACTATACTTAACTACTACCCAATCTAATATAATGTACAATGTGTGTATGTGTTCTCATTTTCAAGAAAATCCAAAAGAGTCATATTTACTAGTTTTCAAAAGAATTTTTAAATACCTCAAAAATACAACTCACTTAGGATTGTTTTACTCTAGAGGATAATAATTTTATTTGGTTAGATATTCAAATTCAGATTTTAGTAGTTGTAATTTGGACAAAAAAAGCACTTTATGAACATATCAATTTTTCAACGTCTCTAGTTTCATGGTGTATTAATAAATAGAACTCTGTTTAACTATCCACTAAAGAATCTAAGTACATAGCTGTAGTTAGTTGTTGTGCATCAATTCTATAGATGAAACATACATTACAATACTATGGATATGAATTCCAATGTATACCTATAATTTTTGATAATTCAAGTAAAATAAATATTTCTAAGAATCCTATATCGCATTATAGAATAATGAATATTTATATAAGATATCACTTCCGGATTTCCAGAAAGGTGATATAACTCTGGAATTTATTGGTATTGATCATTAGCTTGTTGATATATTTAAAAAAATGTCAAATTTTGAGAGAATAAATTATATAAGACAATAATTGGGTATAATAAATTATGCCTAATTTTTTTATTTAGTTTTAGTTATTAATTCCTATGTTAAACAGTTTAACTTTTGTTCTTTGATTTTTTTGGAAGTAACTATGAAGTATGCTTCACATGGTCAGTAGGCCAGCCATGAGTTTTTGTTTATGTGGTTATTATAACTCTCATAAAAACTTATTCATATGATCACCATACATATTGTGAGTATTTACTCGCATGATCATTATGACTTCCATGAAAACTTATTCGTATGTTCGATACAGAATTATTAGGAACTTATTGGTCATATGGTCGACATACCTAATGTGAGTTCGTGGTTAGAACACCTACCATGATTGACTTATTATATATCCATAGTTAGCTGAATTATCATGTCTATTTACTCAAAAAAATTTATGAAATTTTTTGTGTGTGGTTTCTTTTATATTTATTATTATTTTAATTCTTAAATGATTTAAATTAGAATTTGAATCAGAACCTGATTCATCACTTGCCTTTTCCCTTAGATATCCTCTATCATTTTAAGATATTTTTATAGGATTGATTTCTATCATTTTGAACCTATTTCTATCTCTAATTCTAACCTATCTATTTCGCCTCCCATTTCTAAAACCTCTATAGAACTCAAATCGAACCAAAAATATCAAAATTGAAATGCATCACTGATGTCGTGCCTCCAATCAAGTCGATTTTTTTTAAGAAATCAAAGAAATAAAAAGTAAGTTCTAGTCAATTTGTAGATATAAAAAATATTCACTTAATCAATCATCCAATTTCAGAAGAAAAATAACTTTTTGTACAATAGTTGAAATCGATCAAATCATTGGTTTGGAGTGTGATTAAAATTCAAGGGTGAATTTATTAGTTTAGCAAAAATGGTAGACCTTTTTAACTAAATCTACTAATGTAATTTTATGCACACATATATTTTCACCCTAATGAGAAAATATATTCCACCAAAACAATGGTAACTAGTAAAGTGATGGATTTTTCCTCAAAACATTGGAAAAAATGTTTGGGTGTGTCGTACAGAGGAGAATACCAAGATTATAAAAGCACTTATCCTATTAATCATTATCATTTTTAGTTTCAGAATACCTTGGATGAACTAAATATGAATATAACCCATAGGAGACCAATGGATATTAATTTTAATAGTGAATGTATGTTTTGGGTCATGTTTATTCAATGCTTAACATGTCTAAGAAAATGGTATTTTATCATCTTGAGGAATCAGGATATGTTATTCTTCTTTTTTTATGAAGAATGATATTTAGATCAATATTTTTAGATATTTAATGACTAATATGGTTTATCTATTCAATAAATCTTCAAGTTCCAATTCTTTACCTTATCCTAAGCTCATTTAGGCCTTACTAGAGTATAAAGGATTAGTTAACTTCACAAGATAGATTTTTTCTTACTCAAAATATTTATAAGAAACTAAGATTTAACTAGAATCAATGGAAATAGGATGTGGTGGTTGACCTATAGAAAATGTATGAATTGTTTAACCCAATAAAGTATCCTACTTGACCTAGGGATCTGTTGGATCTAGTTATAGAACCTGATGGAGTTTTGGAGTATTCAAATGATGAATTTTCTCCTTCTAAAGAAGCATAAGAGGAAGTAGTTATGGAAGAAGAGGAAGAAGGAGAGATAGAATTTGTAAACCTTGATGAAGAAGCTATAATAGCTTATGAGGATGAGAAATAATTGGATTATTCTATTGGATCTGATGAAGTTGGCGATATCTCAAAAGGATATCATATTATTGGGAGTACTCCTAGATATCTTATTCCTAGTGAACCTTCTAGGGAGGGGTATCTTGGATCACTTGTTTTGGACTTATACTATCTTAATTCAGATGATAAATATCATGAAGTAAGTCCTCCTAGAAATGGTGTACCTACCATTCTATTTGTTCAAATAACTCTAAAACAATATTTGATTGCTGAGGTTGATCATAAAGAAAGGATTGAGGTATCGCCTGTAATATCTTCTATTGACTGAAACATTCAAGAAATATTTGTTCCTACTCCAACCAAGTAAGGTGAGTAATCTTATATTATTATTCATGAGGACATAGCTAAATATTATAATAATAATAAAGTTGAAACCTTTGATGGAATTGAGGATCATACTATGAGAAATAGATTTGTATAAGATGCACCCAAGGTAGATGGTAGGCATTAGGCTAGTGATCCATCTCTCTCATCTCCTACACCTTTAATTCCTTATACTTCATATGTCACTAAGGATTATATAGATGTGTTCAAATAAAAAATGATTGATATAATCAAGTGGGTATTTGTTAATTTTGAAAACTCCTTGCAAAAAGTGAAAAAATATGATATTTATGAAGCTATCACTTTGATAATAAATCATCTTTATCCTATATTTAATTTCATAATAGAGATTATGCATAATGAGATTTAAAATTTGAGAGCTCATGTTGGTGATCTTCAGGTTGATCTATCTGACATGATGATTCAATTAGACCAATAGTTTATGAGTGTTGTGTTTCGGCCTACTTATGTGCCTCTTCATACTCCTCCTATTCAATCTATTATTGATGAGTAAAAGATCAAGAAACTCATAATAGATTAATTGAAAGTTGTGTTTGAATAATTTAGAAATAATCATGAGGATACGGACGATTGGATTCAGACCCATACATCCAAGTCCCTAGAATTATTTTAAGAGGATTCCAAGCAGGCTAGTCAATACTGACAGAACATCAAGAGGTATATTGATTATTATATGAGAAGGATCTTCACAAATTAATATCTAAAAATAATTTTAGAAATATTGATTTTTACTTGAATATTACCCCTTTGACCCAAGATTTTAAGTCACAAGTTGATAAGCTTAGATCTATGAATCCCAATTTGGAATCTTTCATGAAGAATATAGATGATTTTTTTAGGCTCTGGAGCACAGTTCTCGGGTTGTTAGTATTTTCACCTGATTGATATAACCTTATTTATAAACTTCTCAGATAGCTATTATATCCCCCTAAATCATTCCATTATCCCTATCTATTACCACTTCCTCCATCAATCCTTTTTTTCATAACACCTTCCCAATCCTTTCAGTAGCTTAGACCAATTTCCATGTGTGTATTTATTAGAGAGCCTACCACTCCATCTTCTATTGATACTAATTCTTCACCTACCTCTATATCCGAAGGGAAGGAACCTATTCTTCTTATAGTTGTTAGATACATTCCTCATTCGAGTTCAAATTAGGAAATCTGATATGAACCTTTTTGTAACCTTTTTTTAAACTTTTTGTAATCTTTTTGTAATTTTTTTGTAATATCTTTTGATATATTAATGGAATGCTCTCTTTTATTCTCTTTAGTATGTATTCTTATAGCTCTTAATTTTACCTTATTTATCTTTCTTATAATCCCAAAAGTGGGAGTGCATTAATGATTATTGATAAATTAAAATACATTTAATTCATTGGAAAACATTTTATGATTTTAGGAACTTTCTAAATAGTTATTTAAATCCTCTATAAATATATTTTTGTTATATGAAATTAATTTAAATTTAAATTTCATGATTTTTTATCATAAAAAAGGGGGATATTGTTTTCTTGGAACATAAAAACCTTATTTTAATGATTTCAAATCTTATTTATATTATTATTAATGATTTTTATATTTTTTGTTAGTAAATATTTTTACGACCAATGCTTGAAAAAATTGCTTAGTCTGGAGATTATTGTGCCACCTTACCATGTGAAGCTCAAGTAACCCTATCACCTTACCGCACATTATATTCCACCTTACTGTATGAAAAAACTACTAACTATGATTCAGATGAGAAAAAGTTTCCTAAGTCATGAACTGGCCATGAATTTTAATATTGAGTTTACCTTATGCTGAGAATCACCTTACAAGATGTACAATAAACCTACCATGATATGAAGTTATAACTTCTGTGTACCTGAACATATGAATTAGTGTAATGATTATGAAATAAACTACCTATTAAATGAATAAATAAATTTATTGAGCTAAGGTAAGTATAATTTTTCATCAAGTAATATACTAGTAATGTCTATTACTTTAGTGACCACATGAAGAAAAAAAATTTCACATTGAGTCATGAACCTGCTGTATATGCAAATGAGATGAATACATGAAATAATTAACCAACCATGACACCTTCCCACATCAGTTGACCATTCCAATTAACCATGTCAAGTTCCCAAGAGATCAAACAATTTTGATTTAAGCAAACTCAACTTGTTATTTCTAACTTAGAATTAGAGAATTTTATATCTTCAATGGATAGTTTTTTGAAGCATTAATTGAAGTGTAAGTGAATTTAATGACACATTAATTATTACTCAATGGATAATTTTGATGAATATTTCTTTAATAATAATATCTGATTATTTGAATAAGTAAGAGATGGGGTGTGTGATGATGAAAACTTTTTCTCTTACACATAAAATAAAAAAGGATCCTAAACACATGTACCTATTCAACAAAGAAGACTCTATGAGACTCTATTTTCCTTAACATACTATGAAACTTGTCTAAGCTTATTTCAAATAAAAAGTTAAGGACTTCCGATAAGAAAATCTCTTCAGATTGAGCTACATCAAATTTTATATATTATATCTCTTTCTCTTTCTTTTTTTAGTTATTCATTTCGTATGTGTTTTTATATTACACAATATATGAATAAAATATAGCCTCCTATATTAAACTGAGGAGTACTTGATACTCTCTTGAATCCTTTATTTTTATTCCTGTGAAGAATTGTGGAAGAGGTCTTGTGTGACCTGGTAATCTATCTTATACCACGTATAAGTGTGGAAGAGTCTCTATGCCTAGATAGTAATGTGTGTTGTTGTTTATAAAACTCGATCCAAGTTTTGGATCAGTTAATTTTATAATAAACCACTTAGCAGTAGTTGGTTAATAATTAGAGGAGATTAAGTCTCGGTTTGAGACTAAACCCCTTGTTAAAAAATTTATTATGCTTTATCTATTTTTATTTCTTTATTTTTAAGCAAACCTACTTCAATATTATTTACTATTTACAAAACTTTACTCTTGTAGTAAATATTAATATATTTTTCATATATAGTGTTTGGTTAAGTAAATTAGTTTCAAATGTTGAAGTACATACAAAGTTATTTTAACTGAGCCTTGATCCCTCTTTTGAGAAGTTAATTGAAAAATAAAATTATATATTTATACAGTTTTGATTAACTGTGTGTTTTTATCAAATTGAGGGATTCTATTTTTAAATTAACATAAATTTTATTGGAAACTGAATTCACCCCCACCCCCACCCCTCTTGAGTTGTCCAATCCGATGTGACTTGACCCACCGAGGCACCGCTCAGGCTGGCAGTAAGCCAAGTGTGTCGCCCCAAGCTTGTTTCCAATAATTCAGAGTCTAGTGACTATAACAAAATAAGAATATCATACAATATTGGATTCCTTGTCGTATATCAACCTGAAATAGACACATATATATAATGAACAATAAAACTAGTAACACTAGCCATATATATATAAAAATAAATAAAATGTATAAAATGTATGCATGAGACATCAAATACAAAAACATCTCAACATAAGAAAATACTAAATGAATTGTACATCTGGAAAGACTCTAAATATTATAGACATAATACATTGAAAAATTCCACCTCTCTTTGTGTTATTTTGGATCAATCTCTAACTAAAATAGTCATCACAATAATCACATACCACCAAGATCCATTATACATCAAAAATCATCATTTGGAATTAACTCCAAAAAAAATACACTCAAACTTGACATCCACCATGACCACATACAAACCGTGAATCATTTTTAAAAACAAAACATGTGTGGTCATAAATATCATATTGGTTTGAGTATAAACATACTTAGTATCTCTCCCTAAAACCAAAAAAAATAAAAGAAACAAGTTTGATCAAACTATATTATAGAAAATTATCTAGGTGGAAGACAATAAAATATCAGGGTATGCTCTACAACTAGAAGTATTAAGAACATGGATAAATTATAGTCATATTTACTCCAATCCATGAAGAATTATATCTTAATAAAAACTAGGGATGTTTGGGATACCAAAAGGATCGCAAAGTTTGAATTCAATAGCCTAGTTATATGTTTAATTATCTAAGGAAATGAAGGAGGTGACTATAGATCCAAAAGTCTCAAAGTATCTAAACTTCTTGGAATTTAAAACTTTTAAACTATCACAAGAATCCATAAATGGGAACTCATTCTTCATTGAAGCTTGTTTTTTAGTAAAGGGAGTATCACACCCTATTGTCTGCCAATACCACATAACCATTCTAGAAACTCATAAGGGGACCCAAACCTTTCCAAAAAATAGATATCTACCAAGGGGGTAATAACCCCTACTACTATAACTACCTAAGAATTGAAAACCTACACACCTAAAACAATCTTAAATGGATGACCCACACCTCATCTAGTGGAACACTTTAGACAAGGGAGTACCTAACTCTATGGATAAGGGACTCATGCCCTCAATATATGGGGAAGTACCAAAATCTATTAGTTTTTTGGGGGGGCTACACCTTATCATAGATGAGGGAGTATTGACCCCATACCAATTTATAGGACTCGCACCTAAAGTTTGTGGGGGTACCTAAATCTATAAAGAATTTGAGGGACACATGCCCTATCACTCACATATTGTTAGGGGAGTTCCTACCTCATGAATGATCTAATCATATTTCCTAAACTTAGTCAATGGTCCTATAGAGATAAGGAGACTAAACTACTCATATCTCCCCAAGTACCATCTTTGATTCTTAAGAGAAACATATCATCGCATATTATATGGAAGAACACAAAATATAGACTACACGTACATCCAAATTTAAGTCCCAAGAAAGAATATATAAATATATCCCAAGACTGGAACAATACACAACATTTATTATAAGGGTACATGGAGTGTAGCTCCTCTAGGGAAGCATTATTATATACTACTCTTCACATGAAATATGGATTCAACCTATAAGGCATGTACTAGGGTATACATGGCATTAGGACCAACGGGGACTCAGTGTAAAACTCTAATACAAAAATCCCTACTACCTTGGGTTATACAGTGTGTCCAAGGTAGTACATAGCATGTGACATCTGATCGATAACATGGTGTGTACCACCATTACATAGATCCATGTTGTCCTAGGGTACATAGTGTGTCCAAGTTTGTATAAGGAATGTGATTCTTATAGGGGAACTCAGCATATACTACCGATTCACTGAGTTATATAACCCCTGACTACATGGTGTGTCTCCATAGACATGTTCTGTGTGGTCCATAGATATTACCTTCGGATTGTACTAATAATCAAGTCATCTTGTGTAATCCATAAATATCATTTACTCAAACTACATGGCATATGAATGGTTGTGTACTCATTTTCCTAACATAATCTATAAGGAGTGTGAATTCATACCACACACCATGTGATATTTATAATATTCCAAAACCCTAGATCTACATCCAAGGAAATATAAAGTGTGTGTTCCTCAGAACTATATATCATGTATTCATGTTCTTTTCCCATATTTTCAAATCCTTATAAATTTTACACTATGACCACCTAAAATCTTATTCAACCATATCATCGCTCAATTCTCCACCATCCAAAACCACTAGGGGTCCTTCCTGACACTCAATTCATCATCATCTTCCTTATCTCATCAAATTATATTGGTATGTCATGACCAAATCTCCAATGTGATACACAGAATGTTACCTCCATCATCGCATGTTGTTACCTTTCCATTCTAATCTCCCCAAAGTCTAACCACTAGCAAAATTGAAGGCCTATGGTGATCACGTACCACATGAAAGGCAAAAGAGAAATTAAATAATGGTGGTTGGTATGAACATTGAAGACCTATTAATTCATCCAGAACACACATTATAAGATACAAAAAAATAAGAAGGAATCCCCAAATGGTAGAAATACTCAGTGATGATCGATGAGTAATGTCATAGAAAATCATTGCATGAATGAATTTAAAGATTATGAAATTATAATTTATAATAGGGGTATTTTATAAATATTATATCATGAATAATGATGAATGATTTCAAGAAATAAGCACAACCTCATGGAACAATGGCCATCTATTTTATCCATTATCAATGTTAGGTTTATGTTCATCATCACCCTATAATCCCATTGTCAATGTCTTCATATATCAAGTCTCATTCATTTGATTTGATGTAAAATATTCCAATATTTGGTCCCTCTCCTTTCTCTCAATCAACAGTTCTATCAATGACAAGTGTGTATAACCCTAAAGATAATTCTTAAGTATTTATAGAAGAATTTTGGGTTTCAAAAATTATAAATTAATTAATTAAATATTAATTAATTTCACTAATAAACACGCACTTGATGGGACACTATGGGGGTCCAAAATGAGAATTAAGGTTTAAACACCACTAGGGTAAACCACTTATTATAGGCATAACCATAATGTCCAAAATTCCATCTGATCTTTTTTTAAGATAGCATTATCTCACCTCATGGGATAAATAAATATTAAATTAATAATATTAAAAATACCTTAAAATTAAATGAACTCAAAAATTCACAAAAAAATCATCCATGGGGTAAACAACATATTCCAAGATCAACGTAGCCATCAAAAAATGTTTCTAAGGTCATCACACTGTGAAAATTTACTATTTTATCTTATGGGGGGGGTCTGGGGACCCTAAAACACTCAATCAAGATAATACTTGACTATAAAAAATATGGGTCACTATAATAGATTGTGTGTATGAATAGTGTATAAGAATATTTATCTTGGTGACCTTTTTTATATTTTCCCATGAAATAACATCATTTCATTTTTACTCTTTCTAAAGTGGTGCATTCCTAAAATTTATTTATTTGTTTATTTTCTCAAAGAAGGTATTGGTTCTTATAAAATAGATTGTGAAAATTCTAGATTTATTAATTTTGGTTTTTTAGATTGCATAAAATTTCCAAACAATAAAAAGTATAATAAGTTCATTTTATGGAATGTTTTTTAGAAATAAGTAGGCCTTCTAATTATATAACATATTAGATTATTTGGTAGTAATATAGAAATAACTTTTTAGGGTTTTGTTTTTTATGAATTTATGGTTGATATAATGTTAATCATCATTTATAGATTCTATGTTGAGTGTAAAATAAATATAAGTATTTTTATGTAAATTTGATGATGTTATGTAATAGTAGAAAAAATTACTAATGAGTTTCATATTGATTATGTTCAATAGATTTATCATATATCCACACATGTTAATATTTTTTTATGCATGTTTAAATTTAAATTTTAAAATATGATGCATATGTCTAAGTTGGATGGTTTTATAATCCCAATTATGACATTATATATATATATATATATATTAATAAGTAAGAGGTAATCCCCTCCTATTTTTATTATAAACCAAGAAACACCCCATTTTTTTTGGGCAAAGGGAGCCTATTACATGGACATGAAGGCACAAGAGCACACAAAGTCCCAAGATACATAGCTAGTAGTCCTAGAATATGACCAAAATTTCATGGTCTATAGGTTAACTCATTATACATGAATCGGTGAATGCTAATTCCTACATCATGCCACTGCATCATTGACTCCATGCCTCCAAGAAGATCGCCCTATCGTCGGTTGTGCATATGTGCTCTAACATCCCTAGTGAATCCCCCTATCATCGTCCTCGAGCACCACATATGTATCGCCCATAGAACCCATTTAAATAGAGGTAACCTAAAATGTTTTCATCCATGAGTTCTCGATTTCATGTTTCATTTTCTTCCCCTCGTTGTAGGTCACCATAGTCACCACCTATGATTCCCCTCCACTGATGCATTCCTTCACCATCTACACCAACGAAACCAGTATCATCATTTATTGAAATCATAATAAAGATTCCATACCCACCCACAAACACGTAGGGGAGATATAATAAATTATACTCTAAATAGGGTTTATAGAGGTGCTTCTATATTTTTTCACAAAGTAAGAATCAAGTTGTGATAGTATATTTATAATCTATGTGTGGATAGTGAGGATAAAATCTAGCACTTATTCTCTAATAAAGGATCATGGAGCATGCTTATGGTAATAATACCTGATAGTTAAAAAATGTATATTTTATTATTATTTTAATTGAATGAATGCATGATTTATAATTAAATTGATGATTTCATACTTTATATAGGATAAATTATGCAATTAAGTTAATTTAGATGTATTTAGTTGAGATTTAATATGAGGTTAAAAAACCATGACATGGAGGTTTAATAAATTTTTGAGGTGATTTTTTATTAATCAAAAATATGTAAAATTATATACAACACAAGGAAAAACATGGATTAATATTGTGGTTTGAAAATTAATTTTTGGTATATATTTATTTGGATCAAATCATTGAAGTAATAAATAGCATTTTGATGATCAAACGATCATAGTGATAAAGGTTGATTTTTTTAATATCAAAAATAATGTTATTGATGGTAATTTCAAACTCATAAGATAAGTTTGTTGTTAGAGTTGAGGATAGAGTTTAAAATAACATTTTAATGATTTTTAGAGGATTACTGATGATTTTTAATATAAATGATTTAGGAAAAATATATTTTTAATTAATTAAATTAAAATATTTTAAGAAAATGGAATAGATTACAATATGAAAATTAATAATTAAAATATTAATTAAATGTTATATAAATATTTTATAACATATCAGAATATAGAATTAAATGCGAGAGGATCTCGCGCATCTTGGAAGAAATCTAAGATTAATTTAAGGCATATATATAATGTTATTTTATTTTTTTAAACACCATGGTTTGGTCTAGAAAGAAACATCAATAAATTTGACCCAAAGTTTTTTTTAAAAAAAACAGAGAGTTATTAGACTAATTATGCATTTTAAAATGGATATGTTGTATGTATTATAGATGATTATATAAGATATTTTAGACCCTTTTAGATATTTTAATGAAAGAAATTTTGTTCTTTATTCTTAATGAAATATATTTATTTATTATGTGTGGTCACTTAAGTATGAGTGACTAAACTCAATATTGTTAGGGGCGTAATAGAATAGTAATTGATTGAATATTTTTTTCTTTGTTTTAATGATATTTTCATAGTTTTTTTATATTTATTTCTCATTATATAAAATTATTTATTTTATTATCATGGTCATTGTTGATTATTTTGAGAATTATAATTTAATATGTAAATAATATTATCTGAAATTATTCATGACCATTGAATATATTAGGATTTTATATTCTCAAATAAAACTTTATATCACTTAGATGTTGAATTGATTTAGCATATAGAAAAGGGACTGAATTGGTTCAATAATTTAATAATAAGTATTAGACCAATAAAATTGTATTGAAATCATACAAAAATAATCATGAATTAAAATATCTTATAAGTATATAATCATGATCATGGAAATTAAACCCTTGCAAATTTCATCTTATGAAATTTTTCATTTTTATTTGTTTCTTTAATCATTTTGATAAGAATTAAAATCAATTCACTCAAAATTGAATGTCATAACTATTAAATTTAAGTAATGATCTAAGGATCCAATATTTTTATAGGTTAAAATTTGGATCGAATGCTTCTTGTGCTTTCATAGTTAGTATTGAAAATGATTATTATAAATTTCTAAACTTACACCATCAAATTTAATTAGTGATTCCAATGAAAATATCAAGATTTTGACATCATTGTTGGGGAAGATATTGAACTTAGAGGAATATTATATTCAATAGATTGTGTTAAAGACTTTATTTTACCTTTTATTTATATAATTTTTATATTTTACTAACTTGATGATCTTATTTTTTTCATGATATGATTTTGGATATAGATATTTTGATGCATAAACCTTTGACTCAAAAGAAGTCCAGTTAATCAAGAAAAAATATTTTTAGTTGTAATCTTAAGATATAAAGGATGATTTGTAAAAAAAATAGATACTATCATGGTTGTATTTGGGTATACTAGGGAGTGAAATAAAGTAATAAAAATAGTATAACAAATACAAATAACATTTATATAGAATAGATTAACCTTGAACTTAGGGGTGAGTACTATCATTCTGGTTTCATCAGCTTTCACTAAAAATTTTGAGATGGATTTTATGACAATTATTATGATTTGGAATTTGATTCATTTATTTGGGCTACCATATGATGATCCCAATACACACTTGGCTTATTTTATTTATATTAATAATAATTTTTAGTTTATTAGTGTTTTAAATAATATAGTAAGTCTAATTTTATTAAATTTTTCATTGATATAAAAATTTAAATAATGGAATAAATGTTGAAACTGCATTCCATTGCTATATGGAATGAGAATAAAATACACTTTTTGAAATGATTATTACCTCTATAAAAATCTATGGATATTCATTTAATAAATTTCAATTAATTTTATATATATATCCAATCCATGAATCATGTTATATGTTTAAAATGTTTTTAAGAAATTTTAATCAACATGAATCTGGGTTTTGTTTTCTAATTTAAACATTTTATAAATTATTTTTCAAAGTTATAGGTATATTATTGATTTCATGATTGGAGGTATTTTAATGAAAAAAATTCTAGAGGATTACATTGATTTTTTGGATTAAATTTATAGAAATAGTTTTAAATTTTAAACACAGGTACTTTAATGAATAAAACTTGTTTAAATGGAAAATTCAAAAAGATACATGGATTTTCAAATTGAGGTTCTTTTGGAGAAAGTTGAGGATATGATTTCCCTGAAAAAACCAAGGTATGGTATGTATGATGTAAATTTTATTGGTTTTAATATCATATATAATTTTTAGGGATTGGGACCATAATGAAGTTATAGATGGAGTGGGAAAAAATAAAAACTAAGATAATATGATCCCAAGTTCCAAAAAAAAACAAGGGAATGATTGCGTGATGACGAGCGTCGGTGAAGCTCATCGGCGTTCTGGTGTTGTGGATATGTCTAAATGGTGTGATCCGTTGTTTTTCGACGACGTCGATGGATGAAGATGGCCGGAATCTCTCGCCGGCGATATGGATGGAGGTGGTTTGATTTCTGTCAACTCGTTTCTCGAGGTGGTGTGCGGCTCGAGGTGGCCACGTGGAACGTATCTCGAGGTGGCGTGCGGATTGGGGAGACGCGTGGTTCGATTTTAGTTTGAATTTGGATTTGCTCCGCTGAATGTGGTTTTCTCTCTGAATTTTGGATGTTGTGAAATGTACCATGGGAACCGGGTACCCTCAAACCGGCCTTCATAAAATCAAAAAAAAAATGATTTGCGGTAACACAAAGGGTAACCCATGAGAATAATTGAATTCTATCACTTTGAGAATTTTAATAACATTAGAATGTGATACTAAAAAATTAGAAAAATAGTTAGATAAAAATGATTAAAAAATTATAATGAGTATATTAAGAAGGAATCTGATAAGGAATAAAAATACGAAGTCCTATATCCTTTTAATCAAATATTATCATTCTTTCAAAGGATGAAGTAAGGGAAGCACAAGGAAAAGTGAATTAATTTTATATAAATTTTATAGAACTTAATATTAACATTAAATTTATATAATCTTTAGGTAATATTCTATATATATTGATTTCATGAAATATTTTGTGTTAAATAAAAATAATATTGAGGATATGGGTAAAATTTCTCTTATGGAAAAGTGTTCAGTTGTGGTGTCAATGAATTTTTCACCAAGTGACAAGATTTGAGTAGTTTTTTCTACCTTTCATTATTGGATATTTTAAGTCTAGAAGATATTTGTGTAATCTATTTAAGAGTGTAAATATAATTTAATACTCAATATTAATAAACTTGGATTTATAGAAGATAAAACCCATATGAATTTTTCTTTAATTGGTAGATTGTATAGTAATATTTTCACAATTTTTGATTAAATATATTTTGTTTAAGGGGGATTAGTTTTATTTCCTAGTGGAATATCTTATACTTGATATGGAAGAAGATAAAAAACTAATCAATATTTGGAAATAATTTTTAGTAATGGAAAGGGACTTGATTGATGTGAAAAATGGGGAGTTATCATTATCATTTGGCATAGATCAAGTGAAGTTTAATATTCATTGAGAAGAGAAAGATAAAGATAATACAGACCTTGGTTTGGGAGAGGATAGAGAGTGATAATTTTTAAAAATTTATTCCACTAATGGGAAAAAAAATAATAAGTTAAGTAAAAGAAATATATTGTTGAAATAGAGAAAAATAACATAAAAGGAGTTACAGGAATGAATAAAACGGGTGGAATAATATTTTAAAATATTGCATATGATCAATAAATTTAAACAAAGGAGGATAACAAATAGGTCCAATTGGGTTGTTTAGTTCAAAATTTAATATTTTATTTTTAAATATTTATAAAACTTCGTGGATTTTTATAATATAAGTATAGAATATATTACCATAAGAAATATTTAAGTTTATTTCATAGAGATTAAAGATACCCATCTATATATATAAACAAAACTTGAGGCCATTCATTAATCTAGATCTGGTAAATTATTTCCAATATTTTTTAACATAAAATTTAAAACTTTATGTGGTATAGTCTATATAATTTATTTTAAATAAATATTTATTTATATATAAATATTTGTTTTAAAAAAATTATTAGTAATTAGTTTTAGAAATAGTTTTTAGGAATTTTTTAAGATTATTTTTCAATAAACCTATATTTTCGAGATTTAATGTAATCAAAATTGTATTATTATAATTTTTTTTTAAACAATTTAGGTTTATTAGAAGAAAGATTCTTGAAGATGTATGAAATGGTAAGTAAATGATGAATCTAAATAAAAGGAGGGTTTTATTTTGATTTTACAAAAATAAATCTCAGATGTAGATCATTTTCTATATTTTTTATCTTGATATAAATATTTGATTGTGAATTTCAATATACATTGTTTAAATATCATGTTTAATAAATTTAAATGAGTAAGATATTGGTGAATTTATAGACATAACATGTTAATTTTATATTAATGAATTGTGATTTGAGTGAATTTATGATTTATGTAAGTGAATTTATTTTATAATTTTATCTTAAAATGATTTTTTATATGAATATTACTCTGTTTATTTTTAGTATGTGATGAATATATTTTGAATTTTTTAATTAATGTTTATAAAATGACTATAAGTTTTATAAAAAAAATTAAAATGAGGTTATAAAATAAATGAGAAACTTTTCCAATGAGTCTGTACCCTAGTGGTATAGGCTCCTGCTTGGCATCCAAAAGACACAGGATCAAATCCGGACAGGGGCGAATTTCCAGGGGCACTATAGAAGTACTGTAGCAGTGTTGTAGTAGTGGAAGAACTGTAGCAGTGGTGGAACTATAGCGGTGGAGGGACTGTGCAGGAACTGTAGCGATGGCGATGTTGTAGCAGGTACTATAGCAGTGCGGGTACTGTAGCAGTATTGTTCACCAAGGGGTCCTTTGGGCCAAAAAATGGGCTTTTAAGTCTTGAATTCAGGCCACTTAGCCTTGGGACTTCGGGCTATGTAATGGGTCTCCTTCTACCCAGTCTAAAGAGGTCTTTGCTTTTAATAATAAATTAAGGCTTCGGCCCTAACCTTTTAAAAAATAAATGAGAAACTTTTATTAACTTTTAGTTAGAAACACTACCCATTAATGTAGTAACTATAAAAAATAGTTTCAAGAGGTGATGGATAGTGGATATAGAAGTATAATTCTTAGTTTTACTTACAAGAGTATAATGGTAATGTTTCCTTAAAATTTTATTCTAAAAATAAATAAAAAATAGTTGGTGTGTATTTTATACTCATTAAATCCAGTTAGATAAGGGAAAATAAAGCTAAAAACCACCAGTACGCGTATTAGGGGAGACTCAAACATGAGACCTCCCCCTAACACCATGGATATAGCAGGGGAATAACCACTAAACTACACCCCATGGTTCATGTTTTATACTCAATATTAGAATAAAATAAAAAATTACAAATGAACTTGTTTTAAATAAAAATTAAAAGTTTCTTATTAAGTTTATGTTTAAGATTAAATTATTAAGAAGAGTATATTATTTGACTAATTAGTTTTCTTAAAAAGTGATGTGTTAAAAATTTTCTTCCATTTGATTGTTTAAAATTAAATCATAGTTAATAGTTTTTTAAATTTTATTTTATAAAATATTAATACTTTATTATAAATTATTTTTTTAAATGGTGTATAGTTGTATTCTTAAGAATAAGAAAATATTTATGTGTGGGGTATTTTGATAGTTAAATAAATCATGCACATTTAAATTTAATAAATATTTCATTTAAATAAATTATCCATTTTATTCTTTATACCATATAAATTCTATAATTAAGCTATAATGGATTCATTTAGATGAAATTTAATAAGATGAGTTCTCACTATAAAGTAGCAATTTAATAAAATGTCAGGGTGAATAGTGTATGATCTCAAATAAGATAAATTATACTAAATTTGAGGGAATTTCATGAAGTGATATCATGGTTTGAAGATAAAAAAATACATGTATTAATATTGGATAATTGAAGTATTAAACTATATTTTTATGATAAAATGAGTTTGGTGATAAATATTGATGTTGTTTTTAACATCAAACAATGTGTTACTCATGGGTGTTCTATATATAGGTGATAAAATTGTTGTTAAAGTTGAGGAAGGTGATCATATAATTGCTTCAATGTTATAAATTTAATTTTTATTATTTATATAGGATAAATTAATTTTTAGTTAGAATAAATTAGAGGATATACTATTGTGATTTGATATATTAAATGATTTAAAGAGAAAGTTATGGATTGAAATAAGAAAGTTAATACTTGAAATATTATGTTATCATTATCTAAAGATTTAAAAATTATCAATAATATAGAATTAAATGGGATATTTTTCCATGAATATAGGAATAAATTTTTTATTTATTAAATATACACACAACATGATATTTTCATTTTTTAAATATCATAATTTAGTCTGGGATAAAGTAATCTATAAATTTGTTCCAAGTTTAATGTGAAAAAAATAAAGTCATAAACTATTTATGGAGTTTTTCTTAAACATTTTGGATGCTTTCTAAAGTATTAAATAATATTTTTTAGGCCCTTAAAGATATTTTAAAGTTATTAACTTATTCATATTGAGTTCTTTATTATGTGTGTCCACTTAAGAATGAGTGGTTAAACTCTCCTATGTTAGGGAATAATGGAAGGGTGGTTTATTTGATATATTTTTATCTATTTTAATAATAATTTAATTTGTTTCATATATATATATATATATATATTTCATTTTATAAAATTATTTATTTTAATTTTATGATCATTCTTGATTGATTTAAGGATAAAAATTTAATATGTGAACTAGAAGATCTAAGTTTATTCATGAATATTGAATAAATTGATATTTTCTATTCTAAAATATAGTTTTAGATCACCGAGTTATTGAATTAATTTTTCATTCAATATAATTCCTAAACTAGTTTAATAATTAGTGAACATGAATCAAACATAGATCCAAATTTAATCTAATTCTTAAGATAATAATGTATTTTTTAAAATATATCACATCCATAAAGTCATGATCTTAATAATTACACATTTATAAATTTTATACCTTTAGTATTATTTATATAATTAATTATTTTAATTAGAATTAAAATCAAATCACTCAAAATTAAAAGTCTTAATTTGTTAATCAAATTAATAACCTAGGGATAAAATATTCAAAGTGAGATCAATTTTGGATTAATCACTCACTATGATTTTTATTTTAGTTTTGGAAATTATTATTATAATTTTTTTTAGAAATACAATGTTTTGAAATTTTTTCCACCTATGGTAGTATCAATACCAAAAACCATGGTTTGTAGGTTATATTAATATGATCAAGTATCCTTAAAAATTTAACAATGAGAAAAAATGATATTTTAAATATTATTTATATGTCATTATGATTTTTCTTATTGTTTTTATAAGGGGGTTATAATTCGCGTATTTATTCATGTTTTTTTATGATTTCCATGATATAATATTAAGTTGTTTTTTTTTGTTTCATTTCCCAATCCAAATGCATACATAATATCATGACATGATGGGATCACTTTTAATGTATGTAATCAAAAATAGAGATATTAAATATATCTTTAAAATATGAATCACCATATCAAAAACCTTGTTATCTTTTCCCATGATTTAGATTTTCTATTTATCTTGTGTTTATGTTATTTATTGTAATTTACCCACCGTAATGATGCACAGTTTTTAAATTTCATAATAGTAATTTCACACTTTACATCAAAAAAATATTTTAATTTATAAACACATTTCAATATTATTCAACTAATTGATAAAATAAACATGGATACAACTTAACTTAAAATTAGAAACATTAAATTATCCTTGGATCACTTAAAAAATATTGAATCGTGTTTTATTTATAATCAATTGGAACTCTAGTATGTGATTTTTGTCAAAAATAAGATGACTCTTGATTTTGGGACTTGAGAAGCTAAGTAAGTATCTCCATAACTATAGTATTTTGGGATAGAAATTTTCAATCAGTTATCTCACGGGATATTAGAGTGGTATATAATGAACTTTTTCAAGATATATTCTTTTTAAAAGAGGTTATAAGATTCTAAATATTGAATTTGATTGATAATTTATAGGATGTGGAGGATAATAGATAATTTGTTTTGAAAAAATGAGGGCTATTATTCACTTAATGGATCAATTTCATAGAGTATTGATAAATATGAAGATGGATGTGAAAAAATTATTAATTGAGGGAATTGTTATTGGGGTAGAGGGATAATTCATGGTTCATTGGAAGTTAAATGGAAATAAATTTTATTTTTCTAAGTTTATTTTATTCAAGCAGATAAAAAAGATCAAGGAATGAGGTATAGGGTTTTTTTTAGATTTTGATTCAAGATTATATTAATTATTCTCATTATAATGGTTCATTCTTAACTGGGGAAAATTTATCTATGGGTGTGGAATAGTTGTCAGGATTGTATGTAATCAATATTGAGAAATGAAGGAGGGAAAGTAGGATTATAAAATAACTGGTTTACAGTAATTATAAGTGTCTTTATTTAACTATGGGTATAGGGATTGTTACTTGTAATGAACATGGAGTGGTTTAACTTTTTCTAAGTGAATGAATTGATATGTATTCTTATAATTTTTCATTGGTGTAGGTTGAAGGTTTCCCATATTTATAGCCATGAAAATGATCCAATGGAACTTTTAGGGGCTTTTAAACCCTGAAAAGTTCATAAACTCCTCTTTATTATAAGGATGGAAGGTCCCAATTTGTTTTTTCTCATTAAAACCAATATTTTGAAACATGAATTTGATTTTTTTCATTTGTAGTTAGAATTTATATTTGATATTTTTGTGCCTCTAAAAGGAATGTCGGATGTTTGATTTTACTATAGTGAAAATAATTAGATATTAATTTTTAATATTTCTTCAGCCAATTTCTTGGATGGGTAGAAAATTGGAGATTCATAGGGTTCTACGGTCACATGGTGTGTTTTGAAAATAATTATTAATGCAGTTTTTAGAAATTTTTAGGGAAAGTTTCAAATATTTTATATTTGTATAAAATTTTGGGTAATAATGAGAAAAATGGAGGTCAAAGTAGGTAATAGAATTTTATTAAAATATTTATATCTTAATGAAGACTAAAAGTAGTTTGTTTTAGAATTAAATATCATTCAAGATTTATAGTGGGTTCTTAACATCTTTGAGGCCACCTATATTGGGTTTTTTCTCTCCAAATAATAGATTCATTATATCTTTTTCAAGATTTCATCATTTTCTAGGTGGTTGTTCGAATCACTTAGATTTATTTATTATGCTAGAAAAGGGTAGATTTTCTCAAAAAAGTAAAAGGTTTAGTATTTAGAGTTTTTGGTTTCACCAAAAAGAATTTAAATAGGTGGTGTAGAAATATTTTTAAGGGAAAGTTGGGTGGAAAATTTTTCTTTTTTAGTGGATAAAATTTAAAATATTGAGATAGAATTGATTATTTGGAACAATATTTAGTTGTCTAATGTTCATAAATGTATTAAATAGAAACAAAAGAATAGGTAAATGGTTAATCAATGGGTTTTGAATGTAGAAAAAAAAATTCATCATTTGAGATAACATCAAATATTCAAGGACTATATAAGTGTAAGAAAATATTATGTCAATATCATGCTAATGTTTTTTAGTTGAATGTGGGGGATGTAAATTCATGTTATTTCAATGTTAAAGCCTCTCAATGGAGGCATAATAATTTTATTAAATATTTAAAGTATGAGCCAAGTTTTCTTTCATGAACATATGATATATATGGAGAATTTAATGGTCAATCATTTTACTTATTTATTTTCTTTTAAGTCTTCTTTTGGGACTAAGTAAACATTGTAGTTTATAATATTTTAAAGTTACCAATAAAATGAATGATCATCTTTCATTGAATTTTTTTTAGAGTAGAAGTTTGGTAATATTTTTTACAGATATATCCTTTAAGATCTTCTAGATTGGATGGTATTTTTTTAATTTTTTCTTGAAATATTAGCATATTGTTGATTTTTAAATTTCAACAATTATAATGGGTATTTTAAATTTTCGTACTTATTTATAAAATTTTAATTATGCTAACATTGTTTCAATTATAAATATAAAATTTCCTACCTTTATTAATAAATTTCTTCCTATTTTTTTATAAAATTTTATGTATAAAATTATGTTCATATGATAGTTAGTCATTTAAATAAGTAAATTTTATTAATTATTTCCCCTCTTCAAATTGATTTTGTTTCAGATAAGAAATTTTTTAATAATATTATGATTTTTTTAGTATTTTATTTTTTTTTAAAAATATATAAAGTGGTAATTATATGTGTAATATGATTAAACTATATTTGGGAAAATATTATGATGGGGTGCAGTGGGACTTTTTAGAAAAAAAATTATGCATCAAATGGGTTTTAAAAATAAGTTCATTAATACTATGATTCTTTGTGTTTCTTAACTATTATTTTATTTTATTATCAATTTCATGATCATAGGTTATGTAGGGACTTATAAGGATATCAATAAATGGATCCTTTATCCCCTTACATTTTTATTTTGTGTATAGTGTCTTTGGATTCTATTATTGAGGGAATTAAATGTGAGGTTGATTTGGTTAGAGTCAAAATTTCACCATGAATAAATAGTTAATAGAATTAGGTTTCTTACGAGCAAGTATTTTCTTTCTAAATGACAAGATATCATGATTTAATGTAAATTAGTAATGGTAAGTTTCAAGGATAAAGGTTTATCTTATATTATAATGCACATGGATTGAGGAATTGATGTCTCTCTACATGGGGACCTGTGATCAAAATTTGTGGTCTGAATTAAGTCCGCCCAACCCATTTTTTATTTTGATCTCAATGGTGGTTTTAGGGATTGGTGTTCATGCAAATATGTTTTTTGGTATTATCTCATAATTTTATGTGGTTTCCACTAAACCTCTATATTTCTATTTGAAAATAAAAAAAATATCTTAGAGAGAAACACATTGTTTTTCCAATCCATTTTTTATGAATGATGTTATTTTTTCATTGTCATCAATTCATGGTTGTAGAGACATTTTGAGGGTATTAAATTGATCTAAAAGGGAATATATAAAAATAATAATTTTAAAAAATTATCAATGTTATTTATTCAATTATGGATGATTTATTCTTATTAATGTGGCGGCATTAGCTATGCCGATTTTTATAATGAATTGTTTCCAAATTCTAAAAAAGAGTATATAATATGGTGGATTATTTAATGGGTAAGTATTGGTGGAATTTTTCTTTTAGTAAGGAATATTTGGGCTTATATATGATGTATTATATATAAATAAAGATAATGTGTTTGGGATTTATAGAAAATAATGCTTTTAAAATCCCTATAATAGTAAAAACAAGGATATAAATTTTTTTAAAATTTAGATGTGCTTTGGGTACAAGTATTACAAAATAAATATTTTATTAATTTAAGTTTATTAATATATTTAATATAAATAAGACCATTATATATATGAAATGAGTTTTTTGAGTCACATATGGTCCTTCTAAAGGGGTTAATATGAAGGGAGAGTTTTATTCATAAAATTTATGGTTGGAATAATTAGTTATTATAAACTCCAAAAAAGTGTAAGTTGGTTTTACCTATGGGGGATTCTGATATTAATTTCAAAGTTTCTAAGTTTATTTTTTCAAATAGGAGACACGAATCTTATGATGGAATTAATTTTTATCTCATAATATATTTTTTATTAATGAAATTGATTGAAATATTTGGGTTGATAATTCTTTTGGGTGTTTTTAGTAAAATATGTTGATGTAATTGCAAAGAATATGTCTTTGGGTATAGTGCGGAAGGACTCAAGAACTTCATGATTTGTATCCTGTAAGAATTAATTAATGAAACATTATCATATTCACATTCAAAGAAAGATTTTTTTAGGTGTTTTATACCTAATATTTTTTCTACTAGAGAGGAATTATTCAAATTAGGTGTTAGTGTTGATGTTTTATGTTCTTAGTGATTGGGGGTTGGGTATTTCAAGCATATTTTTTCTTTCAATCATAGTTTACATGATGATTAAAAGATAGTAAAATTTAGTGATGTTCTATTTTTTATTGGTTATGTGAAATTTTTTTTGGGAAATGCTATGTAATATAGAGTTGAGTGAAACATGTTTTTTTAAGATTATGTGAAAAACTTGGAATTATCATGATTTTTTAAAAAAAATTGGTAAGGATATATCACTAAAAAATCAATTTTAGTGTTTATATAATTGTGACAATTTTTTTGGTTGTTCTAGGGAGATAAAATTCAATTAAAGTGCATTTTTGGAAACCACCTACTTTTAGTTTTTTTTTAAATAATAACAATATTTTATTTCTTACTAAGAGAATGAGTAATTGAATTGTAGCAATGGCTATAAATTCATATACCAACATTTATGTAATCATGTATGATATTTTTAATTGTATGGATGTGCATGATTTTTATGTTTTTATAACTTTATGTTCTTATCTATGATGTTTTCACATAGTAAGTTTAATTGATGTTTTCTATAAATCCTATTATACGTATAGTGTATTTTGAAAATATCATATATGATGATAGGTGTATTTCATGGGGTACTACATATCTGAAACCAAGTTATATCAGGTGCCTTAACCATATTGTGAGGTATAATGTGGGAATATTGTAGTATAGTGATATGTATCAATTGTATGGTATGATTGATATGATAGTTGAACCTTAAAAGTTAACATATTGAGTTATTCTTCCATTTATGTTATAAAGGATCATTGGTGTTTCATATGATTAAATGTTTGGGAAAATAAAATATTTATTTAAATATTAAATGCAATCATGGGTCGGTTAAAGGTTACATAGTGTTTGAAAATGAAGGTCGTTACTCAAACATTTCATAACTTTTAAGTAAATTCCATAAAGGCTCATAGAGAATATACGAGGCATATAAAAAATTTATATTCCATGAAAATGGAGTAAAAAAATTTTAGTGTGTATTTTGGAAATATCATAAAGGCTCATAGAGGATCCACTAAAATACCAGGCATTCCTTTATGGTGAATTTACAATATGAAAAATTGTTGTCTAGATCATTTATTGAATTCAAATCTGAAATCACTCCATGCATGTCCCCTAAATGTTAGACTCCTTTTTTGTGTCACACATGAATCTATTCCATTAGAGAAACTAAAATAGAAATTTCAATCCCCACATGACCCACTCCTTGTTCATGTGGAGTTAGTGTACTCTACATCAATGGAAACAGCTTGGAAAGACATTTTGAGGGGTGTTTCAACTAGGAGACCCACCTATGTAAAACGGGCTAGTAAAAATGGGTAAGACCATGGAATATCCAAAATAATGGAGAATTAGAAATATTTTGTATTATATGGCCATAGTGACCTCTCCATACCTATGGTGGAGTCCATGGTGAGGGAAAAATCCCAAGAAATTGGCAACATGCCATGAAAGATATCGTCTCATGTTATCGTATTCAAGAACACCATGGTTGTGGTGGAGGTCATAGTGATGGTCGATCTGGAATTTAAGTATCAAAAATGGCCACCATTATTCATGGATCTTGACCAGTTAAAAGAGAAAAATGTGTATTAAGTTGTGAGGGGTCTTGAATGAATTTTTAATCCATTATTTTCTCTATTAATCTATCCATGATACCCTTCTTGAAAATTCCTTCTATTTCTGAATACTTTATATGAATTTAGGGAATGTTTGGTTATTTTATCAAATTGAGTTTATGTTGACAGAAATTTATGTAGAGTAAGTGTTTTTTATACCCCCTTTTCACCCAATAAATCATCTCCCTTGAGGATTCACACCCTTGGATCATGGAGGATCGAGAACCCTCAATTCAATGTACCTTCCCCTACCATTTTATAATTTCCATTATTTTTTTATATGGATGTTCATTATTAAAAAAATCCTTATTTGGGGGCTGATATTTGAACATAGTTTGATGGTGGATTTCTATTGATAGATTTTGGTGAATATTCCTTTGGTTTTAGTGGTGTTTGTCCCTCAATCATTTATTCTTACTTGGATAACATTGAAATTCTAAACTGAAGTTAAGGATTCATTTATTATCCTTATTTTATCTGAAATATTATGGTTATGATGTTTATATATTTGATTAATGGTGTAATTAACCTTAATGACGATGAAATTGAAATTAAATAAGAGAATTGGTTTTGGTTTTAGCGATCGCATGAATTTATACTATATTGGTGGTTTATCTCTTGTTTTTCAAGATAGTGTGTTATATTTTATTGTGTTATGTCTTAGAATATTTTTCTATTATAATTGGATAAATAATATAAAGTTGGTAATGATTTTTGGATAAATAATAAATAGTAATTTTTAATTGTTATAGTTCTTATTGTAATTGATTGAGCCATAAGTTATGCTTGAAGCATGTTTAAGTAATAATTTTTGTATCTATTGAAAGTTTACTCCTTAGGTTGATTTTTGTTAAAGCATTAAAATTATGAGTTCATGTCCAAATTTTTAGTCTTCCATAAGGTGAAGGTTTAACATTTTGTTCTCGGTGGTTTGATCTAGCTATTAAATGTTCCTCAGTGGAAGTGGGAGGACATTTCAATGGACTTCATCACCGGTTTACCTTTAGATCAGTGATTCTATGATGTTATCTAGGAAATATTAAACCATTTGAAAAAATCAACTCACTTATTAGTGATCAAGAAGTTTATCTCGATGGAGGTTTTTTCGAGGTAGTATCTGGAGGAGGTAGTGAGGCTTTATGGAATCCTAAAGATGATCATCTTTGATCATGATCCTTTTTCACCTCCAAGGTTTGGAGAGGTATTCAACATTATTTCGGATTGCCATTGTGCCTTATCACTGATTTTCAACTGTATAAGGATGGTCAGACTAAGCAAATTATCTAGACTCTTAAAGACATGTCGCATGCTTGTGTCCTAGATTTTGGAGGTTCATAGATGAGGCACATATCTTTAGTCATGTTTACTTACAACAATAGTTTCCACCCCACTATTTGTATAATTTTTTTCTGAATATTTATATTTTTGCACCTTTTTTTTCTTTGTGTTGTACTGGGGTGGGAGAGTTAGAAAATATCAGGCTAGAATTAGTACAAAGTACGACAGAGATAGTTTAAGTGATTTTTGAATGGATATAGGTGATGTGGTATCATCATAATTCTTATAAAAACTATAGGAGGAGACCCATGGAGTTAAAAATCCGAAATAATGTGTTCTAAATGTGACTTATCATCATGGGATGTAAAGTTTTGGTCATGGGAATAATCTCTCTTTCTAGATTTTTGGTGGTTTTGAGGTTTTGGCACATTTCAGTCGGTCAGAACAGCCTGAAGGCCTTCATTTTTTTTATTATTTTTGATAATCCACCTTTCAAGGGGTTAAGTGGAACACTTACAAGGACCGAAGGCTTAGATACAATTACATGACTCATATTTCTTAGAGGGAGTCACCCAGACAATACAACTTGAAACTGCTCCTCCCCAGTATATTTCAAGATATCAGCACTCCACCTTCGTAGGGATGGTCAGATAGTTGTCATATGAAAAATTTCATAGGCCTGGTACCGATGGAAAAGCCATATCCTCTCATTCTTCAAATTACAGTTAGCACTACTCTAGTGAATGTGCATGCCCTGAACCTCATCTGAAGCCTTGTCCCTTGTAGTCTAATTGGTGCATCTGTATCATGTGGACCGAAGGCCTTGGGGTGGCTATAAGGCATTAAGGTGGCCCAAATGTCTTGATAAACAACTAGGATAAAGGCCTTGGGTGGCCCGAAATCCTTGCAGTACCTAAGGACCAAACTGGTGGCCTAGAGGCCCAAATTGATGAATAATTTTGGCTACTATAGTACTGAACAGTACCTACTACAGTACTACTATAGTACCCCCGAAAATATGTCTCCACCCAAATTTGATCTCAGGTCTCTTGGATGAACATGTCGAGTCCTCTGTTGGCACATGTTGGAGTTTTCATGTATTAGTTATCACTTCCCCTATAGATGAGATGGATTCATGATGTCTTTCATGTGTCACATCTTCTTTTATATCTTTATAATTACTCTCACATCATCTATTGGGGTGAGATTAACATTGATAATGATGGAACCTTCAAGGGGCAGCCTATGGAAATCCAGAATTTCTAGGAGAACGTGTTTTATAGGCATGTTATCTCCCTATTTTATGTCCTTTAGTAGTATAGTGGTGTGGAGGATAGAACTTGGGAATGTGATTCTTAGATACATGATCAATGTTCCAATTTTTTATGCTTAGTTCTTATTTTGTAAATATACTTGTTGATGTTGACTCTTATTTATCTTTTAAGATAATTCTCTCTTATTCCATGCCTTGTTTATGGATTTTTTTTTTTTTTGAAAGGTATCTCCCTTGATGGAGTGTTAAGGATATGGTTGTTAGTGTTGTATAGATTTATACCTTTTCTATCTAAGTGATATGGTTGTGATCCTATGATGGAAAAAATCATTAGAGGTGTCTCATTGGGTTTTTGTTTAGGTGACCCCTTTTTATTTCCCTTCTCTTCAAGTATGGTTTTAATTCTCAAGAAAAATAATTATTTGTAAGGTATATGATGAAATGGTCCAAACCTCATCATCATTTCCTTTGTGATTTCCTAAGGCTTGTTTGTGTTAAGGAGAATTTTGGAGGTGTTCTAGAGGATAGGATAGATTCTTAGGCCATTTTGGGGGGTCACCATGCCTTGGTGGTGGGAGTGGAGGAGTTTGTTTGGGGTGTTGGGTGTTAAGTGACTAGTCATGTGGTGTTAGTGTAAAGTCCCCAACCTCGAAGCCACTAAACTAGTGCTTCGATCTGGGTCATCAAATTACCTCAAGCATGCCTCCTCGTATGCTACAGGTTGCTGACTAGCAGTGAGGTTATAATGAGTCATGTGGGGAGACTATAGCCTCTTTACCAGAGTAAGCCACAAAAGAACACAATATAAATAGTGGAAACAATATGAACTACCAATAAATGAGAATAATCAAGCATTTCCCAAATAGGGTTCAAACCACAAATCAAATACAACCATGCCATGCCATACTATTAGTGCAAGGTGGAAGAATCCCAAAGTAAAACAAATGTCCAAAACTCAAAATGGGTCCCGACTCCAAGTCCGATTCCTTCTCCATATACATCTCGAGCCCAACTCAACATCTCATAGTAGGGCCTCTGCCCTTGTCCTGACCTATAACCAATAAATTTGCTCGGGTACCCAACAGCGGCCCAAGCAGAGTGTGAGTGAAAAACTCAGTAGGCCACCACCAACAGTGTCTACAAAATATCCAATCTAATAGATAGTGCATGTAAGTACAAAATAAATGGTAAGTAAGAAAGGGATAGTTTAGGTGCCATTATTTAACAAGATTCATTTAATTCATGACTAGAAATTATCCCAATTCCATTTCTTATACCATCTTCATTACATAAGCCACATTCATCACATATTCCATGAGTTAGGCACAAATATCATCTACACAAGGGTCCAAGGCAATCAGTCACAATTCATAGGGGAAATAAAAACAAGTCCCTATCTCACTATGGATACACATATCACATAAAATCATGATCCTCGCCTCGAAGCATCAGTCCGGGTGGAATTCAACCATTAAGGGAATAGAGGATCAGTCCTAATCCCTAACTTATGAATTAAGGGTGGAGTTTAGAGCATCAGTCCAACTCCTTCCTCATGTCAACCATGTCCTCACCTCGAATCCTTAGTCCGAGTGGATTCAACTATTAGGGAAATAGAGCATTAGTCCTCATCCCTAGCCCGTGCATTAGGGGTGGAGTTTAGAGCATCATCCCAACTCCTTCCTCATGCCAACCATGTTCTCACCTCGAAGCCTTAGTCCAGGTGGATTCAACTGTTAGGGGAATAGAGCATCATTCCTCATCCCTAACCAATGCATTAGTGGTGGAGTTTAGAGCATCGGTCCAACTCGACCCATGGGCGTAGAACCTTAGTCAATACCCCACACTACCAAGCCATGTGCACATGCTTATTTACCAAGTCACCACAACCATACCAAAACATGACTAAGCATATTCAATGTCATTGGATATCACAATACATAACACAACACAACATAACCAATGCCATTGTGAATTAACATTCACAATTCATAACAAGCAACATGATAATTAATACTATTCTATAACTCATTAACACATTTCCCAATTACAATTAATATCCATTCAACCAAATTCCCATTCTCGTGCCTTAACCCATTAGGTGTATCCAACAACCCCTATGCCTTATCCAAATTCATCATTAACCGTTCATTAATCTATTTAGACTATTTATCATTTCACAAGCATTTACCCACTTATTCATTTCAAGTACAATTCTATATCACATGACATAATCCCTTTATTGAATTCAACAATTTAGGTGTACCACTTAATTATCATGTATTAACCCATTTTACAAATTCATCCATTCTCTTATTATATCCTATTATCACATTTACCACCCTTCATATCATTTGGCCTTTTATCCCCCATTACCTTTTATTACGCTTATCTCACTAAGCATTCATACATGGTTCCTATCACACTAGGCTTTGTTCATCATGCCTACCTCACTAGGATTCATTACAAGGCTCATAATCTATTCCATTATGGCCTTTAATCATTTCCACATATTGACCCACTTTCTTGTCAATCCAACAAATCCTTATGCATTTATCACCCTAGGAATATTTATCATCATTCCATTTACAACTTGATCAACCATTAAACGTGTTCTACATGTATTCACACTTTACTCAGCAATCCTTCACTTAACCCTACCATTCTTTGGGTTCAGGATTTCCGGTGCACCCCATGGGTGACCCTAAAATGGTCACATCATCCTCAACGCATCCCACGGGGATCAAGAGGGTTCTAAGGAAATAATTTAGACACCCAAATTGCCCAATAATACTCAAGGCAATCAATACACAACAAAATATAGGCAAAACCCCAACATACATGCACAAATCTATAACAAAACTATGGGATATAACTTTTAGACCACCTACCTCGAATCTAGTGATTAATGCACCCATAATCATGGCCTTAGATCCAGATTCAAGCATACCTTGAAACCCTAACCTAGGTACCACTAGAAAAAAAGGGTTTAGAGATTTTGAAGAAGATGGGAGAGACTACAAGCCCTGATCTGAAGAAGGGAGGAGAAGAGAGGATTAGACTTACCAAGAGCTTTGATTTTCAACCAACTGCGTCCAAAATGGCCAATAATAGAAGGAGAAACACATTTTGGAAGCTTGGGTCGTCCAAGTTCATCACTAGGGTTGAGAGGGAAGGAATGGAGGAAAATCCCAAGTTAGGGTTTTAAATCTCGGGATGGAAGTTTTGTAAAATTTTCCAACTTTTCTAGGACGCACGGTTTACCCACAGAGTTTTCCAAACCATGCGCAAACCATGTGGGAGCTACTGTCTGTGAGAGGCCATCCCGCATGGCTTCCTAGGAATCCCACATGGTTTGACCTAACCATATAGAGACCGTGCTCAGGCTACTATCCAAGGATGGATGGTCCACACGGTCTACCTACACGGTTACCCCTAACTATGCGCCGACCATGCACCCAGCACTGCTTGGCCTAATTGCTCTACTCTTTGCACCCAAGCCCCTAGGGCACCCTCGATCCCCTACCTGAACATGGGAAACACTTATCTAGCCAAAATAATAGGTCAAACCAAAACATAAACAAAAACATACCTTAAAAAAATTGGGGTCTTACAACTACAGTGTTCCATGGAAACAAAAACGTCTTGACAATCCATTTTTAGGGGAGTTTTAGCTTAGATCCCCACTTGTGTAAACAAGGCTAGGAAAAAATGGGGAATTTTAGGACATGGACGTGATCATAGACCACTAGGGGAGCTGCTATGGTCCAAATCCATATAGATCTCACCACACTCATGATGGAGACTGTGGTGATGAAAAATACTTAATAATTGGAAATACACAATGGTGAATTCTATATTGAATTATCATATTCAAGAACATCATGGTTATAGTAGAGGTCCTAGTAATGGTCAGGCTATAATTTAAGTAGCCTAAATAGATTTTATTATTCCTGGATCTTGAATGAATCTAAGGGGAAAACACATGTGATGTTATTAGGGGTATTGGATTCATTTTTAATTTATTTTTTCCTCTATTAATTGATTCATTCTCACCTTATTAAATGTTACTTCAATTTCTAGATGCTTCGGATGAATTTAGGGTTTGGTTGAGTATTTTCTCATGTTGAAGTTCCATTGACATAAATTTTTACTGGGTAAGTGTTTGTTCTACCCCCTTGTATTTCTATTGATTATCTCCCTTAAGGATTATGACCCTCGGATCATGGAGGATCGAGAAACTATGGATCAAGGTACCTTCTCCACCCCTTTTATTCATTTCATTATCCTTTTTTTTAATTCTATATATGAAAAAATCCATTGTTTTAGGACTTATATCTAGGTGTAGCATGTTTTTGTCTTGTTGGTGATAGATTCTAGTGAATCTTCCTTCAGTTTTAGTGGTGGTTGACCCTCAATCATCTATTCTTACTCAGAGAAAGTTAAACTTCTAAATCTTGGTAGGGGGTTCTTTAATTATCATTATTTTATGTGTAATTGAAAGGTTATCATACTTTTATCTCTTTAGGTAATGTTGGAATTAACCTTAATGAAGATGAAACTATAATTTAATAAAATAAATGGTTTTTTATAGCAATCACATGTGTTTATATCATGTTGACAGTTTGCCTATTTTTTCTAGATAGTGTGTTATATTTTCCTATGATATGGTTTATAATTTTTTTTGTATTAGAATTATATAATGAATGTAAATTTGGTAATTCTTATTAGCTAAATAATATAGAGTAATGTTTAATTATTAGTTTTATTTTTATAATTTATGGAACTAAAATTTATTCTTGAAGCATGTTTAAGTAATAATTTTCTTAGCTATTGATAATTGATGCATTAGGTTTCCTATGGTTGTGAACTGTGATAAATTAATTGGTTAACTCAATATGGTAGATAATTATTTTTTTGATAAATATAATTTTTTGGGGATGAGGGTAACTATTTTCTTATGAAGGTTTTATTCCTTGGTTGTAGAGCCTAGATTCCTTTTTAATCATTCTTTTTTTGATTTTTTTCTTGTGTATTTTATTTGGATGTGAGTATTGCTATGTGACATGATGTGAACCTAGGATGGCATGTGATTTGGTGAGAATGGGATGGGAGGATCATGTTTTTGGTAGTATTTTGCACCTGTGATGTAAGGATGGATGGTTATATACATGGTGGTGTTAGGGATGGATCCAAGACTTATAGAGTGGGTTGAAGCTAGGATTTCTCGTTTTATTATGCTAAAATGTAGGATTATTTCTTGATAATGAATCTTATTTAATGGTTGGATTTTTGGGTTTCTTGTTTCTTATTTACTTTCCACACTACTTCATTTAGCTGGTTTTCATGATTTATGCATCTTTTATGGTAGATTAAAAGGAGTCCTAGAGTATATATAACTATGAAATGATAATTAATAATGAGTGTTAAATTTTTTAACCCTTGGGGTTGGTGACTTGATGGGATGTTGAATGATGATAACTCTTGAGGAACCATGGGATTTTTTGGATTATACTTGGAGGGAATGGAATTTGGTTGATAACTAATGTAATTGTGAAATTTTTAAAAGAAATAATTAATTAAAAGTATCTTAAAATGGTTGTGTTCTTATAGGATATCTATTCTTTAGTCGTTGTATTCGAATATCAGAGAAACGATAGATATAGTTGATCCTAAGACTATATAGATTTCCATATTATGGTGGTGAGATATATATTTATGTTTATATGTTATGTGATTTCATACACTACCCCACTCATATTGGTAGGTAGAACAACATCTAGTAGACTCTGGAAGGTTTTTCCCAAACATCCAGGTTAGTGAGGAATGAATGGATAACTACCCCCTATTTCACCACTCTCTTCTCCTTGTAGTATTATGTGTCAGTATACACATTGGTTACCTTTCCCATATATGTGTGTAGAGGGTTTTAATAGTTTATGGTTATTTCACACACATGTATCTCCAGATATAGTATCCTAAGAATTATTATGGGTATATTGTTTATGATTTATGATTTATTATGGTATAATACATGATTTACAAACTATGTTGGCTCCTAGAAACTAATCAGTTACTGTATGGAGATGTGGATGTTGATGATGAGATGATTTGATACATGGGGTTTATGATATGTTATAGTTTCCCAAGTATTTTTGGGTAGGATTTCTTATTTGGAGAGATATGGATTAGGATGTGTGTTGTTGTGGAAAATTTTAAAACCAGTAGGTTAGTTATAGTGGGGTAACATCATTTGATATTATGTTGATTATTATATTATTACTTGTATTTGATACTTTGAGAGAGATCCATGGTGAGTCTGGGAACTTGGAAAACGTGTTTAGGTGATTTGTTAGATTGAATTTTTTATACACTAGGATTTAGTATGATTTCTTTATCTTTTGTATGATATTATATATGGATAATCCTATTGAGTATACCTATTTTTTTAACCCTATGTATATATAAATGGTTTTTCAAGACTGTAGGAGTTGTTTGGTGATCAAGATGGACATTACTATCTTGTATTTTTAGAAGATTTTTTCTTTTGTTTTGAATAGGATTTGTTTGGTGGTTTGTCTTATCTCTCTTTCCTTATGTTATTATTAGAGGGTAATGCCTCCCATTTATGTATATGATATACCCTCAGTTATTTTCACCGACTCATATCCCATTCAAAGTAGGATGTGGGTCTCATTATCTCCCTTATCTCATTTTTTCCCCAGGAGGTTACCTTTGGGGGGGGATCTTGATATAGTGGTATCAAAGGATTAGGTTGAGGTATATTATAGAGTTTTCAGGTAGGTACTGGTGAGGACTATGTGTATTGGTATGTAAATGGTGTCAGATAATCTTAGTGGGCAATGTAAACAAGGGATATTGAATAGTACATAGGTATTTATGGATACTTGTGATTTGATGGGAGGACCTTTAAGTTTACTGAGCCTGATAAGTTAAGTGATACTAGTTTTAGGGTAGAGACCTTGTTATTAGGTTTAAACTTGATTAATTAATCATAAATATTCCATATTCTAGGTTTATGATTCCCTAACCACTTTTTATTTTTCAAGTATGGCTCCAGGATGAAATCCTTATCAGGTCCACGCTGAAAATGTTCAGCAGGATTTGACTATAGATTACTATAGGTTTGATGTCGATGATTCCATAGTCTGCAGAATTATGAGGGATATGTTTTGAATTCATTGAAAGAGGATCAGTTGGAGAAGGTGGATATATCCTTTAGATTGATCCCTACTCGGAAGGAACACTAGGTTTCATTAGCAGTGACAATGCTATGTGGGGTATCCATGCAATGGTGGTTTTTAATCCTTGAGGATTGTAAGGATTTGATTGTTTCATGGAAGAAGTTATGGGATTATTTCTAAGATTAATTTATTTCTTTTACTGCAATGGAAACCAGACATCAATAGCTGGTTACCATTCAACAAGGGAGATCCGATGTGTGGGAGTTCAAGATCCATTTCAAGAAACTTATCTGATAAGCATCAGACCTACTACTAAATGAGGAGGATAGGGTGAGGAATTTTAAGGAGTATTTTCATCCATATATCTAGTGCTAGGTTAATCATTTTATTTTACCGGCATATCTCAAGATATTAGAAAAAGTAAAGGTTATGGAGGGGTGATGGAAAGTATAAGAACATTATGAGATGGGATCCATCTAGATTCTCCTTGTAGCATAGTTTTGGTTTAGGGTTCCCATTTTTCTAGAAATAAGGGTTTTAAGATAGATGAGGGTAGGACTCATCCCTATTCATCTAGTTTTTATGGGGGTGGCAGCTCTCAACCCCCATCTAAGGGATTAAAAACTTGTTTTTTCTTATGGGGATGTGGTCATCAATGGTGGGAGAGCCCAAACTTTTTGAGCAGGAATCACGTGAATGGTGTTCCACTTCAAGTCCCCCCATTGTAGGAATTTCAGTCAAGGTATCAGTAGTAGGGTGCTCTATATTTTTATTAGTATATGGTATATAGGGTTTTCATATGATATCCATATGATGATCCTCTTCCTCAGAGAGAAAAGTGTTCCCATTGAGGTAGTCGTGATCAGGGTCAGATAGGTCTTGGAGTGGGTCATAGTTAGTTGCATTCTTTATAGTTACCAATTTCAAGTGAAATAGACATCATTAAAGGTACCATTTTCTTGTTTTGTACTTGGGTTCATTCCTTGTTTGATTCAAGAGCTAAGAACTTCTTTATTTCACTTATCCCAGTCTGTGGTTTGGGACTTGAGGTGGAGAGACTTTTAGTTCCCTTTGCTCAGTGTATAAACTCATTAAAAGTTTAACATTTATAGATATCACATCCATAATCTTTGTCTCGGGTTTAAATACCTTTATGAAAAATATATTTCAAAATGTTATGGTCTATGAACATGGTGAATTTATCACCAAAGAGATAATAAAACCATGTTTTCAAATCATGTACTATTATAGAAAATTATAGATCATGGGTCAGATAATTCTTCTCTTGAATTCAAAATTATCATGACCCATAAGCTAACACATGATCTCCTTGACTAAGAACACAACCAAGTCCATATCCATATATGTCACAATAAACCAAATAATCCTTCACGTGTTTTGTAAAAATATGAATTGGTTTAGAAGTGACCCTCACTTTAAGCTCCAAAATGTGTTTTTGATAATCATCACTCCAGTAGAATGAAGTTCCCTTCCTTGTGAGTATTTTCATTATATATGCAAGTCATGAGAAGTCCTGAATAAATCAATGATAGTAACTAACTAAGCCAAAAAATCTATTAATGCAAAGAAATTATTTGGTGGTTTCCAAGAGACAATAGATTCTATATTTTTAAAATCTATCGATATACCTTTCTTAAAAATGACATGGACAAGGAAGAAAACATCATGCATCCAAAAATCACATTTATATAATTTTTTATATAATCGATGCTCCCAAAAAAATATCAACACAATATATGAATGTTATTCATGTTCTTTTATAGTTTGATAATACACTAAAATTTCATCCACAAATACCACAATGAAAGATTCTAGGTGCCTCTAAAAGACAAAATTCATCAATGACATGAAAACTATTGGTGTATTTTTGAGACCAAAGGGCATGACCGCATATTCATAATGACCATAACAACTATTGAAAAATAAATTTGGAATATCCTCTTTCCAAACCTGGAGTTGGTTATACCAATAGCATAGATCAATTTTGGAGAAATATTGGGATTCATTCAATTGATAAAAAAATTCATAAATATAATGTAGTGTATCTATTATTTATCATAACCTAATTCATTTTATGATAATCAATATAGATCCATAACAAACCATTTGACTTCTTGACAGAAAGAATTGGAGCATCCCAGGGTGACGTACTCAGTCTGATAAACCGTTTATTTTCCAACTCTTCTAATTGGATCTTTAACTCCTTTAATTTCATTGGTGCCATTATATAGAAACCCAAGACTTTTAAATGTATTATTACATGATTTTTAACATAAAAATCCATTAATTAAAACCCAAATATCATGAGGCGTAGTGTATTTGGAAGACTATGTTCATAATACCTCAAATTGAGGCTAAACTAAAACTTTTTTATTCTCCATTATGTGATACAAAGTCCACTCAATCTCCTAAAACTACATGGGATAACCTAGGGAATACATAGATAAAATGGGTGAGCTAAAAAAACCCAGTAAGGGAATAAACATGATAATGAAGCATAATAAGTGAATCAAAGGTATAACATGATATCATAAAAGGGAAGGTACGTGAGTAATCAAATGGAATCATGATATAAAGGACATGGTATCATAAGATCATACTAGTATAGAAAATTTGGAAACAACATAAAAAATGACATAAACATAATTCAAGGCCAATTATCGAGGCAAAATCGCATGGTTAAAAGAGTCCCATAATGGATTAGTTTTACTCCCTAATCCCATACATGATGTATCATGAGATTAAAAAATTACCCAATTCATTGGAGGGATATATAATTTTTGGCCCACCCATCACATTAATTTCATGTATATTCATATGTGTTCCAAATAAGGAAATCAATAATAAGGAATAAACATAAGAATTACCCATAGAAAGAAATGGGTTCATAATCCTATCTCATAAGATAATCAAAACATATTTCATAAAGAATTAATTTGAGAAATGTTCTTAAGGAATGTATTACCCTATAAAAGTAAGCGGGAGTGAGAAAGATATATATGTAAGAGAAATATATGAATTATTTAGAATCATTCTATAATATTAAATTTTGTTATTATTGATGAATATAAATACTTTTAAAAAGATAAAAAAAGCGCTTGAGGAAAATAACCTTTCCAGTTTGAAAATAACTTTTGAAAAAAAAAATCAAAAAATATTGTGAAAATAATTTTCTTTGAAAATAAACTTGGAGATTTATAAATTAATCATAAATTCAAATGATAGTAGAAAATATTTTTCATTATGCATATGTTAAAATAAATATCATTTTCGTATTTTCAGTAAAAAGTCAATAAGTACCATGTTTGGAAAACATTCCTTTTAATATATTTTTTAAAAAATAAATAAAAGTAAAAAATTATTTTAAAAATCATATAGGAATATTAAAACCATTTTTTAAAAACTATTTAAAGAAAAAAAGACATGTAAGGAAATGGATTTTAACTGAAGAGATAAATGAAGTTGATTTTCTTTAGAAAAAATCCCAATATTTTTAGGTACAAAAGAGAGGAAAATGGTAATATTTCTAGAAAAGTTCATGAATAACCAGAGAATAATAAAATGGAAGGGTTTTATTATTCAATTATCAAATAATTTCCAACAATGTAAATTCAAGCATAAGTAATCCTAATTAAAATGATATTGAAACATAAACCCTTACCGCTTTGGTAACTTTTGAATAATAACTCCCATGAATGAAGTAAATGAATTGTAGCTTAAAATATCATGAATTATAAATTATTCATGATATAATATTTAAAGGGTAAACATATACACTATTTAAAATAAATTAGGTTCATAAAAGAACATGCATCTCAAAGAATGGAGTTTTGAGATGAAACCCTTACCTTGATTTCAAACTTTGTTGTGTATGTGTTTTATCTCTTGTATAATAAACTTATATAAATTATTTAATTTATTAATAAAATTTTATAGGTTTAATGAATTATACTTAAACCATTTACTTTGTTTATTTTAATTACATATTTAATTACTTATTCAATTATGTCCACATCAGGTGTTTTGGTTCATTATTTCCAAATGGCGTCAGTGTGTACATCATGGTAAAATGGGTCATTATTCCATCATATCTAGAATAATACACATTAATAATTATCATTTCTATTTATAAATTAAACTTTTAAAAAACCATGAATTATGGTTATTAAAAATGAACTACATTATAATCATGGAGATGATAAATCATACGTACGCATGTGTAACATTTCCATTTTTCAAAATTCATGATTGAAAGAAGGTAAGTGTTATTTTATCTTTCCATAATTATCATAATAACATAAATATTATATTATTTATTTAAATAAATTTAAAAATATAATCTATGTGATGCAATAATAAACAAATGAATCACATCGCTTCATGAGGCGGTAGTATGTCATACACACGATTAGTGTTATCATTATTTAATGGATGGTAAGGTAAGAAAGTATATGATATATTACTTTTAAAAAATTATTAATATGTAACTAATATCATATATAAACATTTAATCCAAAATTATTAATATTCGTGAGAGGTGATAATGGAAAACAAAATACATTGGTTCGCGAGGCAGTAGTCCTCCATACACACGAACAATGGTTTCATTTCCCATTCGATGGAAGAGGTGATGAATTAATATTATACCATAAAATAATAAAATATCAGTATATTTTAGATAGTTTAGTTATAATATTCTAATTTTTAATACATAATTAAAATTATAAAAAAAGAAGAAGAAATACGGATCTTGTTGAACATTATTACCTCTTCTTTAGGCCACCTCTTTAGGATTATACTTGAAGCCTTCCAAGATTGGATTTCTGGTTAAAAAATGATTCTAGGATGATGGTATGGAAATAAGTAATTTATTTTGTTAGTTATTTTCTAAATCAATGGGTTTTTGAAGTGTGTAAAGGAGAAGAGAGGGGGTGCCCTTTTATAAGGAGGGAGGAGTGGCATTCTTGTAAATACCCAAAAATATTCAATAATGGGAAGCTTCTCACAAGACAAGTGCCTCCAAAATTAAAAAATAAAATATTATAGGATAGATAAGTCCAATACATGCCTCTACCATTCAAAATAAATTGTTTTTAAACATGTTATCCTCTTTACCTCTTAGGTTACTCACTTTTACCCTTTTAATTTTTTACCAAGGTAATTATTTTTTTAATGTTTTTACTATTCATTATGACCAAAAATTAAATTAACCATATTATATAATCTAAATTATTATAATTCAAAATATTTAATCCATTTTATCATATTTAACTCAAATAAGTGGTAAAATTTAATTTAAAATTAAACACGTAGGCGGGTTTAAAAATGGTTTTTGAATAAACGCATTTTTTAAGCATAATATGATCTTATAATAACTTTATGAAAAGTAATAATAATTAAAATAAAATAAATTAATATTTATAGATATATAATATATAAATTTTATTTAATTCATTCCTTATTAGTTTTTATTTTAATTAGTTAAAATGGGGAAACATTATGCACTTTAAAACACTTTCCCCATAAAATAAAATTATATTAAAATACAATATAAAGATTATTTAAATGTAATTAATTGGATGAAATATAACTAAATAATAATTATTTTAATTTTAAATCATACTAAATAATAATGGGTTTTTTAAATTACTTAATTTATTAAAAATAAATGATAGTTTTTCCAAAAATTAGTATTTTTCACTATTCACTAAAAAATAATATTTTATAAAAAATCCCAAAATTTAACCCTAATTTAATATCAATATAATTATTTAAAAAATTATTTTAATTTTTTAAAATAACATTTCTAAAATTTCCAAAAATTAATTATAATATTTTCTCATAAAGTAAATAAAAATTATTTTTGAAGCAAACGTATTTTAGTGCAGCATAAAATAACTTTATTAAAGATGACTTATATTTATTAAGAATTTTTAAACTAATTTATATTTATTATTAACATTATATATATTTCGTAAATTATTTAATACTATTTATACACACCAATTTAACAGCTATGTTATATCGGTCAGGTTTGAATAATAATATTTCAATATTATATCATGATTTTTTTCAACCCAATGTTGCATTTAACACAAGTTATCAAAGAAATAAAATTTATTTAAAGATAAATATATTCTAGATTCTCAGGGTGTTACATATTTTATACCATAGAGGTGAAATATTATTTTCCCCTAGAATGAGATCAATCAAAAATTCCACTTCCCTTTTAGGTGGAAAACCAATGAAATTTTCAAAAAACACATCAGGACAGAAATACAAAATAGTAGGAAAAATTCTAGTATAAATTATTTTATTGGTCCCCAAAGTGACTACTACTAAATGATAATAAATGGTTTCAACCATTGGTGCTAAAGGTCCTTCTTGTCACGACCCGTCCTTGGGGCTCGTGTTGTGACTACCCCAAGCCCGCCTTCCATAGGCCAGGGGCTCGCGACTAGCACCAAGGCGTAATTCCCAGTAAAAAGGCAAGGCATTGCCTTTGTAAAGTAAACAAACACCATAGAGAAAGCAAGCAGTAGTAGTAAACACTAAGTAAAAATTGGGTACAACAGTAAGTGCAGAATAGTAAGTGGGCCAGTATACAAACCCAAACTGAAAGTAAAGTACAACTGGAAAGGGAAAAAAACAGCAACTGAAAAGTAAAGCTGCAACGTCGAGCCATCCACTAGAAGTCCCACCTAAAGGGTGAGTACAGATAGCCTCCACAGCTCCTCGGTCCAGTCATCCACTCCGGGTACGTCCCGCCTAGTGGTCCACCTCCGGGTACCGACCTACTCTGCAAGCCTCAACCGCGATCAGCGTTGTCTGTTGTCTGCAACCAACACAACGTAGTGCGGGCATAGCCCGTGCAGGGGTGAGTATAAGCTACTCAGTAGGGACCCCGATACCCCTGAAGGTCTCCCAGAATCCACAAAGGATAAACCACAAAGTAAAGATACAATCACGAAGTAACATCCGACACTGCTTAGTTATATTCTCATACATATACCTAAGTCATCAATTCCAGTAGGCTCCAACTTCCGAGCCCAAGTACAACCTAGTCCACACAGGAAAGAAAAACGTAAATCCACATAGGATAGCACAACACAATCCACATAGGAAAGGAAACAGGATTCAGCTCACACAGGTATACATCTTCGTAAGATGATAGAGATGATCAGATATTGTCACTGATTCATCTAAGTCATCGGACCCACAAAGGATCGATAGGTACTAACCCCTGCAATGACCCACAAAGGATCTAACCTACAAAGGATCGATAGGTAACTAACCCCCGCAATGACCCACAAAGGATCGATAGGTAACTAACCCCCGCAATGACCCACAAAGGATCTGACTCACACAGGATCGAAAGGTAACTAACCCCCGCAAAGACCCACACAGGATCGGACCCACATAGGATCTGTAGGCGCTGACCCACACAGGACCACTGAGCGCTGACCCACACAAGATAGGACCCACACAGGATCGGTAGCATTGATCCACGTAGGATCGCTGAGTGTTGTAGTCATCACCGTCGAATCCACTGAGGATCTTTGTACATTCGTCGTCGTCGTCGCAGTCGCAGCCAGCTTTAGGGTTCCCGCACACAGCAAGCTCGTTCGGGACGGTCCGCTCCACGAGCTGAGAGACTGATACATCAACTGACACATGGTCCGAAGTTGATGTATCCAAAAGTTCTGTATCGTCAATAGGAACTCAACGTCACAGACGGCGCGTCAATCGGACGCCTGGTCTGAGAGTTATTGGCTTTTTCGTTCCAGAGGCCCGGTTGGTTTTTAAGTCAAAACCAAACCGACCACACTCCAACTATGTCCAAACCTTGATTGGAGTAATCCAAAAGATCCGTCTCACTTAGAGGAATTCAACAAAGTCGATGGAATGTCAATCGGACGTCCGGAGTTCAAGTTATGAGTGTTTCTGCTCCGAGGGCCCGACTGGTTTCGTGTATGAACCAACCCAGCCGAACCCAAAGTATTCCAAAACCTTGAGTGTAATATACCTAAATGACCATCTCGATCCAAGTATCACATCTCAACTGACGGTGCATTGGTCGGAGGCCCGTAGCTCAAGTTATGGTCAAAAGACCGAAGGAGGTCCGAAAACGGGGGGTCTGGGCCCAGACAGACCCGGCCCAACCCCCCCCCCCCTGGGTCGGCCCAAACCGGGTCGACCCGACTCGGGTCCGGGTCCTACCCGGCTGGACGCGACCCAGATGGCACTGGTCGGGTGGCCAGCGGGTCGGCTCGGCCGTTATGGCCAAGCGAAGCAGGGGGCGCACTGCCCCCGCGTGGAGAGACCGCGGCCCCGCATGGGGCTACCCTTGCCAGCGGATGCAGTCGTGTGCCGCGTCCATTCCTTCCGGTCCCACGCGGTCGCGGGACCGCGGCGGCTCCTCCAGGTGGGCTGCTCCGCGGACCACCGGATGAGTTCCGGTGGTCAAAAATGTGTGCCGTCTTCGCCAATGGCCCTCCTGGGGCCCATCCTTCACTGCGAGGACCTCACACTGCCCGTGCAGCCTATTTTGTCGTCGCCCGCCAATCCGCTCACCAAGAATGAAGAGACTGTGGGTTTGGACTTTTTTGTTGGTCCGCACCCACCGTGTTAGCGGTTTTAAAAAGTCTTCCGACAAATATTTAAACAAACCACAGATATAATCACATAGATTAAAAAGAACAAAAACCCCTACATCAACGTTGTCGTCGAACGTGAGTTCGTCGCGGAATTAACCGTCACGGAAGAAGAGGATCGTCGCGTCGCGAAAGGGGCATCGCTGTCGTCACAGTACACGGCGTTGCGCAGTCAAACTCCGAGGATTTAAAATCACACAGATTTAATTGAACCATTAAAACCCACGCTGAGGATATAATTCACATAGAATTAAAAGAACCGCAACCCCTTACCTCAATCGGTTGTTGATCGAAGATTGTCGCGGGGAAGGAACGTCAGGGAAGAAGCATCGCGGAAGGAGGATCACCAGCGTCGCGGTACACGACGTCGCGTCGTCGATCTCTGAGGGTTCGGCGCTCTTCGTCGCCCTTCGTCGGAAGCTGGAGTTCTTCGTCGGCGATGATGCGTTCTTCGCGTTCTTTGCGAAGGAGGATGAAGATCTTCAAGCTTTAGAGTTTCTCCAAATCCTCTCAACAAGCCACCCTCAAGTAAAACAAGTGTTGGTATTATTTTATTCCCATGCCAACAATTAGAAATTCAATGTTAAGAAACGAACAATTAATTCGATGAATTAATTGTAACGACTTAACTGCCCAAATAATAGGGGCGTTTAGAATTTAAGTAAATGCACCGGTTGACTTTATTTAAAAGAGGTTTTCGTGGGTGCGTTACTTAGAGGGGAAGAAACGGTGGGCCTCGTGCGGGCCCCACCTCACAAATATCCTACCATGTGGGTAGGATATCGTGGGTCCCACCTTATCCACTTAACTTAGCTTAAGCGGCTTTAAGTGAAATAAAATAAAGTGTCACACCACTTTTATTTTATTTCTTAACTTAATTCCAAAAACTAAAAACCACACCCGAGCAAACGCAACTCCGGAAAAGGCGTTTCTAAGAAAATATCGGCGCTGCGATTCCATCGGTGTCCTCGAAATTCGATTCCGAGCACCGGTTCAAAAGTTAGAAAAACCCGCTCATTCGTTCACTGAACGTACTCGAGCTAAACTTCGAAAAAAATGATTCTGGGCACACCGGGCCTCGGAATCAGGTTCCGTCAGAAACTGCATTCTTGTAAAATTCCCAAGAAAATTAAGAAAAAAAATTCCTTGAATTTTACGGGTCTTTAAATCACTCCCACCTCAGGGCTTTACGTCCCCGTAAAGATACATCATAAACTAGGGAAACAAATGTGGGTACTGAGCACACATCTGAGCATCCCACTCCCAAGTGCTCTCCTAGAGGTTCCCGTGCTGCCATCTGATGCGCACTAGAGGAATCGACCATCCACGTAGGACCCGCTCCTGTCGATCCACGATCTCCACCGGGACCTCCGCAAAAGTCATCCCATCATCAACATCCATCTCCCCATGGTCAATGATATGCGTCGAGTCGTGCACGTATCTCCTCAGATGGGATATGTGGAAGACGTCGTGCACCCGGTGCAACTGAGGTGGTAGAGCCAGGCAATAAGCCACCTCGCCAATCCTTCTGAGGACCTGGACTGGTCCGATGAAGCGTGGAGACAACTTGCTTCCTCGGCCAAATCTCCGTAATCCACATCGAGGTGAGACCCGCAAGAAGACGTGGTCGCCATCCTCGAACTCTAGTGGCCTCCGCCTCTTGTCAGCATAAGACTTCTGCCGGCTCTGAGCTGTCCTCATCTGCTCCTGGATGACCTGGACCTTCTCTGTCATGGCCTGGACCATCTCCGGTCCCACAAGTTCTGACTCCCCAGGGTCTGTCTAGCACAAAGGAGATCTGCAAGGTCGGTTGTACAACGCCTCGTATAGTGTCATCCCGATGGTGGAGTGGTAGCTGTTGTTGTACGTGAAATCTACCAAGGGTAGGTGGTCCTCCCAACTACGACCAAAGTCGAGGACACATGCACGGAGTATGTCCTCGAGAGTCTGAATGGTCCTTTCCATCTGACCATCCGTCTGAGGGTGAAAAACGGTGCTCATACGTAGTTGCGTCCCGAACGCCTCCTGCAACCCCTTCCAAAGCCGGGAAGTAAAGCGAGCATCTCGATCAAAGACGATAGATGATGGCACACTGTGAAGTCGTACAATCTCCTGAACATAGAGATGTCCCAAGATCTCCACTGAGCCCTACTCCCTGATGGGTAAGAAGTGAGCCGACTTGGTGATTCGGTCGACAATCACCCAAATGGAGTCGTGAACTCTAGAAGTGCATGGAAGTCGAGTCACGAAGTACATGGATATCCCATACCACTTCCACTATGGAACCTCCAAGGGTTGTACCAAGCCTACTAGTACCTGATGCTCTGCCTTCACCTGCTGGCAGGTGAAGAATCGAGAAACGAACTCTGCCACAGCCTTCTTCATGCCCGGCCACCAGTGCTGTCATCTGAGATCCTGGTACATCTTCGCCACTCCAGGATGTACCACCAACGGAGAAGTGTGAAACTCTCTCAGCACCTCCTCCCGTAAAGCAACTGGTACCAAGATACGTCCTCTGAAAAGGACGTTGTGATCTGCTCCAAAGGAGAAACCATCAGGTGCCTGTCCTGAGGATATTTGTGCACGACGCGTCTCATAGTCAGCATCCCCACGTTGTGCCTCTCTGACCCGCTGCAGTAGTGGAGGGGTGACTATGAGAGACTGAAGGAAGGCAGCTCCATCTCTATCCATGAAGGATATCTGCAAAGCGGCCAGCTGCTCTGTCACCTCCTCAAGTAGCTGAATGCCCGTCCTCCTGCTGAGAGCATCGGATACTACGTTCCCCTTCCCAGGAGTATAGACTATATCAAAGTCATAGTCCTGGAGGAACTCAAGCCATCACTTCTATCTCAGGTTCAAGTCTTTTTTAGAGAAGATGTACTTGAGACTCTGATGGTCAGAATAGACTGTAAAGTGCTCGCCCATCAGATAGTGTCGCCATGTCTTCAGAGCAAAGACCATTGCTGCTAACTCCAGGTCATGGGTAGCGTAGTTCTTCTCATGAGGCCTCAACTAACGTGATCCATATGCGATCGCTTCCCACTCCTGCATCAGGACACATCCAAGTCCGGTCCCTGATGCATCACAGTAGACTACGTACCCTACTCCCTCCTCCGGAAGCCTCAAGATAGGGGCACTGGTCAATATCTTTCTTAGCTCCTAGAAGCTCTACTGACATCTATCTGACCACACAAAGGGTTTCCCCTTCTTCGTAAGAGCTGAGAGTGGTGCCGCGACTCTGGAGAATTCTGGCACAAATCTCCAATAGTATCCAGCTAGTCCCAAGAAACTCCGCACCTCCGTCATGCTCCTGGGTGGCTCCCAAGCTAGCACTGCCTCGATCTTCGCAGGATCCACTGCAACTCCTGCCTTAGAGATGACATGCCCCAAGAAGTGGACCTCACGAATCCAGAACTGACACTTCAAGAGCTTTCCATAAATCTGGTGCTCTCAGAGTGTGTCAAGTACAACCCACAAGTGGTAGGTGTGCTCCTCCTCAGTCGTCGAGTATATAAAAATGTCTTCGATGAAGACCACGACAAATCGATTGAGGTATGGCTGAAAGATCCTGTTCATGAAGCCCATGAACACTGTCGGGGCGTTGGTCACACCGAAAGGCATAACCAAGAACTCATAGTGGCCATACCGACATCTGAAGGTCGTCTTCTGCACGTCCTCGTCCCGAACTCTGAGCTGATGATAGCCTGACCTGAGGTCTATCCTTGAGAAACACCGTGCTCCCTTGAGATAATCTAAGAGGTCATCAATCCTCGGTAGCGGATACGTGTTCCTTACTGTCACCTGGTTCAGGCAATGATAGTCGACACAAAGTCACAAGCTCACGTCTGCCTTCTTGGCGAACAATATCGGGGAAGCCCAGGGTGAAACACTAGGTCAGATGAATCTCTTGCCCTGCAAGTCCTCCAACTGTACCCGTAGATCTCGAAGCTTAGTGGGGGCCATCTGATATGCTAGAGTGGATATCGGGGCTGTCCCGGGGTAAAGATCAATATAAAAGTCTACCTCTCTGCGAGGAGGTAGTCCTGGAACGTCATCGGGGAAGACGTCCGCATACTGATCCACCACTGTAGGAAAAATAGGACTCTACACGTCAACTGCTCCTAGGATGAGGCTAGCCAAATGATGAGTGATGGGCTTTCCTCTCCTCTGCAAGAGTCCATCCTGTGCTGTGAAGGCTCCCTTCTCTCCGTTGAAGGTGAACCTGCTCTCGTCGGTGCGTACACATCGCACCTTGCGCCTAATACAGTCGATCTGATCATGGACTATAGATAACCAATCCATGCCCAAGATGATGTCGTAAGGCCTCGACGCCGCTACAAGAAGATCCCAGCCGTAGCTCTCGCCTCCTAGAGTAAGCTCACACTGCCGGAACCAGGGCGTAATCGTCGAGTCTGCTCCCGTAGAAGTCTCTAGCCGTAAGGATCGAGCCAACGGCTCTGTCAGAATCTCCGAGCTCTGAACAAGGGCAGCGGCTATGAAAGAGTAACTCGCTCATGTGTCTATAAGAACTGCAGCAAGGGTGGAATAGACACAGATAGTACCTTGAATCATCTCAGGCGTGCCGTGGTCGTAGGCCTCCGCTGCTTGGAGCTGTGCCTATCTCTGCCCTCCAGCTCCATGTGGTCGGGGTGGACCTCCTGGTGGTGGTGGTGGTAGAGCCTCAAAGCGTCGCCCACCACCTGCTACTCGGCCAGCTCCTCTGCCTCGTCCTCCTGCTCCCTACGGACCGCCACGGTCGACCCTCTTCCTCTGCCTGGGTGGCCCCTCAACCGTATGCTTCTCCTTGGCACGGCGGGTCGGGCAGTCACGAGCCATGTGGGCCTGCCTGCCACACGTGTAGCACTGCCTGCCTCTCGAAAGACTGGCTCCGTGCTGTGTGCCCCGCACTGCTGAGCTAGTGTCCTGAGGTCATCTGCCTAAGGGTCTGGTCTTCCTGGACCCATGAGTCATCCATTGACTGCCTGCTGCAGAAGACTCTGCTACGTGCCGCCCCGCGATAGGTCTCGCTGCTGAAGAAGGCTCAGCAAGAAAGCTCTCGATCAAAAGGGCTCGCTCCAGTACTCCTGCCTGGGTCGGAATGTTGAGGGAGATCAGCGATGCCCTGATCTCATGCCTCAATCCCTGCTCAAAGGTTCGAGCCTGGAAAAATGGGTCTCGTACCATGTCTGTCGAGTAGCGCGAGAGGTCGGTAAATCTCGACGAGTATTGGGCGACTGTCAAGCTGCCCTGCCGCAGCTAAAGAAGCTCCTGGATGCGCACCGCACGGAGGGTGGTCGGGACGAACTCTGAGCGGAAGAGGCTCTCAAAGTCTGTCCAGAGAAGAGATGCTTCATCGTGTACCTGGAGCATCAAGCTCCACCATCGGCCCATTGCCGCATTCAGTAGGCTCGCTGCGAGGATCACCATGAGGTCTGCTGGTGTCCTCACTAACCTGAAAACTCGTACCACTGCCTCCAGCCAATCCTCGGCTGCCTGGGGGTCCATCTCCCCATGGAACCTGGGCGGTCACTGATGTTGGAACTCGTGCAGTGCACTAAGGCGACGTGCATCGTCAGCGGCTGGGGTTGGAAGCATCGGTGGCTCGGCGGGTAAAGGTATTGCCGGTGCCTCAGCTGTCAAAGGGCCATGTACCGAGGCCTCGTCGCTCAGTGGGCTGTCGTCATGCACAACTCTCGGAACCCTAGCTGGTTGTCGTCGTGGGGCCATCCTGAAAAGAAACAGGTGTGCCACGGTCAGAAAAGTATACCTGGTGAGCTGACACAAAGTAATCACAAAGAAAACTTGAAACACACATGCAATCAATGTTTTCGTGCATTAAGTCGGAAATCAGAATCCAGGGTCCTGGTGTATGGATACGTCGGCCGCCACACCAAAACTGGACTCCCTGGACTGATAACCACACCCAATACGCTTAAAAATATTGCTTCACATAGAAAAAGATCAGAGTCCCAAGTTCTGCGGTAGAACGGAACTCCTCTGATACCAATTTGTCACGACCCGTCCTCAGGGCCCGTGCTGTGACTACCCCAAGCCCGCCTTCCATAGGCCAGGGGCTGGCGACTAGCACCAAGGAGTAATTCCCGGTAAAAAGGGAAGGCATTGCCTTTGTAAAGTAAACAAACACCACAGAGCAAGCAAGAAGTAGTAGTAAACACTAAGTAAAAACTGGGTACAACAGTAAGTGCGGAAAAGTAAGTGGACCAGTATACAAACCCAAACTGAAAGTAAAGAACAACTGGAAAGGGAAAAAAACAGCAACTGAAAAGTAAAGCTGCAGCGTCGAGCCATCCACTGGAAGTCCCACCTGAAGGGTGAGTACAGATAGCCTCCACATCTCCTCGGTCCAGCCGTCCACTCCGAGTACGTCCCGCCCAGTGGTCCACCTCCGGGTACCGACCTGCTCTGCAAGCCTCAACCGCGATCAACGCTGTCCGTCGTCTGCAACCAACACAACGTAGTGCGGGCATAGCCCGTGCAGGGGTGAGTATATGCTACTCAGTAGGGACCCTGAGACCCCCGAAGGTCTCCCAGAATCCACAAAGGATAAACCACAAAGTAAAGATACAATCACGAAGTAACATCCGACACTGCTTAGGTATATGCCCATACATATACCTAAGTCATCAATTCCAGTACGCTCCAACTTCCGAGCCCAAGTACAACCCAGTCCACATAGGAAAGCAAAATGTAAATCCACACAGGACAGCACAACACAATCCACATAGGAAAGCAAACAGGATTCAACTCACACAGGTATACTTCTTCGTAAGACGATAGAGATGATCAGATATTGTCACTGATTCATCTAAGTTGTCGGACCCAAAAAGGATCGATAGGTACTAACCCCCGCAATGACCCACAAAGGATCTGACCCACAAAGGATCGATAGGTAACTAACCCCCGCAATGACCCACAAAGGATCTGACCCACAAAGGATCGATAGGTAACTAACCCCCGCAATGACCCACAAAGGATCTGAACCACACAGGATCGAAAGGTAACTAACCCCCGCAAAGACCCACACCGGATCGGACCCACACAGGATCTGTAGGCGCTGGCCCATACAGGACCGCTGAGCACTGACCCACACAGGATCGGACCCACACAGGATCGATAGCACTGATTGACAAAGGATCGCTGAGTGTTGTAGTCGTCGTCGTCGAATCCACTGAGGATCTCTGTACAGTCGTCGTCGTCATCGCAGTCGCAGCCAGCTCTAGGGTTCCCGCACACACACTAGTGCAGAAATCGTTTTTTACGTCACCATTTTTTACGTCGGTTATATATAACCGACGTAAAAATGCGGCGAGTAGATTTTTCACGTCGGTTATTTTAATAACCGATGTTACAAATCGCGCCTGTTGGGTTTTTACGTCGGTTATCTTATAACGGACGTAAAAACCCAATGCGCGGGGGGTTTTTTACGTCGGTTATTTGGTAACCGACGTAAAAAACCCGATATGGACACGTTTTTTACGTCGGTTATCAAATAACCGACGTAAAAAAACTAAAGCGCGGTGTGTTTTACGTCGTTTATTTTATAACCGATGTAAAAAACCCCCCGGGGATTTGGTTTTTTACGTCGGTTATTTGATAACCGACGTAAAAAACGCGTCCATATCGGGTTTTTTTATGTCGGTTATTTGGAAATCGACGTAAAAAACCAAAGCCCCGGGGGGGTTTTTACGTCGGTTTCCAAATAACCGACGTAAAAAAACCCGATATCTACGCGTTTTTTACGTCGGTTATAAAATAACCGACGTAAAAAACCAAAGCGCGGGAGCTTTTTTACGTCGGTTTTATGATAACCGACGTAAAAAAGCTTAAAAATAGTTTATAACGCCGGTTATATAATAACCGACGTTATAAAGCATTTAAAAAAATTAAAGCCCGTGTTCTGTCATTTACGATTTTTCGATTGAAAGTCGCCGGCTCGTCTCTCTCTCGCGTGGTAAACCCTAATCGGCTCGTCGATCGCCTGCATTAAACTCATTTTGGCTTCATTGTTTATCTTCTTCACTCCTCTCGGATCTATCATCTCAACTCGCGACATTCAAGTAAGCCTTCCACGAATTTATTTCGTTCTTTTTTGTTTCGATTCTTGATGTACTTTTCGTTCATTTTTGAATCTCATGGAATTTTTTGTTATTGAAAATGGTTATTATGTTCATTCAACTCGCAACATTCAACTCGCAAATGGTTATTAAAACATTGAGGATTAGCTTCAGCAAAATCTGAAAAATAATGGGTGGTACTGTAATGTTCCATTCTTCCAGCAACATTATTATTTCCTACTTAGCTGGAATGTGTCTTTCTGGATGAAGATTGGTAGTACTTATTTTCTTAAAATCATATTTTCAATATGATTGTCTAGAAAATGATTTTCGTGAATGAAATTGGACCAGGTACAATCGGTAATACCTATCCTTAAAATTTCATTCAACATTCTTACATCATAATATTTTTTCAAAAAATTATGATTTTTAGAACTCCTAGATCAGAAAACCATCATCTGTTTTCATCTGCATTCATAAAAATATCAATTCATACCTATTACAATCAAATATTTCATTCTGGACTCATGGTGAGTCTGATAATACATTTCTTCTTTCAGTCATCTCCTAAAAATGATGGACCTTTTCATGCAAAGTGTATTTGATTTCTTGAATACGATGGTATGTCCGATTTTCAACAAAACCAAGTGAGGTGATTTATTTTATTATTAATAATTCATAAAAAAATTATAATACCTAAATATTATTATCATCCTTTTCAGATTTTTCATTATAAAAAAGGTAAAGGGTACTTTCTTTTCATTCTCAAGTTAAATTATACTTTTTATAAAGGTCTTTTCTATCTAGGTAGAAATAATTTAATGATAATTAGATTGAATTAGGTATATTATCTTATCTTACCATCCAAACACATTTTTATGTATTAATAATTATTATGTTTTGTAAAAACAATTATGACCCCCATTTCATTTTTTTTAGTTAATTGATCTACGAAAGTGTTATAAATGATTTGATGATCACGATTCATCCATATATATGGTTAGTCATTATGTGACATTTGGGTTCATAATATCCTTCTAATGCATTCGACAATGCATTATATATCATAGATCAATATGGGATACAGATGGTTATACCATGTCCAATGTGTTATGTGATGTGTCTCGTAAGAAATATTATAATAAATTATAGTAAAGGTGATTAACATATCCCAATATGAGGTGAATGAAACTATGTTTTCCCTTGACATATGTTATGACTTATATGATTATGTTTGTGCCACACTCTTATGTTATTCCACATACCAATGTTGTGATCTTGTGAATAAGGTTTTTTAAATCATGTTCCCACTATCATATAAATCATGTCTTATGTTATGCTAAAATTGTTATACTTGGACTCAGGTTTTATGATCTATGATTATATAGAACTGTTTCACTTATCTTTTTGATCATGTGCTTTGTGTATGCTCTTATACCCCCATGGATATCTTTTTATGAGATTAGATATTATATTTATATATATCATGTTTACCCATAATGAGTATCATAAATCAAAACTTTTATTATTTTCATTCCCTAAGTTATAAAAATAAGTATTATGTAGGATGATACAAAAATTTAATCTGTGAGATGAGTTGTTTTATGTGTGAAACCCAGGACAAACACATATGTATTTTTTTATTGGTATTACATATATATAGTTCGACATATACTTTTTTTTACATTACCATGATATTAACATTACTTTTTCTAAAGAAATATTAATGTCCTTAGATTATATATCGGATCAAAAGGATATAGTAATTCTAATATATAATCAGAATGATCAGATAATATGACAATATTATTAAACATAAAAAAAATGGTCTATATTCATATTTTTAACATGACACTTACGATGTATAGCTATTTGGTGTTGGGTACTTATGAAAACCACTACTACTTTCAAGATTTTGGAACTTGAAAGTGTTGAGTACTTTAGATCATAATGATTGAACAACAAGCATGAATAACACATGTTATATGCTCCATTAGGTATTCCTATATTTTAACATGTTTATTAGTATATTGGCATGAGATTATTATAAATGTGTATCATCTGATCATATTCACTTATTCCAGATAAAAATCATTTTGTTTATGTTTTATTGATTTATATTTTATTTGGAGAATCATTAGGCGTCATGGTTTTCTTTGATTCAATGAAATTTAAAACTGTTACATCTAACTATATTTTGTTTTAAAAATAATATTCAAGCATATTTTTTTAAATACCTATAGATTTGTTTTATATTTTAAATTGTTTTACATTCAAATTATGATTTTTTTCATATAAACATGTTTTTTCTTATCTTAAATATATATATTTTTTGTTGATATTTGTTATAGGTAATAATGAGTCGAAGTTGGATTACGGAACATCGAATGAGCAATGAATTTGAGGAAGGTGTTGATGCCTTTTTGGAATTTACAAAACAAAATGTTCCAAGTAGTGACATTTTTTTCTGTCCATGCCTGAAATGTTTGAATATGAAGAAGTTGAAAAGTAGAGAGATAAAAGATCATCTGATATGTCATGGTTTTAATCCGAGTTACAGCCCTTGGATTTGGCATGGTGAAACTGGACGGAATGTCACTGATGATGATGATTCGCAAGATGGTAACTCCGATGGAATTGAAGAAATGATTCGCGATATTGTAGCAGAACAAATTGAGATAGAACCAACAGTTGCACATCTATATGATGATGCTGAAAAACCATTATATCCCGGTTGTACAGATTTTACAGTTCTGTCGGCGGTGTTAAGATTGATTAACCTGAAGGCGAAGCATGGATGGAGTGACAGAAGTTTTACAGAGCTGCTACAATTGATGAAAGACATTCTTCCAAAAGATAACGATCTTCCATATTCACATTACAAAGCCAAGAAAATATTATGCCCGATGGGATTGGGATACAAGAAAATACATGCCTATCTGAATGACTGCATTATATATAGGAAGGAATATGAATTTCTGTCAGAGTGTCCAAAATGTGGGACATCACGGTATAAGGTGAAAGAAAAATCACAGGGTGATGTAGAGATTACAAAGCTCCCTTCAAAGGTATTTTGGTATCTTCCTATAATTAATCGTTTCAAACGTTTATTTGCTAATTCACATGATGCAAAAAGATTAAGATGGCATGCTAAAGAGCGGGTATGTGATGGAAAAATACGTCATCCAGCTGATTGTCCACAATGGAAGAAAATTGATGCGCAGTATTCTACATTTGGAAATGAAATAAGAAATCTCAGACTAGGGTTGTGCACAGATGGAATGAATCCATACCGAACACTCAGTAGCACACATAGTTCATGGCCTGTTTTATTGGTAATTTAAAACCTCTCTCCTGAAGTTTGTATGAAGCACAAATATGTCATGTTGAGTACAATGATCTCTGGTCCAAAGCAACCCGGTAATGATATTGATGTTTACTTGTCACCGTTGATTGATGATTTGAAACTGTTATGGGATGATGGTATTAGGGTGTATGATTCTTATAAAATGGAATATTTTCAACTGCATGCAGTGCTTCTGTTCACTATAAATGACTTCCCAGCGTATGGAAATTTGTCTGGATACAGTGTTAAAGGGCATAAATCATGTCCAATTTGCGAACAACAGACGTCCTATTGTCAATTGCATCATGGGAGGAAAACAGTGTACATGGGTCATCGAAATTTTTTGCCTATGGAACACCCTTATAGAAGACTAAAAAAGGAATTTAATGGCTCACAAGAATTTGATACTGCTCCAAAACCTTTATCCCCTGATCTTTATTTTGAGAGGGTGAAAAACCTTGACGTGACATTGGGAAAGACATAGAAATCTGGTAATGATAGACATATTTGGAAGAAAAGGTCAATTTTTTTGAGCTACCATATTGGAGGTATCATAAAGTTAAACATAATATTGATGTCATGCATGTGGAGAAGAATATCTGTGATTCTTTGATTGGAACATTGTTAGATATTAAAGGAAAGACTAAAGATGGGTTGAATGCAAGATTAGACTTACTATCAATGGGAATACGTTTGGAGTTAGCTCCCACTCCTAAAGGAAGACGAACATTTCTTCCCCCGGCTTGTCATACATTATCGAAGAGGGAGAAAATTAGCTTCTGTCAGTGTCTTCATGATACCAAAGTGCCTCAAGGTTATTATTCTAATGTAAAAAATTTTGTCTCATTGAAGGACTTGAAGTTGATAGGTATGAAATCACATGATTGTCACGTCATGATGCAACAAATTCTACCAGTTGCATTGCGTGGAATATTGCCCATTCGTGTCAGAAAGACTATAATGAAGTTGTGTTATTTTTTCAATTCAATTTGTAACAAGGCGATTGATGTGAATGATTTGAACATTTTGGAAAAGGATGCAATTTTTATACTTTTTCAATTGGAAATGTATTTTCCTCCAACTTTTTTTGATATAATGGTGCATTTAATGATTCATATGGTTCGAGAAATAAAGCTTTGTGGACCTGTATATCTTCGTTGGATGTATCATTTTGAAAGGTATATGAAAATATTAAAGGGGTATGTTAAAAATCTATATCGACCTGAAGCCTCCATTATTGAAAAGTATATTTCTAAAGAGGTAGCAGAGTTTTGTACGAGCTACTTGGCTGCGACGCAACACATAGGTTTGCCTCCATCTCGCCATGAACGAGTTAATAATGAGGGAAAGGGGATTCGCGGCTTGAAATTCAAATCACTATCAGCTGAACAGATGAAGAAGTTAGAATCATACATCTTGAATAACATAGTTGATGCTCAACCATATATCACATTGCATATTAATGAGTTGAAACAATGTCATCCAAAGAAGAAAGAAATGTGGATTTTGAATGAGCACAACAAAACTTTTTTGTCATGGATTAAAAAGACTTTGCTTGGTAGATCAGATGTATCAGAGACATTAAAATGGATAGTGGGTGGTCCATGTTTAAATGTGATAACATGGTCTGGTTATGACATTAATGGTTATACATTTCATACAAAAGCTCAGGACAACAGAAGTGCAGTTCAGAATAGTGGTGTATTGGTGTTTGCAGAAGCAATGCATTTTTCGAGTGCTAAGGAAAAAAACCCAATTTCTTCATCAAATGCATATTATGGAGTGATTGAAGACATATGGGAGGTTGATTACTTTAAAATTAAAGTTCCCATTTTTAACTGTAAATGGTTTAATGGTAAAACAGTGTCAGACACGATGAATTTGGAATGACACTTGTTAATCTGAATAGATTGGAAGACACAGCTGATTCTTTTATAATGGAAACACATGAAAAACAAATTTTTTATGTAGTAGATCAATCAGATATGCAGTGGGCTGTTGTTTTACAAGGGAAAAAACAATATGTTGGTGAGGATGAACTTGATGAATATGCTGATTTATGTGAGATCCCTACTTCAATGGAAATATTAACAGAACATAATGACGATCATGTTGAAGACATAGTTTGTGCCATAAGGAACGATCACGACGAAGGAATTTGGGAAAACAATCCATCTGTACATTCCTAAAATTACAGGTAACATATGTTTATTTGTTGTTTACATTTATTTTTTCCATAAATGTTAGATATTGTAAGTTTTTTATTTATAAAAACATGTTTTAAAATAAAATAAGTATATGTTTTTGTTTGTTTTAAGTTTGTTTAGTTTACTTTATCATGTTTATAACCATTACATGAATTTTAAAATGTTTATTTTTGTTCACTGACAATTACTTTACCATGTTTACAATGTTTACCAGGTTTACCATTTTTACCATTTTTACCATCTTGACCATCTTGACCATCTTTACCATCTTTACCATTGTTTAACATGCTTACCATATTACCAATGTTTACTATTATGTAACTTAGTACACTTTTCTATTTTCTGATTATAGTAGTATTAAAATATTTGAATTTGTATATTTGTTCACTGACAATTACTTTACCATGTTTACAATGTTTACCAGGTTTACCATTTTTTCCATTTTTTACCATCTTGACCATCTTGACCATCTTGACCATCTTTTCCATCTTTACCATTGTTTAACATGCTTACCATATTACCAATGTTTACTATTATGTAACCTAGTACACTTTTCTATTTTCTGATTACAGTAGTATTAAAATATTTGAATTTGTATATTTGTGAACTGACGTTTGTTTTTTTGATTTGAAGGATAATGACAGATCATTCAGATGATCAACCACATGATTCTGGAGAGGAGCATATTGCTGGTCATACCTCTGGGGATGAACATTCACATGCTCCTATTACGACAAAGAGTTCAAAGGTTGGTAAACGTGGTTGCACACGTTTACCAAAATTATCACTTGCCCGTACGCAGGATCAGAGGATAGTAGTTGAGTTTGATGATGATGATATTCCTAGAGGTCCGAATTCCAAAGATTTTAAGAGTTTTGTTGCAACTCAGGCTAAGACCAAAGTAATCATTCTGTATGATGATTGGAGAGGTGTGGATAAAGCGATTATCTCTCAGTTGTGGGAGACGATTTTGGTAAGATCTTTTGTCATTGTTTGACCATTATTTTAATGTTTCTGGTATATATAATATGTTTAACCTCTTCTTTATCAGATGACATTTGATATTCCTAACACTGGAGGAGTCAGGAAGAAATGCTTATCGTTGGCTGCCAGGAGATGGAGGGATTTCAAATCAACCCTCTCATCTGATTTCATTTATGGTCATAGGATTCATGAAAATCCATGTCGTATATATCTTTTTATAGATGAAGACACATGGGGACAGTTTTTTGAAAGTAGAAAAAAAAGAGTCATTTCTGGTAAGGGCAATGTACACTTTTATAAAATTTCTTATATAAATGATTTTATTAATGTTTTGTTAATGATTTCTTATTCTTAAATTACAGCAAACAAGGAAAGCTCATCAGGAGATCCAATCTAAAAATGTATACCCTCATAGTTTATCTCGGGGAGGGTATACATTATTGGAAGAAAAAATGATAGCGGAAAATTTTCAACAACTAAGAGCTGAGTCTTTAAGCTCTGGAGAGGTGGCCCCTCCATCCCCTCCATCTAGACATGAAAAATGGAAGAGAGCTCGGAAGGGAAAAAAGGGCAATATCTTTCAGAAGAATCGATAATCGTAGCTGAGAGGATTGTAAGATATCTATTTAATTTATTTAAGTTAACTTTTTTCTTCATATAAGTTTCAATCATTACAGAAATGTTCAATTAATTAATACAGGACTCTCTTGAGGAGCAGAGTTCAGAGGGGACATTTACATCTACTGGGAGGGAAGATATTTTATTTGCAGCATTGGGAAGGCCCGAACATCCTGGTCATGTAAGAGGATATCCGACAGGTGTATCGGTAAGAAAAGTGTTTCCACGTTCTTCAACTTCTAACATTGAGGGGGTTTATAAAAAAAATAGAATCCTTGGAGGCTAAAGTTAAAAATATTAATGCGACGATGGAAGACAAGATTAGAGATTCGGTGCAGTCTATGTTTGCAGAAATGCAAAGACAATTTCAGACTGCAGCTCCCACTCCTCCACCTCCCCCTGTAGACCCCATTATTTATCCTCCACCTCCTCCAGTAGCTCCCACTCCCCCACCTCAGCCTACAAACCCCATTTTTTATCCTACGCCTCCGCCGCAGCTTCCTACATATTGCGAGTTGTATGTTGATGATTCTCAACATCATATAGTAGCATACGGGTTGGTATATTGTATAGGAGATACAGTTCATCATCAACAATTAGAGGTAAAGAATCAGAGGGTCATTGTACAGGATATTATAGATAGATCAGCTAGGGTACCAATACCTACAGATGAGGTGGCGACAGTTGGACAGAGTATCGGTCATTTTTTAGTTTGGCCATCCAGACTTCTTCGACTCATTACCATAGAGGTATGAATGTTATATCTTTTATTTTATTTTTTTATTAAAGTTGTTTTATCATTTGAAAACTACTATAATTCTCAAATTTTTTTTCACAGGAATACTTCAAAGGTAAAGAAATACTGTATAGACAACAACAAAGACAACATGCTATGACATCATATACAGATTCCAGTGGTCTTGACAGATTGTCAAGATATTCACATTTGTTGTTGGGTTTTTATGAGTTTCCAATGGAATCTCATGTTTGTGGATGTGAAATAAGTGTGGGGATTACAAAATCTGATATCATGGAGCTTGTTACTGGAGATAAGTTGGGCATCAACGTGGTGCAAATTTTTTCCATGTAAGTCTTAACACCTTTTCCCTGCGTTATATTTATTAAAAATGTATACTTATATATGTTTTGTATTAGGTATCTTTATAAAATTTGTGAGAGGAATGAACTGACAGAAGTATATGGATTCATGGACCCACAATTGATTTCCCCAGAAGCATGTGCATTGACTGAGGAACAAAGAATGGTTTATATTGTTGAAAGATTTGAAAAGAATATAATCCAACAATGTTGGATGATGCCTTTTTGTGAGAGGTATGAAACACATTTCTCTCAAAGAGTTAATTATCTTTTAACATAAAAAACCACTAACATTAAATTTCCTTTTATCAGTAATCATTGGATGTTAGTGATTTTTTTCCCAAGGGAGAAAGCTCTTTATTAGATATGCTCTATTCATGGTGATGTGCGGGCAAGTTTTAAGAATATATTGGAAAAGTAAGTTTCAATTTCTCAATAGTTTTATATATTATAATGAATTTTAAATTTACCCCATTCGTATTATTTTCTAACAGTGCATGGGTCTACTTTCGAAAAAACAAAAAGAAAAAAAATGCAAAGATCAAATATGTAAAGGTGAAGGTAAATTTCCATTTATAATTTGTACTTTTTGATTTATTACATAAAAATAATATATTGAATTTACACTCATTCAAAATAGAATTGTCATGAACAACAAGGCCTCATCGAATGCGGATATTATATGTTAAGATTTATGTATGAAATAATAACAACTGGGAAAGTTGTGAATTTTGACCTGGTACGATTTCCTCTTAAACTTTGCCATCATATTTCAATTTGATTTATTCATTATACATGTTAACTATCTTCTTTTTCATTTGTAGCTTTTTGATGACCCTCAACCCTATACTGCTGAAGACATCAAACACGTACAAGTGGAGTGGTCAAATTATTTTACAGGTTTGATTGAATTTTAGTTGTTTGTAATGTAAAATGTAATTTTGAATATTGTCGTTTTAATTGTCTATTTGGTAGTTGTTTAGGTTTGATTTAGTTTTTTTTTTGAAGTTGACAGTGTAAGTTTTGAATGCTATATAAGTGAATGTTTAATTTTGCTCTACTTCTTGTTTTGGTCTACTTTTGATGGTTCTTCTGGTATGGATTTGGGTCTGTGGGGGAGGGGTTCCTAGGGTGTGGGGGTGTGTTCAGTGGGGTTGGGGGTGTCCAGCGGTCTGGGAGGGCTATCCGGTGGGGTGGGGGGACAGTCTTGGGGGGTGGCAGGGATGTCCATGGGTGTGGGAAGCCGGTCCAGGGGTGTGGGAGTGCTGTCCAGGGGTGGGGGGGTTGTCCAGGGGTGTGGTGGGGGCTGTCAAGTGGGGTGAGGGGGTGAGGAGGTGTTGTTCAGGCGGGTGGGGGGTTGTCGAGGGGTGTTCGGGGGTGTCCGGGGGTCGGGGGGCAGTCCAGGAGTGTGGTGGGGGCTCCAATGGGGTGGGGGAGGGTTGTCCAAGGGGTATACATGAGGGTGGGAGCTCCAATGGGGTGGGGGAGGGCTGTCCAGGGGGTATACATGAGGGTGAGGGCTCCAACGGGGTGGGGGAGGGCTGTCCATGGGGTATAAATGAGGGTGGATGCTATCTAGTGGGTAAGTTTTATATGCTATCTATTTACATGCTTAATTTTTATGTACTTCTGTTTTTGTGGTATGATTTCTTGATTTATTTTCTGGTTGATTCTGGTGGAGAGAAGATCACTGCATTCTGTTAAAAAAAATGGGTTTATCACGTCGGTTATTTAATAACCGACGTGATAAAATGCCTGGAAAATAGTTTATCACATCGGTTATTTAATAACCGATGTGATAAAAGGCCTGGAAAATAGTTTATCACGTCGGTTATTTAATAACCGACGTGATAAAAGGCCTGGAAAATGGTTTATCATGTCGGTTATGTAATAACCGATGTGATAAAAGGCCTGGAGAATGGTTTATCACGTCGGTTATTTAATAACTGACATGATAAAGGGCCTGGATAATGGTTTATCACGTCGGTTATTGTATAACTGCCGTGATAAACCCCCTCCCACCGGTTTATCACGGCGGTTATACAATAACCGACGTGATAAACCCCCCTCCCCCGGTTTTTCACGTTGGTTTTATATGAATCGACGTGATAAACCACGCTCAGCCCGGTTTATCATGTCGGTTCCTATAGAACGGGCGTGATAAACCACCGTCACACCAGTTTATCACGTCGGTTCTATATGAACCGACGTGATAAAACCCCTCACCCCCTGTTTATCACATCAGTTGTTTAAGAACGGACGTGATAAACCATTGTCCAGGCCGTTTATCACGTCGGTTCTTCGATAACCGACGTGATAAACCATTCTCCAGGCCCTTTATCACGTCGGTTCTAAAATAACTGACGTGATAAAAATCGCGATTTTATGTTTTTGACGTCGGTTTTTAAATAACCTACATCAAAAACCTTATTTATAACGTCGCGCGTATTAACGTCGGCTAGAAACCAACGTAAAAAATTAAAAATAACCGACGTAAAAAACGTTTTCTGCACTAGTGTACAGCAAACTCGTTCGGGACGGTCCGCTCCACAAGCCGAGATGCTGATACATCAACTGAAACATGGTCTGGAGTTGATGTATCCAACAGTTCCGTATCGTCAACAGGAACTCAACGCCACAGACGGCGTGTCAATCAGACGCCCGGTCTGAGAGTTATTGGCTTTTTCGTTCCAGGGACCCGGTTGGTTTTTAAGTCAAAACCAACCTGACCGTACTCCAACTGCATCCAAACCTTGAGTGGAGTAAGCCAAAAGATCCATCTCACTTAGAGGAATCCAAAAAAGTCGACGGAACGTCAATCAGACGTCCGGAGTTCAAGTTATGAGCGTTTCTGCTCCGAGGGCCCGGATGGTTTTGTGTACAAACCAACCCAGCCGAACCCAAAGTATTCTGAAACCTTGAGTGTAATATACCGAAACGACCGTCTCGATCCAAGGATCTCATCGCAACTGATGGTGCATCGGTTAGATGCTCGTAGCTCAAGTTATGGTCAAAAAATCGAAGGAGGTCCGAAAACGGGGAGTCTGGGCCCGGACCGACCCGGCCCAACCCCCCTGGGTCGGCCCAAACCGAGTCGACCCAACCCGGGTCCGGGTCCGACCCGAATGGGCGCGACCCGGCTGGCGCTGGCCGGGTGGCCAGCGGGTCGGCTCGGCTGTTATGGCCGAGTGAAGCGGGGGGCGCGCTACCCCCACGTGGAGAGACCGCGGCCCTGTGTGGGGCCACCCTTGCCAGCGGATGCGGCCGGCTGTCGTGTTTGTTCCTTCCGGTCTCGTTCGATTGCAGGACTGCGGCCTGCCGCCACGGCTGAAGCCGCGGCGGCTCCTCCCGGCGGCGGGCCGCTCCACGGACCACTGGACGAGTTCCGGTGGTCGGAAATGCATGTCGTCTTCGCCAATGGCCCTCCCGGGGCCCTTCCTTCACGGCGAGGACCTCACACCGCCCGTGCGGCCTGCTTTGTCGTCGCCCGCCAATCCGCTCACCAAGAACGAAGAGACGGTGGGTTCGGACTTGTTTGTTGGTCCGCACCCACCGTGTTAGTGGTTTTAAAAAGTCTTCCAACAAATATTTAAACAAACCGCGGATATAATCACATAGATTAAAAGGAACAAAAACCCCTACCTCAACGTTGTCGTCGAACGTGAGTCCGTCGTGGAATTAACCGTCGCGGAAGAAGAGGATCATCGCGTCACGGAAGGGGTGTTGCTTTCGTCACGGTACATGGCGTTGTGCAGTCAAACTCCAAGGATTTAAAATCACACAGATTTAATTGCACCATTAAAACCCACGCTGAGGATATAATTCACAAAAAATTAAAAGAACCGCAACCCCCTACCTCAATCGGTTGTTGATCGAAGATTGTAGCGGGGAAGGAACGTCATGGAAGAAGCGTCGCGGAAGGAGGATTTTCGGCATCGCGGTACACGGCGTCGCATCATCGATCTCCAAGGGTAAGGTGCTCTTCGTCACCCTTCGTCGGAAGTCAGCGTTCTTCGTCTGCGACGATGCGTTCTTCGTGTTCTTCGCGTTCTTCGTGAAGGAGGATGAAGATCTTCAAGATTTAGAGTTTCTCCAAATCCTCTCAACAAGCCACCCTCAAGTAAAACAAGTGTTGGTCTTATTATATTTCCATGCCAACAATTAGAAATTCAAAGTTAAGAAACGAACAGTTAATTTGATGAATTAATTGTAACGACTTAACTGCCCAAATAATAGGGGCGTTTAGAATTTAAGTAAACGCACCAGTTGACTTTATTTAAAAGAGGTTTTCGCGGGTGCGTTACTTAGAGGGGAAGAAACGGTGGGGCTCGTGCGGGCCCCACCTCACAAATATCCTACCAAGTGGGTAGGATATCATGGGTCCCACATTATCTGCTTAACTTAGCTTAAGCGGCTTTAAGTGAAATAAAATAAAGTGTCGCACCACTTTTATTTTATTTCTTAACTTAATTCCAAAAACTAAAAACCACACTCGAGCAAACGCAACTCTGGAAAAGGCGTTTCTTAGAAAATATCAGCGCTGCAATTCCATTTGTGTCCTCGGAATTCAATTCCGAGCACCGGTTCAAAAGTTAGAAAAACTCGCTCGTTCGTTCACTGAACGTACCCGGGCTAAACTTCAAAAAAAATGATTTTGGGCACACCGGGCCTCGGAATCAGGTGCCGTCAGAAACTGCGTTCTTGTAAAATTCCCAAGAAAATTAAGAAAAAAAAATTTCCTTGAATTTTACGGGTCTTTACACTTCTTTTCTAGCCTTTACATCCCAAAATCCTTTAAAGGGATACACCATCCCATCAGAAGATGTAAACTTTAACCATTGTATATAACAATCGATGTGGGCCTTGAAAGAAAATAACCAATCCATTCACATAATCAAGTAAAAGTCTTCCATATCAAAAATATAAATGTTCCAATCAAACTAGAATCCATGGATTGTTATAGAACAAGTTTCACATTTAAATATCATAGATATGAAATCCCATTCGATCAATGACATGTGAAACAATAAAAGAGTGGGATAAACCCATATCAAAAAGAACTTACATAAGAGTTGAGTTAACAAGAGTGGTACCTCATACAGTCAGAGCACATAATTGGTCTTCCATGATCATCTAATCAGCACCATACAACTGACTACTCACCCCCCTTATTGTTTACTTCGTTATTGTGATTGAATTATCTGAGGAGTTGGTTTATTCTTGGAATCACCCTAATTCTCTCTATTTTGAGAATGAGAAACTTTTTTTCATGATTATACAGTTAGAGCATAAGATGTTTGAGATACATGAGATTTGTTTCTAGCAACAGAATTTTGAGTGCTTTGACAATAATGTTGTATATGTCTCATATTATTACAATTGTGACACACTCTAGGTGGTTTCATATAATCTTGATTTATATGATCAAATTAACCACATTGGAGACATACAATATTGGTACTTGATCATAGAATAAAACTAACTTAATCAGTGTCCTAATTCTATGATTCTCCACCACATCAGAATTAGGCTTCCCACTTCCACTTGTTCCCAGCATTAGAGTTCACACCTATTCCTCTATAGAAAAACATACTTTCTATAGTCATATTTCCATTGATATCCCTTTCTTCCATTTTTTTTCTAACTAACAATATCAATATAATTAGTAATATATAGGATATGTATCTTAGAACAAATTTCTTCTTGTGGTCCCAACTCAAAGATGTGTGCCTTCAAGGATGTATGATCAGCTACTTCTTAAGAAAAATAAACTAAGTTTATAAATTTAGCTACATATTCTATCACTAATAGATTTAATTTATATAGGATGAATAAATATATCATTATGGCTATCTTGAAGGTGTGAGGATAGAATTTTTTTATTGAACAATACTTCAAATCCTTCCCATGTAATTCCATGGTCGAAATTAGCTTGGACAACTAAATCTCACTATTATCATGAAAGATCCCCCAAAATGCAGTCTACTAAATTCACTTTTATATCATTTGGTGTTCTAAGGAAATAAAATATCTGACTCATCTTATTAAACCACACTTATTCCTTTTGGGTTCTAAATCCCCTTAAAATATTGGTGGATTCTATTTCTGAAACTTTACAAAATTTTCCACTTTACATGGTTTTTCATTTTTGATTTCCCTTATCAATAGCTTGAAAATAGTGAATGATGCTCTAAACATGTTATTGGTTCACTTGGGGTTCAAGTGAAACCACGTTCTCTACTACCTCCTATATCGGGTTTCTAGTTCGTTTTACCAATTCCATTTCTCTAAAGGATAAAACAAAACACCACTTAGTGATCACTCACTTTAAACTAAAGGCTTAGAATATTCCAAATCATCAAAAGCAATGATCGTTATAAAAAATTTCCAAAAAAATAAATCATAATATTAAAAATATATTCCTAGTGATAAGTCTCATTGCTAATGTATGATATGATACACTCATCGTCTAAACCCATGTAGATGAGATGAAAACACATCTATAGGTGTCTAAGGAACCTTTTTTACCACCTTAGTAACTTTAAGTTCAGTATAAATAGGTTAGTCATGTATTTTTATGTTATACATTTCAAGTTCTGACATTTCATATCTCCTTACTACCATCCCAATATGATAGACCAACCAAGACTGATACAATTTGTAACATCCCTTCCTGACTCGTTAGATTGGGTTAGGTCAGAGGTTCCACTAACCTTAGGTGATGTCCCCAAGACACCAAAGGCTGGAAATAAATTTCAAGGGATTAACTAAAGATTGGGGAATAATTTTTCATTTTTAAAACAATACAACTTTTCAATAAAAATTAAACAACCAAACCAACTATATGATTCATGAGTATAAACAATACAACTCAAAATACAAACCAATAAAATAGAAATATCAAACTAGTAGCAATAAGGTAAAGTAAAGTGACTGAAGAAAACCAAAATAAATCATGGCACACCAACACCAATGTGGAATCACTCCAATGACTCCACAAGAGAAAATTTTAGCTCTAAACTCCATACCGAGGGAATAGAATCATTATTCTCTACTAGAGAAAAATGAAACATTTCATTTACCTGTGTTAGGAATAAAAATATCTATATATGCACCAAATTGTATTTTCATGGGTGAGTAAATATACCTAGTAGGTAATCCACTAAAAGCTTCCTACAAATTCCACTAAGACCAGAAATAGGTTATCTTCTAGTTTATAAAAACATAGGTTGAGAATATCAAATCAGTTTACCATAATAAATACAGTATCTTGTAGTTTATAAAAACATAGGTTGAGAATATAAAATTAGTTTACCATAATAAATATAGTATAATCAAAACAATTGAACTAAAACAATTTGTTCATTCATTCCTTCCACTTGGCATACCATCATATGTCTTTCACAGACACACACTTGCATTTTGAACGATAGTTCCATACTCATGGGTGGTTTGTCATCCTTCACCAAGTCATCATAAGGTGATAAATTCCCACATGCCTCCATTTTAACATCAATCACAAATTTTGTACCAATAAGGACACATACAATGAAATATGAACACACACTTCCATGAACACCAAGACCATATTCCATAATTCTTTTTATCAAATCTGAAACTTTTCTTAAATTTAATAAAAATATTGAAATGATAATTTTATTTTCAAACCATTAAAATGAGTATTCTACATGGGTCTGTAAGATTTATATGAAGACAAAAACCATTTAACAATAAGAAGTGTGTATTACCTAAATATATGAAAAATAAGAATTTCAAACAAATGTACAATAGGGGTTTTATTTTGAAAATCACAAGAGATTAATTTAGAAATATAATCCCTCAAATTCTATAAATAATAGATAGATATAGAATCCACCTACATCAAGTTAATCTCACCAAAAAATGAGAGAGAGGAAAGGCTACAACACCAATAATAAGCCTCCCCAAAATCTCTACAATTTACCAGAAGGAAGTCACCCAAAGCTCACACTAAAAAGTTATATCTAAAATAACCAAGAAAAAGAGGAATATGAAGGGTGTAAGAGGTAGTTTTCACTCAAAATCACATTAAAAACCTTCCATAAAGATTGCACACAGATCCCATAAATTAACCCTATTAATCAGTGCATGAATTGGCCATTTCAAAATTGGATTGACCATCACCACAGCCTGGTGGATCCACTACAGTTGTGGTGCCATTGATAGCTTGAAAATGAGGAGGTGCAACACTACCAGTAACCATCTCCTGGTGCATAAATACAATCTGTTTTAAGATCACCACACCCTAGACCATGGTGCTATGGGGACTCACTGGTCGTGTTCTACAATGAGTATCCCAGGGTTCCATAACCATGACCATGCCTTGAAACTCCCCATTCTGGCCTTCTCGTGTTGCACAAAGGCATGCCTATTACAACACAACCATAACCCTAGTGTGTTGGTTCCCTTGGTGGACCCAAAAAATAAAAAAAAACTCCAAAACTCTCTAATAAAGTAACCCAAGCTCCCCAAACCCAAAAAACCATGAAAAAGCTTTAAAATAATAGGATTATAAGAAAAAAAACCTCAAACCATAGGTGTTACACTTATGCTGATTAAAAAAAAGTGTTATTCGGTTCTAATAAGCTCATCCTTGGCATGAGGAAAATGTTTTTTAAATTCATGAAATCATTTTTAAAATGAAGTAATAATGGATATTGTATTCTTATCATAGAATGTGATATAGATTTTCCATTAATAAATGGATATCATATTCGGTATAATTAAATATAATATAATATTATTATTGTAAATTATATTATGATATGTGATATTATAAGATATTATATGATCATATAGTATGATATAACCTATCATCACTTTCAACATACACTCACTGTTATAAAATGAGTCTTTAAAACCTAGGGATACGGACAATTGCCTATGGTGGGCCCCATATTGAAAAAAATACTCTCTTTATCCCCCTGCCTAACACACCCTCCCCCTCCCTCCTTCAACACCCCCACCCTATCTGAGCCACCACCACCCCTGATCTCAATCACCATCACTGAGCTTGATAGTACCACTACCCTTGATCCCACCACCACCACCACAAAATATTTCTCCATTTGCATTAGTCACTGCCACTGCCTCAAAATGAGACAACCCTAGTCAACCCCACTCTCTACACTTTATCCCTCACTCATTCCTTATGAACTGGATTTTTCGTGCTATAAGAGGTAAACTATAGTTTCATTATTTAAATCATGTTATTCTTGATTCATCAAAAACCTCTATTTTTAGGGTTTTGATTTTGATAATGACTAATATATAGAGTGTTGGGGATTGAATTTTCACCTTGATTTGACATATTTTTCTACCAACCCATGATTGATGTATAAATGTTAAAAATTGGATCTTCTAATAAATTCTATGAGTTTATAATAGTGTGACATAGTCTATTCTATTTTAAATTTTTTAGATGATAGATTGAATAATTTTAGTCAAATAATATCAAATTATAGATTTTTGACCAATAAAAATGTGGGTAATGAAGACAATATTGGTTCACTAGATAAATTTATTATAATTTTGTACATGACTATAAATTTTTTATACTATTGAATTATTATAATATTTTATGTAAAATTTATTTATTTTTATTGAAACATAAATTTATTTATGATGTAATTAATTAATATGTGGATAAACTCATTGGATTACTTTTATTTAGTTAAAGAAAAATAAATTAATAAAGGATTTTTTAAAAATATTTAAATAATTATATTATTTTTTTCTTGCTTTTAATATGTCTTGGTAAAAATATTTGGATTCACGATTAATTGGAGAAGGTTGTGTCATGTGAAATCCTATAATATAAATATATATCATTATTAATATTGTTAACATAAATATAAATATATATATATATATATAATTTAAATGATTTTTATTTATTTTATATTTAGTGATATATAAACCATGAATTTACATGCATATTTATCACAGCGGTTTCCTTTATAAGTGAATCTCAGCAAAATATTTAGTCATGTAAAAAAGAAAACTTTAAAAAAAAGGTATAAATAATTAAATATAGATTAAGGAGAGATGATTTTGTCACTTATGAATTGTTTTTTCTTGAATAAAAATTAATTGAAGTCCACATGTAATTGGATAGTCATTATTTTAAATATATTTTGTGATATGAAATTCTAAAAATGCATGTAATATGAAGAATTGTGTAATTTTTACTACTTGTCATACAGATATAGATATAGATAATATTTTTATTGATATTCCAAATAGATAATCTAAAGAATATTTTGAGGGCACTATGCAGTTAATTGATTTCACTAGATCATTTTAGAGTGACTATATTAGTTTTTCGTGGATAAAATGTGAAAGCAGATATTAATTCACATGAGTTTCCATGAGAGAGAACCTATTCATGAATGGTTTTTTGAAAAATTATAACATTTGGACTCGTCATGGGGAAGAATGTGTTTATTTAATCAAAAAAAATCAAATGGATGTTTATGGAAGGATGATTGATCTGATGCTTGAAATTATTAATGAATGGTATGTAGGTCGGCTTTTGAAGGCAATAATATTTGGAATTTTTATAATAGTGATATCAATCTGCACTCTGGTGTATATAGTAATTTTTTTAATTTTTTAAAATGGTTGATGATGTAAAAATGTTATTATACTTTGGATATACAGCTTTAAGTATATCAAAATTTATCATGGAGTTTTTTCACTTGAAAGATTTGAATAAGTAGTCGAAAACATCATTATATATGTTGTTATTATTACTAAAAAAGCTTCATACTATACTAAGATTCATGAGTAATATTACCATGCACGTAAGTTCATAGATAACATAGGTTTTACATATGAAACCATAGATTCATGTTAAAAAAATGTATTCTATTCATAAAGGAAACTACTTGTTTAGATAATTTTATGGTCTTTGGATCTTTCAAATGGAAAGATAAATGGAGAAATATGACTCATCAAAGTAAGGCTTTAAAATAAGAAAAATTGACTGGTATAAACTATATCTATTACTTTCCAAACAAGTTGGGGTTGAAAATATTATTTATTCTATCTAAAAATTCTAAATTAATGAGATGGCATGTGGAAATAAAAAAGAAAGTGATTTTCTAACAAAAATAATAGAATATATTGCATAGAATAAGTTTGATAAGAGGTGCCCTAACTTTTCTAAATATAGTTGTAATATCGATTGGGGTTGCAAGAAGACCACTTCAATCCATTCAGGTCTATAGCTATCACAACTCATCACACATGGAGCATGGTTTAGGTTTCATATAATCTTCCTCAGTAGATATATTTGAAACTGCCATTTTTATTACTTTACACTCTTATTGATTGAACTATAGGTTGAGTGGATATGATTGATTATTACCTTCATCCATTGATTTATGGTATTAATGAATTTTTGGGAAAATGTGTGATGAATTATGATTATGAAATGAATGAAATGTTCAAACTATAAGATTATTTATTGTGGAAAATTAATAACTTCCAAATTTATGAAAACTTATTAGGTTGGATTAAAAAACGTGAAATTTTATTTCAATTAAACCAATAAAAGTAAAAAAAATATATGTATTAAACATTATAAAATATGGGAATACATGGTTCATGGACATTTCTTTCCCCCTCAGCACAGTTTCGGAAAGGACAGAGTGGCATTTGATGGTTCTAGATAATTCAACCCAGCACTAAAGATCATGATAGGAGTTTAAATATTATCATAGATTGAGAAAGAAAATATTATCATGTTATATAAATTTCAAGATTTGGTAGCTCTTCCATTACCTTATATTCCTAGTGTGGGTGGGTAGAATGGTTGAAATATGAAGAAGAAAAGTACTTTTTTACTTCCTTACTAAAAAACTAACATATTAAGGCATAATCTGGATGTATTTCACATTGGAAAAAATATTTGTGATAATATATTATGGACTATTTTAGGTGTTGGTGTAAAATCAAAAGACGATGTCAATGCATGACGTGATTTAGAAAAAAATGGTCTTAATTAAACAATAACATTTATATTTGGGTGAGGGAAAAAGGGATTGCATGCCTTATACATAGTATATAATGAGTAAAAATGAGAAAGTGACATTTATTTCCATTTTTAAGATGCTCAAGGTTCATTATCATCACTCTTATAATATTTCTAAGAGATTTAATGTGATTAGTGGGACATTGGAAGGGTTAAAAAGTCATTAAAATCACATACTACTTTAGTAGTTTATTCCAATCACAATTTGTTATTGTTTATCCCCCAAAGTTTTTTAAACATTGATTTATATGAGTAATTTTTTTAGAGATATTTTTTTAATAAATCAATGAATTAATGATTTGAAAATTTTGTAGGATATTATTTTACTTATGCTTTGTCACTTGGATAAATTATTTCCACCCTCATTTTTTGATGTTATGGTTCACTTCATGGTACAACTAACCAATGTATTAATGGTTGTTGGTTCAGTAAAATTTAGTTGGATGTATCCCATTGAATTTTATATGAATATATTGAAATTATTTATACATAACAAATCTCATCTGAAGGCATCAATAACCAATGGTTATTTAATGGATGAGTTTCCAAATTTCTATGATATATATATTATGAATGTTGAAAAAAAATTATATAATCCCTCTTAGATTCATGATATACCATTTAGAGAAAGAACTATATTTGATATGGAAAATGTTGCGTGGGTACAAGCTCATCGATATATCTTATTCAATACTCTATCAGTTTCACCATTGCTAAAGTACAAGTCTTATCACTTTTATTATTCAACCTTTAACTGTTTTGTCTTTATATAAAATTTGAACATTTAAATATCAAATTGTCAGTTGTAGGAAACACATTAATAAGCTAAAATAAGTGATTCTTTGTGCTAGTAATAATTAGATTCAACATTCTTGTTATACATCTTTGCATGATTATTTTGGGGATTTCATATATATAAATGGAGTTTCATTATGATTGTGGTATGTTACTAATTTATTTTTTACATAACTTTTTATTAAATTCTATGAATATATAGGTCCATAACCGGCAGGAGTTAGGTGAACCTACACTAACTTAATAATTTAACCAAATAACTAATGGTCCATCTATAAAGACTCATCGTGACAAGGAATTAGATAATAATGGATTGTGATTTCACATTAAAGATATTGATGAAAAATGAGAAACAAAAAACAATAGAATTAATTATATATCTATAAAATCATGGTTATTACTATGGTCAATTGAAATACATCATTGAAGTTATATACATGCACGAGTTGAAATACATATTGTTAAAGTATAATTAGGTCAATACAATCCATGGAACGAAATTTGATCAATTCAATTTACATTGGTGAAATTTAATAGTATTTTATATAGAGATTAATGATTCAGTAATGAAACTTTCATATTAACATCTCAAGCAGAATATGTTTTATTCATTACCTTTCCATTTGATCTTAATTGGAAATTTGATTTGGTAATGTCGATGCAAGGGGTGTTTTTAATTGAACAAGATGAACTTGAGACTATTACCTTTGTTATAAAACTTATTGATCAACATAATTTAGATCAATTTGAAAAATATATATAGTGGTTTAGAATGATCATTGAAGGAGAAATGGTTGATTTTCATATTTAATTGAATGTCTATTTTTTTACCCACTCTTCAATTTCAAAGCTATTTTTCATCCGTTTAACTTTTTATAAACTATTTAAAAGTATTTTTAATTTATTTATCATCTCTTGTTTGATATATAGTCTATGTTTTTTTAAATATAAATGTTTTATATGACTATATAAATTTTGAGGGAATATACACCAAATCCACATCATTTTGGAGAGGCATTTTCATATAGGGGTGGAGGTATATATGAATATAAATGTTTTCTTATTTATTTTATTAATAATGAAGAATATATATACACATATTTCTAATTATGTATGAACTTTTTTAATAGGATATAACTAGGCCACTTCTTACTCTCATGGGAGAGGCCCTGGTCAAGGTATTTCATCATGGAATTGTAGCACAACCCTTGATATATCATTTGAAGAGACGTGTCATCCTATGGGAAATAGTTTCCCTACACTTATTTTCCAATTGATTCATATGATACATGAACCACACATATTTCAATTAAATACACATTACTATGCTTCATTCACTCAATATATAGTATATTGGATTTAGAGGGAATTTCATGTAAGATAATCATTTTGGTTTATTAACTATATTTAAATAAAACTTAAATTTGTGATAATTTTTTTCTTCAATAGAATAATTTTCGAGTGTTCTTCAGTGAGTTTTTTCTAGTTTAAATGACCAAATTTTATGAAATTATAAAATATTATAAAGTTATAGTAAATAGGGAGCATTGGGAACTAAATTTGGGTGCCCCAAATATTCTAGATAGAGTCCTAAGAAGCATTATCCCCTCTCAGTGGTGTGAGTTGGTCACATATTGGTATATTGAGGCTAAAACAATGAGATTTTTTAGTTAAGTTTAAAAAAAATTATGAATTTGTATCATTTCAAAAGTTAAAATTTTTAATTTATTGAATGTAGGTTATGGAAGCATGTCATTCTAAGAATCATGCGATATAAGCACCTCCTCACAGGAATGGGACTCAATGTGTGTCCCAAATTTGACATGATGTATTTATCATTTTATTTTTATATTCATAATTTAATATGGTTTTGTGTTATATATTTATTTCTTATTTATATATATACAGTTATGATAACAAGGTGTGTTTACTGATATTATATCGATGCGGATGATGACTCATGATCGAAATGATCCTGAGGTTGTAGCTCTTATAGTAAGTTCTTATACTAATTTTAAATAATTACATATATCAATATATAAATATACATTTATATTTATATATTAAATATGAACAACTAAAGGATAAGTTAACACAGCTACTGGAGGACTAGCGATAGCTTATCAGGTGGAGGGATGAGATATTTCTTCACACCATTGACCCTAATGGACATGAATATAGGTTGAAATATGGAATAGGGATTCCTCATTTTGTAGTTTCGTATTCTAATTCAGTGGATCCAATTATTTAGGGGATTAAATAGGAGGTGGAATATTTTTAGGTATGAATGTTTACTTTCAAGGATGTAAATTTGCAACTATTAGCAGAAGTCATGGAATTGTGGGAGTATGTGCATTAGGGTAGTGATGCATAGGATTTGATGACATCAATTTATAATGGAATGATTTTTATTTTTTATGACATTAATTATTATTATCTTAATAATATCTATTTATTGTAGTCCCCTAGTGCATCGGATGTAGGTAGCATACATGGACCTATATGATGCCTCAAATGCAAGAGTTGTGTTTTATTTTATATTTATAGTTTATCATTCATATTTAATGTGTTGTTTTGTTTTCATATTTTTAGTAAATTCACAAATCACCTCTATATTTTCATTAAAATAAAATTTGACCAATTTTGGATTCAAAACCAAGTAAATTCATTAATATTGATGTGAAAACTTGGAAAAATAATCATTGAGTCATTTTATGTCTTTATATTTTAATCACATGTTAATTATATGCTCAGATTGGTTGGTACAATGCAAAGTATATATTCACATTTTTTATTTTCTCAAAATGACATATCATTGGTTTAGGAGTCAAAAACGAGGAAACACACTTGGATTTCTATCAAAACATAAAAGAATAATGATTAAGTCATTTATGATTTATATAAATTAACTAAATTTCAATCTAAATCTTGGATTGATCAATACTGATTCAAAATACATTTTCACATTTAATATTTTTTTTAAATTCTATATCACTGGTTAAGTGGTAAAATCAACTTGGTAGGGGTAAAAACCAGAAAAATTATCTTTCATTGACATGAAAAGTTAGGATGATGAATTTTAAGTCATCTATGATATGTAGGAATCATCTATACATCAATCAGATTCCCTAATTGATCGGTAAGATTGAAAGTATCGTTCATACTTTACATTTGATATTAAATGACAAATAATATAAAAGGGGTCAATTCTAAGATAGTTCATATGGATTGTCATGAAAACATTGGATAATTATTATCAAGTCATTTATGATTTATCGTAATCAATTTTACATCAATAGGATGTGTGAATTTCTTGATATGATGGAAATAACCATTTAACATTATATATATTTTTAAAAATGAAATATATCCAACTAGGGAATCAAAAATAGGAAGATGAATTACAATTGATGTGCAAAAATAGTAGACCATTCCTTAAATCAGTTTTAATTGTATAGAATCAAATGCATATAAATCTAATGCCCAAATTAATCAGTATATTTTTTATTGTATTGGTTATTAATAATGTAAAATAAACTGGATAGGGGTTAAAATAAATAAAAATCACATATATTAGATTTAAAAGCTTAGGATGATGATATTTAAGTCATTTACAATCTGTACAAATCATCTACACATGATCAGATACCTGAATCTCTCTGTATGATTAGAATTGTATTTCATCTTACACATTTACAGATAAGTGTAAAATCACATAAAATGGTTTAATACCAAGATAAGGCACTTTTATTGATATGAAAACTTGGTAAAATGATCATTAAGTTATTTATTACCTGTTGGAATCAACGATACGTTAATTGGATTCATGTATAACTCGATGTGATCAAAAACAGTATTTAACATTATGTACATTTATAAAAATAAAATATCTCCAACCAAGGGTTAAAAACTAGGAAAATTACTTCTTATTGGTGTGAAAAATTAGGAGAAAATTCCTAGAATCATTTTTGATTTTATGAAATCAACATTACATCAATATGATTCTGAGATTGATCGATAAGATGTAAAGTACAATTCTTCATAATTATTAGTTTTCAATAATGTTAAAATCAACTAGGTAGGGTTAAAAACCAAAAAAACTCAAAATATCTTTAAAAATTAGAAAAATTGTCTTTAGGTCATTTATGATCTATATCAACAATTTACACATTAATCAAATACCCAAATTGTTTAATATGATCGAAAGTGTTGTTTGTCTCTTGCATTTCTAATTATGTGAAAAATCATGTAAAGGGGGTTAATACCAAGATAATTAAATTTTATTAACATAAAAACTTGATATAATGAACATTGAGTCATGTATGATCTATTAGAATCAACTATAGGTCAACTGGATGTATGTATTGCTCGGTATGATCGGAAATTCCATTTAACATTGTGTACATTTATGAAAATGACATATATTCCACATGGGGGGTCATAAATAAGAAAACAACTTCTGAATGATGATAAATCATAATATAATATTCCTTGAATCATTTTTTATTTTATGGAATCAACCGCATTTCAAAATGATTCTCGTTTTATCGGTGAGATGTAAAGTATGATTTCACATTATTAATAGTTTTTAATAACGGACAAATAAATTGGGTAGGGGTAAAAACTGAGAGAAAAATATCATATTATATTGAAAACTTAATAAAATTATTTTTATTTCATTTATAACCTTTATGAATCATCTACACATCAATCAGATACACAATTTACTCTGTATGATCAAAAGTGTTGTTTATACCTCACATTTGTAGTTAATTGAAAATCACATAAAAGTGGTAAATATCAAGATAATTTATTTTTATTGATATAAAAATATAGAATAATTACCAAAGATTCATTTATGATCTGTTGGAATTGAATTTTCATCAATCAGATATGTGTATCACTCTATATGATTAAAACACTATTTAACTTTGAATACGTCTATTAAAATGACATATCTCCTACTAGGGGTTCAAAACTTGTAAAATGACTTCTAATTGATGTAAAAACATAATAGAACATTCCTTTTATATTTCTTAATTTTATAGAATCAACCTCGCATCCATTTTATTCCTAGATTGATCAGTGGGATGTAAAGTATGATTCTATAATATAATAGTTTTTAATAATGGAAAAATCAACAAGGTAGGGGTAAAAATTAATAAATAGAGCTCAAATTGCATTAAAAACTTAGGAAAATGGTCTTTAGTTCATGTAAACTTTTTTTGAATCATCTACATATCAATTGGATACCTTAATTACTTGGTATGATCAAAAGTTTTGTTTATTCCTCTCATTTGTAGTTAAATTAAAAATCATGTAAAATGGGTTAATACCAAGTGAACAAACTTGTATTGATAAGAATTATTTGTAGAATTATTATAGAGTCATTTATGATATTTCATAATCAATTATGTTTCAATCAGATGAATGTATCAATAGGTATGATCAAAAACACCATTTAACATTGTTTACATTTATAAAAATAACATATCTCCAACTAGGGGGGAAACTAGGAAAATGAATTCAAATTAATGTGAAAATGTGGGAGAACATTTATTGAATCATTTTTTATTTTATGTAATCAACCGCATTTTATTCTGATATATGGATTTATCGATAGGAATTAAAGTATGATTTTTAATTATTAACAGTTTTTAATGATTAACAAATCAACTGGGTAGGGATCAAAATTGAGAATCATATCTTGGAATTGATTGAAAACTTGGGAAGATGATATTTAGGTCATTTATGATTAATATGAATCTTCTAAGAATTGATAAGATACCGTAATTTCTTGGTATGATTGAATGTGTTTTTGTCCCACACATTTTTAGTCAAGTTACAAATCACATAAAAGGGGTCAATGCCAAGGGAACTCACTTGTATTGACATGAAAGCTTTGGATAAAAATCATGTATTCATTTATGATCTATCATAATCAACTACACATTAATTGAATTTGTTTATTTCTTGGTATCATCAAAAACACCATTTAACATTGTATATGTTTATGAAAATGACATATCCCTCACTAGGGGGTCAAAACTAGGAAAATGAAACCTGATTGACATGAAAACACATGATAAAAAACATCAAATCATTTTTTATATAATAAACCATATCAATATGATGTATGGATTGATCATTAGTACATAAAGTATGATTCTACATTGTTAAAAAAATTAATAATGGAAAAATTAACTAGGTAGGATTCAAAATTGGGAAAAAGATCTTGAAGTCACTTGAAAACTTAGTACAATGATCTTTAGGTCAATTATGATCTTTATGAATCATCTACACATCAATCGGATATCCAAATTTCTTAGTATTATTGAAATCATCGTTTATCCCTCACATTTGTAGTTAAGTGAAAAATAAATTAAAATGGGTCATTACTAAGAGAACACACTTGGATTGATATGAAAAATTATAGAATGAACATCGTGTCATTTATTATCTCTTGGAATCAACTATGTGACAATAGGATACGTGTATTTCTTAGAATGATCGAAAACACCATTTAACAATATGTATATTTATTAAAATGAAATATCTTTTACTAGGGGGTCAAAACTAGGAAAACATCTTCTGATTGATGTGAAAACATAAGAGAACATTCATTGAATCATTTTTTATTTTATCAAATCAATCACACATAAATCTTATGCCTAAATTTATTGGTAGGTCATGAATTGTGATTCTGAATTATTAACAGTTTTTAATAATGGACAAATCAACTCGGTAGGGGTAAAAATTGATCAACATAGATTAGATTAGATTTAAAATATAGGAAAATTATTTTTATGTCATTTATGATCTATATGAATCACCTACACATTGATTGGATACCCAAATTACTCAATATGATCAAAAGTGTTGTTTGTCCCTCGCATTTTTAGTTAAGTGAAAAATCACATAAAAGGGGTAAATACCAATAGAACACACTTATATTGATATGGAAACTTGGGAGAATGATTATTGAGTAATTTTTGATATGTTGAAATAAATTTTCTATTATTTAGATACACGTATTTATTAGTGTGATCAAGAAAACAATTTAACATTGGTTACATTTATCAAATGACATATCACTTACAGAGTGGCCAAAACTAGGAAAACAACTTCTGATTAACGTGAAAACATAGGACAAAATTGCTCAAATAGTTTTTAATCTTATGAATTAATCTACACATCAATATAATTATTGGATTTATCAGTAGTACTTAATTCAAGATTCTATATTATTAATCATTTTTAATAATGTACAAATTAACTGTTTATGGGAAAACTGAAAAAAAGAGATCGGATTAGATTGAAAATTTAAGACAATTATATTTATAGAAATTATGATTTTTATGAATCATCTACACATTGATCGGATACTTGAATTTCTTATTATGAATTAAAGTTTCATTTATCCCTCTCATTTGCAGTTAAGTGAAAAATCACATAAAAGTGGTAAATACTAAGAAAATTTACTTATATTGACTTCAAAACTTGGGAGAATTATCATTGAGTATTTTATGATCTGTAGGAATCAACCACATGTCAATTAAATTCACTTATCACTCGATATGATCGAAAAAACAATTTTACCTTGTGTACATTTATTAAAATGACATATCTCTTTCCAAGGGATCAAAACTAGGGAAAAAATTAGATTTATTTGAAAAAAATAGAAAAAAAAATTCCTCAAATCATTTTTGATGTATTGGAATCAATTGTGGGTCAATTTGATGCCCATATTGATTGATAAGACATAAAGTATGATTTTTTATTATTAATAATTTTTAATAATGGTAAAATCAACTGGGTAGGGGTAAAAAATGAGAAAATAATATCAAATTGGATTGAAAACTTTGGAAAATGATCTTTAGTTAATTTAAGATCTATATTAATCATCTACATATTGATCAAATGCTTAAATTTCTCATTATAATCAAAAGTGTTATTTTTCCCTTATAATTGCAGTCAAGTGAAAAATCAAATAAAAGAGTTCAATACCAATAGAACACACTTGGATTGAAATGAAAACTTGGGAGAACAATCATTGAGTTGTTTATGATCTATCAGAATCAATAATGTGTTAATTGAATGCATGTATTTCTTGGTATGATCAGAAATACCATTTAACATTGTTTAAAATTATTAAAACACCATATCTCCTATAAAGGGATTAAAACTATTAAAATAACTTATTATTGACATGATATTGTAGGAGAAAATTTATCGAATCATTTTTGATCTTATGGAATAGATTGTGTGTCAATCCAATGCTCAGATTGATCGATAAGATGTAAGGCATGATTCTGTGTTATTAATAGTTTTTAATGATATAAAATCAACTAAGTATAGGTAAAAACCAAGAAAAATAGATCATAATAGTTTTAAAACCTATGAAAATTATCTTTAAGTCATTTAGGATCTGTATGAATCATCTATGTAATGATCAAATAGATGAATTGTTGGGTTTTTTTAAAAGTGTTGTTTGTCCATCACAATTGTAGTTAAGTGAAAATCACTTAAAAGGAGTCAATACCAAGAGAAAACACTTTTATTGACATGAAAACATGTTATAATTATCATCGAGTCATTTATGATCTTTAAGAATCAATTGTGCATCAATCATATTCATGTATCACTCATTATGATCGACAACACCATTTAACATTGTGTACATTTATTAAAATGGCATATCTCCCATCAGGGGGTCAAAACCTGGAAAGCGACTTCTGATTTATGTGAAAACATGTGTCACATACATGACTTATTTTAAATTTATTTTTCATTTAATTTCCATTCTTTCTTTGTTTTGGGGGTTTCTCGAGCTTTTTTTGAGGAAAGGGTGAGTTTTCATGATTTGGGTCAAACCGTGAGATCATTTCCAAATTTAAAAACCAATTTTGTTTCTTTTATAAATTTTTTATTTTTTAATATTTTTCACCCATTCAAATTCATAAATGGCTTTACCTAGCCTATTAACACCACCATTTAAATTTGGACCCTTTATTAATCCATAATAATGGTGGATTTGGGTTTTTATTAAGGAATTGGGTTATCCCGAAATCCCATTTCCAGTTTTTTTAAAAAAATGTTTAGTTAATAACTTATTCAATTTTAAGGATTTTTTGGTGATTCCAAGTGTCACCCAAGACCAATAAACTCCTATGCCGGACCCTCCTCTTTCCACCCTCTTTTCAGCTCGTTTCCATCACGATTTAGTAGAAAACATCTAAGGGTTTCTAAAATAGACCAGATTTGAAGAGGTAACTTTTTTCCTTCTTAACTATCTCAATTCTTACTCTTTTTCCTCCATTCCAGTTCCTAATTCGGCCTTCCTCATACTTTTATAACCTAAAATCCATTTCATCCCTCCAAGTCACTCACAACCTATTTTCAACCCCATTTGAAGGGGGATTTGGTGGAGGAAATTTTAAAGAATCTCAAGTAAGTGTCTCTCCTCCTTAGTTCCTCCCATTTCCATGAAGTTTCTTTAAATTTCCTTGAAGTGAAAAATGATTAGGGGGTAGTATTTTAAACCTAGTGTTTAAACTTGTGTTTTATTAGTCAATTTTTGGGGTTTTAGGTTTGATATAATCCCTCTTCGTGCGACGGTGGTGGGACTTGATTTCTGCACAGTGATTCAAGGGTTTCCTTTGATTTGGTAGGTAATTCCAATGTTTATGCATTAATTGTGTATTATAATGCCATATTTATCATATTTTTAGGTTTATATCATTTTATGGTTGCTGAAAAAATTAGTTTTATTGGTGTTTTTTTGCATTTGAATTTTAAATGCCAATTTCGTGTAAATTTGGAGGTTTTTCAAAGAAATGTTTTATTGGATTATTTGGGGCTACCCTATAAATACTTAGTTTTTTTATTGAATAGTAATAGGGATGAAATAATGTTTATAATTTTTATCCCCTTTTTTTCTGCAAAAATGGGTTTTAATGGTATTTGTAAAGAAAGTGATCTTTTGGTGACACTTTTGTGTGAAAATAGAGGTTTTACAAAGTTATCACTTCTTGTTTAACGTGGGGCTACCCTAAAATTGATTTTTTGTTTTCATTGAAATTTATTAGGCTGAATTTACTATTTTTTTAACTTACAAGTGTGCACATGGTGTACAAGTAGGATTCTTAAGGGGTTTTGTGTGCAAAATAATGCGGGATTTTGAGAGATTGTTTCATTAAAAATCAAAGTGTTTATTGTGTGTTTTAAGTGTTATAAAATGAGATAGCTATTGTACTAGGTGTATGTTACCATTAGTGGTATTTTACATAAAAATGGATATGTGTTTCATGCTTAAATTTTTTTATCACAAAGGGGGAAACCCGGGTACCTAGGTGGGGCGGATGTATACTAGTACGGCTAGTGGACCAGATGGGTTTTGTCCCTATTTCACCTAGAATTTGGATAAAGACAACTCTAAATAAACTATTTGGATGATTATTGGGGACCAATAGGTTATTTTTATGTTCCCTAATAGGGGGTCGTGCGTGAGAATGGATTTTACTATGGTTACTTTACACCGAGGTATGAGGTAAATGGGGCACGAGACTATCTAGTGCCTAGGGGTGTTCCCGGTTTTGTTCCTCATTGTATTTTTGCTATTTTCCCTTGTCTTAGGGTGTTTTTGGAAGTAATTTAAAGTATAAAACATTTTTATTTAAATGTGTTAACATTCTGAAAATTGTATATTGAAAACTGTTTTCAATTGAAAGTTTCATTTCTTGGAAGTTATCACTGATTTTCTTTGCGTATTAAAACTGGTTTCCTTTTCACAATGTATTGCATGATCTATGGAATCATTGGGTGGTATGCTATTGGTCTTAGGATCACACCCTACTTACACCCCTTGGGTGTAATTTGAATTTATTATTCTTGACTTAGGTAAAGGGAAGGCTATGGGTGATGGCGGTTCAGGGTGTTAGTTCTCATCCTTGGTACAGAGTTGTAGAGACGGCTTATGGGTGATGACCCCATGTCATGTGGAGTCATTTGGTCTATTTTTTTGTTGTTTCTTTGTGTCTTTGGAACTTTTTTAGTGCATTTGAACTTATTTATTCAGTTCTGGATTTTTGTATAAACCTTGTTTGGTTTGAATTTTTCAGATTCAGTTTATTAAATGTTTTTGATGTTTTATGTATACATATTCAGGTAAATCATCCCCAAACCAAGATAAATGATACCCGATAACTTGTTACATCCCATGGGGATGGGGAAGGACCTTTGTTACTTATCACGGTCCAGGTTTTGTGTTGGTATTGGTGGTGACTAGATTTGGTTTGTGACAAAATGGTATCAGAGGAGGTTCGCTCTCTTTGGGTCATGTTATTTAGGGAACAGTCAGGATAGTATAGAGTTAGTATTTTCAGGACTTGGCATTCTGGTTATGAGTAATTTGGATGATCACCACACCTCATTATAGTATTCAAGTCGCCATGGGAAGTCAGAACTTTTCTGATTCCTTTGGTTTTCTTGGTTTGATGATGATTAGGGGAAATGAAAATAGAGTTGGGTTAATGGTCTCAGTGAGCTCACAGGGTCTGGAAAGACATGTGAAGCTGGGTATATTTCCCAAAAACACTCTCTTTAATGGTGAAGTGATTGGATTATGTCCTCTAAACATATGTGCAAGTCACCCACCAAAGCTAGTTTCCCCTTGCATTGTCTTGTGTCCTTTAGTTTTGAAATCTTGGAAGTTAGGTTTTAAAACAAAAATGACATGGTTTTAAGAAGAGTAAATTTTTTAAATGATTTTATAATAAATATATAAGGTTTTGAATTGTGAAATTGTGGGACTGAGTTTTAAGAATTTTTTTGAAATGGAAAATGGTGTGTTTACACCTCTTTTGAAAGCAGAAAATTGTGTTAAAGTTGATTTTGAAAAAGTGTTTCCAATAGAGTTTTCTAAACTGTTAAGAGGTGTTTTAATGGGATGAGATGTATTGAAATTAATGTGTATAACTTGAAATTTATTTTTCCTTTAAATTATTGTTCCTTTCTGAAAATTTTGCTAAGTTTTAATTTGGGTTTGATTTTGTGGTTAGCGGTTTTGAGAAAAAGGAGGTATTTGTTGATTGTTTTGGTTTTGAAAAGTGGAAAGAGTTTTTGTGTTAACCTTTGGTATTTTCATGAGTGACCACATGCATGGGGTTATATGTTATTATGTATGGTTAATGGAATGACTGGATGAGTGCTGGGATGGATATGAGGAGGGTGCCCAGTGTGGCACGGAAACATGCATGTGTGGGGCCCATGGGGTACCATTGGTGGATACTCTAACCGCTGAACCGTTTGTTTTCAAAGAAATGTTTTTAAAAGGAAAACTTGATGTATTGATGAGTATTTTGAGATGGTGTGTATTATGTGTTTTTTGAAATGCTGATGTTGTGGAATGTTTTGAGTCCAAGAACCCCCCTGTTTGAACTGTGTTTTGGGTTTGTGTTTGGTCGGTAAGTTGTGTTGAAGGGTCGGTTAGTGGTATCTTCTGATAAATGTTTTGGGACACCTTTACGGTGGTTCCCTTCATGTGTTTGGATCTGTTTTGTGGTATATCTTGATCAATATACCATCTTGGTTCGGTCCTTGGGTTCAATCATTGGATAAGGTGTGCCCCATTAAGGGTTAGTTCACAACTGAAGTGCAACCCAGATTGTTTCTCCATTTGAAGACCCTCCAGTTGATCAATATAAGGAATCTTTTTCTTGAGCTTTTTAGATTGAATCTACACTCTTTACTTTCTTGGTTTTGTGTATTCTCTTGTAGCGGGAGAGTGATCTTAGAAGTTTTAAAGAGACCTTATCTTCATAAGTTTCCTAATTTGCCGAAGGTGGAAGTGGTCTGGGGTTGTTAGAATGGATGAGTAATTGTATGGTGTCTAAGTGGTCCTCTCGGTCCTTTGTAGTCTCTTTGATGAAGGAGTTCATGCTAAACTACCAGTGTGGGAAATATGGTCATGAGAGGATATTGTGGCCACTTTCTAGAATTGTGTGTTGTTTGGGGATGTTGTATAAGGTCCCTCTCCATGCATTGTTCATATCAGTCACAATGGTCATGTTCAGTGACACCTTGTGACGTCATGTGCTCGATTGACCGTAAAGCTGAAAGTCGTGAAATCCTCTAAAAGTCTTCGTTATGTTGGGAGAATGTCTCCCTTGGAAAACCATCAAAATCTTTTATTTTAGAGTAAGGTGAGTATAGGAGTTCTTTACTTCTATTGTTTCTCACCCGAAGAAACAAGGTGTGATGTGTGTGAATCTTCTAAGACCTTGTTTTAGTGAAATATCAGGTTAGGGTAAAGTGAGTTTGGAAGGTGTTATGTATTGGAAAACTTATCAGGGATTGTTGTGTAGTTATTGGTGGTACTGAAAGAATAATTCTCATTTATGGGGTTTCCAAAGCCTAATTGTGAGGCCAAAGATTCTTCAATCATTTGAGCTTTGGCCATAGGTATTGGAGAGAAGATGGATCGTAGTCAGGGGAAATACCAGGGTCGTTTAAACCCTTGTAAAATTTCCTATCCTCGGTATGAAAGATAGAAAGATTTTAAACCTCTGGTGTCATCATCTTTCTTCTGTTTTTTCTGTTTGTTGGAACTATGTGGAGGGCCTTGTACCCATGTCATCGCCCAATGTTATTCCCTCCCCCTTTGGTTTCCATTGAGTCTTTGGAGAATGGTTGGAAATTTGGCTAGACAGGATGACAACATGGTTTGTGCACGATTAGTAGTGACCGTGTACCAGGAATCCATGTGGAAAGAATGATCTGCACAGTTAGTGCATGGTTTCCCAAACCTTGCGGACTAACCGTGCAGCCTTCCCAAATCTATAAATTTTTTGTTCTTTCTGTGTCGGCCCATACTGGTCAGTTAATATGGTTGGTTCTTATAGTGGGGAGACCCACTATGATTCTCATGTATGTTCCTTCATAAATTTTGAATGGAATTCTAGCCTTTTTACTAGGGAGTCCGTTCAGGCCTCCCCCTGTTAGTGTCCTGATTCTATCTCAGGAAAAATATGGGTTGTCTCTTATGGTGGGGATCCTATTTGTGTCCCCCCGTACTAATAACTCAGATTTATCCATGTTCTTGGCTTGGCGGTAGGTAGTATAATTTGGATCTATCTAGATACCAACATCATCCTTGAGTAAACATTGGGATTGGAGAGCACACAATGGTTTATTTAAAGTAAGGTAAGTGTAACCCTGTTCGAAGTTGTTGTTTGTTTGGGTGAATTGTTTGAGTCTTGTTTGGATAGTGTTTGAGGAGTTTTCTTTTGGGATAAAGTATGAATGTGATTGATCATTTTAAGAAAGTGGTTTAAGTTGTGGTTGTGAGAGTAGTCCTTCCTTAATTGATAACTGGAGGTGTTTTGGCCTATGGGGGCGAAGCTTAGCAAAGAAGTTCATCTTGGTTTCTCGGTTGGGTTTTCTTTTTGTATTTGGCCTTGTTGTGGATTTATGGGGATGGAAAGTTTTCATGGTGGGAATAATTTTCACATAAATAATTTCTTTTAAATTTATGTTTCATTTAATTTCCATTATTTCTTTTTTTGGGGGGGTTTCCTAAGCTTTTTTTGAGTAAAGGGTGAGTTTTCATGATTTGGTCCAAACTATGAGCCCATTTCAAGATTTAAAAACCAATTTTGTTTCTTTTATAACTTTTTCATTTATTAATATTTTGCACCCATTCTAAGGGTTTCCTTTGATTTGGTAAGTCATTCCAGTTTTTATGTAATAATTGTGTATTATTATGCCATATTTATCATATTTTTAGGTTTATATAATTTTATTATTGCTGAAAAAATTAGTTTTAGTAGTTTTTTTATTTCAATTGAATTTTAAACGCCAATTTGGTGTGAAATTGGGGGTTTTCCAAAGAAATGTTTTATTGGTTTATTTGGGGATACCCTATAAATACTTAGTTGTTTTTATTTAACTATAATAGGGTTGAAATAATGTTTATAATGTTTATCCCCTTCTTTTGTTTATGAAAAAATGGGTTTTAATGGTGTTTGTAAAGAAAGTGATGTTTTGGTGACACTTTTGTGTGAAAATTGAGGTTTTACAAAGTTATCACTTATTGTTTAACATGGGGCTGCCCTAAAATTGATTTTTTGTTTTAATTGAAATTTATTGGGATGAATTTACTATTTTGGTAACTTAAAAGTGTGCACATAGTGTACAAGTGGGATTCTTATGGGGTTTTGTGTGCAAAACAATGCGGGATTTTGAGAGATTGTTTCATTAAAAATCAAAGTGTTTGTTGTGTGTTTTAAGTGGTATAAGATGTGATAGATACTTTACAAGGTGTTTGTGACCATTAGTGGTATTTTACATGAAAATTTATATGTGTTTAATGCTTAAATTGTTTGAGCACAAAGGGGGAAACCTGGGTACCTAGGTGGGGCGAATGTATTCTAGTACAACTAGTGGACCGGATGGGTTTTGTCCCTGTTTCACCTAGAATTTGGATAACGATAACTCTAAATAAACTATGTGTATTATGATGGGGTAACACTAGGTTATGTTTATGTTCTCTACTAGTGGATCATACACGATAATGGATTTTACTATGGTTACTTTACACCGAGGTATGAGGTACATGGGGTCCGAGACTATCTAGTGCCTAGGGGTGTTCCCGATTTTGTTGCTCATTGTATTTGTGGTATTTTCCATTGTCTTGGGGTGTTTTTGGAAGTAATTTATAGTATATAACATTTCTATTTAAATGTGTTAAAACTCTGAAAATTCTATCTTGAAAACTATTTTCAATTGAAAGTTACATTTCTTGAAAGTTATCACTGCTTTTCTTTGCATATTAAAACTGCTTGCTTTTTTCCATTGTATTGCATGATATTTGGAATCATTGGGTGGTATCCTATTGGTATTAGTCTCACACCCTAATTACACCCCTTGGGTTTAATTATAATTTATTATTCTTGACTCAGGAAAAGGGAAGGCTATATGTGATGGTGGTTCAGGGTGTTAGCTCTCATCCTTGGTGCAGAGTTGTAGAGACGGCTTGTGGGCGATGACCCCATTTCATGTGGAGTCCTTTGGTATATTTTTATATTGTTTCTTTGTGTCTTTGGACATTTTTTAGTGCATTTGAACTTATTTATTCTGTTCTGGATTTATGTATAAACCTTGTTTGGTATGAATTTTTCAGATTCAGTTTATCAAATATTTTTTATGTTTTATGTATACATATTTGGGTAAATCATTCCCAAAACAAGATAAATGATACCCTAGAACTTGTTCCATCCCATGGGTATAGGGAATTCCCTTCGGGCCTTGTCACGGGCTGGGTTTGGTGCCGGTATTAGTGGTGACCAGATTCGGTTCGTGACAACATGGGATAACATTCCCCAAATATTTTTTTATTTTATGGAATTAATTATGCTTCAATATGATATCTGGATTGATCAGTAGGATATAAATATATTTTTAAACATTAATATTAATTATTGTTTAACTGATAATTAAATAGTGTAATCAGACATTTAAGAATGACTTTATATTATTTTATTTTATTATTTAGTATTCATGATGTTTTTTGTATTTCACACTATATAAAATATTTTTAATATTCTATATAGACTAAATAAAATTTTTTAATGAAAATTTTAATTTTATTTATTGTATACATTTAATTATTTTTTATATTTTTATATGTTGGCTAGCATGAATAAAGATGTTAAGGGTTAGTTGGGAGCTGTTTGGTTCATTGGTTTTTGTGTTTTTTATTTTTTGACGTGTATTTTAATGTCTTTTTTATAATAAAAAATATATTTTAGAATTAGTGACCACCTATGGCAATAGTAATCACTACTGGCAGTCACTAATACATTACCCTATAGAGACCGCCAATGGCGGTCTCTATTAATTCCTTTGATGACCACCAATGGGGCCGCATTTGGGTATATTTATTGACCACCATTGGTGGTCGCTATTTCCCTTTAGTGATGAGGAAACTACAACTACCAAAGTGGTCATTTAATGGTTGCTAAAAGGAAAAAGTGACCACCAATGGAGGTCTCTAAATGCCAATTTTTTAGTAATGGATATATTTTTTGATTTAGATATATCATAACATATGATGTGATCTAATCATATAAAAGGATAGTGTTGATTACACTATTTACACTTCATGAAAATAGAGTATCATATCTTCTTCATGATATATAGGATAACATAAAATATGATTATTTATATTTAGGAATGATATAATGAGTCCCCATGTGCTTATCATAAAGTGTGGTATTAGTTTTGTACTAATCCACAACTTATGATATAATGTATATTGTATAACACAGTTGATAGAACATGGATAATGTATTTTGGGTCACTGAATATCAATCTTAAATGTGATATAAGTTTTTCTTTATCACGGATTACAATATAAAGTATATTGTATAATATGATATACACAAAAAAATGAATTTTCTATTTTGTAATTATGAATTAATTTAAATTATTTATAAATTATTTATAAGTTATGTAAAATGTTGTTTTGAGAATTTATTTAATTTATGAAGTGTTTATAAATTAATTAATTTTAATATGTTTATAATTAATTATTAATTTGTTTGAAACATTTAATAAATAAATATTTTTAGTATTAATTGTTAATATTAAAACTTTTAATATATATGGTATGCCTTGTAATTTTTATATAAATGGTTTATATATAAATTATAAGGTTATTTACAAAGTGTTTATAAATTATAAAATAATGAAAATATAAATAAATTTATATTAAATTGTGAATTTCTCATAATTGTTAATTTAAAATGTTTAAATTAAATATCATATTTGAGAAAATATTTAAACTAAATTAAAAGGATTTTTTTTAGTTGATATAGTTGAGGTTAAAATAATATTAAATACATAATATTTTATTCATATAAAATGTTTACATAATATATTAATTATTCATATAAAATATAAAATGTTTATATTTCAATAAAATATCATGTATTTGAATAAATTCCATACAGAATGATAATATATGGAGTTCATGTTAAAAATAAATCTAATTTTTTTATATTTATTTATTTTAGGGGATTTCCATAAAGCATAGATAAATTATAAAGTGATTATAATCACTTTATTTATGGATTATTCATCAATGTTTATCTCATATCAAAATTTATAAATTTTTCATTTATTTAGAATTTTTCTATGATTTTTCATAGATATAAATTTTTATATTATGAATTGAATTATTATTTATTTTAAATGTTTTAAACTACTTCTATAATTTAACATAAAATCATTTAAGGAGTCACATGCTAGGTATGATGATTGATTTATTTTTTTTACCTTAACTTTGGATTGTTAGTGAGTTATGAACTTGGATTTAATGATTAATTATAGTTTATACATATTATATTTTAGAATTGTGATGGAATTTATGTCTCTCCTAAGAATTGAACCATGGTTAGTGGGACTTAAGGTTAAACTGTTCAAAGGCCTAGGATCTTAGGCCTTATCTAGAAAAATGGGGTTGGCTACTTATCACATCATGCATACTCTTATAAGGATTTTTGATTTCATATGATTTTAATATTTTACATGAAAGGGTTTCATGTACCTTATTCATGTTATGTATTAGGATAAGTCTAAATATGGTTGGATTTTAATTTGGATTAGTAACCTAAGCTATGGTTTGTGTAAAAAGTTACATATCAAAATTGTTTGGATATAGTGATTTTGTGAAAGGCATATGGGTTTCAAAACTAAATCATTAGAAGAATGAATACATGTAAAGGTAATATATGAGATGTGATAGTGAGATATATAAAACCCCTTAAAATAATAAGTGTTCGATTTATTTCAAATAGAACACATGTCAACAACACAATTATCCAACTGGGTAGGTTCTTTTCAAGCAGGTTTCCCGTGGATTATATTATATAAGTCATAGTGGAAATGGATAACCCTAAGAGTTAGGTAACCAAATCTCAATGTGATATTTGGGTTACGCTTAGCTGGGAAACCCTAAGAGTTGGAATAATAAAATAATAGAGTTGGTATAATCTATATGATGGATTGGTTAAATATTTTTTCACTCAACTATCCAAGATTCATATATGATATGTTTTGAATGATGGTTTATCTAAATAGTCAAGTGATAAGAGGAATGCCAAAGAAAACTCAATAATTAGTGAAATGTAGATCTTGTTCCACTAATGGATATAATGTAAATTCAAAATGGTTCATCATTTTATTGGTAAAACATTAAATAAAATTCCTTATTAGATAGTTGTACAACATGATACTCATATAATAAAAGATTTTATTACAAATAAAATAGATTCATAGTAATCAAACATGACTTTGAGATTGATATTTGAAAAGAATAATATTAATGGATGTGACTTCTTAGACTAGCATAGAAACTTAAAAATCATTATTAAGAAATAATAAAAAATTATGTGTTAAAGTAACCCCTTTTGGAACAACCAGTTGGTGTTGTTCAGAAATTGAAACTAGATTATTATGAGAATAATAAAAGGATTCACTTTAGTTTTTAAAGTATTTTTTTGATATAATATAACTAAAGAAACTTTATTCTATACTCATATATGAAATTTTTTTGTGTATGTCAATGACTTAGAGAGAATGTATGTTTCCTTTAAGGCTTGATCTAGTTTTGAATTTCATTCTATAATCATTTGTAACAACCCACCCCCACTGGGAACCCCTATTAAGCTTGCAATGTAGATAAGGGTAACCCCTGAATCCCACCTCTAGTAGGCCCCAGGTTGGTGACTAGCACTGATGGTAAATAACCACACAATGGGTGGAATTTCCATTAATAATCCTAGGATGATAGAATGGAAACCACCAACCAACACCACATCATAATATAAAATAAGGTACCATCATCCCATAATGCATGCAAGGTCATACATAATGCAAAAATCTCCAAAATAAAACAATTACAAGATCCTGTGGTAGTGACTCATCATCAATTCCAACCAAAACTAGTAATGTACAACTTGATCTATAAATTCCTTCTATAAAACTATCAAATGTATTTATATATATATGATTGAGAATAACAAGTATACTCAGTAGGATCATACTCAAGAGCTATCATGAAAATGTGGAAGATGCATACTGATTCTCAAATTAATAAATAGTACAATCAACAAGAACCTACATGTTAAACTAATACCCAACCTCACTAAGACCCTCTCACCAAATATTGTATCCAATATAGTAATATAATATCAATAAATGTAATCAAGGCACCTTGCAACCACTTCCCTATTGGTTTATTTCTCTCACACTCCAATGTCAAATGTCCTAAGATCCCAATCCCTTCAGCATCCATCAATAGAATATATATCTCAATCCATATCTATTATAATAGGGCATCATGAACATGAAATATTTAAACCTCATAGACCCATCCCACTATGTATGACCCCCACCATATATCCTCATATCATCATATCAACATCTCATCTCATAAATACCCTATAGGTTCTACTAGTGAACCAAGTATCATACCAATAACCCATAGGGTATTCCAGTATATCATGCACCAATCAATACCCCATAGGTCCTTCTAGTACATCAATTACCACTCAATACCCCATAGGATCTGTTATTGAACCAATAAATCATAGGGTCTGCAAATACTACTTACGAGGTTGTATCAATTTTACACCTATAAGGTAGATATATGAAGAGTTAGAAGTCAATCACACATTCCTTCACCATATTGAATGTTGAATAAAACACCGAGTACTCAAGACAAGTTTGGCAGAAGTCAGGTTATCTGACTCTTGTGGAGCATATATAGAAATCACAATAAAAATATATATATCATAGAAGTTTCACACACAATACCATCATATATATTCGCGTCAATAATCTTTATACAAGTACCCACAACCTATGTAACATCACATCTAACCACTAACTACAAATTTTACATTCCACACACCATTGTCATCTATTAACCCTAACAATCCACATTAGGTTCACATTATCATTCATTTCCAATTCAATTCAAGTGTTATCTATCATTCTAGACTAAATATTTGTTCAATTATAGATAACATAATTTAACTAGATATATTATTCAAAATTCATTTCCATAGCTACCAGACCAATATCGATAAATACTCGCTATTGTTTTCTGCATGATCACGTAGTGATTCACTATTCATTTCCACCCTCATAACACTGTGTTAAACTGATTTTGTATTTTAAATTAAAAATATAAATTAAAAAATTACTTCATTTTTTGATTAAATTGTTTAATTTTTATCACTGTTATAAAGGGTGATTTCACTTTTTTTATGCTTTCACTATAAGTGGAGGTGATTTGGAGGACCCAGGATGAAGTTGAAGAAAAATGGGCCAAATTGTGCAAGATCCCAAGTACACATGTGGAATCAAATACATACTAAAGCTCATATGTGAATCCAATTAGGATGAAATTTTTTGGGGTGTTTCATAATTCAGTGAGATACAGCTTTTATAAAGACACTAAATCCCAATTAATCCAAAAATTGGACCAACCAAACTGATTTGTTCAAGAAAATGAATCTGAATGGAGTCAAAAATTTTGTTCTATATTTTTGGAAATATCTACCATTTTATACATTAAATAGATACAAAATTTGATGATCATATATTAAATAGGTGTGGAAATACATTTTTATTTTTTCCAAAGTGATATAAGGTTGTATAACTACCCAAAACCATGGTCTAATTGGTATCTTGAAATCTGGGTGCCCAAAACCACTTCCCATTTTGCCTATAAATTGGCACCTTGGGCACCCCATTTGTAAGCTCGAACAAGGTGAAAATATCTTCCATTTTTATGACCCAAATTATTCATCTATTAACCCTAGAATTTTTATATTCCCTTATCCTCATAGGGAGATAAAGGATAGAGGATAAGTTCCACCCATTCCTCCTCCTCTAGATGGAGAGTTAAATGGTGGGTGGTCATTTCATGGAAGCTACACACATGTAGAGAGTGAGTTTTGGAATGTGTTCCTCTATTGGTTTTTTAATTCATGTTTGAAACATTTCATTTAAGTTTTAACTTAATATGTTTATTCTTTTAAATAATTGTTTTTGTTTAATCAAGTGAAACACTATTTATCTCAACACCGATTGGGTTGAGACTTCAAGTGGGAATATTGGATTTTTCTGATTAAAAAAACATAAGAATACTTTTCCTCTCACACATACATGATATTTCAGTATGATTTTGAATCCCTCATTCCATTATTGATCTCCAAATATTCACTGTAAGATTTTTTTTTCTAGGTTCAGTTCTCTATAAAACATTTTAAATGGCATGAGGGGAATTGAGATCTAGATTAGCCTCAACTAAAGGATTCCATTAAAACATGTGTGATTTTCAAAATAATGAAATAACCAAGATTTGTAGTGAACTTTAAATTACCTCCTTCTACCATAATTCTAAAAACACCACCTTTTCTTGTGAACTATTAAACTCTTTAATTAAGTCATTTAATTTTTAAAACTATTTTCAAAACCACCCCCCTCTTTTAGTATTTTTCATTAAATATGTGTATTTTAAACCTCCAACACTCCTTGAGAGATGACCTAGGTTCCAAACTATGATATAAAAAACATTAAAAACTTAATCAAATTTATGTGTCATGAAAAACATGATCAAATTTTGGCACCAATTTTAGAGAGTGCTTTGTTTTTTAGTGTTAGTTTTTTATAAAAACATTGTGTATGTTGTAAATATTTGTGTGATTATTTTATTCCTTAAATTTTTTTAAGATTTTTTTCCAAAATATTCCTTTTGAAATAATTTTTCATTATGTGATCTTCATCGTAGGAACTACTTTCTTTCTAACAGGAACTGGAGATGATCTTTCATCATTGGCACCAAGAAGCGCCGAATGACCCCTTAGATGAGGACGCACAAAAAATCAACACTATTATAGATCCTTATTTTACTTATGAAACCAACATCAAAACTAAAATAAAATTGTATAATATGATTTAAAATAACCAGACATTAAAATAACTAACCTTACATGATGTAAAGATCCAACCCACATACATTCAAATACAAAGCAAAGCACCTAATTTTGAACTTAAATCTGAACTCATTCACTCATTACCAAAATTTCATGGACTAGCTGGAGAAGACCCAAATAAGCACTTAAAGTAATTACATACTACATGTTCAATTTCAAAACCCACTAATGTGGATTGAGAATTGGTTAATCTTAGGTTATTCCCATTCTCTTTAGAAGAAACTACAAAATACTAGTTATAATATGTTAACTTCCCAATTAGAGGTTGGGTGGACATGAAAGGATTTTTTCTTGAAAACTACTTCCCAAACTCTAAAACTAAAACTATAAGGAAAAAATTCTATGGAATAATTCAATCACAAATGGAATCACTTCATGAATATTGGGAATGGTTTAAAAGGTTTTGTTCAAGCTACCTACACCATCAAATAAGTGAGAAATGTTTAATACAATACTTTTATGAAGGTTTAATTCCAATAAATCATAACATGATTGATGATACTAAATGTGGTTTCCAATTGGATAAAATCCCAATCAATTTAAGGGAACACATTAAGAACACGGCACAAAACATGAAACAATTTAGTTTATGGTCTAGTATACCCATTCAAGGTGTTAATGGGGTGCAAATTTATGAATTTGAGAAGAAGATAGACATGAAGTTTGAAGAGGTAAGTACACTACTATAGAAAATTTATCTTTCCAAAGGGATTTCTCAACCCCTACTCCAATTCATTATGGTATATGTGCCACTAACACCCATTATTCTAACCAATTTCCTCAACTAAGAGAAACTTCTGAGAGTTGTGAGGCAATCCTTTCAAGTCACCCATGTAACCAACCTGTTAGGAAAAAACCATTTATCCATCCAACTCTGGATGGAAGGATAACCAAACCTCTAGTAAAGGGGGTATTATAATCAGCCTCAATAGTCCTATAACCACCAAGGTTAGGGTAGTCAACCCTAAATACCACTCAAAAATCCATAACCACCACAACGGCCTTTCCAACACCCCTATCCAAAACCCAAGCCTAACTTTGAGAAAATGATGAAATAAATGGATGTAAATAACCAAAAATTCCAAAAAAAGCATCCAATCATCCATAAAAGACCTAAAGACTCAATTAGGTCAACTCTCCAACTTATTAGGTGAAATCCAAAGTCAAGGTTCTAGAAGAATACCATCCCAACTTGTTGTCAATCCCAATGAAAAAGGTAATGTATGTGCTATCACACTTTGTAGTGGTAAATAAATTTCTCCTTATAGTGATTCAAAACATCAGGTATGTCCTCCTTCTAAAAACCCTCTTTCTCTATACTAAAAATAGTCAAGTAAAGAAAAATGAAACAAAGTGGGTTAAAAATTTATCAATGAGGATTCCCCTGAACAATCCATTCCTCTTCTATTTCCCTAAAGACTCTTTAAATCCAATAAATTTATCAATGATGAATTCGCAAAGCTAGTAGACCCCTTGCCTCCCTTAAATATGGAGATAACCTTTTGGATAAAGAAGAAGATATTGTTAATCATGTTGTTTCTTACTTTGAATCTTTATTCAATGGGCATTGTATGAACAAAGACCTCATTAATGACATCATTCCTACAATTGTTACGGATGCTGATAACAGTTATCTTCTGAGTGTTCCTCTTGATCATGAAATCAGAGACATTGTCTTTGGTTTGAACCCTGACAGTGCCCCAGGTCCTGATGGTTTCAATAATGGTTTCTATCAAAAATTTTGTGATATCATACATGCTGATGTTTGTAATCTCGTTAAATCTTTCTTTGCTAACGGCTTCTTACCTCATAACTTAAATGCCCAATTCCTTGATTTGATCCCCAAAGTCGATAATGCCTCTGAAATCCACCTCTTCCGCCATATTGCTCTGATCAACACCCTCTATAAAACTATCACCAAGATAATTGCTAATAGACTCAACACTATTACTGATAAAATTGTCTCCTGTAATCAATTTAGCTTTATCAAGGGGCGATCGATCCAAGACTACATTTGTATTGCCTCGGAATGCACTAACATGTTAAATAATAAAAATAGAGGCGGCAACATTGCCATTCAACTAGACATTCGAAAATCTTTTGACACAATGGACTGGAATTTCATTTTCAAAGTTCTTCATGGTTTTGGCTTCAATGATAACTTCATATCTAAAATTAAAACCCTCTTCCACTCAGCTCAAGTTTCCATCTTGGTCAATGGTTCTCCTAGAGGATTTTTCAAATGCTCAAAAGGAGTCAGACAAGGAGACCCCCTTTTTGCAATTCTTTTTTCCATTGCAGAAGACTATTTTAGCCGCTTGCTCACACATCTGGTTGATCAAAATAAGCTCAAACCAATTCATGCTTACAGAAATGTGAATGCCCCCACTCACCTCCTTTATGCAGATGACATCATTCTTTTTTTAAAGGGCGATATAAAAAACATCAGAACTCTTAAAGCTGCTCTCAACCATTACAAGGAGGTCTCAGGCCAAGTCATTGGATGGAATAAATCTTTCATTTACTTTGGGAAAAATTTCCCTCTTTCTAGAAAAAATAGTATTATCAATGATCCTAACATCAAAGAAGGTATTATTCCCTTCAAATACCTTGGGGTTCCCATTTTCTGGGGTAGACCCAAAGCTTGCTATCTTTCAATCATTGTTGACCAGGTCCTTAATCAGCTTTCCTCCTGGAAAGGAAAATCTCTCTCCATGGCGGGGAGAGTCTGCCTTGTCAAGTCGGTTATTGTTTCCAAACTTGTCTACTCGATGATGGTCTATAAATGGCCAACTAGTCTCATTAAAAAAGTAAATGTTTACATAAAAAACTTTGTCTGGACAGGAAGCACCTTGGATAGGAAACTTGTGACTATCCCTTGGGCTAAGTGCTGTAAACCTCTAGACATGGGTGGTCTTGGCATTAAAAACATTAAGTACTTTAATGAAGCTCTTCAAGCCAGATTAACCTGGAACCTGATTCACAATGACACCCCCCATTGCTTTTATCAAAAACAGGTTCATTGATAGATTGAAAAGATCTAATAGGGTTTTCATGACCTCTTCCATTTGGCCCTCTGTTAGAGACACGTTTGACATAATTATGCATAATGCTAGATGGATGGTTTTGAGAAACTCTTCCATGATATTTTGGTTGGACAACTGGACTGGTGCTCCTCTTATCTCTTTGACCTCTCTTGACGATATCCCTGATGACATCAACTCCACTGTTAGAAATGTGCTTAATTCTCACACTGACAACCTTCCCGAAAACATTGTTCAAATTATTGATTCTTACCATTTTTCTACCTCGTGTGACTTCTTGATTTGGGAACCTTCTCATAATGGAATTCTTAACTCCAAAAAGTTTTATAATAACTCCTTACACAATGTTGATTATGATTTGAAATGGATAAAAAACTTTGACAAGCCCTGGATTAAACCCTCCAGACTCACCCTTATTTGGCGACTCGCCTACAATAGGGTCCCCACTGATGCTTTTCTTCAAAGTTTTGGTATTAATCTTTGTTCTAAATGTCGTTCTTGCAATCAGAATAGAGAAGATTCTAACCACTTATTCCTATCTTGTGCTACTGCCACTGCTATTTGGAACTATATTTTTGACACTTTTGATTGCAGATGTCCGGTTCATAACTCTATTGAGGAGCATCTTAAACGTTGTGTTGCTAAGGACAACTCTCAACAAATCAGAAACTTGTTCCTAGCTGGGGTTGCAGAGCTGATTCATGTGATTTGGTATGATAGAAACTCTATTTTTCACAATAATTTCTCACACAACATTTATGCAGGTAAAATGAGGATTCTCATCACTATTTAGGAAGCTGCTTTGATCCAGAAGGGTTCCTGTAACAACTCGGTGGCTGACTTTATGATTCTTAGACGTCTTCAAGTTGAGGCAATTTTCTCGAAACTGTTGCGCACCTTTGAGGTTTTCTAGAGACCTCCCTTCCCAGGTTGGATTAAAATCAATGTGGATGGAGCCTCTAAAGGTAATCCAGGCCCTTCGGGATGTGGATCCGTCTTCAGAAATCATCATGGCCACATCGTGGGGTGCTTTTTTGGAGGTTGTGGTACTGCTTCCTCTCTGGAAGCTGAGATGCTAAGTGTTATTCATGCCATTGCTTTTTCTCTTCGACATGGGTGGAACAACTTATGGATTAAAAGTGACTCTACTACTGTTGTTCAAGCCATCTGGAAGGGAGAATTTCATCTTGCTTGGCCGATTACTACGCACTGGATGAATTGTCTTCAATCTCTCCATGACGTCAATTACATTGCAACTCATACTTACCGTGAAGTTAATATGGTTGCGGATGCTCTCACCAATAAAGGCATAGATCAGGCAATAACCTGGCTAGAGGAGCTCCCTGAAAACCTGATTCCTTTGCAAGTTAAAGATTGTAATTTGATCCTGTCTTTTCGACTCTTGTAATCTTTCTTTTCTCTTTGCTAATAAAATTGCTTTGGTCTTTTGACCAAAGCTCCACCTTTTAAAAAAAATTAAAAAGGTGAAAGTTAACATTCCTCTCTTGGATGTAATTAAACACATTCCTCATTGTGCCAAATTTCTTAAATAACTTACTACCTATAGATGGAGACTAAATGAAAATTAGAGATTCAACCTTGGAAGGAATATCTCATCCTTGATACAACCATCAATTCTAACCAAATACAATGATTCGGTCACTTTTATAATACCTTTCACTATATAAGAGACTTTATTTTTTGATGTAATGACTGATTTAGGTCTTTCGATTAATGTGATATCTCACTCTATGTATGCTTCTATATAATTTGGAGAGCTTAAACCAATAGGTATAATCATGAAACTTTCCAATCAGAGCACAATATTCCCAACAAGAGTGATCGATTACATCCTTTTTTGTGTAAGGAATATAATATTCCCTATATAGTTTTACATTATTTAGATTGAAGATAACCAGACCCAAGGGAATGATCCTCTCATAATTGGAAGTCATTTCCTTAAAACATAAAATACAATCATCAATATTCACAATGGTATGTTTTCCATGGAGTTTGTGGGATAAAAGGTAATTTTAAATATCCTTGATTCTATGAAACACCTTATTTATGAGCACTCCATTCTTCTTATCTATTCTATGGAAGTTCTCTATGAAAACATGCACAAATGATATTTTCTCATCAACGCATACTCTAATTCATTTTTCTATCACTACAAGAAAACTGCCATGTAGTGGTGGTTTTTTTTTGTGTTTAGCAGCGGTTTAAACCGCCGCTACATGGTTTGGGGGTGGTTTACAGAAACCGCCACTAAATTTGGCATCGGAAAACTATTCGCGGCAGTTTTTTCCATTTAGTGTCGATTTAAAGGAAGCTTCGTAGCTGCCTCATTTAGCAGCGGTTCTCACCACTTTAGCGGCAGTTTTTACGAACCTGGGATTTTATTTTATTAGTGGAGGTTATAACCACCACTAATAAAATAAAATCTAGTAGCCGTAAAACCACTTCTAAATTCCCGATAACCACTGCGGAATGCAAGCGGGGGATGCGACTCTGTGGTGGCGGTTAAAACCACCACTAAACGTAAGTATTTTTATGTTTAGCGGCGGTTAAAAACGCCGCTACAGTTTTACCTATATACTATTCGCAGTGGTTAAAACCACTGCGAAAAGATGACCATAAAAAAAATGTTGTTTCCACTACACCACTGCCCTGAAAAACAAATCACACCAGACAAACCAGACACAATCTCATAAAATAACATCAACTCAATGATGTGTTGGACCTTTCAAGGATGTCAAAATGGAATAAGTGGTTGTTTATCAAAACTTTTATGGTTAAATGGGTTGTGAGATAACTAAGGGGATAAATAATGAATGGAAATGTGGGAATATCCATGTTATAAGATGGAATTGAAAATACGTACAATGGTTTTTTTATGAATGAATAGTAAAATAGAATAGTTATGGAATTACGTTAGTGCAGTGAAAGTGATAAACTATGTGAATATTGGTGAAATGAAATAGGTTCACCCTTGATATTGTAATTTGTTAAAAAGGTAAAGTGTGTTTGACCTTGTGGAATGTGTATTTATGGATTAGTAAATGATGAGGGTCATAGTAGATCCCACCCATGGGTAAGAATTTTTTTACAAGGAATTCATTATCTTTGATGTGGGATGGCTAGACATGAAATTTGACATAATGGACTTGTTATGATGTATATGGAGTTTCCTATGCTTGGATAGTGTATTGACATGGATTTCCAGGAACTAAAGCCTATGTGTATGATATGAGTGAACTGATTAGTGCACCACAGTATATGAATTTGAAATGATTAATGAATTACCATTGTTGTTAATGAAAATGTAAAACCCATTTATATTAATGGAATATAATTTTGACATGGCTGAAGAAGGTTTAGTGGGATTTGATGTCATCATAAAACTGAAGGATATACAGGGTTAAATGCTTGAAATTTAATTATGGAACTTGTTTACCTTTTCTTCCTTGTTCATTATTTAATTGTACTTATGCATATAGTATTATTGTTATTATAATATTTATTTTTTTAGACACTATTGGTGGTGTCATATTAACCTATACTCACACCCTTTTTAGGATGCCATTGATACCTGAGTAGATCTCATGGTTGTAGGGAAGTATAAGGGAAAAATCCTTTTGATAGATGTTTGGTTTGGGATATGGTATGAAGCATGTATGAGGGAAATGGATGGACATCAAGACCCATTTTAGGATTTTTTATGGGAATTTTTATTTTGTTTTTTCCTTAACACATGACACTTGTATGAATTGACATGTTTACTATATTGGTTTCGGGGATTTACCCAATTTTTTGGAATTGAATACATCATGCATGATTATTCTTATAACATACTTGTTTATCATTTAAATTAATTTATACTACTGTTTTATATTGGTAAAGATGGTATATTATCCCCACGTACCTCATTGGACCCTCAATACTAGTAGGAAGCCTCTTGTATGAGGAGGCATTCCTATGGTCATGTGGCACATTGGTTTGGGGAACTAGTTTAGTGGAACCTAGGTAATGGCGTCACAATGTTGTATCAAAGCCATTTTATTTTCTATTGAATAATTTTTTTTGAAAGTTTTATATGATATTAAGGTGTTTCAGTCCTTGGTAATGTGTTTTTTTGTGGGATTATCTAACCCATATATGGGGGAAAACCTAGGTTCTCGGTGTGGGATTGTTGTTCTTGTTGTTTGATGTTATAGTTGGATGTTATTTCACCTTGGGTGATACGCTAGCTGTGAGATATTATTGTTTTCTAAGGTTTTATTCATGGAACGACATGTAATTTTTTATATATTCATGAATAATTTTAGGAAATCAGGATTTATATAACATGAATCATATTAGGCTCAAATAGAAAACAAGGTTATGTTTGTGTTATGGAAAATGAAAATCATTTTCTATTGGTTTCATAGAAAATAGTTCCTAATAAATAGTTATCAATCCACATGTTTTTTTGATTCATGGTGTCATAGGATACCAACACCAGAAGGGTTTACCTTCTTGAATGATGATATTGAATAATTACATATTATAATATTAAGCATCGAGAATTTGTTCAACACATCAACAATGGGTTTAACTCCTAGTCATCTAAAATCTCAACTACCAATTCAAATACAGGCCAAACTAGAATTATTTATACCATACTCGAGAAATAAAGACATAAAAGGAAACATCAGAAATCAATAAAATGCATAAAAGGAAACATGAGAAATCAAGAAAATGTTGGGTGGAAACTATGTGCCACACATGGTACATATACAAACCAATTGTTCCCATATTTGTTCAACACATCAACAATACAACTCCACTCAAGGTCCGATGATGCATCGTCACCCTCTCCACCTCCATCTGCACTTTCTGCTATCACTTATAAGAACATTATATTGAAAATTAAATAATGTTTCATATTTATATTAAAACTTAAAACCAATGAAAGTTTTCAAACTAAATGATTTTTATTTTTTGTGATTTACCTACTAACCATCGGTCAATGCACTACCACCAGGGGCATATCTTCTCATTTGTTGATGTATAGTAGTCATCGCTTGCTACAAAGTGGATATCTGAGACCCCTAATCTTGAACTATGCTTCATAGAGAAGCAATCTCCCTCTGAGCATCTTCGGGTATGGACTGACTATAACCAGTAGTAGATGCATCTGGAATCCCTAGTGGCATACCAAAGACCTCAGATGGTACGGGTCTGAAACTCATCCCGTGCACTCTACCAGGATGCTCCTTCCTAAGGACTTTAGCAACTGGGTTATCCTGGGAGACTGAGTAGGACTTCCCAAGATTGGCATCCCATAGTTCTTTAATTTTTACCTATAAATAAAATATCAATATATATTAACATAGTAAAAACTAATAATAAGTTATTATAATAAAAAATTTACTTCATACCCCAACTTCTTTGGCAGGCTCATTAACAAAACTTCCATCTGATTTTTTGTGAACATCCAACCACAGTTCAGTTCAGGATTCTTCATGCCCTAAACTCTGTGACTGCATTAAGAAAAGATAAATAAAAAATTCAATATATTAAATAGATAATATTTTCCTATAAATATTTAAAATAATTAAAAGATTATCAATGTCATTCGGCTTCTAGAAAATCTTTTTGAGCCCGTAGTGTGAGGGATGACTTGATTAGCCTGGTTTGATGCATTTTGTCTTGAGAGAACCTGAAATAAATAAAATGAAATTTAACAGTAATGTATTCAATGTCATATCCTCTTCATATACATGTATAAATGTAAAATGAGGATAATATAATAATATATATTTCAATACCATCCGCTTCTCATCACGATGTCTGTCAACAAAAACTTTTCATTGTTCTTTCGGTATCCCACTGGGTAGCTTCTCATACATTTGTTGCACGTTCAACAAAGTATCGTTGACATCACACCACAATCTCCATTTAAAATCTTTCTATTTCTTAGAAAAATTTTCAATGTCCACTTTCGTGCTATCACATCAGCAACTGTAAAGTGGAAGAACATCTGTATACAGAAATTCATTTTGAACATATTAGTAACATGACATTAAATTAAACCATAATGTAATAAAATTACCTTTATTTAGGAATAAAAAACTTCATTTTTCCATCTTGTAGGCATATGTCTCTAATCATCATAAGAAATAGGAAGGGAAATGGGCTCCACTGTCAGCTAGCCTAGAATCTAGCCAAGTAATCCCACGGCGTCATCCGTAAGGACCCCATAAGAATCAAATGGCACGAATATCTTCTCTCTATTCATATTCCAAACATCTGAACTTTTTAATTTTTTCTTTATGGTTTCATTTTTTTCATCTTCAATGAGCAAACAATTAGTATAAACAAAATACAATAAATTTATTTAATTAAAATTTGTACATGTGACAGTGACACTCCAGTATGTCCATAATGAACTGGAAGGGGCATGTCGCTGCCCCACTACTAAGGCTTCTAAAGGGGGATTAGATGACTCAAACTCTAATGGGACACCCACATATGGTGTGAGAGATGGTGCAGGGGTGTAGGCAGCTGGTGCCTCAGATGCCGTGGGGAGGGAGCCAAATGAATCGTCATATGTCGCAGAACTAGATGAAATAGTGTACCACTTTTTCCTTGGCATTATTGTCATTTAATAAAATAAAATTTAGTTTAGAATATATATTTCAAAAAAATTATACAGAAAAAAAAATTAAAAATGATAATAGATTCCCAGTACTAACAGACAAAATATATATAACAATGATAATGAATGACTTCAGAAATGAAACAAGTGGTTGCTGAATGAATAAATAATTGTACATAAAATCATTTTCCCCTTCAATAATGTCAGTTTCCTACTCCATTTCTTCATCCACTTCATTCATCCTTGATAGACTAATATTTTCAATATCATGATGGACAAATAATTTTGCTTCCTGTTGTTGATGAAATTCAATTTCAGAGGTTAAATCTTCCACTTCATCACCCATATCATACAAATCTCTTTGTATTACTTGAACAACTACACTCCACCCTTAATCCACAACATCATTCACATAATATACCATTTTTGCTTGTGATGCTAAGATATATGGATCATGCAGTTCACGATCACCAACATCCATCAAGCGAGAAAAGTTCACAGAAGTAAATTGCAAGGAATCTCTTTTAACATCTCTGATAATATCAACCCATTTGCATTTTAATAAAACAATAGAAAAATGTATGTGGTAGTTTAATTCAATAAAATCATACAACTTTCCATAGTATCCCACTTCAATAAATGTAAATATACCACTATTCTGTGTTTTCAAACCCACTTCTCGATCGACTGTACGAAATCTAAATCCATTCACATTATAAGCGTCAAACTTTCTAACTTGTTTTATAGGACCTCTAGAAAGAAACTTCAAATCTTCTGACAAGTCTACTCAAGTATAAATATTCATTATCTGAAAAAATAAATATAATTTAATAGATTTAAAAAATGTATGTGTCAAACTAATATTCGTATTTATTCCAATATTTATGAACTTACACGTCGTGCAAACCATTCTACAAGCTATTTATTCACAACTTTCATTATATCTTTCTCATTTCATGTTTGGCCTGTCATTCGTCTCTTTGTTTGTATCCTCAACTCTTCAATAAATGGATTTTCAATTTCACTATTTAGCAGCACATATCTATGTGCCTGTAATAATTCTAATTCTGTCAGTATCACATTTGAGGTCCTCCCAACTGATCGGCCAATAGTAAGAAATATTTTTGATTTCTGATGCATTTGAGATTGATTTGATGTGTCATCAACACATCCAACTTGATTAAATCTTGTCTCAATATCATCCAAATATTTGGAACAAAAGGTAAGGCACTCCTCATCCAAATAGCCTTCAGCAATAGAGCCTTCTGGTTGAGCTTTATTTCTCACATATGCCTTCAAATGACCAAGATATCTGTGAAATAAAATAATAATATTATTCATTTATTTAAATGCCAAAAATTGTTTACTTAAATGAAAAACATATAAATAAAATACCTCTCAATTGGATACATCCATCGAAAATGAATGGGACCTCCTAATTTAGCTTCCTCAACCAAATGCACAATTAAATGCATCATGATAGTAAAAAACGATGGAGTAAAGATCATCTCCATTGCACAAAGGGTCAATACAAACCTCTCTTGAAGGTTGTCAAGATGAAATGGATGTAGATATTTCTCACATAATTGCCTGAAAAATTTGCATAATTAGAGTACAATAGTAGTAACTTTTTCAGGTAATAATGTACACAATGTCAATGGTAGTAACTATTGTAACAAAATATGTGAATCGTGACTTTTAAATCCATGTAACTTACAATTCTTCAAGTCAACACACCTAGAGATGTTACTCGAATACCCATCAGATACTTTCACATTCTTTAAAATTCTAAGGAATGTATCTTTATCCCTATTTCTCATTGAAAAAATGGTCGGAGCATACTTTTCATTCTCATCTGGCCAGAGATCACGTTTTATGTTCATTACTTGTAAGTCTTTGCACGCATTGAGATGATCCTTAGACTTTCCATGCTCATTAAGTAATGTAAAAATAAAATTATCACAAACATTCTTCTCAATATGCATCACATCAAGATTGTGCCGCAAAAAATTAAATTCCCAATACGGGAGTTTGAAGAATATACTTTTTTTCTTCCATTGTTGCGTTCTGATTTAACCTGACGATGCACTTCGTACTTGTTTTCCGCTATCATTCAAATGATGAACCTTCTCAAATTCTGTTTCAACATTTTCAAGCTGTGTCAATATTTTAGAACCAGTTAACAACTTTGGAGGTGGTCTATGATCAATGGAACCATTAAATTTTGATCTGTTCAGTCGAAATCTATGAAATGCATCGAGAAATCTTCGATGGCACAAGAAGCACCATTTTTTACTGTGTGGTAGTCGTTTGGGCTCAAAATAAAAGTTACAAACAGGACAAGCCAAACCCGTGTAAGTGTTCCAACCAGATAAATTCCCAAGCCCAGGGAAGTCACTAATGGTCCACATTAAAGCAGCATGCATTTTGAACATTGTTTTAGAAGAAGCATCAAATGTCTCAACACCGTTGCTCCATAACTCCTTCAATTTGTCAATCAAAGGCTGCAAGTATACATCAATATCATTTCTAGGCATTTTTTTTCAGGAATAATCATCGAAATGCTAAAATATGTTTGTTGTATACACAACCATGGAGGCGGATTATAAGGGATCAAAACAACTAGCCAAATGCTATAACTGGTACTCAAAGTCCCAAATGGGTTGAATCCATTGGCTGCCAATCACAATCGAACATTCCTAGGATCAGCTGAGAAATCTAGATGTAATGAATCAAATTTCTTCCACAATTGGTAATCTCATGGATGTCTCATTAACCCATCATTGTTTTTATCTACAAAATTCCACTTCATGTGTTCGGCGGTTTTTGATGACATGAATAATCTTTACAATCGAGGCTTCAAGGGAAAGTAACGCAAAACCTTTTCAGGTGTGTTATTTTTCTTCATCTCTATGAAATTATGTTCATTCAGACTTCCAACATCACCCTTTAACTTCCATCTATAAGAAGAACATTTCTTGCAATTCTTTCTACTTGAATCCTCTCCCTAATAAAGCATACAATCATTGGGACACGCATGTATTTTTGTATAATTTAGACCAAGCTTGTTAACAACTTTTGTCATATCATAAAAAGATTCTGAGATTTTTTCTTCAGGAAATGCATCACGAATCAATTCCAATATCATGGAAATTTCCTTATTTGTAATTCCACATAGACATTTGATATGGTACAACTTCATTAGAAATGAAAGCTTTGAATATTTCAAACACCCACTATACAACTCTTGATTTCCATCTTCAACTAAATCATGAAACGCATTTTTCTCAGTGAGGTTTTCTCTTACATTTGGCTCCACAGAATCAATAGGAGGATCCAATGATATGTTACAATCTTGATATGCTTGTGTTACAGTCTCAAAAACATCACTTGTCACATTGAAATTTGTAGCACCCTCTTCTGGTTGTTCTGATATGTTTTGATGCTGATAGTGGTGTCTTGTAGTGCTGAATGCATCATTTATGAGGTTTTTCATTTCATTTTCCATTGTTGACGAACTTGGGACCTCATTCTGTGGATTAACATCAGTACTCAATCTTTCTGTAATGTTCGATTCTCCATGCCAAACCCAAAACAAATATTGACCAGGGAATTGCTTCAGTATTAAATGTTCATAAACTTTATCTCTCTTTAACCATGTTCTAAATTTACATTTAGGACATAGACATCTTATTCTCCCTTCAATGGATCGATTAGAAATTGAAAAATCTAAAAACTAATTCAAACCCTTAACATATTGAGGTGTGTTCCTCGGTAATGTGATACATCTTTTATCCATGTATATCACAATGTACCTACATAATAAAAAAAATTAAAACAAATAGTTACTACTAAATAGAGAAAGAGATTCATGTATACGATAGTGTAAGATTATAGAAACATAATATAATAAAGATGAGCCCCTGAGTTAGATATGAACCCTCTAATGTTTGGGATAGGGGAAGTTTCTTTGGTAAAGAGAAACAGTGTGCTAACAATACCATATTACTCAATTACCACATGGTCAATACTAAAAGTTATGATAAATAGCATTCCTATCATGTTTCTCCCAAATCTCCAAATTTTCAACCCTTGACTTTTGAAATCCTTTATAGCATCAAAATATAATATTAGATAACAAAAATTAACATAAGCATAACTTGGTTGGAATCATATTTCATGAGGAAAAAAATAATGTTTCCAATCTTGATGAAGAAGCATAGAAATAGCAGGATGTAACCCTTAATTGGTCCTGATTGTGTGACTCTAAATCACAAAGCAAATGGTATGGGCTTCATGACCATAAACTAAATGACCCATGTTCCAAGACTGTATCTACACCTTCATTTTTTGGAATTATTGGGATATTTGAACTGTTTTCCTTTTTTTATAAAAATGCTTTAATGATTATCAGGGAATTATTAAATTAAAATGAAAATACTACTATTATTTTACAGAGACATATTCTAGAACACCTAGGTGAGATCCTACTTATTCTACTATCTAACACCCTATTCCCCTCTTATGTGGTCATTATGATTAGTTTTATTGAGTTATAATTAATTATGAGGTCATCCATATTCATGATACCATATTTTACCAATTCATATCAGGTTAACTTGAAACATCTCTTCATGTAGGATACCCCAGCTTATGGTCCACACATCATAAACTTAAACAATGTGCACCAATTGTAAAGAGAAACCTTAAACATCATCTATATCGGTACAACTTGCATGAACTAAAACTATATAAGTAAATAGACACACAAATCATCATGGTGAACAATTTTAAAGAGAAACCTAGGTAAAAATTGAGTCTCCACTAACTGAATATGATGCTAACCTAATCTAAGTTAAGCATTTGGAATTGAAAAATGGAAGAAATCCTGTTAGGTTGAAAATACGTAAAGGGAAACCTTATAAGAAGACAATTCCTTGTGAAATAGGCCTCCCCAATATGAGGATCAAGAAAAATTTAAGGTGATAAAATAAATAACTTAAAGCTTGTGGGGTTCATAATATTAATCTAGAAGAAGTCAGGTTGTACTCGCTAGGCCCTTTTGACTATGAAATTTTTTAAGCATTCACTTGTTCTCTCATCCCCAGTTTATCAGTCCATAGGTATATTGAATAAGAGAAGGCTATATTCTTGTACTACCTATTCCTCTCAGGAAGTGAGAAAATGATGGATAAGAGCATATAAGTTCCATTAATTGAACCCAATTGTTCCCAATCCATAAAAGAGTTAGAGAAGAAACTCCACTTTATCAATATTCTCCTCTATCCCCATCATGATAGAAAAAAATTGGCACCAAACACATTTTATCATAGCTTAGTTTTTTAAAGTGATGTTGGGATCCAAATACTATTTACTTTATCCTATAAGTAGGAAGCTAACGATACTGTAGAAGCCTCCCTGTTTTATCCCCCCATGAAGCCACTATAACCAAAAGATAGAAAAACTGAGAATGTAGATGCTCTAGGACAACAAGTAAACTAGGATATTGTTCAGATTGTAGAACATGATTTTGTGGAAGTTGTTAAGGGACCTGCAAATGTGGAACTTCATTAGGTAAATCATTTAATAGAACTTCTAAAATAGAATCCATTGACATTTTAAGGGGATTTTAGACCTAATAAATCAGATGTGTTTTCATATAGGAGGTCTATTTTTTTAACATTGATGGGAATCCAGATGAGATAAAAGTCAAAGTTGGAATGAATATTCTTGAGTACCCGATGCTAGAATGATTAGACATAGTTTTTTTGGATATGTTGTTTCAATACCTCACTTGGAAAGGATTTGTATACTTGTAATGTAAAATAATTATTCTTGAAAACCATTAGGGTAATAAATGTAGAATAATTTGTTAAATTTGAACATGTATGTGTATAAGAGATTAAATATACTTCAAAATTCACTCACCTTGTTCACTATTCATGAGAGGAAACACCTAAAAAAGGAATGAATGAATAGATCATTATTTAAGGTATACAAACTAAGTATCTATCAATATTTTTAATGTTCTATATTACATACCACCTAGAAATTGATAATAAAGATTTGATTGGAGGAAGAGACTTTGGATGGAATATTAGTGTAGGAGACACCATTGTTCAGCTATGTGAAACTAGGAGCATCAACATGGGATTTAAACACAATATGTAGAGTCAGTCCTATGATAGTAATGTAAGAGAAAATCAATCGATGGGATGAGTTTATTATAATCCATATCACATCAATTGACCAGGTTTTTTACAGTGCATCTTGAATTTACATGTGAATAATTAATTCATATCACCACTATAAAATTTACACCATTATTCCATGAATGGGAATCTTAAAAAATATTTTCATAAAATTCTATGACCAGTTGGTGTAACAAGATCAACTCTACCTCTGGTTTTGTATGCTCGGATGGAATAGTCCTATTAGACTAGTTCTTAAAAAAAGACTTAGGAAAACTAAGAGGCATCTAGGAACAATTAGTTTTATTAGGATGGGCCTCATTAGAGAATAAATAACTATCTTGTGACATTTGAGAAGTAGTTTTATACATAAGTGAAGGATATCATGAACAAGAAACATAATTCCTATATGGTTTGGGGTACCATTTGTCTAAATATAAAAATTATGGATATCATATATGATATTTTTGTATTGGATACATCCATCATTCTTCTATTGTTAATCAACATGTAGAAACTATTCCTCATACCATCAGTGTCAACACACCTCATAGATAGTGGTAGTGAGGATGATTGAAATGGATAGAATTCTACATGACTATTATTGCAGTATAATTTATCTAGTTTATTCAGATCATATACATGTATTTCATTGATTTAATCTTTTGTATGAACTACATGGTGGGATTTAAAGCTCGTATAGTCCACCAAGATTATTAGGTAGTGTTCACATATCTATACAGAGATCTTCATGAATTCACTTGGGATTTAGTTCTAAATATAGTTAGAATTAAAGATATATTAATTGTGGTTGGAAAAATCAAGGACTAGTTAGTGTTAAAAAATTTGATTGCTGCTAATGAAACATGAAATTTAACTCTTCCTATCATAGTGGATTGACACACCAACATCTTTCCAAATGATTTCTCTAGGTTACCATCCAATAATGAAATAATATATTATATCAACCTACTTCAATGATCATTCTCATAACTGACTATTTATATGTAATTTCTCGGATTTTTTCACGTATTATTTTAATATTATATGGAAATTAATTCGAGACCAGGCTCTGAGGCAGCGTGCAGTTCCGAGGCCCGGTGAGCCCGGAACAAATGTTTGAATTTAATTTAATAATTAAATAAACGCATGTGTGTGGTTTTCCTGAAAAAGTGTAATAAATCATGAACGGGTGCTCAGATCAGAAATATGAGGGAACCATTGCATTCAGAACAGAATTTTTACCTTAGGTAAGACCTAACATCGGCCGGCATAGGTCAGTAGAAAAATCTGGTTTTTGGACGCAACCGTAATAAAATATTTTATTAAAATATTTTATTTAAATTTTTGTTACAGTGAAATCCCTTATCTTTTTAAATAAAGATATCTTAGGGGATCAGGGTTACAATTTCCATAACCCTGAAACCCTTGGTGACTCCGGAGGCTCTGGAGGAAACCTCCCAACATGGCGACGACGACGCAGCGACCAGATCATCACTGACGAACGGCGCGAAATCCAGGTAGGATGTTTGTCTTGATTTTTCCTTCATTGTTTTTGATTTCCACGACAAACACGGACTAATCCATGAATATATTAGCCCGCGAGTTGATCGTTCTTGCGGGACGGGTTCATGCGGGGATTTGAAGCTTTGATTCTTGAGATTGTTTTCGTTTTCAATCTAACAGTGGAAAACACGGATCGTCACGAACAACGATCGAGGTTCGCCCCTTTTGTTGATTCTTGTTTTTCCCCCTCACGTTCTTCGTTGCGTTCTACGCATTCTTGGAGGAAATCGAAAGTTGCACATTCGTTTGTTGACGCAAAAATCCGAGATCGAAGATCCAACGTCAAGGCGACCTAACGGAGGTGCGACGACAACGGCAGCGGATGAATCGATGCGGTTCGGAAGTTCCCGTTCTTCGAGCGTTTTCGTGCGAATTGATCGGGATGCGTTTTCAGGGCTGATCGGAAGCCTGAAACCGAAGAAATCAGTTTTTTAGGGGTGGGACGACCCCAAATCTGAAGTTTTGTGATGATTGGGCGGTTGGATCATGATCTGGAGGATTAGCCGAGGCGCGCGGAGGAAGACGACGATTCTGTAATTTTCCCGACTACACGCCGTGTAGTATGGGCTACACGGTGTGTGTTCATCGGCGGGATTGCATGGCGTGCACTCTGAGAGTACACGGACATGGGCAGGGTACACGGCTAAGGACATGCCGTGTATACCCTTCCCCAGCCAGACCCGGCCAGATACACGGGATACCCCGTGTACTGGTACTCGGGCAGGCGACACGGACACGAATAGAGGCTGTGTACGGGCACATGGCCAGCGTACACGGAGCGAGCCCAGGTGCTCAGACACGGTGTGTGATTATTCTACACGCCTTGTAGTTTCTTTCTATCCGACAAGCCGAATGACACGGGCTAGTTACACGGGCAGTACCCGGGGTCAAGGAACACGGCGTGTACCTTTTCTACATGCCGTGTAGTTTGGTTTTACACTGCTTGAACGAATGACATGGGCCATTTGTACAAGCAGTACCCAAGTTCAAGGAACACAGCGTGTAACCATACTACACGCTGTGTAACCTTTTCTGGTTGACTTGATCCACTTGTCTTCTGTGACTTGGACTAGTTCTTTTAGGGTTCGTACCCTTGGTCGTTTCCCTGAAGGTTCCGGTATCATTTCCTTTACAAAGGAGTATGATCCCTTCAGCAGAACTCCCTGAATAGAGTTTTTGTAATCCCCTCTGTGAGACTTAGAGTTGAATCCTCTATTCGTTCCTGGAACCCTAGGTAGAGTTCTTGGTATCAACGTGACCAACTTTACCTTGGCGCTGATCCTCTGCTTAGCAGATTAACTCAGACTGAGTTGTCGGAATCACCCCATGACTTGGGTGTGATCCTCATCTGAGCATCATGTTCTCAAGGTACTTGTGGAGTGTGTTCTCCCGAAATTATTACTTCATACCTCTCTCTTCAAAACTAGGAGTGTGTTCTCCCGGTTGCATGCTTAGTGGAATCTTCGAGTTGGATCCTAGTGGTGGTATTCGCAATAGTCGATTTTGAATGAGTATATATGGATATTCTTGTGGTGTGTTCTTTAGACATATACTATGTGGAGCTGACTGTATCTTTCCTTTGTGGTATTTTTCCCTTGTTGTATTTCCTTTGTGGTTTTGGGGTGTCCTACTGGGTATTGTTATACTCACCCCTGCACGGGCTTTCCCCGCACGTGTCGTGTCTTGTGCAGACGAGTGAGCCTTTGACAGGATTCTAGGTGGACCAGGACCGGATGGTACTCAGTGAGATCAGACAGGCCGAGGTGTGTTCCTACAGCTACATACTACAGTCCCAGCACCTTTCTTACAGGTTGTACTTTGTTACAGACTTTCTTTTTGGTGGGATTGTACTTTTGGCCTAGGGTTTTACACTTGTTGTACTTTACTTTCCTGACGTACTTTGTTGGTTGGGTTTTAGTGTATGCATGCATCCTTTCCATTTTTAGTAGTTTTCACATTTCATCTTTGTGGTCTTGGAGATGTGTGTGCGTGTGTACAGGTTTATAGGCAATGCCTCCCATGTTAGTAGCATGCCTACTCGGTGCTAGTCATCAGCCCCTGGCCTATTGGAGGTGGGCTTGGGGAGTTGCGGCTCGGGCCAGACTGGGACAAGTCATGACAGAGTGGTATCAGAGGTGGTCGGTTCTACCTTAGGACCGAGAGTCTGTGAGTTGGTTTGGGGCAACAGTGTTAAGTGTTTCGAGTTTGGATTTCAGGCCAGGGACCCCAGGGTTTGTGCGAGCGGCTGACGTATCCATACACCAGGACTCTGATAACTTTCTTTTCGACTCGGAACATGAGAACACTAGTTGCAGGGAAAATAATGGTACATGCATCATATAGGAATGGGTTTTTGTTTCCATGTCCTTTTTGAGTCAGCTCTCCAGATATACTCACTGACTGAGATACATCTTGTTTCCTTACAGGATGCCTCCATGACGTGCACCCACTAGGATCCAGCAGCTCGATCACGAGGATGACCCCCACAGTGATGAAGCTTCAATACAGGGACCAGATCCCCCAGTTTTAGCACCAGGTGGTGTGCCAGTTATCCCACCACCTGTGGAGCAATGTTTAGTGCCTGTTTTACCAATAGAGGAGGAGCACAGGCTGAACGCACTCTACGAGTTTCATAGACAGAGACCCCTCAGGTTTCAAGGCGAGCCTGATCCTCAGGCAGTAGAGGACTGTCTTGAGGCAGTGGCCAGAGTCTTCCGTTTGGTCAGGACACCAGCAGACCAGATGGTGATCCTCACAGCGAGCCTTCTGCAGGTCTCGGCAGGACAATGGTGGAGTTTGGTTATCCAGACTCACGACGAGGTGACACTCACTTGGTCAGCGTTTGAGCATCTCTTCAGAGAGGAGTTTTCACCGGTTACCCTGAGAGCAGTATGCATACAGGAGCTTCTTCTGCTTCAGCAAGGAACCATGACAGTGGATGACTATTCGTCACGATTTATCGACCTCTCACGGTACTCGATGGATATGGTGAGAGATCAGTACTTCAGAGCTCGGACTTTTAAGTGGGGCTTGCGCAGAGATATACGAGCTAGCATCATACCTATGAGAATTTCTACTTATGCCGGGGTGCTTGAGCGGGCTCTGGTGGTCGAGAGCTTCTTGGTAGAGTAGAGACAGCTGGAAGATGTCAGTAGTGGGCGATCTGGAGCATAGACCTCGGCAGCTGGGAGCCAACGTCAGGGACCCAGGCGTCGGAGACGTTTTCAGAGGAGATCCCAGGACAGGGGATCTTCCGTACAGGGTTCACAAGGTGCATCCATCCAGCCACGAGAGAGGCGATGTTACTCATGTGATGGCAGGGGAAATCTCACTTGGGATTGTCCGACCCGCCGTACTACTGACACGGGAGCAGTGGATGGACCACCGAGGTAGAGGCAACGTGTGGAGCAGACGGATCCGCGAGGTGGTGGACGTGGTAGAGGAGCTGGGAGAGCAGCTGGAGGTGGTCGGCATTTTGACCCTTTGCCACCACCACCCCCAGGAGGTCCACCCCAGGCCCAGGGAGCTGGTGGACAGAGGCAGCGACAACTACAGGCGGCAGAGGCTTATGACCCAGGTACTCCCGAAATGATTAAAGGTACTATCTTTGTCTTTTCTACTTTGGTTACCGTATTGATAGACACAGGTGATAGTCATTCCTTCCTGGCTGTTTATCTTGTTCGAGACCTTGAGATTCCAGTTGAGTCGTTGACTCGACCCTTACGCTTAGAAACACTGACTAGAGAATATTCATAGATCACACACCTCTGTAGACAGTGTGACCTGACCCTTGGAGGTGAGATTTTCGGTTGGAACCTCTTGGTAGTAGCGTCGAGGCCTTACGATGTCATTCTTGGTATGGATTGGCTATCCGCAGTTCATGCCTAGATCGACTGTTTTAGGCGAAGGGTGTGGTGTGTCCGTAGTGATGGAACGAGGTTCTCTTTTGTCAGTGAAAGAGAGACCCAGGCAGTGCAGGATGGACTCGTGCATAGGAGGGCACAACCGATTTCACATCAGTTGGCTAGCCTAGCCCTTGGTGCAGTAGATGTTACAAGTTTCTAGTTTCCAGCAGTAGTGGCTGAGTACGAGGACGTCTTCCCGAAGGATGTCCTCGGGCTACCTCCCCATCGGGAGATAAATTTCTGCATTGAGTTGCAACCCGGGACGGCACCGATATCAGTATCAGTATATCGGATGTCTCCTGCAGAGCTTCGTGAGCTGAGGGTGTAGCTGGACGAATTACATAATAAGGGCTTTGTGATACCCAGTGTTTCACCCTGGGTTGCCCCAGTGTTGTTTGCCAAGAAGGCAGATGGGATCTTGAGGCTATGTGTGGATTACTGGTGCTTGAATCAGGTGACCGTAAAGAACCGGTATCCCCTACCGAGGATCAATGACCTATTTGACCAGTTGAGAGGGGCACGATGGTTCTCGAAGGTTGATCTACGATCAGGCTATCACCAATTGCGAGTACGGGAGGAGGATATACTGAATACGTCTTTCAGATGTCGCTACAGTCACTATGAGTACTTGGTGATGCCCTTCGTCGTGACGAACACCCCATCGGTGCTCATGGGTCTCATGAACCGGATCTTTCAGCCCTATCTAGACCGGTTTGTAGGGGTCTTCATAGATGATATCCTTGTGTACTCTGCGTTCGAGGAGGAGCACGTGAGACACCTAAGGATGGTTCTAGACACACTCCAAGATCACCAGTTGTATGGGAAACTCTCTAAGTTTCAGTTCTGGTTACAAGAGGTCCACTTTCTGGGACACGTTATCTCGACAGATGGTGTAGTAGTGGACCCATCCAAGGTGGAGGCAGTGCTAGAATGGGAGCCACCCCGGAGCGTGACAGAGGTGCGGAGTTTCCTTGGCTTGTCAGGCTACTATCAGAGATTAATTATTGATTTATCTAGGATTGCAGCACCCATGACAGCTTTAACCCAAAAGGGGCAGCCTTTTGTGTGGACCGAGAGATGCCAGCAGGCTTTCCAGCAGTTGAGACAGAGTTTGACGAGTGCCCCGATCTTGAGACTACCGAAGGAGGGTGTTGAGTACGTAGTGTTCTGAAACGCATCAGGAACCGGGCTTGGTTGTGTCCTGATGTAGAGGAAAGTGGTGATTTCCTATGGCTCACGTCAGTTGAGGCCACACGAGCATAACTATGCGACCCATGATCTTGATTTGGTAGCGGTAGTCTTCGCATTGAAGATGTGGCGGCACTACCTGATGGGAGAGTGGTTTACCATTTACTCTGATCACAAGAGTCTCAGATATATCTTTTCTCAGAAGGATCTGAATTTGAGATAGAGGTGATGGCTTGAGTTCCTCCAGGATTACAACTTTGAGATCGTTTATACTCCTGGGAAGGGGAACGTAGTGGCGGATGCTCTCAGCAGAAAATCCAGTTCGCAGTTGCTGGATGAGGCGACAAGGCAGTTGGCCTCCTTACAGTTATCCTTCGTGGATGGAGATGAGGGAGCTTACCTTCAGTCGATGATTGTTACCCCTCCACTCTTACAGTGAGTCAGGGAAGCACAGTGTGAGGATGCTAGCTGTGAGACTCTATGTGCAGGAGGTAGTCCGAGTTCATGGAGTGCCATCCACGATCGTCTCAAATCGTGATTCTCATTTCACATCCCAGTTGTGGAAGGGATTATAGGAAGATTTTAGGACTCAGTTACGCTTGAGCACAGCGTTTCATCCCCAGATTGATGGTCAGACAGAGCGGACCATCCAGGTCCTGGAGGATATGCTTCGATCTTGCATACTTGACTTTGGTCATAGCTGGGAGGATCACCTACCACTGGTGGAATTTGCTTATAACAATAGTTATCATTCCACTATTGGTATGGCACCATTCGAGGCTCTGTACGAGCGACCCTACAGGTCGCCACTTTGCTGGACTGACCCGGGAGAGTCAGCACTCATGGTCCCAGAGATGGTGAGAGCTACTATAGAGAAGGTACAGGTCCTCCAAGAGCAGATGAAGACTGCACAGAGTCGGTAGAAGTCATATGCTAATAAGAGGCGGAGGCCCTTGGAGTTCGAGGAGGGAGACCATGTGTTCCTTCAGGTCTCACCTCGACGGGGATTGTGGAGATTTGGCTGAGGCGGCAAGCTATCTCCAAGGTTCGTTGGCCTTTTTCAGATTCTGAGTAGAGTTGGAAAGGTGGCATATTTCTTGTCTCTACCTCCTCAGATGGACTGGGTACACAATGTCTTCCATGTGTCGCAGTTATGGAGGTACGTGCATGATCCATCGCACGTTATCGACTGGGGCGAGCTGGACATCGATGATGGAGCGACCTTTGCTGAGTACCCAGTGGAGATTGAGGATCGACAGGAGAAGATCCTTTGTGGGTGATCTATTCCCTTAGTGCATGTCCGATGGCAGCACAGGAATCTCCAGGAGAGCACGTGGGAGCAAGAGGCTCAGATTCGCGTGCAGCACCCACATCTTTTTGAGTAGCCTTTGTTTTGGCTTTTCGGGAACGTAAAATCCCTAAGGTGGGTGTGATGTAATGTCCTATATTTTTCCATGTATTATTTTAATATTATATGGGAATTAATTTGAGACCAGACTCTGAGGCGGCGTGCAGTTCCGAGGCCCGGTGAGCCCGGAACAAATGTTTGAATTTAATTTAATAATTAAATAAACACATGCGTAAGGTTTTTCTGAAAAAGTGGAATAACTCATGAACGGGTGCTTGGATCAGAAATACGAGGGCACCATTGCATTTAGAACAGCGTTTTTACCTTAGGCAAGACCTAACATCGGCCGGTGCAGGTCGGTAGAAAAATCTGGTTTTTGGACGCAACCGTAATAAAATATTTAATTAAAATATTTTATTTAAATTTTTGTTACAGAAAAATCCCTTATCTTTTTAAATGGAGATATTGCAGGGGATCAGGGTTACAATTTCCATAACCCTAAAACCCTTAGTATCTCTGGAGGCTCTGGAGGAAACCTCCCAACACAGCGACGACGACGCAGCGACCAGATCATCGCCAACGAACACCACGAAATCCAGGTAGGATGTTTGTCTTGATTTTTCCTTCCCCATTTTTGATTTCCACGACGAATGCAGACTAATCCATGAACAGATTAGCCCATGAGTTGATCTTTCTTATGGGAGGGGTTCATGTGGGAATTTGAGGCTTTGATTCTTGAGATTGTTTTGGTTTTCAATCTAACGGCGGCAAACCCGGATCGTCACGAACAACAATCGAGGTTTTCCCCTTTTGTTGATTCTTGTTTTTCCCCCTCGCATTCTTCATTGTGTTCTACGCATTCTTGGAGGAAATCGATCGTTAAACATTCATTTGTTGACGCAACGATCTGAGATCAAAGATCCAACATCAAGGCGACCTAACAGAGGTGCGACGACGACGACGGTGGATGAATCGATGTGGTTCAGAAGTTCCCGTTCTTCGATCGTTTTCGTGCGGATTGATCAGGATGCGTTTTTAGGGCCGATTGGAAGCCCAAAACCGAAGGAATCGGTTTCTTAGGGGCGGGATGGCCCCAAATCTGGAGTTTCGTGATGATCGGGCGGTTGGATCAAGATCCGGAGGATTAGCCGAGGTGCGCGGAGGAAGACGATGATTCTGGAATTTTCCCGACTACACGCCGTATAGTATGGGCTACACGGTGTGTGTTCGTCGGTGGGATTGCATGGCATGCACTCCGAGAGTACACGGACATGGGCAGGGTACATGACCAAGGACACGCTGTGTATACCCCTCCCCGGCCAGACCCGTCCAGATACATGGGATACCTCGTGTACTGGTACACGGGCAGGCGACACGGACACGGACAATGGCCATGTACGGGCACATGGCCAGCGTACACGGAGCGAGACCAGGTGCTCGAACATGGTGTGTGATTCTTCTACATGTTGTGTAGTTGCTTTCTATCCAACAATCTGAATGACTCGGGCCAGTTACACGGGCAGTACCCAGGGTCAAGGAACACGGCGTGAACCTTTTCTACACACTGTGTAGTTTGGTTTTACGCGGCTTGAACGAATGACACGGGCCATTTGCACAGGTAGTACCCGGGGTCAAGGAACACGGCGTGTAACCATACTACATGTCATGTAACCTTTTCTAGTTGACTTTATCCACTTGTCTTTTGTGACTTGGACTAATTCTTTTAGGGTTCGTACCCTTGGTCGTTTCCCTGAAGGTTTCGGTATCATTTCCTTTACACGGGAGTATGATCCCTTCAGCATAACTCCCTGAATAAAGTTGTTGGAATCCCCTCTGTGAGACTTAGAGTCGGATCCTCTATTCATTCCTGGAACCCTAGGTAGAGTTCTTGGTATCGACGTGACCAACTTTACCCGGGTGCTGATCCTCTGCTTAGCGGATTAGCTCAGACTAAGTTGTCAGAATCACCCCATGACTTGGGTGTGATTCTCATCTGAGCATCATGTTCTCAAGGTACTTGCGGAGTGTGTTCTCTCGGAACGAGTACTTCGTACCTCTCTCTTCATACCTAGGAGTGTGTTCTTCCGGTTGCATGCTTAGTGGAATCTTCAAGCTGGATCCTAGTGGTGGTATTCGCGATAGTCGATTTTGCATGAGTATATCTGGATATTCTTGTGGTATGTTCTTTAGACATATACTGTGTGGAGCTGACTGTATCTTTCCTTTGTGGTATTTTTCCCTTGTTGTATTTCCTTTGTGGTTTCGGGGTGTCCTACTGGGTATTGTTATACTCACCCCTGCACGGGCTTTGCCCGCACATGTCATGTCTTATGCAGACGAGCGAGCCTTTGACAGGATTCTAGGTGGACCAGGACCGAACGGTACTCAGTGAGATCAGACAGGCCGAGGTGTGTTCCTACAGCTACAGACTACAGTCCCAGCACCTTTCTTATAGGTTGGACTTCGTTATAGACTTTCTTTTTGGTGGGCTTGTACTTTTGTCCCAGGGTTTTACACTTGTTGTACTTTACTTTCATGTCGTACTCTGTTGGTTGGGTTTTAGTGTATGCATGCATCCTTTCCATTTTTAGTAGTTTTCACTTTTCAGCTTTGTGGGCTTGGAGATGTGTGTGCGTGTGTACAGGTTTATAGGCAATGCCTCCCATGTTAGTAGCATGCCTAATCGGTGCTAGTCACTAGCCCCTGGCCTATTAGAGGCGGGCTTGGGGAGTTGCGGCTCGGGCCCCACTAGGACGGGTCGTGACATTATATCCCATTTTTAATGAATAACCCATTAACATATATTCCATTTACAATCATAACTCATTTATCACATATATCAATTCCATACCTTAACCCATTTAACACAATCAGATTATTCCAAATGCCCCCTTATGTTATGTCATCAACAAAACACATTTATCACTTATTTCATTTGATAAAACAAGTTAACATGCCAACCTAATTGTCGGGGGTTATATCTCACTAACCCATATATCATTTAAATGACTATGTTCTCAACATATCTTTAAAATTAAATCATGGAATAAAACACAATTCAAGATTCTAAATTGAAATAATCTTGAATCCACCCTTCAAAAAATGAGTCTTCCTATTTTAAAAACTCAACATGTCCCAAGAATTTCATTTCTATTTACAACCATAAAAGGGGATTTTAAATCATTTTCAAAAAAGGGGAACCACACCCTCATTTCTAATCACCATTTGAAATCTATTAAGATAACCCTTTTTTCCTATAACATTGAGGTCAACACCTCCTTTTCAAAATAATACCCACTTTCAAAACATTGTTGTCCTTCATGGAAAACCACAACCAAATCAAAGTGAAAAATGTTTATTTTAATCCATTTCATAAATCCAACTAGCCATTTCAAAAAAATACCAATTCCATATTTCAAATATACCATTAACCTTGACTACATACCAACTTACAATTCTCTACCCATTAACTTTCATAATTATATTATTGCAACATTTTAAAAAATATTTCACAAACCTTAAGGGGTTTTCATAACCCAAGGGTAGACCTAGGTACGATCTCAAACATCAATGGACCCAACAAAGTCCTTAGAGGGTTTCATACATCAATTTAAGTCCTAATATCACTTTTCTTACTCAGTAACACAAAACATAGAAAATAATTAAATTGGAACAACCACATATGCATATAATACATAAATTTTATGAGAAAAATCTTTAATACCACCTGGGGTCGCGGGGTCGCTGGAGTCTCGGGGGGTCGAGGTCGCCGTGGTCACGGGGTCGCCGGAGTCGTGGGGTCGCTGGGGTCGCGGGGGGCCGGGGTCGCCAGGGTCACGGGGTCACTGGCGTCGCGGGGTCATGGGGGTAACGGGGAGCCAGGGTCGCAGGGGAAGTGGGGATAGCAGGGAGAAGTGGGGTCAGGGTGGGGGGGGAAGGGTCGGCTGCGTTAAAAAAAATGTTTCGTGGTGGTTTATAATAAATCGCCGCGAAACCATTTTAAAAAAATGTTTAGTGGCAGTTACCAGAACCGCCGCTAATAAACCGCCACTAAAACCAATTTTTGTTGTAGTGTATTCTTCACTATTTGATGATTTGGGTTGTGATTCATCTTTTTAGTGTTTTGTGGGTTTGAAAAAGTGTAATTTTTTTATTTTAATTAATGAGTGTGTTCAATATAAGGTACCCATGACCATCGATGATTCTGTAAATCTCATTTCCATTGATTCTCTTTTTATAGGGAATAAACATGAGAAAATAGGCAGTTTCATGGACCTCACTCCCCATAAATCCCTTCCCTCTATCCAAAAATCACCATTATTTGAATTTAAATCACTTACATCTAATTTAAAATATGCCAATATTGAGGGTATTAACCCATTTCTGACAATTATTTCCAACAACCTCTCTCTAGATCATGAAACAAAACTGCTAGACCATTTGAGAGAGTGTAAAAATGTGATAGGATGGACATTGGATACTATTATTAGGATTATCCTATCTATTTTCATGAACCATATAATTTTAGATGATAAGTTTAATCTCTTAAGGCAAGATCAATCCTAGTTAAATCCTACCTACTTGAATGAAGGACCCCAGAATACCCTGAGAGGGGAGGGGTGAATCAGGGTGTCAAATTTTTCTTCTCAAGTGGGGGATCTTGTTCCCACACTGGTAAGAACTTGTTAAACCTATCTGATGGTAATGTGCAGTCATTAAAACATTCACAAGCAACAAAAAAATACAGCAATTTTATTTGGTTCACTACTAAGGGATAGTCCAAGGATCATATAGAGAAAGTTTTTTAGTCGTAACTAAATCCACTAATCTTCACTAGATATGGAATATATAAGTTTTGACATAGTCACTCTATGTTAGGAACACTATCTTTACAAGGTTTTAGGGATAGTACACTACATCCCTCGGAACAATTTTTTCGACTCCCCCTATCTCACTACTTTGAGATAATTCTAACTTAGTTTATCGACTTGAAGGTCACTTCAATAGATTTGCATTAAATTCTTTGTCTTTGTCCAGCATGAGACTCTGCTTTCATTGATGTCCTGAATTGATCCACTTGGAAGCACTGATCAAACAAACCAAATATTCAAAACATTCTAGAAACACACTGGAACTTTTGTGCAACACCTTCTCTTGTGCATAAGATTTGGGATTTCCATGCAAGATAACTTACGCAAAACCCTTATTTTTCATGAAACCCTTATCTTTCGTGCAGCTACACCACAAGTTTAACATGGTATTTTTAGAGTAAAGGAACACTTTTCATGAAATATTTAATTTATGCAACTCTTCCACATGAAACTATTTCATATGGTAGATAAACCTGATCATTGTTAAAAATTTATAAGTCTTGAGTGGGTTTAGCTGCCTATTTATAAGCCTCAATGACCTAGTGCATAAGATTTTGACACATCTTCATCAGTGCGTGTAACCTCGTATTTCACGCACATTTAAAACTTACACACACTTTTTGCATTTTCCATATTTTAATGTGATGATCCCAAAATATGACTTGCGCTAAACTTTCCAAACCATCTTCAAACTTTCATGCAACTCCCTTTTCCAAAAACACATTTCTCCATTTTCAAATTTTTGGACCCAAAAATTTGGCAAACACTGGGAAACAAAGCCACCTTAAATATTATTATCAACTTGAACTGTAAGATACCTTTCCTTAAAAACTCTATGATCTTATATATAAGGATTGAAAACAAATAAAAATCATACTCCATTTCCATCAAAGAATATCCTTGGTTCTAAAAATATCCCCCTTTGGGTTTTTTGGTAGTTTACAGATAAATTAAATGAAGCACCAGACACTATCGAAACTTGATACATGAGAAGCAAATCATCCAAAATTGTAATTCTATGTGATCAACGGTTAATGTAGAAAAAAAGAGGGGAAGCATGAATTGGGTTCTTGTATTTTGGAATTATTAAATATGTCCAAGCTAATTTCTGATCATGTCACAGAGGCATTGCATGCCCTAAACTATTTCCTCATAACACCAAAAAAATTCTCCATTCTCATTTTCCCCTTTTGTAACTCATTGAATTTCTCTATTCTCACACATTTAAAATAAACCCAAATAACCTAACTTTGACTTGTAGAGATCAAAACATACCCCCCTATATAATATCTCCCCCATAAACTTACATCACTTCCACAAATAGATTAAAATAGTTAACACAACTGGGAATAGGGGAACTTTCATAACCTCCTCATACCCTAGGAGGTGGTTGAACACCGAGGTTCAACTGATGTTTCTTGAACACATGTGCTGCTAATGGCTTTGTTAGAATGTCATCAACTTGGTCATCAGTTCCAACATGATCCATTTTAATCGTGCCTTATTCAACTTTCTCTTTGATGAAGTGATATCTGATTTCAATATGCTTCGTATGAGAATACTGAATAGGATTATTCATAAGATCAATCGCACTCTTTTTTTCATAGTGAATCAACATTGGTTGTTTCACCTCATCTTCAATATCATTCAGTTGCTGTTTTATCCATAATAGTTAAGTGAAATCCTTTGTAGCATAGATATACTCAACTTCAATGTTACTAAGAGAAGTAATTTACTATTTATTACTCAACCATCCCACACATTTATTTACAATAAATAATGCTCCACCACTTATGGAATTTCTATTAACAACATCTCTAGCCTAGTCAGCATCAAAAAATGATGATATTTCACTATCTCTTCCTTCAGAAAAATATAATCCATAATTATGGGTACCTTGAATGTACATCATGATTCTTTTCACTACCACCATATGTTTTTTCATCGGATTACTTTGAAAGCGGGCATGTAAGCATGTTGCAAAGACAATATCTAGTCATGTTTCATTCAAGTACAATAAGCTTCCAATGATTCTATTATACATTTTAGGATCTACAGATCACCCATATTCATGATTTCCCATTTTTTCCCAACTGCAATCGGAGTTGATATTGGTTTGGAATCATGCATATTGAATTTCTTCATAAACTATCTTGCATACTTTTCTTGGGAAATAAAAGTGTAGTCTTTCCTATGAATCACATGTATACCTAAGAATTATTTGATTTCACCAATCATAAACATTTAAAATTCTAATTTCATGTGATTGTAAAATTCATCCATTGATCCATGCCTTCTTCCACCAAATATAATATCATATGCGTACACCAGTACCATGAACTAATCTTTATGATAATTCTTAATGTAGATATTGTGATCCACTCTTCCTCTTTTAAATTTGAGCTTCTTTAGATAAAAATCAAGATGAGAGTACCATTCTTGTGGGGCCTATTTCAGACCATATAGTTCCTTCTTCAATTTGAAAACATTTTTTTCATCATTACCAAGTATAAAAACCATTGGTTGTTCAATGTATACTTCTTCAAGAAAAACATTCAAGAAAGTTTTTTTAACATCTATTTGATACACTTTTTATCCTCTTTTAATTTCCATGGAAAGAAAAATCTTGATTGACTCCAGTCTCTCCACTAGAGAAAATGTTTCTTCAAAATCAACACCTTCAATATGTGAATATCCTTTACACACTAATCACACCTTATTTTTTATCACATTACCTTTCTCATCAAATTTATTCTTAAATATCCACTTAGTACCAATCATATTTTGAGTTTTGGGTCTCATAACAAGATTCTATGTCTGGTTCCTATCAATCTGATCTAACTCTTCATTCATGGATTTAACCCATGATTCAACATTTTCAGCTTCTTCAAATGAGGATGGTTCTGCAACTTATAGGAAGGTAGATTGTAGATTACTTTTCTTCCTCCTTGTTTTTGTGGGTGTTATCCAATCCCCAATGATGTTAGATTGATCAATCTCTACTCTTTGATTTCTCTTATAAGGTTTAGAAGAATTTTATTCATCCATAATTTCCTATTCTAATTATTCTTCTGAATCAACATCATGTTGTGACCCCTAAATTTTTTGAATGTCTTCCTACAATTCATTATTTGGATCTATTTCATGTACATATTATTCCTTATCTTCTATCATATGATCATAAGAATTTCTTGATTTGTTTGTGTTCTTATATTCAATGATCATCACATCACTGATTTAAAAAAAATTAAAGATGATTATTGAAATATTTGTAGGCTTTTCTCTTCATTGAATATCTAAGGATTATTCCTTCATCTTTAGCATCACCATACTTCCCTTGATTTCCTTCTTTTTTCCGGATGAAACATTTACTTCTAAAAACACAAAAATTCTTCAAAGAGGGATTCCTTCCATGACACAACTCATATGGTTTCTTCATTTCTCCCATATAAATCCCTATTTGATTATTAGTATACACTACAGCTTGAACATCCTCTTTTTAGTAATGGAGAGGGATATGACTCTCAATCCACATAGTGTTGGTCATATTTTTCACCTGTTGATTCCTATGCTCAACAACTCCATTTTATTATGGTGTTCTCACAGCATCCACCTCATTTTGTATTCCATGTTTCTACAAGTAATTTTCAAATTAAATGGATTTGCATTCCCCTCCATTTTCAGACCACGGAACTTTGATTATCCATCCAATATCATTCTCAGCTATTCGAAGATATGTTTTAATGCAATCAATCACTTTTCATTTCCCATGTATAACCATCACACAATCCATTCTACTAAAATCATTAATAAAAAATTGAATTACCACTCCCCATATTTTCTGGCCACATTTATCGGTCCACGTACATCTGTGTGGGTGAGATCAAGGAGATTTGATGCCCTTTTCTTCTTTGTGTGATATGAACTGAAGACCATCTTTCCTCATATGCAAGCATCGCAAGTATTCTCTCATTCATGATTAAGATTAAGAATATCCATGACAATATTCAGTTTAGATATCATTTCCATGTCTTGTTGATTAATTCAACCCAACCTCCAGTCCCACAAGATGTTCTCTTCTTCAATTTTCATGTAACAAATGTTCTCTTTACTATCAACTTGGTATAAGTTGCCTTCTGTTCTGCATTCTTTCATAAGATAATTATCTATCCTTACTTTTATAGTGAACCCCTTTTGATTTAATGTTACTATAAGTTCTAAGTCACATATTTGGCCCACACTCAGGAGGTTATGATTCAAACCATCCACATAAAGAACTTTGGTTTTCTTAAACTCATCACTTTCCAATTCAGTACTCCCACTACATTTGATCTTCAAAGCACCATAATTACCGAACATAAATGTTCCCTCAAACATTTTATTTATATGTTTTAATAAATATTCATTTCTCATCATATGGGATGATCATCCCATATCAATAATCTAGGTGATACTATTCTTTGAAGCTTTGAGAGAAACTTCAACAAGATTGGATTTCTTGATCTTCTTCTTTTCCTTCTATAAAATATTAGATTGAGTGAATGATGAAGATAGAATTTCAAATATCTTTTCCATGTGCATAGGTAAATCATACTCATACTATTATTATATAGGAGAAAAAAAATTTAAGAGAAACATTATCTAGTTGATGAGTATTGGCTTGTCTCTAAGTTATGTATGAATTGTTCATGTCTTTCCTCTTCCTGCAATAAACAAATTTATGGCCAAAGTTAGACTAATGAAAAAAAATATCCATAGAAATTATTTTTTCTATAGGAAGTAGGATACTAATTCATTATCCTTTTTTGACTTATTAGCTCTTCCCTATTCAAATATCTCCTTATCTCTTCACAGTATGACATAGTATGGCCCAGATAGCCATAGAATTGACATTTCATAAGAGGAAATGTCTTCTCACTTCTATATCTCCCCATGTCACCTTCCTTAGAAAAAGAGTTTGACTGATGATCATTTTTTGAAACTTTTGGATATTTTTTAGTTCTCCTTTCAATTTTATTTGGTTCTTTCTTTGTTAAGACTACAGGCGACTTTATGATGTGTCTAACTTTTATCTTCCCTTTATTTAGGTTCACCTTGTTTCTAACCTTCGATGTTTCAGAATTACAACCAATTATACTTTTTACCATGCATGTGGATATTTGATCATCCAAATCCTTATCTACTCTTTTGGAACCATTTTCATCTCTCTCTATCATCTTATCATCTGAGAATCTTCTAAACTATATTTTCTTCTTTGTTTCCTTTGAATTTGATTCACTTTAAAGTTTACTCCTGAGAGTAACAACTTCTTCTTCAAGACCCTCAATAGTCTTGGACAACTCCTCCAGTCTGGATGTAAGGTCATTAATTACATTTTACTATTATTTAATTATGAGCTTCAATTCCACTACATATTCTTTAATTTAAAAGGTTGTTGAATATTCTTCCACTACTTCTTCTAGTCATTTAATTTCATCTTCAAGTTGATCAACATATTCTGATGATTCTTCCACAACTTCACTACACTTTTTTCATGTGTTACTTTGATTCTCAAGCTTTCTAAGATCATCCTTAAGTTGAAACTTGAGATCATTATTAGAAATCAACTAATTATCTCTATCTTTATCTTTTGATGATTTTGACTTTTCAACTGTAGCCATCATAGATGTGTGGGTACTAGATTTAAACTTTGGTTCTTCTTCCTCAAAGAATTCAATGTCATCATATTCTTCTTTATCAAAAAACTCTTTCTATATACTTTATTTGTAATGTCTCAAATTTTCCATACTTTATTATTAAAAATAAAGTAAATTAATTCGAGACTAGGCTCTGAGAAGGCGCGCAGTTCCGAGGCCCGGTGATCCCAGAAAAAATGTTTGAATTTAATTTAATAATTAAATTACGTGCGCGTTCAGTTTTCTTGAAAAAGTGGAATAACTCCCGAATGGGTTCTTGGATCAAAAATCTGATGGCACCATTGTGTTCAGAGTAGCGGGTTTACCCTAGAAGAGACCTAACATCGACTGGCACTGGTCGGTGGAAAAATCTGGGTTTTAGACGTAACCGTAATAAAATATTTAATTTAAATATTTTATTAAATCCTTGTTGCAGTGAAATATTTTTTTTCTTTTTAAATAGATATTTTGCAAGGAATCAGGGTTTCTTTTCTCATAACCCTGAATCTCCCTGGAGAGCTCTGGAGAAAACCTCCCAACATGGCGACGGTGTTCTGGACGAGCTTCGCTGGTAACAACGATGCGGTGACCGGATCTTCGCCAGAAAATTCCACGAATCCAGGTAGGATGTTTGTTTTGTTTTACCTTTCCCCATTCTTGATTCCTACGATGAACGCGGACTAATCTGCAAACCGATTATCCCGCGGTTCGATCGTTTTGCGGGCAGGTGTGATTTGGGGTTTTATCGTGAAATCAAATACTAGAGTACTAAAACTTGATAATTGTTGTGGTTTTGATCTAATGGCGATAATCCCAGATCGTTACAAACAACGATCGAGGTCCGTCCCTCTTGTTTGATTCTTGTATTTTTCTCTATCGCGTTCTTTGTTGCGTTCTACGCGTTCTTGAAGGAAATTGACCGTTGCACATTCGTTTGTTGGCACAACAATCTGAGATTGTAGATCCAACCCTGGAGCGATGTAACGGAGGTGCGATGGCGGTTTCGGCAGATGATTCGGAGTGGATCAAGAGTTATAAGTTTTTGGGTGTTTTTCTTTGGATGGATCGTTCAAGGTTTATGGTCCGATTTAAGGACTGAAAACACCCGTTATGGTGTTTGTATGATGAAACGAACCAACCCCTAGAGTATCGGGATGAACAGATGAGAGATCACGGATCCGGAAGATCGACCGAAGCACAAGGAAAAAAGACGGTGTTCTGGAAAAATCCCGACTACACGACGTGTAGTATGGGATACACGGCGTGTGTTCATAGGCGGTTTTACCTGGCGTGTACTCCGGGAGTACACGGACACGGGTTGGGTACACGGCCAAGGACACGGTGTGTATACCCCTCCCCGGCCAGACTCGGCCAGATACACGGGATACCCCGTGTGCTGGTACACGGGCAGGCGACATGGACAGATACCGTGTACGGGAACATGGCCAGCATACACGAAGTGAGCCCCAGGTGCTCGGACACGGTGTGTGAATCTTCTACATGCCGTGTAGTTACTTTCTGTCTGACAAACCGAATGACACAGGCCGTTTACACGGGCAGTACCCGGAGTCAAGGAACACGGCATGTGATTCTTCTACACGCTGTGTAGTTGGGTTTACACAGTTTGGGCGGATGACACGGTCCGTTTACACGGGTAGTACCCAGGGTCAAATAACACGGCGTGTAACCATAATACACACCATGTAACCAATTCTTCATGGCTTGATCCAGTTTCCTTCTGTGACTTCGGCTAGTTTACTTAGGTTTCATCCCCTTGGTCTTTCTCCTAAAGGTTTCTGGTATCATTTCCTACATATAGGAGTATGATCCCTTCAGTAGGACTTCCTGAATATAATTGTTGGAATCCCCTCTATAAGACTTAGAGCCGGATCCTCTATTCATTCCTGAAACCCTAGGTAGAGTTCTTGGTATCGACGTGACCAACTTTAACCAGGCGTCGATCCTCTACTTAGCGGATTAGTTCAGACTGAGTTGTTGGAATCACCCCATGGCTATTGGTTGTGATCCTCATCTGAGCATCATGTTCATAAAGTACTTGTGGAGTGTGTTCTCCCGGAACGAGTACTTTGTATCTCTCTCTTTGGACCTAGGAGTGTGTTCTCCTTGTTACGTGCTTAGTGGAATCTTAGAGCTGGATCTTAGTGGTGGCTTCACGATAGTCGATCATGTATGAGTATATCTGAATATTCTTGTTATATGTTCTGTAGACATATACTGTGTGGAGATGACCGTATCTTTCCTTTGTGGTATTTTCCCTTGTTGTATTTCTTTTTTGGTTTCGGGGTGTCCTACTAGGTATTGTTATACTCACCCCTACATGGGATTTTCCCGCACGTGTTGTGTCTTGTGCAGATGAGCGAGCCTCTGACAGGATTCTAGGCGGACCAGGACCAGACGGTACTCAGTGAGATCAGACATGCCGAGGTGAGTTCCTATGGCTACAGACTGCAGTCTCTGCACCTTTCTTTACAGGTTGGACTTTTTTACAGACTCTCTTTTGGTGGGCTTGTACTTTTGGCCTAGGGTTTTTCTTTCTCGTACTTTACCTTCATGTCGTACTCTGTTGGTTGGGTTTTAGTGTATGCATGCATCTTTTCCTTTTATTAGTTTTTACTTTTCAACTTTGTGGGCTTAGAGATGTGTGTGCATGTGTACAGGTTTATAGGCAATGCCTTCCATGTTAGTAGCATGCCTACTCGGTGCAAGTCACCAGCCCCTGGCCTATTGGAGGCGGGCTTGGGGAGTTACGCCTCGGGCCCCACTGGGACGGGTTGTGACAGAGTGGTATCAGAGGTGGTCAGTTCTACCTTAGGATCGAGAGTCTTTTATTTGGTTTGGGGAAACAGTATTAAGTGTTTTGAGTTCGGCTTTCAGGCCAGGGACCCTAGTGTTGGTGCGGGCGACCGACGTATCCATACACCAGGACTTTGATAACTTTCTTTTCGACTCGAAACATGAAAACACTAGTTTCAGGGGAAAAATAATGGTACATGCACCATATAGGAATGGGTTGTTGTTTCCATGTCCTTCTTGAGTCAGCTCTCCAGATATACTCACTGATTATAATACATCTTGTTTCTTTAACAGGATGCCTCCGCGACGCGCACCCGCTAGGATCCAGTAGCTCGATCATGAGGATGACCCCCTCAGTGATGAAGCCTCGATTCAGGTACCAGATCCCCTATTTTTACCATCAGGTGGTGTGTGAGTTATCCCACCACCTGTGGAGTAGTGTTTAGTGCCTGTTGTACCAGTGGAGGAGGAGCGCAGGCTGAGCGCACTCCACGAGTTTCAGAGACAGATACCCCTCAGGTTTCGAGGCGAGCCTGACCCTTAGGCAGTAGAGGACTGACTTGAGGTGGTGACCAGAGTCTTCCGTTTGGTCAGGACACCAGCAGACCAGATGGTGATCCTGGCAGTGAGCCTTCTACATGGATCGGCAGGACGATGGTGGAGTTTGGTTATCCAGACTCACGACGAGGCGACTCTTGCATGGTCAGTGTTTGAGCATCTCTTAAGAGAGGAGTTTTCATCGGTTACCCTGAGAGCAGTGCGTATACAGGAGCTTCTTCAGCTCCAGCAGGGAACCATGACGGTGGCTGACTATTCATCGAGGTTTACCGACCTCTCACGGTACTCTATGGATATGGTCAGAGATCAGTACTTCAGAGCTCAGACTTTCGAGCAAGGATTATGCAGAGATATCCAATCTAGAATCATCCCTATGATCATTCCCACTTATGATGGGGTGCTTGAGCGGGTTTTGGTGGTCGAGAGCTTCTTGGCAGAGCAGAGACAGTCGGCAGTTGTCAGTAGCGAGTGATCTAGAGCAGAAACCTCGGCAGCAGGGAGCTGACGTCAGGGACCCAGGAGTGGGAGACGTTTTCAGAGGAGATCCCAGGACAGGGGATCTACCGTACAGGGTTCGCAAGGCACATCCAACTAGCCTCGAGAGATGCGATGCTACTCATGTGATGGTAGGGGACATCTCACTCGATATTGTCTGACCCATCGTACTACTGACACGGGAGCAGTGGATGGACCACCAAGGTAGAGGCAACGTGTGGAGCAGACAGATCTGTGGGGCAGCGGACATGGTAGAGGAGTTGGGAGAGCATCTGGAGGTGGTCGGCATTTCGACCTTTTACCACCACCACCCCCAATAGGTCCACCCCAGGTTCAGGGATCCGGTGGACAGAGGCAGGGATAGCTGCAGGCGGCAGAGGCTTATGACCCAGGTACTCCCAGAATGATTAGAGGTAAAATCTATGTCTTTTCTACTTTGGATGTTGTACTGATAGACACAGGTGCTAGTCATTACTTTCTAGCTGCTTATCTTATTCGAGACCTTGAGATTCCAGTTGAACTGGTGACTCGACCCTTATGCTTAGAAACACCGACTGGAGAAGGTTCAGAGATTACACACCTCTGTAGACAGTGTGACCTGACCCTTGGAGGTGAGAGTTTCAATTAGAACCTCTTGGTGGTAGCGTCGAGGCCTTACGATGTCATTATTGGTATGGATTGGCTATCCACAGTTCATGCCCAGATCGACTATTTTTGGAAAAGGGTTCGGTGTGTCTACAGCGATGGAACGAGGTTCTCTTTTGTCGGTGAAAGAGAGACCCAGGCAGCGCAAGATGGAATCATGCATATGAAGGCACAACCGATTTCACATCAGTTGGCTAGCCTATCCCTTGGCACATTAGATGTTACGAGTTTCCAGTTTCCAGCAGTAGTGGTTGAGTACGAGGATGTCTTTCTGGAGGATGTCCCCGGACTACCTCCCCGTCAGGAGATAGATTTCTGCATTGAGTTGCAACCCGGGATGACACCGATATCAGTATCAGTATATCGGATGGCTCTTGCAGAGCTTCGTGATCTGAGGGTGCTTCTGGAAGACTTGCAGAAGAAGGGATTCTTAAGACCCAGCATTTCACCCTGGGCGGCCCCAGTGTTGTTTTCCAAAAAGGCATACGGGAGCTTGAGACTATGTGTGGATTACCGGCACTTGAATCAGGTGACCGTGAAGAACTGGTATCCTCTATCAATGATTGATGACCTCTTTGACCAGTTGAGAGGGGCACGATGGTTCTCGAAGGTTGATCTACGATCAGGCTATCACCAGTTGCGATTATGGGATGAGGATGTACCAAAGACGGCTTTCAAATGTCGCTACGGTCACTATGAGTACTTGGTGATTCCCTTCGGCGTGATGAACACCTCGGCATTGTTCATGGGACACATGAACCGGATCTTTCAGCCCTATCTAGATTGGTTCATTGTGGTCTTCATCGATGATATCCTTGTGTACTCTGCGTCTGAGGAGGAGCACACGAGACACTTAAGGATGGTTCTGGACACACTCTGAGATCACCGGTTGTATGGGAAACTCTCGAAGTATCAGTTCTGGATATAGGAGGTCCACTTTCTGGGAAACATTATCTCAGTAGATGTTGTAGTAGTGGACCCATCCAAGGTAGAGGCAGTGTTAGCATGGGAGCCACCCCGGAGTGTGACAGAGGTGCGGAGTTTCCTTGGGTTGGCAGGATACTATCAGAGATTCATTCTTGATTTCTCTAGGATTTCAGCACCCATGACAGCTTTGACCCGAAAGGGGCAGCCTTTCGTGTGGACCAAGAGATGCCAGCAGGCTTTCCGGCAGTTGAGATATAGTTTGATGAGCGCCCCGATCTTGAGATTACCAGAGGAGGGTGTCAAATACGTAGTGTTCTGCGACGCATCAAGAACCGGGCTTGGTTGTGTCCTGATGCAAAGGCAAGTGGTGATTGCCTATGGCTCACGCCAGTTGAGGCCCCACGAGCAGAACTACGCAACCCATGATCTTGAGTTGGCAACGGTAGTCTTCACATTGAAGATGTGGTGGCACTACCTGATGGGCGAGCAGTTTACCGTCTACTCTGATCACAAGAGTATCAGATATATATTTTCTCAGAAGGATCTAAATTTGAGACAGAGGTGATGGCTTGAGTTCCTCCAGGATTACGACTTTGAGATCATTTACACTCTTGGGAAGGGGAACATTGTGGCAGATGACCTCAGCAAGAAATCCAGTTCGTAGTTACTGGGTGAGGCGATAAGGCAGTTGGCCTCCTTACAGTTATCCTTCGTGGATAGAGATGAGGGAGCTTACCTTCAATCGATGGTTGTTACCCCTCCACTCTTACAGTGAGTCAGGGAATCCCATCTCGAGGATGCTAGTTGTGAGACTCTACGTGCTCAGATATCCATAAGTGATGCTGTTGATGGATATTTAGAAGGTGGGGAGCATGTTGTTCTTTTCAGAGGGTGTACGGTAGTACCAATGATGTTACGGGAGGAGGTTATGAGGTAGTTCCATACATCTCCTTTGGCGGTGCATCCAGGTGTGGTAAAGATGTACCAGGACCTCCGATGTCAGTTCTGGTGGCCAGGAATGAAGAAGAGTGTGGCAGAGTTTGTTTCCCGGTGCCTTACTTGTCAGCAAGTAAAGGCTGAGCACCAGGTGCCAGCAGGTTTGACTCAGCCCCTTGAGGTGCCAGAGTGGAATTGGGACGGGATATCTATGGACTTCGTGATGGGTTTACCATGTACGTCCAGGTGACACGATGCCACCTGGGTGATTGTTGATCGGCTTACCAAGTTGGCCCACTTCCTAGCCATACGGGAGTAGAGTTTAGTGGAGAGCTTGGGACGCCTATACATGTAGGAGATAGTTCGACTCCATGGAGTTCCATCAACGATCGTCTCAAATCGTGATGATCATTTCACATCCCGGTTGTGGAAGGGATTGTAGGAAGCTTTTGGGACTCAGTTACACTTGAGCGCAGCATTTCATCCTCAGACTGATCGTCATACGGAGCGGACCATCCAGGTTCTAGAGGATATGCTACGAGCTTGCATACTTGACTTCAGTCGTAGCTGGGGGGATCACTTACCACTGGTGTAATTTTCTTATAACAACAGTTATCATTCCACTATTGTTATGGCACCATTTGAGGATCTGTACGGGCGACCTTGCAGGTCACCACTTTGCTGGACTGACCCGGGAGAGTCATCACTCATGGGCCCAGAGATGGTGAGAGCTACTACAGAGAAGGTTCGGGTCATCCAGGAGCGGATGAAGACTGCACAGAGTCAGCAAAAGTCTTATGCCGACAGGAGGTGGAGGCCCTTGGAGTTCTAGGAGGGAGACCAAGTGTTCCTTCGGGTCTCATCTTGATGGGGATTACAGAGGTTTGGCCGAGGCGGCAAGCTATCTCTAAGGTTCATCAGCCCTTTCCAGATTCTAAGTAGAGTTGGCGAGGTGGCGTATTACTTGGCTCTACCTCCTCAGATAGACCGAGTACACAACGTCTTCCATGTGTCGCAGCTACGGAGGTACGTGCATGATCCATCGCACATCATCGACTGGGGAGAGCTGGACATCGATGATGGAGCGACCTTTGCTGAGTACCCAGTGGAGATCGAGGATCAGCAAGAGAATATCCTTCGTGGGTGAGCTATTCCCTTGGTGTGTGTCCAGTGGCAGCACGGGAATCTCCAGGAGATCATGTGGAAGCGGGAGGCTCAGATTCATGTGCAGTACCCACATCTTTTTGAGTAGCCTTTGTTTTGGATTTTTTAGGACATAAAAGTCCTAAGGTGGGTGCGATTTAATGTCTTGGATTTTCCATACTTTATTCTTAAAAATAAATAGAATTAATTCAAGACCAGGCTCTGAGACGGCGTGCAGTTCTGAGGCCCGGTGAGCCTGGAACAAATGTTTGAATTTAATTTAATAATTAAATTACGCGCGCGTGCGGTTTTCCTGAAAAAAGTGGAATAACTCCCGAACTGGTGCTCAGATCAAAAATCTGATGGCACCGTTGCGTTCATAGCATCAGTGTTACCCTATAAGAGACCTAACATCGACTGGCACAGGCCGGTGGCAAAATCTGGGTTTTGGACGTAACCGTAATAAAATATTTACTTTAAATATTTTATTAAATCCTTGTTGCGGTGAAATCTTTTTTTTCTTTTTAAATAGAGATTTTGCAAGTAATTAGGGTTACTTTTCTCATAACCCTAAATCTCCCTGGAGAGCTCTGGAGAAAACCTCCCAACGCGGCGACGGTGTTCTTGATGAGCTTCGCCGGCAACAACGACGCGGCGACCGGATCTTCACCATCAAATGTCGCGAATCCAGGTAGGATGTTTGTTTTGTTTTACCTTTCCCCGTTCTTGATTCCTACGATAAACGTGGACTAATCTACGAACCGATTATCCCGCGGTTCAATCGTTTTGTGGGTGGGTGTGATTTGGGGTTTTATCGGGAAATCAAATACTAGAGTACTAAAACCTGTTGATTGTTGTGGTTTTGATCTAACGATGACGAGACCGGATCGTCACAAACAACGATCGAGGTTCATCCCTCTTTTTTGATTCTTTTATTTTTCTCCCTCACGTTCTTCATTGCGTTCTACGCATTCTTGGAGGAAATTGATCATTGCACATTCGTTTGTTGGTGCAACGATCTGAGATTGTAGATCCAACCTCGGAGCGATGTAACAGAGGTGCGACGTCGGTTTCGGCGGATGATTCAGAGTGGATCGAGAGTTATGAGTTTTCGGTCTTTTTTCTTCGGATGGATATTTTGAGGTTTATGGTCCGATTTAAGGACTGAAAACACCCGTTACGGTGTTTATATGATGAAACGAACCAACCTCTGGAGTATCGGGATGAATGGACGAGAGATCGCAGATCCGGAAGATCGGCCAAAGCGTGAGGAAGAAGACGGTGTTCTGGAAAAATCCCGACTACACGGCATGTAGTATGGGCTACACGATGTGTGTTCGTTGGAAGTTTTACCTGGCGTGTACTCCGAGAGTACACGAACACAGGTTGGGTACATGGCCAAGGACACGGCGTGTATACCCCTCCCCGACCAGACCCGGCCAGATACACAGGTTACCTCGTGTGCTGGTACACAGGCAGGCGACACAGACAGAGACCGTGTACGGGCACATGGCCATCATACATGGAGCAAGCCCCAGGTGCTCGGACACAGCGTGTGAATCTTTTACACGCAGTGTAGTTACTTTCTGTCTGACAAACCGAATGACACAGGTCGTTTACATGGGCAGTACCCAGAGTCAAGGAACACGGCATGTGATTCTTCTACACGTCGTGTAGTTGTGTTTTACACAGTTTGGGAAAATGACATGGGTCTTTTACATGGGTAGTACCCGGGGTCAAAGAACACAGCGTGTAACCATACTACACGCCGTGTAACCAATTCTTCATGGCTTGAGTCAGTTTCCTCCTGTGACTTGGGCTAGTTTCCTTAGGGTTCATCCCCTTGGTCTTTCTCCTGAAGGTTTCTGGTATCATTTCCTACATATAGAAGTATGATCCCTTTAGCATGACTTCATGAATATAGTTTTTGAAATCCCCTCTGTGAGACTTAGACCCAGATCCTCTATTCATTCCTGGAACCCTAGGTAGAGTTCTTGGTATTGACGTGACCAACTTTAACTAGGCGTCGATCCTCTACTTAGCGGATTAGTTTAGACTGAGTTGTTGGAATCACCCCATGGCTATTGGTTGTGATCCTCATCTGAGCATCATGTTCACAAAGTACTTGTGGAGTGTGTTCTCCCAAAACGAGTACTTTGTATCTCTCTCTTCGGACCTAGGAGTGTGTTCTCCTTGTTACGTGCTTAGTGGAATCTTAGAGCTGGATCTTAGTGGTGGCTTCACGATAGTCGATCATGTATGAGTATATCTGAATATTCTTGTTATATGTTCTGTAGACATATACTGTGTGGAGCTGACCGTATCTTTCCTTTGTGGTATTTTCCCTTGTTGTATTTCCTTTGTGGTTTCGGGGTGTCCTACTAGGTATTGTTATACTAACCCCTACACGGGCTTTGCCCGCACGTGTCGTGTCTTATGCAGATGAGTGAGCCCCTGACGGGATTCTAGGCGGACTAGGACCAGACAGTACTCAGTGAGATCAGACAGGCTGAGGTGTGTTCCTACGGCTACAGACTGCAGTCCCAGCACCTTTCTTTATAGGTTGGACTTTGTTACAGAATCTCTTTTGGTGGGATTGTACTTTTGGCCCAGGGTTTTACACTTGTTGTACTTTACTTTCCTGTCGTACTCTGTTGGTTGGGTTTTAGTGTATGCATGCATCCTTTCCATTTTTAGTAGTTTTCACTTTTCAGCTTTGTGGGCTTGGAGATGTGTGTGCGTGTGTACAGGTTTATAGGCAATGCCTCCCATGTTAGTAGCATGCCTACTCGGTGCTAGTCACCAGCCCCTGGCCTATTGGAGGCGGGCTTGGGGAGTTGCGGCTCGGGCCCCACTGGGACGGGTCATGACATTATTTCTAGATTTGATGTCTCCCTTTTGATAAAATCTTTTTTGAGGCTTCTGTGAATTTCCTACTGCACTTTCTTCATCATCGAGATTCCTTGAGCACTGAGAGGCAATGTTCCCAACTCTAACACAATGAAAACAGGCCAAGGGAATCTTTCCTTCAAAATCTCCCTTTTCCTATCTTAAATTTATTTGAAATAAGAGAAATAATTTCATCTTCCTCGTATCTTCATTAACTATATCTCGATACACCTCAAGTTTTTCCATGGCTTTGAAATCCATTTCCTTGCTTACTCGAGTCGTTGCATCTTTAGGTTTGACTATCATTTCTTATTCCACCAGACTCCTCAACAGATCATCCATAGAAAGTTTAGAAAGATCATTTTCCTCAAGGGCTAACAACTTTTCATTATAGAGAGGTGGAAGCCTTCAAAATATTTTCTTTACAATGTAGTGTATTTGATTTCTTCATTGTAATGACCCTAACATTTTTTGAATAATAATTTTTTCCTGAAAATGTGTGTTATATTATTTTACATAACAAAACTATTTATCGTTAATAATGAAGTAAGTATATTGAAATGTGACCTTTGGGTTTCAGCCATTATATGACCATTGGTCAATATGACAGTTGGAAACAATGCTCTTAATAATAATTTTAAAGTTATAATTGGTATTATAAATAGAAATGATAATGGTTAATTAATGTAGAAAGAAGGGTCAATGGCCTCATCCAATAGAATTGTGTCATATGAATCCTATTTTTTAGAGCTTGGGAAGGAGGTAGCATCACTGGGCTTCATTCTGGACCAAGCCCAAGCCGATCTTCAACATGTTAAGCTTGAACTAAATTTCCTATAGGAGAAGTTCAAATTAGTAGAGATTACCACTTGGATGATGTTATTTGAGCATCCCCAAGTGTCTATCACCATCGCACACCTTACCCTTATGTTATATAGGGGTGTTATAAGGGGCTATATGTCAAGGCCTTAGTCACTTAATATAAGGCCCCAGCCTTAAACCTTACTTAATCTTGAGTTATTACAAGATTACACATTGAGGATCTTTTTAGTTTTAGAGTTTTAGAGAATTAGATCATGAAACTTGCATTACATTCCACATTTAAAAAAAGTGGTTACATAAAAGACAATATTCATTCTTCTCATAAATGGAAACATATTTAAAATAAAACACGGATTCTTTCTTAACACATCCTTGACACTATCATCACATCATGTACCTTTCCCTTGACCTGTGAAAAACATTTCAAAAACTTGGGATGATCATAAAAAGCTCAGTAAGGGTTATAAAAATATGGAAAGGAAACATGAGTTCATATATACATAAGAATGAAATCATACTTTACCCATAAAACATAGGAACTTTAACATACCTCATCAAACCATGAATAAATCATAGAAATCATAAGACATAAAGGTAACTTGATACATTCATAACATTCTTACGTAGGGAGTAACCCTCTTGGTTACGTTTGGAATACCCATCACAGTATATTCCCTAAATCTCTTCGGAGAAACCTTAACGTTTCACTCCTTCGCATTACCCAATGCATTGGAGAGCTATATCGGGCTCACCCGCCCTTAGTTTATCACGGAACCACCCATCTTCATAACAATTCCCAAGAACCATAACATAATCTTATCACATAAAACATGCATAAAGGAAACATAACATTTCTACCTTTCAATAACAATATATCAATACAACACATTGATATAAAAACACTATGAAAACCATTTTCAATACCAAAATAAAAGAAAAGTAAAACATGGAATTTATTTTTCTTTTAAAAAGAAGGTATGGCTTGTAGAGGAAGCCGAAACTCAAATAATGGTCATGGCGGCGGAGAAGTCGTTGTCGCCGCATACGTACGACAAAAACATTCCCTTTTGTCGTTTAGTAAAACGCTTCGTATAAAAAAGATTTCTTTTTGGATAAATGTAAAAGTTAAATGGGTTTATACACCATATAAAAGAAGGTTGTGTATAAAACAAAATATGCCTCAATGAAAGGAGATTGAGACGAAGTCCCATAAAAAGACGGTATCCTTGGATTAAGGATAAATCAATTACATAATTATGTGTGACAAAATAATACACCAAATATAAGTGGATATTAAGTGTAAAACAATCAGAGGTTATTCACACATATTCATAGAACGACATATTCAAGGTGTACAAGCTTATCCCAAATAATCTAAATTGGGTTAAGAAGTTCCCTTGCAAAAATTCGATAGCCTAACGGCGTCACTTCAAAATACAGAAAAAGAGTTGATGAGAGATAAAAAGGGTATCTCATCACTTGGACATAAAATTTACATCAATCAGGATATATAAGAACATATCCCAACATAATATTATATGAATTAAAAGACATAACAAACTAAGTCTTTTAAAAAGAGGAGGGTGAAAGGTTCCCTTACTGACATGGGTATCTTTCGAAACATACGCCCTCTGAAAGAAAGACAATACAACATTGATGTAAATACTCATAAATGAAATAATATTACACAATGAGTAAAATAATGGTCAGTACATACACCACTCAAAGGAAATTGTGGCAAATGTAGCATAAATCTCACGGGAATAAAAGTGAGATGAAAAATCCCTTACGAAATCTCGGCAGCCTAACGACGCCACTTAAAACTTCCCAAAATGGATTGATGAGAGAGAATAGGGTCTCTCATCATATGAACATAAAAATTACAGTAAGATTAATATAAAAGAACATCCCAATAACAAGAAATATGGGCTTAGAAGGAATGACATAAAAGAGTGTACTTAAAAAGAAAGAGAGGAGTAGGATCCCTTACCTCGGGTCCGACTTGACTCGATCGTTCTTTAACGTCCTGAATAATAAACTTGAGTTAATTTCCACTTTATTAAGAACCTTTTTCTAGTTAATTATTCATTTTAGATCACTTATTTCCATGTTATAAACATTATGTAATCATTTAAGTTAATAATGTTTGTTTTGTCGATATTTGGTTCTTAAGTCGAAAGTGGACTTCTTACAATTACATGTTGTTCGTGTGGTCAAATGTTCATTATATCCAGAATTATATTCAGGATTTGGATATCATATATATCATATATATCCAGAATATACATGTATTTATAATATTACATAATCATTTAGAGGTAATAAATGAAATGCACCGTTCATGGAGACGGTAAGTCGTACGTACGAATGAACGCTACTTTCATTTCTATGTCATATTAATGGAATTAAAACTAAATGAGAGGTATGAATATTTTAATTCCAGAATTATATTCATCATTTAGATGTATCATTGATCATATATATACATTATATACATGTACTTATAATAGTACATTACATTTGGGGATAAGAAATGAATTGCACCGTTCATGGAGACGGTAAGCCGTACGTACGCATGAACGCTACTTTCATTTCTATTTCATATTTTTAAGGAATGTAATAATAATGATATAGAGGTATATTATAATTACAGTATAACATATTATATAATAACTTTAAATCCATCCTTTATACGTCCCACATATGGCATTAACGAATCACATCACTTTGAGGGGGCGGTAGTCCGCACTTCCTTAAATGCAGATATCGCGTTTACCCATAATGGAAACCATAAAGGTACACCATAAATGAAAAATACAGAAGCTTAAGTAAAACATAAACATATTAGATATAATATATAAATATAGTGTCATCTTAATGGCCACCTTTTAAGGTGTTAGAAGAATGTTGAACAATCATCGTTTCGGGAGGCAGAAATTCGCCATCCACGGAAACAGTATATTCTTTAACCATTAGATGTAGGTGTGTGTAATTGTAGCTCGAATCCTTCTTATAAAAACATCCTAGTATATTTAAGATACTGTATTTGTTACAAAATAAATGAATAAAAATATTTTAGGGGTTTGGAGAAGAAAAATAAAACAAAAGGACACAAGTGAAGACATTACCTTAAAATCGGGTAACTCCCTTTGGTTTGAGCTCAAAGGCTTCCTTGGGAAGACTTATTCCCAAATTGAGGCTTCAAGGAGTAATAGAGGGAAGTGTAGAGACAAAATGGGCAGGTTTTGACCGAGTAAAAGGCTTTGGGAGTGTGGGAAAAGAGGTAGAGGTGGGGTCCTTTTATAAGAGGAGAGGAGGGGCACTCTTGTAAAGTTACAAAATGTTACTTTATTTTCAAAAGATTTTCGGATTTTAAAGGTCCCACATTGATTTATTTCTAGTATAAGGTGATAAGGGTTCGAAATCCACTCATACAATAGGTTTTGGACATGTTTAGGTCTTATATATTACATTATCTTTCCATTTTATTTAAATCGTTAAATAATGAGGTCATCGCTGCATCATCATGATGTCATAAATAATTTAATTTATTTAATGTCTAAAAATTATAAAAAAAATAATATGATTTATTAAATCTTTTTATCTTTACAATGAATATTTATAGTCAAAAATCTGATTTGTATAACCCCATGTAAAAATTGTTTTAGTAAAACATTTCATGTTTGTCTCATTTTTACTTTAACTTTAAATAAAAAGATATTAATGTAATTTTCCAACCAAAGTGGCTTCATGGGGTCCCCAAGTTGACCCATGGGTTGTCTTGGTAGGCCATGACACATCCAATGAGGTTAGGACATGTTTCAAGTTCATTTCATATTATTAAAACATTATTTTTACCTTAAACTACACTAATTACCTCTAATCGCGATTAAAAACTTAATAAGTTACTATTCACCAAAAAAAATTATTTTTATCTCATTGAACCACATTTTACTTATTAATGACAACCATGTATGTCGGATATTTGAAATTCAAAACACAAAGATGGAAAAATTTCATTTAAACGGAAAAATCAGTTTTTATAAGTACCACTTAGTGGTTTCACTATTCATCAAAAATTGAAGTTTTTCAGAAAAATCCCAAAAATTCACCCTAAGATATATTTGATATTCAGAATTAAAAAATGAATTCTATTTTACAAAATTAAAAACATATAAGTCACATTAATTAATTTAATAATTAATCCCCGCTGTCAGAGCAAATAGCGTGTTTTTATGAAACAATAAGTATCAAAAGATTGACATTAGTTTAATTCTGATTTCAAAGTGAAATTAATTCCAATGACCACTATTGGATTTAATGGTAAAAATATATTCTAATTTCACTTTAAAACCAATTAAAAAGATAATAAAATCATATAAATAAATTAGATTAAAAAGAGGTTTTGAATTAAAATACAATATTTTACACTATTTATTAAAAAATGAACTTTATCAAAAAGATACCAAAAATTTACACAAAGTAAATTTTGATGTCCCAATTCTTAAGAAGAGTTTTATTTGGTCCAAAAGGATGTATAAGAGTAAACAAAACTATATTTAATGATGGTTCTCCATCAAAAGGCGATAAGTGAACCTTTAGTGAAAACTAGGGCATATACGCCTAAAATTGAATTCTTTCCGTATTTTCTGCCTTTATCTTTTATTGGATAAATGTAAAAACATTTTAAAACATATATAATCATATTTTAGTTATTTATATCCATTCTCGCCAATACAACGGCTACATGTTAACTACCATTTAAAATAATATTATTTTATTATTAGAGTGCAACGTAAGATTCCCAAGAAACTCGTTGTTGCGTGTTGGGTACGCCATCGAGCATAGCATCCCCTTTAAAGTAATATTAATATTTTATTCACAAATATGGATAAATATGAAAATTTCATATTCTTTATTTACCTAGGGTGTTACATCCTTCCCCCCTTTTGGGAATTGCGTCCTCGCAATTTTTAAAATTGAGCTTGGAAACTTCCTTGAAAGTCCCACATCGGAACAAGAGTCGGTAAAACAATCACTTTAAAATAAAGGAAGATAAGTACAGAGGTCACCCGAGTTAACCCATACTATGATTCCATGTAGAAAAACATGGACATGGAAGAAAAAGCAAAGGGTCATGTTCTTGAGGGAGATTGATAGTAAACATGTCTAGGAGAAAGTTAAGCATACGAAAATCACAAACTTGTGATGGGTTAAACGGTATTCGATTCCCCAGTAGGAAAAGTTAATTGAAAACATTTTTGTTTTAAGTTACTTTTTATTGAGGAATTTATTCATAAGGAAACATAATCACTTATCATGTTGACTTTCAACTTTTACTAGATTACTTAATCAAACTCATAATTTTTCCAAAAGACGTGTATTTAGGGAGACTTGTTCGCATTAAGAGTACTATAATCAACTTCTAGAGAATCACCTAATCCACCAAAGAGAACTATATACTTCCCATGTCTTTAGTCTTTAACTAAAACCAAAACCAAAAAGGTTAGTACAAGGTCAGATAATCCAAAAAAGGATAACCCTTTAAAAAGAAAATCTATGCTTAATCTCCAAAATTTGTCCAACAAAACCCAAAGTTCAACGAGGACCATTCGATAAACAATTTGTCCATAAAATTCTTCAAAGTAAACCAATCTAATATTGAAACCCAAATATTTGAAGGATTTAGTCACATATTCTTCCAAGTTAAATCGTAACATTTATCTCCAAACAACATCAGTTGCTCCTAAAGTCTCGTATTGAAAAGTAATTAATCTAATCACATATCCTCCATGATAGGTTAATCATTTTCATAAATAACGCAAAATCAACTTACTCTTAATTCATAAAATCATATAACTAAAAAGAATCATTCAAACTAACCGGGGACTTCACATAGTCCAGTGGTAGGCGATAAATACCAGTCGCACTTTGGTTGTGGGTTCGATTCCCACAGCTTTGTCCGATGCGACGGGTAGTCACACGGTCTGTGTGTTGTCCTTTTTCCAAAACTATATAATTCTCAAATCATTCCCCAAAAAGAGATAAAATCATCAAAAATGATCATAACATATTTTAACCTCAAGTTTATCTCATGCCTTTCATTTTCCAACATATCATATAATAACCCATAATTACCTCAAAAGTAAGGATCATATAAACTCTAATGGTTACCTTTATAATTATTACCTGAACTTCCGCATCGATTGGTCATCTCGTACATGATGCATTACAGAACATTCCAAGGCTCAAGTGGTTGATCATGACTCCTTGATTTTTGGTTTAGAACAACCACGAGTTTCCTCATTGAATCCTCCATTTTATCTAGTATCTTAATCAGAGAACCACCACAGTTTCCTTCAAACCTATTGTCACTTTGGTGCCTGCAAGATCCATCCATTCACTAAAAACAGAAATGTCAGTGTTAGTATATCAACAAAATCATCATGTACTAATGAGGAAGGTAAACACTAAGATATACTTACTCATTCACTTTATCTAAAACTGGGACTCTTTCTGAAATCCTAACCATTATGGTAATGTCACTTATGCTTGGAGAATACCCTAACCTCCAAAGTTATCTAAACCGACCTCTGATACCAACTATAAGGCCCCAGCCTTAAACCTTACTTAATCTTGAGTTATTACAAGATTACACATTGAGGATATTTTTAGGTTTATAGTTTTAGAGAATTAGATCATGAAACTTGCATTACATTCCACATTTAAACAAAGTGGTTACATAAAAGACAATATTCATTCTTACCATCAATGGAAACATATTTAAAATAAAACACGGATTCTTTCTTGACACATACTTGACACTATCATCACATCATGTACCTTTCCCTTGACCTGTGAAAAACATTTCAAAAACTTAGGATGAGCATAAAAAGCTCAGTAAGGGTTATAAAAATATGGAAAGGAAACATGAGTTCATATATACATAAGAATGAAATAATACTTTACCCATAAAACATAGGCACTTTAACATACCTCATAAAACCATGAATAAATCATAGAAATCATAAGAGATAAAGGAAACTTGAGACATTCATAACATTCTTACATAGGGAGTAACCCTCTTGGTTACATTTGGAATACCCATCACAGTATATTCCCTAAATCTCTTCAGATAAACCTTAATGTTTCACTCCTTCACGTTACCCAATGCATTGGAGAGCTATATCGGGCTCACCCGCCCTTAGTTTATCACGGAACCACCCATCTTCATAACAATGCCCAAGAACCATAACATAATCTTATCACATAAAACATGCATAAAGGAAACATAACATTTCCACCTTTCAATAACAAGATATCAATACAACACATTGATATAAAAACACTATGAAAACCATTTTCAATACCAAAATAAAAGAAAAGTAAAACATGGAATTTATTTTTCTTTTAAAAATAAGGTATGGCTTGTAGAGGAAGCCGAAACTCAAATAATGGTCACGGCGGCGGAGAAGTCGTTGTCGCCGCATACGTACGACAAAAACATTCCCTTTTGTCGTTTAGTAAAACGCTTTCTATAAAAAATATTCCTTTTTAGATAAATGTAAAAGTCAAAGGGGTTTATACACCGTATAAAAGAAGGTTGTGTATAAAACAAAATATGCCTCAATGAAAGGAGATTGAGACAAAGTCCCATAAAAAGACGGTATCCTTGGATTAAGGATAAATCAATTACATAATTATGTGTGACAAAATAATACACCAAATATAAGTGGATATTAAGTGTAAAACAATCAGAGGTTATTCACACATATTCATAGAACGACATATTCAAGGTGTACAAGCTTATCCCAAAGAATCGAAATTGGGTTAAGAAGTTCCCTTGCAAAAATTCGACAGCCTAACGGCGTCACTTCAAAATTCAGAAAAAGAGTTGATGAGAGATAAAAAGGGTATATCATCACTTGGAAATAAAATTTACATCAATCAGGATATATAAGAACATATCCCAACATAATAGTATGTGAATTAAAAGACATAACAAATGAAGTCTTTTAAAAAGATGAGGGTGAAAGGCTCCCTTACCGACATGGGTATCTTTCGAAACATACGCCCCGTGAAAGAAGGACAATACAACATTGATGTAAATACTCATAAATGAAAGAATATTACACAATGAGTAAAATAATGGTAAGTACATACACCACTCAAAGGAAATTGTGGAAAATGTAGCATAAATCTCACGGGAATAAAAGTGAGATGAAAAATCCCTTATGAAATCTCGGCAGCCTAACGGCGCCACTTAAAACTTCCAAAAATGGATTGATGAGAGAGAATAGGGTCTCTCATCATATGAAAATAAAAATTACAGTAATAGTAATATAAAATAACATCCCAATAACAAGAAATATGATCTTAGAAGGAATGACATAAAAGAGTGTACTTAAAAAGAAAGAGAGGAGTAGGATCCCTTACCTCGGGTCCGACTAGACTCGATCATTCTTTAACGTCCTGAATAATAAACTTGAGTTAATTTCCACTTTATTAAGAACCTTTTTATAGTTCATTATTACTTTTAGATCACTTATTTCCATGTTATAAACATTATGTAATCATTTAAGTTAATAATGTTTTTTTTGTCTATATTTGGTTCTTAAGTCGAAAGTGGACTTCTTACAATTACATGTTGTTCGTGTGGTCAAATGTTCATTATATCTAGAATTATATTCAGGATTTGGATATCATATATATCATATATATCCAGAATATACATGTATTTATAATATTACATAATCATTTAGAGGTAATAAATGAAATGCACCGTTCATGGAGACGGTAAGCCGTACGTGCGCATGAAGGCTACTTTCATTTCTATGTCATATTAATGGAATTGAAACTAAATGAGAGGTATGTATATTTTAATTACATAATTATATTCATCATTTAGTTTTATCATTAATCATATATATCCATTATATACATGTACTTATAATAGTATATTACATTTGGGGATAAGAAATGAAATGCACCGTTCATAGAGACGGTAAGCCGTACGTACGCATGAACGCTACTTTCATTTCTATTTCATATTTTTATGGAATGGAATAATAATGATATAGAGGTATATTATAATTCTAGTATAACATCTTATATAATAACTTTAAATCCATCCTTTATACGTCCCACATATGGCATTAACGAATCACATCACTTTGAGGGGGCGGTAGTCCGCACTTCCTTAAATGCAGATATCGCGTTTACCCATAATGGAAACCATAAAGGTATGCCATAAATGAAAAATACAGAAGCTTAAGTAAAAAATAAACATATTAGATATCATATATAAATATAGTGTCATCTTAATGGCCACCTTTGAAGGTGTTAGAAGAATGTTGAACAATCATCGTTTCGGGAGGCAGAAATTCGCCATCCACGGAAACAGTATGTTCTTTAACCATTAGAAGTAGGTGTGTGTAAGTGTAGCTTGAATACTTCTTATAAAAACATCCTAGTATATTGAAGATACTGGATTTGTTACAAAATAAATGAATAAAAAGATTTTAGGGGTTTGGAGAAGAAAAATAAAACAAAAGGACACAAGTGAAGACATTACCTTAAAATCGGGTAACTCCCTTTGGTTTGAGCTCAAAGGCTTCCTTGGGAAGACTTCTGCCCAAAGTGAGGCTTCAAGGAGTAAGATAGGGAAGTGGAGAGACAAAATGGGCAGGGTTTCTCCGAGCCAAAGGCTTTGTGAGTATGGGTAAAGAGGTAGAGGTGGGGGCATTTTATAATAGGAGAGGAGGGGCACTCTTGTAAAGTTACAAAATGTTACTTTATTTTCAAAAGAGTTTCGGATTTTAAAGGTCCCATATTGATGTATTTCTAGGATAAGGTGATAAGGGTTCGCAATTCACTCATCCAATAGGTTTTTGACATGTATAGGTCTTAGATATTACATTATCTTTCCATTTTATTTAAATCGTTAAATAATGAGGTCATCACTGCATCATCATGATATCATAAATAATTTAATTTATTTAATGTCTAAAAATTATAAAAAAAAATACTATGATGTAGGAAATCTTTTTAGATTTCCAATGAATATTTATAGTCAAAAATATGATTTGTATAACCCCATGTAAAAATTGTTTTAGTAAAACATTTCATGTTTGTCTCATTTTTACTTTAACTTTAAATAAAAAGATATTAATGTCATTTTCCAACCAAAGTGGATTCATGGGGTCCCCAAGTTGACCCATGGGTTTTCTTGGTCGGCCATGACACATCCAATGACGTTAGGACATGTGTCAAGTTCATTTCATAATATTAAAATATTATTTTTACCTTAAACTACACTAATTACCTCTAATCACGATTAAAAACTTAATAAGTTACTATTCACCAAAAAATTATTTTTATCCCATTGAACCACATTTTACTTCTTAATGACAACCATGTATATCGGATTTTTGAAATTAAAAACACAAAGATGGAAAAATTTCATTTAAACGGAAAAATCAGTTTTTATAAGTACCACTTAGTGGTTTCACTATTCATCAAAAATTGAAGTTTTTCAGAAAAATCCCAAAAATTCACCCTAAGCTATATTTGATATTACGAATTCAAAAATGAAGTATATTTTACAAAATTAAAAACATATAAGTCACATTAATTAATTTAATAATTAATCCTCGTTGTCAGAGCAAATAGCGTGTTTTTATGAAACAATAAGTATCAAAAGATTGACATTAGTTTAAGTCTGATTTCAAAGTGAAATTAATTCCAACGACCACTATTGGATTTAATGGTAAAAATATATTCTAATTTCACTTTAAAACCAATTCAAAAGATAATCTAATCATATAAATAAATTAGATTAAAAAGAGGTTTTGAATTAAAATACAACATTTTACGCTATTCATTAAAAATGAACTTTATCAGAAAGATACCAAAAATTTACACAAAGTAAATTTTGATGTCCCAATTCTTAAGAAGAGTTTTATTTGGTCCAAAAGGATTTATAAGAGTGAACAAAACTATATTTAATTACGGTTCTCCATCAAAAGGTGATAAGTGAACCTTTAGTGAAAACTAGGGCATATACGCCTAAAATTGAATTCTTTCCGTATTTTATGACTTTATATTTTATTGGATAAATGTAAAAACATTTAAAAACATATATAATCATATTTTAGTTATTTATATTCATTCCCGCCAATACAACGGCTACATGTTAACTACCATTTAAAATAATATTATTTTATTATTAGAGTGCAACGTAAGATTCCCAAGAAACTCGTTGTTGCGCGTTGGGTACGTCATCGAGCATAGCGTAACCCTTTAAAGTCATATTAATATTTTATTCAAAAATATGGATAAATATGAAAATTTCATATTCTTTATTTATATGGGGTGTTACATCCTTCCCCCCTTTTGGGAATTGCATCCTCGCAATTTTTAAAATTGAGCTTGGAAACATCCTTAAAAGTCCCACATCGGAACAAGAGTCGGTAAATCAATCACTTTAAAATAAAGGAAGATAAGTACAGAGGTCACCCGAGTTAACCCATACTAGGATTCCATGTAGAAAAACATGGACATGGAAGAAAAATCAAAGGGTCATGTTCTAGAGGGAGAGTGATAGTAAACATGTCTAGGAGAAAGTTAACCATAAGAAAATCACAAACTTGTGATGGGTTAAACGGTATTCGATTCCCCAGTAGGAAAAGTTAATAGAAAAAATTTTTGTTTTAAGTTACTTTTTATTGAGGAATTTATTCATAAGGAAACATAATCACTTATCATGTTGACTTTCAACTTTTACTAGATTCCTTAATCAAACTCATATTTTTTCCAAAAGACGTGTATTTAGAGAGACTTGTTCGCATTAAGAGTACTATAATCAACTTCTAGAGAATAACCTAATCCACCAAAGAGAACTATATACTTCCCATGTCTTTAGGCTTTAACCAAAACCAAAACCAAAAAGGTTAGTGCAAGGTTAGATAATCCAGAAAAGGATAACCCTTTAAAAAGAAAATCTATGCTTAATCTCCAAAATTTGTCCAACAAAACCCAAAGTTCAATGAGGACCATCTAATAAAAAATTTGTCCATAAAATTCTTCAAAGTAAACCAATCTAAGATTGAAACCCAAATATTTGAAGGATTTAGTCACATAGTCTTCCAAGTTAAATCGTAACATTTATCTCCAAACAACATCAGTTGCTCCTAAAGTCTCGTATTGAAAAGTAATTAACCTAATCACATATCCTCCATGATAGGTTAATCATTTTCATAAATAACCCAAAATCAACTTACTCTTAATTCATAAAATCATATAACTAAAAAGAATCAGTCAAACTAACCAGGAACTTCACGTAGTCCGGTGGTAGGCGATAAATACCAGTCGCACTTTGGTTGTGGGTTCGATTCCCGCAGCTTTGTCCGACGCGACGGGTAGTCACACGGTCTGTGTGTTGTCCTTTTTCCAAAACTATATAATTCTCAAATCATTCCCCAAAAAGAGATAAAATCATCAAAAATAATCATAACATATTTTAACCTCAAGTTTATCTCATGCCTTTCATTTTCCATCATATCATATAATAACCCATAATTACCTCAAAAGTAAGGATCATATAAACTCTAATGGTTACCTTTATAATTATTACCTGAACTTCCATATCGATTGTTCATCTCGTACATGATTCATTATAGAACATACCAACGTTCAAGTGGTTGATCATGACTCCTTGATATTTGGTTTAGAACAACCACGAGTCTCCTCATTGAATCCTCCATTTTATCTAGTATCTTAATCAGAGAACCACCACAATTTCCTTCAAACCTATTGTCACTTTGGTGCCTGCTAGATCCATCCATTCACTAAAAACAGAAATGTTAGTGTGAGTATATCAATAAAACCATCATGTACTAATGAGGAAGGTAAACACTAAGATATACTTACTCATTCACTTTATCTAAAACTGGGAATCTTTATGAAATCCTAACCATTATGGTAATGTCACTTATGCTTGGAGAATACCCTAACCTCTAAAGTTATCTAAACCGACCTCTGATACCAACTATAAGGCCCTAGCCTTAAACCTTACTTAATCTTGAGTTATTACAAGATTACACATTGAGGATCTTTTTAGTTTTAGAGTTTTAGAGAATTAGATCATGAAACTTGCATTACATTCCACATTTAAACAAAGTGGTTACATAAAAGACAATGTTCATTCTTACCATCAACGGAAACATATTTAAAATAAAACACGGATTCTTTCTTGACACATCCTTGACACTATCATCACATCATGTACCTTTCCCTTGACCTGTGAAAAACATTTCAAAAACTTGGGATGAGCATAAAAATCTCAGTAAGGGTTATAAAAATATGGAAAGGAAACATGAGTTCATATATACATAAGAATGAAATCATACTTTACCCATAAAACATAGGTACTTTAACATACCTCATCAAACCATGAATAAATCATAGAAATCATAAGACATAAAGGTAACTTGATACATTCATAACATTCTTACATCGGGAGTAACCCTCTTGGTTACGTTTGGAATACCCATCACAGTATATTCCCTAAATATCTTCGAAGAGACCTTAACGTTTCACTCCTTCCCATTACCCAATGCATTGGAGAGCTATATCGGGCTCACTCGCCCTTAGTTTATCACGGAACCACCCGTCTTCATAACAATTCCCAAGAACCATATCATAATCTTATAACATAAAACATGCATAAAAGAAACATAACATTTCCACCTTTCAATAACAAGATATCAATACAACACATTGATATAAAAACACTATGAAAACCATTTTGAATACCATAATAAAAGAAAAGTAAAACATGGAATTTATTTTTCTTTTAAAAAGAAGGTATGTCTTGTAGAGGAAGCCGAAACTCAAATAATGGTCACGGCGGCGGAGAAGTCGTTGTCGCCGCATACGTATGACAAAAACATTCCCTTTTGTCGTTTAGTAAAACGATTCGTATAAAAAATATTCCTTTTTACATAAATGTAAAAGTCAAACGGTTTTATACACCGTATAAAAGAAGGTTGTGTATAAAACAAAATATGCCTCAATGAAAGGAGATTGAGACGAAGTCCCATAAAAAGACGGTATCCTTGGATTAAGGATAAATCAATTACATAATTATGTGTGACAAAATAATACACCAAATATAAGTGGATATTAAGTGTAAAAAAATCAGAGTTTATTCACACATATTCATAGAACGACATATTCAAGGTGTACAAGCATATCCCAAAGAATCGAAATTGGGTTAAGAAGTTCCCTTGCAAAAATTCGACAGCCTAACGGCGTCACTTCAAAATTCAGAAAAAGAGTTGATGAGAGATAAAAAGGGTATCTCATCACTTGGACATAAAATTTACATCAATCAGGATATATAATAACATATCCCAACATAATAGTATGTGAATTAAAAGACATAACAAACAAAGTCTTTTAAAAAGAGGAGGGTGAAAGGTTCCCTTACCGACATGGGTATCTTTCGAAACATACGCCCCGTGAAAGAAGGACAATACAACATTGATGTAAATAATCATAAATGAAATAATATTACACAATGAGTAAAATAATGGTCAGTACATACACCACTCAAAGTAAATTGTGGCAAATGTAGCATAAATATCAGGGGAATAAAAGTGAGATGAAAAATCCCTTACGAAATCTCGGCAGCCTAACGGCGCCACTTAAAGCTTCCAAAAATGGATTGATGAGAGAGAATAGGGTCTCTCGTAATATGAACATAAAAATTACAGTAAGATTAATATAAAAGAACATCCCAATAACAAGAAAGCTGATCTTAGAAGGAATGACATAAAAGAGTGTACTTAAAAAGAAAGAGAGGAGTAGGATCCCTTACCTCGGGTCCGACTTGACTTGATCGTTCTTTAACATCCTGAATAATAAACTTGAGTTAATTTACACTTTATTAAGAACATTTTTCTAGTTCATTATTCCTTTTAGATCACTTATTTCCATGTTATAAACATTATGTAATCATTTAAGTTAATAATGTTTGTTTTGTCGATATTTGGTTCTTAAGTCGAAAGTGGACTTCTTACAATTACATGTTGTTCGTGTGGTCAAATGTTCATTATATACAGAATTATATTCAGGATTTGGATATCATATATATCATATATATCCAGAATATACATGTATTTATAATATTACATAATCATTTAGAGGTAAGAAATGAAATGCACCGTTCATGGAGACGGTAAGCCGTACGAACGCATGAACGCTACTTTCATTTCTATGTCATATTAATGGAACTTTAGGAATGTATATTTTAATTCCAGAATTATATTCATAATTTAGATGTATCATTAATCATATATATCCATTATATACATGTACTTATAATAGTACATTACATTTGGGGATAAGAAATGAAATGCACTGTTCATGGAGACGGTAAGCCGTACATACGCATGAACGCTACTTTCATTTCTATTTCATATTTTTATGGAATGGAATAATAATGATATAGAGGTATATTATAATTCCAGTATAACATCTTATATAATAACTTTAAATCCGTCCTTTATACGTCCCACATAAGGCATTAACAAATCAAATCACTTTGAGGGGGCGGTAGTCCGCACTTCCTTAAATGCAGATATCGCGTTTACCCATAATGGAAACCATAAAGGTACGCCATAAATGAAAAATACATAAGCTTAAGTAAAACATTAACATATTAGATATCATATATAAATATAGTGTCATCTTAATGGCCACCTTTTAAGGTGTTAGAAGAATGTTGAACAATCATCGTTTCGGGAGGCAGAAATTCGCCATCCACGGAAACAGTATGTTCTTTAACCATTAGATGTAGGTGTGTGTAAGTGTAGCTCGAATCCTTCATATAAAAACATCCTAGTATATTTAAGATACTGGATTTGTTACAAAATAAATGAATAAAAATATTTTAGGGGTTTGGAGAAGAAAAATAAAACAAAAGGACACAAGTGAGGACATTACCTTAAAATTGGGTAACTCCCTTTGGTTTGAGCTCAAAGGCTTCCTTGGGAAGACTTCTGCCCAAAGTGAGGCTTCAAGGAGTAATAGAGGGAAGTGAAGAGACAAAATGGGCAGGGTTTGGCCGAGCCAAAGGCTTTGGGAGTGTGGGTAAAGAGGTAGAGGTGGGGGCCTTTTATAAGAGGAGAGGAGGGGCACTCTTGTAAAGTTACAAAATGTTACTTTATTTTCAAAAGAGTTTCGGATTTTAAAGGTCCCACATTGATGTATTTCTAGGATAAGGTGATAAGGGTTCTAAATCCACTCATCCAATAGGTTTTGGACATGTGTAGGTCTTAGATATTACATTATCTTTCCATTTTATTTAAATCGTTAAATAATGAGGTCATTGCTACATCATCATGATGTCATAAATAATTTAATTTATTTAATGTCTAAAAATTATAAAAAAAATTCTATGATGTAGAAAATATTTTTATATTTCTAATTAATATTTATAGTCAAAAATCGGATTTGTATAACCCCATGTAAAAATTCTTTTAGTAAAACATTTCATGTTTGTCTCATTTTTACTTTAACTTTAAATAAAAAGATATTAATGTCATTTTCCAACCAAAGTGGCTTCATGGGGTCCCCAAGTTGACCCATGGGTTGTCTTGGTCAGACATGACACATCCAATGAGGTTAGGACATGTTTCAAGTTCATTTAATATTATTAAAACATTATTTTTACCTTAAACTACACTAATTACCTCTAATCGCGATTAAAAACTTAATAAGTTACTATTCACCAAAAAATTATTTTTATCCCATTGAACCACATTTTACTTCTTAATGACAACCATGTAGGTCGGATTTTTGAAATTCAAAACACAAAGATGGTAAAATTTCATTTAAACGGAAAAATCAGTTTTTATAAGTACCACTTAGTGGTTTCACTATTCATCAAAAATTGAAGTTTTTCAGAAAAATCCAAAAAATTCACCCTAAGCTATATTTGATATTCCGTATTCAAAAATTAAGTCTATTTTAAAAAATTAAAAACATATAAGTCACATTAATTAATTTAATAATTAATCCCCACTGTCATAGCAAATAGCATGTTTTTATGAAACAATAAGTATCAAAAGATTGACATTAGTTTAAGTCTGATTTCAAAGTGAAATTAATTCCAACGACAAATATTGGATTTAATGGTAAAAATATATTCTAATTTAACTTTAAAACCAATTCAAAAGATAATCTAATCATATAAATAAATTAGATTAAAAAGAGGTTTTGAATTAAAATACAACATTTTACACTATTCATTAAAAAATGAACTTTATCAGAAAGATACCAAAAATTTACACAAAGTAAATTTTGATGTCCCAATTCTTAAGAAGAGTTTTATTTGTTCCAAAAGGATGTATAAGAGTGAACAAAACTATATTTAATGACGGTTCTCCATCAAAAGGCGATAAGTGAACCTTTAGTGAAAACTATGGCATATACGCCTAAAATTGAATTCTTTCCGTATTTTGTGCCTTTATCTTTTATTGGATAAATGTAAAAACATTTTAAAACATATATAATCATATTTTAGTTATTTCTATCCATTCCCACCAATACAATGGCTACATGTTAACTACCATTTAAAATAATATTATTTTATTATTAGAGTGCAATGTAAGATTTCCAAGAAACTCGTTGTTGCGTGTTGGGTACGCCATCGAGCATAGCATCCCCTTTAAAGTCATATTAATATTTTATTCACAAATATGGATAAATATGAAAATGTCATATTATTTATTTACCTGGGGTGTTACACTTAAATTGTAATCCCTTTGTTTTAATAAAAATTTTATTTCCTCATTTCCATTTTAAGAATATTTTTTCTTAATAAAATATATTTTTAATTGAAAAAAAATTATAAATTAATTTTACAGTTAAAAATTGTACTTTTTAGAGATTTCTCATACTTATAGAATTATTATGGTAAAATAAACATCATTTTTAAATTTCAAATTTCAAAATTTAATCTAGAGTGAATTTTTAGTATTTATCTAAGAGTTTCATATTTTTGATGAATAGTGAAAATACTATATTTTTTTAAATAATTATTATACTTTAAATAATTGATTCTATGAAATGATTTTTTTTAAACAGACATGCATGGTTATTATTAGTAAGATATTTAGGGTGTGATATGATCAACTTAATTTTTTATTGAATAGTAACTTGACCCTTTGGAATAGTAATGTTACCCTTATGAATAATAATTTGACTAATGGAATAGTAACCTAACCTAAGTAATTATAAATATATTCTAGGAATCTTAATTAGTAATGTGATATAATTATATCATTGTATAATTAAATAAATGTTTTAGAAATTATTAGTTAAGTATTAGTATTTTTATAAAACATAAATGTTTATTTACAAATTTATAATTAATTCAATTTAAAAAGGAAATTAATTTTCATAAATTGGAGTTCATTTTTTAATTCTACATGTCAATAAATTATTATGGTGAATTTTTGGGATTATCTGAAATATTTGAATTTTTAGTGAATAGTAAAAATATAGTTTTTGAGTTTTTAGTATGTTTGATGACATCATTAATGATGTAAAAATGATTTAATAATTATGGTAGACTCTTGATGATTAAAATATTATATAAGGTGTCCCAAGTGACTAATATCATGTGCAAATACCATGGGCAAGACCATGGTTTTGGAAATACCACTACAGAGGTGTCCTCAAAAATTAATAAAAAACTCCCTCTCTTTTACTATAAATACCCACTAATTCATTTATTTTATTTCATTAAGAATTATTTCCCAATGAATATATAATATTATTTACCCCCAATTATTCCTCCCAAGGTTTCCTCAATCCCCCAAGGTCCTTAATCTCTAGAGATGACAAGTTTTATGATACCTTGGTGAATAACCCTTGTAATTTTTATGACACCTTGGTGATAAACATTGATGATATGCTTATTAATGACTCAATCAATTTTTTAAAACACATTTTAAAGTTATTATTCATTTTATTTTTATTATTATATTCCTATTTCTCATTCCTTTATGTATTTTCTCAAGTTCTTATTGGTATTCCTCAAGATCACAAGTAAATTGTTTCTCTTGTTTACCCTTACTGGGCTTTTTGCTCACCCTTTCCTCTGATGTATGTCCCTAAGATATGTGATGAAATAAATTTACTTAGGATGAACCTTGAATAATAATTTAAATTTTAATAGAATAATGTTTTAAGTTTCATGCATTATGTACCTTATTTTCAAGCCACTAAACTTTTAAAAATCCTTTGTTTGTAAAATGTAATGAAAAGTTATATAACAAAAAGGCAAGATGTCATAGTTGGTATCAAAGGACAGTTTAGTTATTTTTGAAAATTAGGATTTGAAAACATTAGGAAGAACCTAAGGGACAAGTTTAAATATAGAAAAACTTCTTATTATTTTGGTGAAATATTAAGTAAGTGGTTTCTGAACAAATAAATCCATGTCTGGATACGAACAAGTGGATGTGGCTTTGGCATAGATGTATCTTGGGGTAAAACCTAAAAACACCTCTTTGAGCTAGAATCGAATGGGAACTGGTGCACAAAAATGGGCCTTTTGTAATCATGTTTCTATACTCCTGGGGGATATTTTTGGTTAATCATGAGATTTTTATGAATCATTATGAAGGATTTATAGAAAATTTAATTGTTTTTAATGAATAACATGTTTAATCATGATGTTATATGACATAAAAGTTCCTCTAGAATTATAATATTATGAAACATGTTTCTCACTAAGGTTTTATTATTTTATAAAATAGTGGGAAATAGGAGGAACTATGTAAATGGTGAGCACAACGGGCCATGTGATGATGACCCTCCAATGGAATCCAAAATGGAAACCTTCATGAGAATGATAAATAAACTAACCCAAGTTATGGGCAATAACTTGAATCAAAATGAGAGACCAGTTTTTTCATGAAGGTAAAAACCTTCCATTGAGTCCTTTATGCATCAACGAACACCAACGTTCAATGGATCTATAGAACCATTGATAATGGAAAAGTGGATAAGCTCTATAGAAAAGATCATTTCTATACTTCATTATTCAGAACAAGAGAGAGTCACTATGGATGTGTATAATTTAGAGGGAGAAGATGATCAGTAGTGGGTGTTGATTAAAAACATGATACTAAGAGGTGATACTGAAGCTATGGAATGGGAAGAGTTCAAGTGAATCTTCTTTAATAAGTATTTTCCCTCATTCGATGAGAATAAAAATGGGGAAGGAATTCCTTGAACTAAAGTATAATGAGAATGAATCTGTTGGAATCTATGAGATGAACTTCACAAGACTTTCCCATTATACCTATAGCTTTTTTAGGGATCCTAATGGGAAGGTCGATAGATTCTTCAGTGGACTAATTCCTCATCTATGGAAGAATCTTACCAACCGAGACTATGAAAACTATTAGGATATCGTATGGAATGTTATTGTAATGCCCCGACCCTAGAAACCTGAATCTGGTGTATTATTTTAATACATTAGTATGATTGCAAGGAATCAAATCCCAAAGGACCGATCAGTTTATCAGTCTTGGAAAATAGATTACATACATGAACCTTACATTACAATTAAAAACATAAAATATATTATAGATAATCCTTTGAGAATTCCATTATTCTCCTAGCTTAACCCTAAAAAATAGTCATAATACACTTCTTGGAACCCTGGGAAAATAAAACATAAGAAAGGGATGATCTCATATGCTCATTAAGGATAAATAATATAGTATAAGTTATCATAAATAATCATAAACTTTTAAGGCAAGTTATAAAACTAAAGAAAAATCCTTTAAAACACAATCTTCTGCATAATATGGCTAGAATAAATAAAATAATTCCATTTAAAAATTCACATGGATATTCTACTAGTAAAATAATCACATGTAATATCAATAACTAATCTCATAATGAGGGAATTCATAATTCTGTACATATGAAACTTTCCATCAAGGCTTTATGCCAAGAATCAAATATTGTCAAGGCTTTATGCTAATAATATAATACTTTCAAGAATTCATGCTAAGAATTTAATAAATTGGTAAGGCCTCGGTCAAAACCATATCTAATTTGCTTCATGAAACCTATTGATGCATCAAGGGGCTATAGAGGGCCTCACCCATCACTTACTAATTCCAATACATCCCTCATATGAAAAGGGTGAAACATAAACAACTTTAATATTTATATTAAAACTAGCAAACAAAATTTTAATATATTAACCATAAAAATGAATGGTATCAAAATAGAACACCCACATTCAAATATATCAAACACACTTAAATATAATATGGTATATTTTATGAACAATAAAACTCAATTAATCATAAAATCCAACAAAAGATGTTGACATAGATAAAAATATTCTATTAAAAATGATTAAAATTTATTGAGAAAAATACCCTTTTTTCTTTGAAATAATTTATTCAAAAGCCACACATTTATAAAATAATAAATTTAAAAATATATTTTTAAAACAAATTATCCCATACCACTTTGAAACATTTGAGAGAAATTCAAAAACTAACATTTAAAATTATTCATGTCCTTATAAATAAATCCATAAAACCCATTTTGAAAACATGGACATGAATGAGAAAGTTTTAGAGGAATAAATCATAAAAATATTTAAAACAATGTCTTAGTTAAAGAGTATCTTACATAAAACCTTTAAAATGTTCTTTTTGAAAAAAAAATAAGAAACACAGACATGGATGATAAATATTCCCCAATAAATACTTATGTATAAACAATCTCTGATAATAAAGAGATTACGAAATTAACCCTTGCATAAAACCTTAAAAAGATTCCTTTTTGAAAAATTTTAATGAAATTAAAAATAGATATAAAATTTCTTTTATAATAATTTTATATCTATACAAATAGTTATGTAAAATAATATCAATAATATTGAAATGGAGAAAGTATTAATTCTTTAAACATTCAAAACGTCCCATACCACTTTGAACATTTAAATCATAAGCCCAACATCTTAAAATAAATATTTAAATACCATGAATATAAATTTATACATGATATGAAATATAATAGGGTTAGTACATACACCACACATAAGAAATAGGTGGTGAACATGGCTTATATCTCATGAAAATTAAAAGTGAGGCAGAATTCTCTTACCTTGCGATTCCTTTTGGGTGATCATCCTTTAAACTCTTTTATAATGGTTTGAAGAGTGTTAATAAATTATTATAGAACCATAATAATTTTTCTAATATTATATATCATCTCTTTATAATATCTTATTACCCATTTGTTAACAATCTTTCATTATTTCACTATTTCAGGTGTTAATTGACTAGTTTCTCAAGTATGTTTTGACTTGTTATTTGCTTATTCTATTACTTAGATCATGATTTCATTATCTCTAGAATGTAAACCATAACTTAATTATCTTATATATTTAGTACATATGTATTTATAATAATCTATAAATTTTAGAGATAATAAATGAAATGCACCATTTATAAAGACGGTAGACCATACATATGCATGAACATTACTTTCATTTCTTTGTCATCTTAAAATATTGAAAAGTGAATGATATATATGTATATTATAATTACAGTATCATATATATGTCATATATGTTACATATTTTTATTAAAATTATTCTTAATATGTTCCATGTATAGTGTGAATGAATCAAATCACTCTGAAGGGGCGTTAGTCCACATTTCCACAAACGATGTTATCGTATATCCACAATATGAAAAGCATGAAGGTATGTTTAATATAAAATTTACAGAATATTAAATAGGTTATAATTTACATATTTATATATTATTTAACCATAAAAATACTTTTAATACCATCCATTAAGGTGGTAATGGAAAAAAGAACAAAAACATTATTCATGGAGTCGATTAACCGGTATAACTTGGACAACAATTTCATTTCATTGAATAAGAGGAGGTGATAAAATCCATGGATATGAGATATTCCATTAGAAAAATAATACTCTAGTAAATACATTATTCTGGAGTTATCATTCATTTATAGATGAAGTAGGTGAGTAGAAAGTAGAAAAAGAAAAGAAATTAAGAGAGGTACTTTGAGAAAATTACCTCTTGAATATCACCTCCTTAAAAGACCCTTGAGGACCTTGGATTTGGTTTTTTGGTGAGAATGATTGTATCGTGATTCACTGTTTCATTTTCACCCTTACACCATTGTTTTAAACTGAATTTGAATTGTAAATTTAAAATATAATAACAAATATCACTTTATGTTTAATTAATTTATTTTGTATTTATCACTGTTAAAAAGGAAAATGTTACTTGTTTTGAAGATTCCATTGCAAGAGGAGGTGATTTGGAGGCCCTTGAGATGATCTAGAAGGAAAATGGTGTTGGAACCACTTTGTGTATAAGGTTGTATTTGTTGTCAATAGTTGTCAATGCAGATCAAAATGAAGGAGATCATGAAGTACTCCGATGAAGTAGAGGAGTGGTGATTCAGACGATTGTTGTACTGATCGGATGTTCAAAGAACATGTGTCAAAGGTGATACATTGTTTACAAAAATGCAGAATGTGAGGTATAATCCATCCAAGGTATAATCCATCCAAGGATGATCAAAGAAGAATGAGGTTTTTGGATGAAGTCCATGCAATTAATCATGATTGCATGAGAACCATGCAAGAGACTTCCTGACGAATTGAATCGGTTTGCATGAAGTACATCATACCAGTTGATGAAGAAGACAATGTGCAATGATTGGACTTCTGAGATAGTCATGAACATCACATTGTCATAGAAGATGATGATGCTAAAGTTGTTCCTTCAAAGACTACATATCACAATAGTGGAGGTTGTGATAAAAGCAGAAGAGTTGTTGAAGTATACAGATCACCAAGATGAAGCGCTGTTGAGGTGATCGTCCTTGTCGACAAAGCAATCAAACGACATACAAATTTGTTGGGAAAAGAGTTTCTATGGAGGCAGGTCGAGTTCGAGGACTGCGGAATAATGATCCATGTTTTTATTCAAGGAACATCGACAAAGGAATGGATGATCTGGAGGCGGACTAAAAGAGCAGATACAAGGTGGCGCCGTTTTCCAGTGTTTGCCAAATTTTTGGGCCTCAAAATCGGAAAATGAAGACGTGGATTGTCAGTAGAAGGAGGTTCGCACAAAAAGGAAGTGGTGCGCGAAATATAAGAGGCTTGCGCGAAATACTTATGTTAGGCGCGAAAAACAGCGGGATGCGCGAAATAGTTTTTCGCGCAAACAGTGTTTCGAAATCAGAGAGGTGAAAAATGGCAAAGGCATGGGCTGCGCGGAAAATCAGGGATGTGCGCGAAATACTTAAGTTGGGCGCGGAAAACAGCGGGATGCGCGAAATAGTTTTTCGCGCAAATGATGCTTCAGAATCAGAACGTTGAAAAATGGTAAAGGCATGGGCTGCGCGAAAAACCAGAGTTGTGCGCGGAAAAATGGGAAGGTTGCGCGTAATTCAAAGAACTGAGAGACAGTTTTACGCGCAAGAAAGAGGGTTTTACGCGCAGGATCAAAAACGTCTATAAATATGAGGTGAACCCCTCTCATTCAAATAGGCTCGACACTTAGACAAATCTTGAGCTCCGGCGCGCGGAAAAATTAAGGTCCAGAGGGTTGCGCGAAAAAGAAGGCGTTGCGCGAAAAAGGGAAGTTTTGCGCGAAAAAGAAGAGTTGCGCGAAAAGCCTTTTACGCGACAAAAGTTATTTTTACGCGCAAGGTTTGAATTTTACGCGCAAGCCCCCGGGAAGGGTGCGCGGAAAATTTGGGGGTCCCGCAAGCTTTTTGACAGGTGCTTAGCACTCTCAAACCTGCTTTGCGAAGAGAAGAAGAACAATCGTGCAACCAAAATCTGATCTGCACAGAGAGAGAAATATATCGATACACTCAGGTTTCAGAATTGGGAATTGAAGGAAGAGAAGGAGATTTAGTGCATTCAGGTATTGCACTGAAGTAGAAGATTGATTTCAAAAGAGCATCAACTCAGGACTCTGATGCAAGCAAAGTCTCATGCTGAACAGGAGACAAAGACTTCAATGCATATCTATTGAAGAGACCTTCACGTCTATAAACTGAGTGAGACTTCACCAAAGGCAGTGAGCCAGGGGGAGTCAACGGGAGTGACCCGAGGGACGCAGTGAGCTATCCCTAAGAAATTGTAAAGGCAGTGAGCCTGGGACAGAGTGTCTGTACCCGAACATTTGTATCCGCAGCTAGTGAAGCATAGTGGATTTAGGTACGACCGGCAACCTGTCGGCGTATACTCCTTGGACGTAGCCCTCAGTGGTGAACCAAGTAAAAATAGCTGTGTCATCTGTCTCTGCATGTGAATGTTTAATTGCTGATCATATCCATCATACAGGTTTAAGTAGTTCCTACCAACGTGGGAACAAGATCCACAACTTTTAGAAGAAAAAGTTGCCACCCTGATTCACCCCTCCCCTCTCAGGGTGTCCCGGGGTCCTACAAATGGGCCAAAACTGCATGGGTTTCATGAACATATGTCCACTATTTTGATCATTAAGATAATTAAATACATCCAAATGGGATGAAACTTTGTGGTCCGCTCTAAAACATAATGGGATACAACTCTTCTCAAGAAACTGAATCCCAATTCTTCCATATGGTGTCCCATCCTAACCATTCTGTCTAGGGGAAAGAATCTACCCGAATTCAAAATTTTGGTTCGGTATTTTGACCATATCTCCCAATACAGTTGTCTAATGGCCACCAAATTTTACAGAGAGACATTTAAGAGGCCTTCCAACAAATCTTATCTTTTTTTAAAGTCATGATATAACTTTATACTATTCCCAAACCGAGACACAAGTGGTACCTCAAAAATAGGGTGCTCAAAACCATGTTCCATTTTGGCTATAAAAAGGTTACATGGGTACCTCATTTGTAAGTTCGGAAAAGGAGTGAAGTGCTTCCAATTTGGAGTTCCATAGGAGTCCTCTCCTCATATTAGAAGTTTTGGAGTACCCTATCCTCATAGGGGGATCAAGAATAAAGAATGAGTTCCACTCGAGCTTCCTCCTCCACCTAATGTCGAGCTAAACGGTAGGTGTTCATTGTTAGGGAGCTACACACATGTCAAGGGAGTTCCAATTCATATATTAGCTACTTTTTTTGGAGTAATTTGGGTGTTAAAACATTTCTTTCCATGTATCTTACATACTTTCATATTTGAATTCTTGTTTTGATGCGTGCGAATGAGATGCTCTTAATTTTTAACTGATCAGCGTGGGGTTTTGAGTGTGTGACTTGTATTGTTCTAATTGGGTAACACAAGAATCCTTTTCTTACCCACTTTCTTGATATTTCAATCTGCTTTGGAAGCTCTTATTCCATGCATAAAATCTAGACCTTGACAATATTATTGTCATGTCAAGGTTTGGTTCTTCAAGCAATGAAATAAAGGCTTAGGAATTAATCGAAATTCCAATTAATTTCAACCAAAGAATTACTCCAAACCTAAATTAATCTCCAATAATTATGAACTTTAAAGTGTGTATTGAACTCACAATGAACCCTTTTATCTCATATTTTTCAAAATCCATTTGGTTTCTCAACTTTTAAACTTTCAATTAAGTAATTTCATCCTAAAACTATTTTCAAAACCACCCCCTATTTTTTTACTTCTTAGTAAAAATGCACACTCTAAACCCATCAACGCTCCTTGATAGATGACCTAGGGTCTTCCCTAGACTATAAATCAACTTTATAAATATAATCAATTTGACGTGTCACGACAGCGCAGTTAGAGACCAGAAGCACTTAGACATGGGGAGAGTTAGGAGTAGATTTTTGGGAAGAGATTTGAGGAGCTAAAAGGATTTGTGGGTATAAATAGGGATGTGAGGGGTGGTATTTATACTTGAGGATTGGTGGGTTCAAGAGATTAAATTATTTCTTGGTGAACCTAACCCAAAAGGTAATGAAACATTTTCTCCATATTGTTTGTTTTGTAACCATAAATGAAACTAAAGTGTATGGTTGGAAATGATATATGAATGGATCGTGATCCATATTTTCACATATCCAATGTAAACATAACCTTATTCATATCACGCTTCACTTTATCCATGTAAGATTCTTAGAGATGAGACAATATGTGAAATCATCCTTGTCCTAATGTTGTATTCACAACTCACATCAGATGTTGATGATGGAATTGTGACATAACCATCATATGTGTTTCACATGAGTCTCTTGTAAGAGTTTTTACAACCTCACTTCCTGATGTGGATTAACAGGTATTGGGGACTCCAACTCCTTGAATTTATTATATCGTATTATTGTGCACAAGAGCTGATACAACTCTTGGAAACTCATGCTAATTTGGACATTTACTTTGTCCATAATTATCGTAGTGCACTTGTAATATTACTTACTATTTTCTACAAAATAAAATCTAATATATTGGTACTTTTATCTTGATTACCTATTAGACATTACTGATTATTTAAATCATTTAAAGTCACCCACTATTTTATTGAACTCTAGAAACCCTCTGTACTAGAATCAAAATACTTTGTCACTTGAGTATTCTAGTGACAAGGATCCGTGAAACCTCCTCTCATAGTCTACAAACTTTGGCTATGCCGCTACTCGGAGAGTTAAAGGTAGTTATTTGATTGGTCGACTGCATTAAATCGTGTCTCCTTGATCTATTGAGTGAAGTCTCAGCTTATAAAATAAAAAAATTTATTTACTCAACGTTTTCCTCTAAAGTTGAAACAAGATAGATTTGGATACTTCTTTACTGTCAACTTCAGTTAAGTCAACTCATTACTCTCATAAGAACTCACCGGTAGTAGAATGCACCCTCAACTTTACCTGATGCGCACCACGTACACTTGGTTTTTTTTAAATTCAAATGATGGAAGTTGTTTGCGAGTTAATATTTCTATGAGGTTTTTTATTTTTTTTTAAACAAATGTATTCCATTTCCTTTAATATGTTAATTCTATGTTATCACGCTCACAACTAAACATTAATAGAAAAACATTCACCACGTCTGTGCATATATTTACTGTTTGCTATTTTATGTGTTTACCACTCTCATGTAAATGCATAAAGGAAATAAAATTATTTGACCACTCTTGAGAATCTAAAATCAGTTGATCCATTTAAACCCAATGGATCAACCATGACTTTGGGGTATCATACCTGAGTTGTAGATTGACTCATGATGTAGCTCATACTCCATCCAGTGTGTTCACTTCTTGTCAGGATTTCGCCTTGACTTTACGTTGTTTGCATCTTACACTATCCTCATTATAGTACGAAAATATTCGCTTGCAGGTGAGGTGGTCTCGGGAGTGAAAAAATAAAGATAACTCACTTTTATCTGGGTACGCAGACCCTTATACATATTAAACAAGGAAAAATGATGATGTGCAGACCGTCATATTTAAAAATAATTACATACATTACACATAATTAAATAAAAAATAAAAAAACATACATACATGGTCATTCGATGTTCAAAACCGGTCAACAGGTAAAAGTAATGCATGATAAAAATTAAATGCAATAAATTTAAGTATGAGGGTTTTAATTAAATTAAATGAATTATTTCAATTCAAATAATTTAATTCAATTTAATCCAATTACTAATTTAATTTTTATTCCAAAATTAAAATAATTATATAATTTAATTTTAGGCCCAAAATTAAATTAATTATTCCAAATATTAAAATTATTATTTTTTAAAACCAAAAATTAATTAAATTCATTTTTTCATTATATTAATAACTACCCAAGACCCAAAACCTCACATAGGACCAATGTGGGTCAGACCAACCTCGCACAGGCCCATTTTGGGCTGGGCAAACCCCATGCAGGGGTGTTCTGGGCCGGACGGGCAGAACCCATTTGGGGTCCGATCAAGGTGTTGCATCAAACGTTAGGGTTTGGCCTAGGAGATCTGAACTTACTAGTGATCATCATAGAGGACCGAATGCGGCGGTGGAGGCTGCGGCTACGGAGGGTGGTGGTCGTCCAGATCTAGTCGGTGATGCACAACGTAACGAAGGGTGTTGGCTGAGTTGCGGATTCCTAGGGGGTGAAGGTGGCGCGGCATCGAGGTTATAGTAACAACGACGTCCGAAAGGGGACCCCCACATCGACCGACTTCGGGATCTCCACCAAGCACGGTTCGGCAACGGCCTTTGGCATGGCCGAGTGGGCTGGCAAGGCCGGGTGGGTGCGGAACAGTAGAGCACCAATGGGGATGGATGTGCCCAAAGGTGTGGGAGGCAGATGATTCGCCAAGGTGGTGTGGAAACCGGATGCAGTGGGGTGACGCGGCTGGTCGGATGGCATACCTGTGAAGAAGAGGCAATCACGCGGAGGGAGCTGGTCAACACGTCGACGAGCTGTGGCAACCTCGAAGAAAGCGACGATGGTGGACTAGCGAGGGCCAAAGGAGGTGGTGCTGACCGAGGTTCTATCTAGGTGGGGAGGCAGCCCAACTCAAATGGTCACTAGCAAGGGAGGGGCAGTGGAGGAGGTGACCCATAAGGGGAGGGGGTTACCGACATAAAGGGTGGGGCCAACAGGTTTGGCTTCACCTGGAAGAATCAAAAGCCACTTTTTTAACTTTAATTTTACCCCACTTAAAACTTGTCCAGTGTGTCAAGTCGCATCCCAAAAAAAAAATTGGCTTAATAATTTGAAAGCCTATATAATAGGCTTACGAAAAATTAATATTAAAAATATTGAATTCCACAATTATGTAGAATTATAGTGTGGCTGAAAAACAATATTCTGACCATCATCCTACCGCCAATTAGAAAGTTCCATCGCATATAGATTTGGATAAAAAATAACATATATAAAATATATGTTTTTCTAGTTTTAATACCCAAAACACTACTACATTAAATCCATAATTTTTTTTCGATGATCGTAAATTGGTCATCTGAGATTGGATCAAAGTGCGGTCAGATCTGTTTGGAATAAATTAAAACTCTCTACTTAATTTAAATAAAATTAATTTTTTTTCTTGGCTCAGAAAATTTATGTGACCCCTCTGATACCAATTGAATGTACTAGGGCACACAGCGGAAGCCGGTGGTCTAGAGATTTAAAAAAATTCAACGTTGGAGTAAAAAATATTGCCGTCGCTGGTGATCTGAGCCCTGGTAGAGGTCTGAAGATCTCACATGAGTTTAATAAGCATTAAAATAAATAAACAAGTATCTTGTTCGATTTGGTGGTGTGTTTGACTGCATCAAGTCATCGGTGATCGTTGCTCGAAAGATTTGAATTCAAACCCTTATAGATCATCCACACATGCTTCAAGAATCTGCATGATCGCCATTCATCAAATTCTGGGTGCTAGCGTGAAGCTCTAAAAAATCCTTCAACGTCACAACGATCAATTCAATCTTGTGTCTTTGATCTGTTAAAGGCATTCTTGGATCGTTCGCTTAGAGAGTGAATTTCTCTCTCTAGAAAGTGGGAAGAGAGACCGGCTCTCGTTCCGTTGGAAGGAACAACACTAGAATATAGTGGATTGTTCAAAATACCCAAATAGGGTTCCCTGACCCCCATATATTTAATATCCACTAAATAAACAATAAATAAATAAATAAATATGATGAACTAACTGTATAATAAATATTATTTATATTTTATCACATACCTATAATATATATTAAATATATTATGTGATTAACCCGAGTCATTAATTCGACTCAAAATTCTTTCTAATATTAAACGAATCTTGAATATTAAAATAATATTCATTCGTCTAATATTTTCCACATATTCACTTAATACGTTGTGAATACTTTTAAAAAATAAATTCAACCCAATTATTCTATACTTGAATAATAATGAATTTATTTATTTGTCAGTAATCGATTAATTGGACAACTCTTGGACCTCTTGGCGGGGCCCACCATGTCCAAAAATTCATATTCACCAAAATAGGATAGATTCTTGAATATGATATTGTGTGTGACCATCTAAACTCTTATCTCAATAGTAGTGAATAGTATTTACAGACCAAGAGCGGATTCTAGAAACTCATCAAAGCCTCTAAAGATATATAGAATAGTCATGGCAACGACAACCATCCTATGAACACGCACTACGTAATATAATCTTTTTACATCATGATATCTCATAAATCAAGATGCACACTCATGTCACCGTCCTTTCTTATTTTATTATTTATTGATCTAACTAGATGGACTTACCTTAGACTACCTTAGTCAAAGATTTATGAACGTACTACCATCCTATTCAACTAGGCCTGAGATATCACTACCTAAACTTGGAAGTGACAAATTCTATCTTGATCATTCAACCAATGTCATACCACCAATGATGCACCCAACACAAGCTACCTCACCACAACTTCATTGTCATGGTTTTTGGATTGCATTAAAGTATGTGATCAAATGACACGCATTGATAATGATCTCAAGACAGAAGACCAATACACATGTCTGTAAATAGAACATCCAATGACACCCAAAACATGTAGCATTCATATTGGTGGGTTTATCCTTGTGATCTCACCTACTAAAGATCACCAAGTATGAACTTCATGAAAAAATGTCTCAATGCTTATGAGCCCGCAACACCCGTGTCACGACCCGCCTTCACCAAGATGAGGAAAGGGACAACAAACTGTCAGACCCTTCCTTCTTCAAGTTGAAGGAGAGATAATGACTCCTGAGTCTCGCTTTCAATAGGCCCTGAAGCGGCGACTATCACTAAGGGTATAGAATCTCATGTAAAATGGAAGGCATTACCCTTTTTATTTAATAAGATCGGGAGATAAGATAGTAAATCTAAACAAATCTAAAAACTGAAAGCAAAAGTAAATCCAAAAATCAATTCTCATATGCATGTTCAAAATAAACTGATACAAGGTACAAGAAAACTCTAATGAAAAGTACCAAAAGAAAGAAAATTAGCAACGATAACTCTCGAAGATTGAGTTAGTAAGGTATGGCACGGTACTCAAGGTCCTCCTAGAAACCTGAAAGCGGTTTTATATACGTAGGATGAGTATACAGGTATACTCAGTAGGGAAAGCCAAAATCTCTCGTGCACAAGTGGGAAGACATTCTAACGCCCCGTGAGAAAAGAGGTAACCAAAACACCTAGCAAGGAAACTATCCACCCAACCTCACCAAGGCACACTCCCCAAATAATGAAAGTCAGATAAAGTAATAGTAATAACACGTTGATATTTGGGTGCCCCGCACCGCTTTCCCACTGGTTATTTAGGACATCCTATGTGTCAGACCTCCCCCACAAAACTCACTGCAGTCCCGCTCCCGCCCCCAACAACAACCATATGGGTCATCCCAACTGCACATCCCACCCGCAAACACCTGGGCCACCAAAACCTCACATAACCATGCTTGTAGACACCTGGGCCACAACAACCATTTTCATGCTCGAAGACACCTAGGCCAGAACAACTACTGCCACGCCCGAAGGCACTTGGGCCTCATCCTGAAGACGCTTGGGAAACAAACATGTCTGCACACACCTGGGCCAACCACCACAACACACCCTACCCAAAGAGTCTAGGGATATAATGAACCTCAGGCCGTCACATCCTGTCTGAAGGATCTTGGGCTACCTGGGAGAGGGAGCAAAAATGAGTTAATAACCAGCCACTCATAAGAATGTTGGGAAAACACCATCCCCCGTGAAATGGGGGTGTTCGGCACTAAGTGCTCAGCATGGGTGGGGTGAATATAAGAAACATAAGAACTAAGCATTATACATATAGGTAATCAAACACTCATCCCAACCTAAGGGTTTCGAAACAGACAATCAGCCCATACACAACCACTCTCATTGTTATCCCTACATACACAAATACACAACAGCCACAACCAGAGCACAACCCATTTCTGGAAAACAATCCCCCATTATACCCATTATCTTTATCATGTTCAAGTGATTCCATTTAAATATTCCTTCACTACCAGGAAACTAACAGGCATAACCACAATCCAAAGCAACAACTGAAGGAAAAATAGCCAAGCAGACATTTAAGCATTCACATTTGGTTCTCTTGTAAAGTCACAACAACAAAAGGGATCCATGAGAACCCTCGAAGTACTGGAACCAAACCAAATCCCAACATACCGGCTCCACACGGACTCAGATTCACAGGCCAACAACTTCCTAACTAGAACATTCCATCCCCTTTTTAAGTCACCCCACAAACATTTAAACAGAACAACTATACTTATTAGCAGAACAGAGCAAGGAAGTTTTCATATTTATCCACACCATTTATCAAGTTCCTTCTTTCCATTTGGTTAACTGGGGTGATCACACAGGGGCTCTTATCCATCGGGCATCCATTTAATCAACCAAGTTTATGTGATTAACTAGTTTCCATGTTACAGTCATTCAATCACAAGGTTTTCCATAAAAATAGAGCTTCATTAGTGTGCAAGAAGGGACCACCAATGACCATGATTTTCAGTGGACATGAGTCCATAAAATTTATAACATAAAAAAGGTAAACCGCAACAACATCAACATCATCATTCCCACCCCTTCGTTCTTTAAGAGTCCGTTAATTATCTTCATTAAAGTTGGTTTCATCTACATCATGAGGGAACATCATCATACCCACCCCACATGATGCACAATAAAGAGAGATAAAGGAATAACCCTTACTTGGATGATCAAGGATCGACGTTTCCTCTTCACGCCAAGAACTGTGGATGCATGACTTGCAGAGGAAGAACTCCAAGGACTCCAAGGCTAAGTGAGTAGGGATCCAACTTGGGTGCACGATTTGTCTCCGAAAGAGTAAATCTGAGCGCACCAAATAAAAGAAAGGGACCAAGGAAGAAGAAGTTCTCGGTGTGTTAAAAGTTCTGATCCTAGAGTTACGGGATGTGTAGTCTCGAAGTGCTTAACAATTGGATCGTTGTTTAACCACGCAATTGGGAGGTTTCACACGATGGAATTAATTTAAATTTAATAATTCTCCTCAGAGATAATGAAGATAGACCAGAAGACGACTGTGAGTTGATAGATTTTCTTTAAACGGAGCAAAATGCGTAATAGGGGCGAAACTGGAAACACGGAAAGCTGAAAAACGCGGAAAGGGGTGCGACATGCCACACTTTTTGGTTAAGTCAAGGGTCACCCACTCTTAGGGAATTTAAAACATCATTTTTGGGCTTAAATGGACTTAAACCTATTTAAAAAGGGTCAAAAGACTTAAAAAAGGTGTTACAGGAAAACTGAGGAAGAAACCTCGACACCCCACAGTGGCACTGTTCAGGTGCGACACCGATAGGTGACACCCTACCACTGACACTGGCGCCCTCCTGACTCACCGATGGGGTCCAGAACACCCCAAACACTAGAATTTGGTAAAGTAATGGACTAGGAAGGTCTGGGCCATTACAACCTGATAGTCAAACATCAACTGTGTCCATCCAGTATGATGTATTTAAACCATATGACATTTGTTTAAAATTAATATCATAGTATCTCAAGGTTCTCATTGTAGTATTGGAACTGCTATAACCTTTTGATACGACAATTAAACTGTGGAAATTGTCATTTAAATAGTTAATGCAGAAATATCAACACTGTTATGGTAAGTGTGCATCATGTATAACTCATCGTATCCATGATATGGTAATCAAAAAGTATTGTTTAGTTGGTCTTATGACACTCACTATTACAATAGATGTTATCTTATGGTTTGGTTGTTTTTTCATACGTAATATTTTGAATATCTGTTGTGATACTCCATTTTTTTTATCTTATCATATATCTATTGAGGATGAAATCATTATCACGCTTCTTTGTAAGATACTTTGGTGCTTGTCACTAGCTCGTGGCGATCAGGAGCACGCTTTGGGCCATGTGGTGAGCTAATTTGGGTGACATTTATGGGTTGACTCGGGCTAGTCTGTTAAACTGTGGTTGACTGAACGAGGATTAAGTTTTATAAAACTTAGTGAATTGATTTAAAAGTGTTTTAGAGTGTATCTAAAAGATGTTTTGGATGGATATTCACAAAGTATTTCATATGATGTGATACATAGTAAAATTGATGATAGCTTTCCAAAAGTGTTTTGGAAATATCCAAAAAGATGTTTTATATATAATTTCCTAAGTTATTGTATACGACACAATATAAGGTGAAATGACACAAAATCTATGAGGCTTTAGTGCAAGGTGGAGATTGGTGGTGATATTCTCTAAAGCCTCTTATACACATGATGTATTTTGGATACATCTTATATAATGATATGTGTATGTCGTAGGGTATGATATAAGTAAAATCAATGCATATCGGCAGCCTAACCATACCGTAAGGTATGATATGGGCACATCGTAGTATAGTGATATGTATCAATCATATGGTATGACTGATATGGAAACTTAATGTTAAAAGTTAACATTCAGGCATTCATCCATGTAAGTTATCATTGATCATTGATGTTTTGTATGATAAAATGTGTGGGGGAATCAAATATGCATTTAAATATTAAATGTGTGCATGTGCCAACTGAATGTTACAATGTGTTTGTAACTGGAGGGAATTACTCGAACATTTCATAACATTCAAGTAAATGACATAAAAGCTCGAGGAGTGTCCCTAAGGCCTATAAAAGGAGGTCGATACCGTGAAAATGGAATAAAACCTTATTAGTGTGGTTCCATGTTGATTATCCCTACCCAAAGATTTCTTCGCCTTCTTCCTTTACCTCAAGAGATTAGCATATCGTGGTTGAATAGAGGATCTTGCCCAAGTGTTGGGTAATTTATCAGCTTGTGGATACTGTAACGACCCGAAATTTTGAATAAATCTTGTTTCCTAATTTCATGTGTTATTTTATTTTTTATACTCAACAAAAATGTTTTATTTGATAACATGAGTATAATTAAAATGAGACAGTTGGGTTTAGACGGTTATATGACCATTGGTCAATATGACCGCTGGAAACTAAACGTTTTGATTATTGCCTCTAAATACAAGTAATCTTGGTTAATATTTATAGAAAGAAGATTCGATGGCCTCACCCAGTAGTCTTGGACCGATCGAAGCTCATCTAACAGAACTTGGGAAGGAGGTAGCACCACTGGGCTTTGCTCTGGACCAAACCCAAGCCGAACTTCATCGTGTGAAGCTAGAACGGAATCGCCTTTGCGAGAAGTTCAAACTAATAGAAATTACTACTCGTGCGATGTTAGCCGAGCCTCCCTCAGATTCTCTCACCTTAGCACACCTTACACTTAGGTCATATGCTGGTGTGATAAGGGGCTATGTAAGGGATCCGATCTCTCTCTTTCTTTCCAAGAAATCTCTTTTATGTAATTTCTTTTATGCTCCATGTTCTTATGTTAAAGGGTGTTTTTTTATACTCCTCTTACTGCCATTTTCATGTTCACATAATGAGAGATCCCCTCTTACTCTCATTATTTCGTTTTATGAAGTTTTAAGTGGCGCCGTTAGGCTGCCGAAATTTTTGTAACGGATTCTTTCTCCCTTCTCATTTTTCAAGATCTATTTTCATGTAAAGTATTTCAAGTTTCTTTTTATTATGTTGGGGTATGATCTCTAAATTTATCATACTGATCTTTTATGACCATATGATGAGAGACCCCATTTGATCTCTTCAATTCAGTATTTTGAAGTTTTAAGTGGCGTCGTTAGGCTGCCGAATTTTTTAGTGGTTCTTCACCCTTCTCGTTTTGAAGTTATACTTTCATGTCAATTCTTTCAAGTTTCTTTTTGTTATGTTGGGGTATGATCTCTATATATATCATATTGGACTCTTATGTTCATATAATGAGAGACCCCATTTAATCTCTTCAATTCATTATTTTGAAGTTTTAAGTGGCGCCGTTAGGCTGCCGAATTTTTTAGTGGTTCTTCACCCATCTCGTTTTGAAGTTCTATTTTCATGTCAATTCTTTCAAGTTCCTTTTTGTTATGTTGGGGTATGATCTCTATATCTATCATACTGGACTCTTATGTTCATATGATGAGAGGCCCTATTTGATCTCTTCAATTCAGTTTTTTTGAAGTTTTAAGTGGCGTCGTTAGGCTGCCGAATTTTTAAGTGGTTCTTCACCCTTCTCGTTTTGAAGTTTTACTTTCATGTCAATTCTTTCAAGTTCTTTTTTGTTATGTTGGGTTATGATCTCTATATCTATCATACTGGACTCTTATGTTCATATGATGAGAGACTCTATTTGATCTCATCAATTCATTTTTGTTGAAGTTTAAGTGACGTCGTTAAGCTGCCAAATTTTTAAGGGATTCTTTCACCCTTCTCTTTTTCAAAGTTCTAATTCCATGTCAAGTCTTGCAAGTTCCTTTTTATTATGTTGGGGTATGATCTCTATATCTATCATACTGATCTTTTATGTTCATATGATGAGAGACCCTATTTGACATCATCAATTCATTTTTGGTTGAAGTTTATGTAACGTTGTTAGGATGTCGAATTTTCATAAGAGAAATCTTATTTTTGTCTTCCTTTCATGTTCTTTATTTCATATGGTATATTTTCAAATTTCATTATCATGTTCTTAAATCCCTTATATTCTGTCCCTCTACTATTTTATGGGTCATTTATCATTGTTTGACCCATGTCCCCTCTCTTTTCAACGTTTTTTAAAACCTTGTAATGTAGACGTTGTGCTGCAGAATTTTTGTCTCAAAATGCCTCTCTCTTTTTCTCAAAATTACTTCATGTTATTAAGTGAATACTCAAAGATCTTATTTCTACAGGGTTATTCACATATATACAAAAATGTTCTATTTTAAATTCTGGGATTTACATACATGACACCCGCTTTCCCTTTCCGTGGGTTTAAAGTAACGTAAAGATCATGTCTTTAAAGCAGTTTTTAAAACGTTATGATTATGAAATGAAACCCATTTATTTTATGCTATATGGGTTATTTATGAAATGTTTGATGATGATATATGTGGCTCACATGATAATAAAGGCAAATTTAAAGGTGCGCCCTGATAGCACTCCAATGCATTGGGTAAAGACTTAATCTCTAGAGATGACCATTTTTAACGACGCCTTGGTGAATAACCTTGGTAATTTTTAACGACACCTTGGGGATGGACCTTGGTGAAACGAAACGATTGTCAATATTAAATGTTGTAGCCACATCTTCAAGTTATGAAAATGTTATTTTTATTATGATATGCCTCATGATTTCATTCTCATGTCTTAAAGTTTTTTTCATGACCTTATTGAAGTATCTCAAGTTCACATGTAAAATGTTTCTCTTGTTTCCCTTACTGGGCTTTTTGCTCACCCTTTCTTTTGATGTATGCTCCCAGGTTATGTGATGCAGTAATGAACCTAGGATGAACATGAGGAGAAGCCTTTCAAGTGTTTTAGAAGAATGTTTTATGTTTTCATGTTTAAAGTTCCTGGTTTCCAAGACACTAAACCTTAAAGATCCTCGGTTTTGTAAAATGTAATGAAAGTTTATGTGATAAAGAGGCGGGATGCTATAGATACCCTAGTAGGAAGGAGTCCTTTAAGTGCTTCTAAGTAACCTTCATCAAGCATGTGAATGAATAAAGGAGGCTTGGCCAACTTTAGTGTATGGTATGTTCTTCATTTTATATCATGTGTGCTTTTGGTTTCAAAGCATGGATGATCTTGGTATATGAATTTTTACGTCATTCATTGCTTGAATAAGTGTTATTTGATTTTAATAAACTCGTCAAAATGAACATGTGTTGGTTGATGTTGGGTTTTTCCTCCAAAGTCTAATCAACATTTATTTTGGGATAAAAACGGGAAATGTGGAATATTTCCCACCCCTCTCCAAAAAAATCTTCAACATTTTTTTTGTTAGTGTGTATATGTATACTCACGATATTTATATATATGTACCTATTTATATATATTTATATATCTACATTGTTTATATAAATACACATAATTATTTAAATATTTAGATACCTAATTATATATATAATTCATATATAGTATTTAAATTATTATATGTGTGTGTTTGTGTGCACGTATTCATTTTTTTATTAATATGTACATATATTAATATGTATTTAAAAATGTGTGTGTAATTTTTTTTTAAAAAACATAGAAGTTGTATAAAAAATACACAATGAAAATTTGGGGTGCAAATTTACATTATATATTTATATTTGTGTGTGTGGTCATTTTTATAAATATATTTATATATTTATATATATATATATATATATATTAAAATATTACTAAGAATGTGTGCGTGTAAATATACTTTTTAAAATTTTTATATACATATAAGCCTCAGGGCCCGGCTCAGTGGTAGTGGTCTTGTGGGGTGTCAGGAAGGTCTTGAGTTTGAGTCTCTCCGGCTTTCTGCATGCGCGTGTTGCCCATTTTCTTTGTAGCTTTGTAATTCTCGCTTCTCGACTGTTTGTAATATATATATGGACACAAAGAGGGACATTCATACATTTTGTATGTTTACTTGTGTACACTGGTGTATAAACATTGAAATTTTCATGTATGTTTATATTATTGAAATCTTTATGCGTATTTATATTTGTGTGTGTGAATAAATAATGTATAAATATAAATATATTTAAGTATGAAAAAAAGTTGTGATATCACAATTTAGTTATAGCAAATAATGACATGGAATGATGGATAAACGCAATGTGTTTACTTGTGTATGTTGACTTTTATTAGTGTGCGTATATATTTATTTTTTCATATATATGCATATGTATATGGGGGAATGACAACAGGGGACCAAAAGTCCCCCCTAATACCCAAATAGGATCATCTCCAATTCTGTGAACAGTGATTTTTTACTGTTCATAGAACTGAGCCGAGTCCTCTTTGAGTGTAAGGGGGGACTTTTGGTCCCCATCGTCATTCCCCCTATGTAGATATATCTATGTAAATAAATAATGCATATATATAGATTACAAACCTCAAATACACGTGCAGTCAAGTCTCGAGGGCCCACACGACTGATCGGTCCGATAAAAAAAAAGGTATTATTTGACTAAGATTTTTTGGACCACACAATAAATTGATCTTTTTTAAGTCTGATTAATATCCAAGTCAGATTCAACTGATGGCCTAATTCGTCTAATGATGATGTATTTCTAACATTTTTTTAAAAAGAAATCATTATTTTATATATTTATTATTTTAAAATCATGATTATCACATATTTTTCTTTTAAGCTAGTTGTATTTTAAGAACGGGATAATAAATGGATTGGGTTTTGGGTTAAACAAATTTAAACGAACTGAGATTCAGATTTTTTTTCAAAAGATGATCAATGAATGGAACAAATTAGACCATAAAAGTTTCTTTATTACCAAACATAAAAAATGTATTATTTAATCAAGATTTTTTGACTCAAATAATAAATTGATTTTTTTTTTTAAGTTTGATTAATATTTGGATTGGGTTCGGGTCACGGTTGATGCCCCAACTAATGACCCGATTCATTCAATAATGATTTTTTTAAAATAAATCATAATTTTATATATTTATTGTTTCAATATGATGGTTATTATATAATTTTAATTTAATACAATTGTATTTTATGAGGTGGTTAATAGATGGGTCCGGTTGGGATTAAACAAATTTAAATAGAGTCTTGGTTTGTTTCCTTTTTTGTTTTTTTTAAGGATAAAAGGGTCGGATTGGCCATAAAAATTCCTTTATTACGGAGGCGAAAACAGTATTATTAAAAAACCCAAGGGAGCCGCAGGGAATCGTTCGTTCAATAAAAATATATTTATAATATTTTTTAAAAAATAAATCATAATTTTATATATATGATGGTTATTATATAATTTTAATTTAATACAATCGTATTTTAAGAGGTGATAAGATTAAACAAATTTAAATAAACAGAGTCTTGGTTTGTTTCCTTTTTTGCTTTTTTTTTTTAAGATAAAATGGTCGGATTGGCCATAAAAATTCCTTCATTACGGAGGCGAAAACTGTATTATTAAAAAACCCAACGGAGCCGCAGGGAATCGTTCGTTCAATAATAATATATTTATAATATTTTTTTAAAATAAATCATAATTTTATATATTTATTATTTTAAATATCATGGTTATCATATATTTTTAATTTTACACAATTGTATTTTAAGAGGTGATAAAAAGATGGGTCCGGTTGGATTAAACAAATTTAAATAAACACAGTCTTAGTTTGTTTCCTTTTTTCTGTTTAAAGAAAAAGGGTCGGTCGGATTGGCCATAAAAATTCCCTTTATTATAAAAATATGGAAGTGGAGCTGCAGGGAATCGAACCCTGTGCCTCTCGCATGCGAAGCGAGCGCTCTACCATATGAGCTACAACCCCATGATGCAATTGGCGCGTTTTAGGCTTTATTAAATTTATTATTTTATTGTTTTATACAATTGTCAGCTATCCAGCGAAGAAACTCCTAGGATTTTGATTTTATTTGATCATTGTATCTAATGATTTTTTGGTTTGGTGATAACCAATATCAGATCAATAAGCTACCATTATTAACCGGCACTTACGACAGATTAAGCTAGTTAGGAGACATATTTTAAATAAACTTAAACAAACTGGGAAAAAAATAATCAGGTTTAAGTTGATTGAACTCAACATACGCGGTCCCGTCTGTTAGTCACTGATAAATTTTTCTTTTTAATTTCAATGTTATTTAAATTTCATGTAGTATTTTATATGAAACACACACACACATATTAAATATGTCATGGATATAAATATATACATACGTATATTAACATTCATGTGATAAATATTATGTGTTTAATATATAATTTTCCTTAAAATTAATTTATTTTTAATCTTGGCTACAAATGTGAGTCACCCGCAGGGTGGTCCACTTAAAATACGTATCAAACCAAACTCAACTTTCTAAGCCCAAAAGAATTGTAGAAAATGAACAAGATATTTTTAAGCCTGGTTCATGCTGGCTTGGAATGTTCAGTCCAAATCTAGTCTGTTAAGAACCCATGTCCGGTGACCACTAAATAATAAGTGATAAATGTTTTCCCATATATGACACCTTCAAAAGGGGGATGAATTGATGTTGTTACAAACTTGACTACTCAAGACATCATGTAGTTTGGAAGTTATAAATTCTGAAGTGTCAAAGTACAATACTAATAAATGCATTGGGAATAAATGACTTAGAAGTTATGAATTGTCTGAGGTAAATAAACCAAATGGAACGAGAACAACCCCTGAATGAAACAATGCAATGGAGTTGCAAATCACAATCTATAAATTCCTTTAAACAAATTCTATTAAAGGGTATGAACAGTTCTAGTCAATGAAACTCTTCGATTTTAATCAAAAGCAGCAAGAGGGTCAGTACCTAAATCCAAAAGGATATAATAGGTTCTAAAACTGGAAGTCTCTTCTAACAAAGTTCAGAAGAACTAGCCACATCCACAAAGTTCTTGGATATACATTGGTAGCAACAATCTCTATCCTCAAGCTCCTCTTTGATTAGACGATCGACAACAAGTCTTATCCCCAAAATTCTTCAAACTAGAAGTTCAAAAAAACAAATTTCTATCCCCAAAATCTCTTCAATCACATAGGATCATAAAAAAATGATTACAACAAAAAATCTTATAGATTTTATAATAAATTCCTCACAATCAGAAGATCTAAGAATGCACTAAAATCAAACAAACAAAAACACTCAAGCACTAAGAAAATGCACAACTCTTGAATGAATATCACTCAACCAATGATCCAAATTCTTCAACAACATCACCATATATTTATCAAAGACTCAGTCTCTATTTATATCCATTTCTGTAACAAACTCCCCAATGATAAATTCTGCAGACATCAGGCATAATTGTCACCTCTAACAAAATCAAAAAGGTTCAACTTGATCTTATGTTCGAACTAGTCCATGTGATTTCACAATGTTCTAGAACATACATGATTCAAAATCATCTCATTCAAAACATGTGATTCAGAAGTTAAAATCCACATAAAAACATAACTAACAAAACTACCAAATAAGTACAAATGTGTTGTAATTCATCAAAATAATAGATCTAAAAGATGCCATTTTATATAAATGAATCAATAGTATCCCCCTTTTTGATAATCACAAAACATAAAAAATAATAAAATTCAAAAGAAATAATGCGAATTAAAAAAAATATATGTCCATCCAAAAAAATTTAATTCCCCTTATATATGCAACAAATGTTGAAAAACTTTCCCCCATTACTAAAACAATATAAATAAACAAAATATTGAAAAGATCCCCCTTTCTGAAACAACAAAAAAACCCACACCATCATCTTCATAGACCTTTCACTTCCTTTAAAAAATTCCTCCCTCTTTAAAAACTCTTCTCCCTCTTTTATTTACTAAAATTTCTCTCCCTTTGGTATTATCAAAAAGAAAACTATGAGAGTTTAGAAAAATCAATAAGCAAGGTAATATAATAAGAGTAAAAACCTTTGTGTAATAATGATGTTCCATGTGAGAATAAACCAAATCCACATGAACTATGTAATAATAACCGAAAACGACAAGTATAAGAATAAATTCAATATAACATAAAATTTGATTATATATTGTGGTCCACTGATAACTAAGAAAGGGAATGGATAGAGAATACAAATTTTATTTCACAAAATAAGGACTATAATCAACACCAAGAACCACCCCCACTCGATCCTCCCTTTCTTTCTCCCACATAGAGCTCTCAAGGCTCTCTCAATACAAATGAGCTCTCTAGATCTGAATTGGATGAACCAATAAAGATCCTCATGGCCTCTGTATATAGCCATGCTTGACGTGTTTTAATTATTGAAAACATTTCATCCATATTCAATGCACCAACTATATTTGCTTCCATTGAACCCATTCAATGCAAGTTATTAAGTCTATTTGGGTGGAAGATTCACGAACTTAAGTCAACAAATAGAAAATTCCATCAATTCTCCCCTTCTAACTCCAATCCACTAGGGAATCTTCAAAAATCCATATTCTCTCAAGCAACCGCCTTTATTAGCATGTATGCTTGGTTATCCTTTATGTGGATCTTCACAAGTCACAAAAACTTTCAATCTATCACTTCGTGTATCCAATGATAGTGAATGTCGATGTGATTCATCTGAGAATGATACATGGAGTTCTTACTCAATTCCAAAGCACTTTTCTAGATGAATCCAAGATCCTAGAGAAAATGATTTAGCCACAATATCTCTTTTCCAACCTCTGGAACATCAATGTACTCTGCTTCGATCGTGAATAAAGAAACACAATTTTGTAACCTCGATTGCCATGATACAAATCCTCCTATAAAAGTATAGATATATCCTTATGCATATTTACTACTATCAGGATATCCAGACATATCTATATCTATATAGCCCTCCAAGATTGGATTAGCTTCCCCACAGAACAAGCATAGTTTTGATGTACATTCAAGATACCTCATAATCCACTTGACTACATCTCAGTGTTGCTTCCTAGGATCAAAGAGAAATTGAATCAAGATCACCACAATATGGACAATGTATGGCCTCATACACATCATAACATACATCATTCTTCCAACTGATGAAGAGTATGGTATTAACTCCATCACCTTGATTTCATCCTTGGATAACAGTTATGAACTCTTTATCAAATTTAGATGTCTCGAAAGAGGAATGATTATCGGTTTGGATCTATCCATGTTAAAATATTTTAGAACACATTCAACATACTTCTCATGACATAGCCATAATAACCTCCTCTTTCTATAATGAGTGATCCACATCCTAAAAATCTATTGAGTCACTCCCAATTCTTTCATATAAAAAGACATGGATAACTCCTTCAACTGGATGATCTTCATTGTATCATTCCCAATGATCAACATATCATCAACATAAAGTAGGATAGAAACAAAGTTACCATCCAAAAATATCTGGAAGTAAACACATTGGTCTACCAATATCCACATGAATCCACAACTCACCATAAACAAATCAAACTTCCTATATCACTATTTTCAGTTCGTAAAAGTTCTTCTTTAATTTTCACATGAGATTTTCTTGTCTAAAAACCTCAAAAACTTCAGGATACTTAACATATGTCTCCTCGGTGAGGATTCCACGAAGAAAATCTATCTTCATGTCCATTTTCTCATGCTACAAGTCCAAGCCAGTTTCTAATCAAAAAATGATTCGAATTAAATTCATATTCACCATGGGTGAAAAGATCTCTTCAAATTAAAATCCTTTCTTATAAAAGAATCCTTTGAATAGTAACCAAGCTTTCTTCTTGTCCTTATTTCCACTATAATACTTCTTCAACCTGAACACCCATTTTTTTGTTATTACCTTCTTACCTTTCATTAGTTCCACCAAATCATATATCTGGTTCTTTGTTAATGATTCTATATCATCCTATATTGTATTCATATAATTAAGTTTGTCTGGATAAGATATTTCTTATTGATATCCTTCTATACCCCCTTTACTAATCAACAATAGGTCCTCTGATTCTGGATATCATGTCGATGGAGTCCTTCCTCATGTGGATCTATGTACGTATGAAATGTTAGGTTTGAGAAACATGTGAAGCCCCAAAACACCCTGAGAGGGGAGGGGTGAATCAGGGTGTAAAATTTTTCTTTTAAAACAATGGATCTTGTTCACACATTGGTAGGAACTCGTTAAACTTGTATGATGGATTCAATCTGCAATCAAACATTAACATGAAGAAATTAAATACAATAGTTTTACTTGGTTCACCACTAAGGGCTAGTCCAAGGAGAATATGCTGATAGTGTATCAGTCGTACCTAAATCCACTAATCTTCACTAGATATAGAATGCATAAGTTTTCACACAGTCACTGTGTGCCAGACACACTGTCTTTACAAGGTTTTAGGGATAACACACTGCGTCTCTTGGAACACTTTCATTGACTCCACCTAGTTCATTGCCTTTGGTGAAGTCTTACCCATTTTATTGACTTGAAGGTCACTTCAATGGATTGAAATTAAAATATTTGTCCCTGTATAGCACGAAAATCTTCTTTCATTGTATACCTGAGTTGATGCTCTTTGAAACCCCTGTCCACTAAAACCTGATGTTCAATACCACATTTTGTGAAGCTCACTACCTTCGTGAAGTTCACTGCCTTTATGGAACAAACTTCCATTATGAAGCTCACTTCCTCCGTAGAACAAACTACCTTTGTGAATCTCACCGATTCAACACGGAATACCCCATCACAGCAAAGCACCCTTTAATCAAAAGCATTGGTATCAGTCAAGCCTAATAGTATTTTTGTGATGCTCAAGCTCTCATAGAAAGACAGATTTGCGAAGCTCCCTTAACTTTATGAAATCATAGTGTTCCCCAATTTTACTTGAAAAAATTCATTGAAATGAAGTGGGGGTAGCCTAATATTTATTGGCTCAACCATTCATGATGCTCCACTGCCTCTTAGAAGATTTTTTAGATCTTTCAAAAATATATTCTCAGTACTCCTCCCGCTGTGGAAATTTTTTGTTCATGGTGCTTTTCTTAACCATGAATCTTTCCATCAAACCATCACTCCATAATTCACCAATTCTCGTAATGATGGATATCACCATCACCATTTATGATGCTCTATTTCTCTGATATTCGTGATGGTTGTCATTGTCGTGTAGATCACCGTTAACTTTATTTTATCCTTTCACAAAACATAATTCGTGAATCCCATATTCATGAAACTCACGCCTTTTCCATATTTTCATAAGGCCTTCAAGAAAATCCACTTTTCGCAATGAAATACATCCTCCAAATTTTGGACCCCAAAAATTTGGAAAACACTAGGAAATGATGCCACCTTCAATAATATTGTAATATTGAACTATAAGATCCCTTTCCTTACAAACTCCCTAATCTTACATGTGAGTATTGACAACAAACAAAAACCACACTCCATTTCCAGAAAATAACAACCTTGGTTCCAATAAAACACACCCTTGTATAGATCCTATGATGGTTCTAAAACATCTAGTGAAGATGGTTGAGTCTCCCCCCTACTCAATATCCTCCCACAATACCTCATGGTTCACTGAAGATGAGTATTATTTCACCTCCTACTCTTCAATGGTAGGTGGTTCTAATACATGTGTTGGATCGATAATAGAGTCTTCAACACTTTCTATTTGAGACATCTTAGGACATTGAATTTCATCAACCATCTTGTTCTCATGGAATAAGATATCGGTAATTTTGACCACTCATGCGGTCAAGTATCTTATGTCATATATTGGATAACGTCTCTCCTTCTAACATTTTGTGTCTGCCTTCACATATATTCACATGAGTTTTTTTATGACATACTGTATATGTGTCCTCAGGTGATGAAAATGGATCATTTTTTCATATTTCATGCTCTATTTCTAAAGATTCTTACATAGCCCTTTTTATCAAAGGATATCCCTAATAAAATGTTAATATGAAGGCTTGAAGCATGTAGATTATACTTCGGGTTGATTGTGTATCCAACACTTATCTTGAATTGGATATCACCCATTTTAACAATATCCACCGAATTGGTATTTCCCATCTTGAATGCTCCAGAGTCACTAGCTTAATAAGTCATCATTATGTGTAGTAACATCATACAATGTTGCAATATATACCACTCATTCTATATCTTGGCCTGATGTGTTAAAGAAAGTATCTTATTCATATTTGAAGAAAAGCTAAACTTCTCTGGTGATGGTCATGTGCATGTATTCTCCAGTGATAGTTGCATGTGCATCTTCATTTCTTATTTGTTGGTTACAACCTTAGACATTATATTGTAGTAACTTTAAGTAGTTATTCTTCAAGTGTCCCTCCATTCCATAATGGTAGAATCTATATATTGGACTCCTTGCATCTATGAACCTTCATATTCTCTTTCTTCGACCTATTCTTCCTACCCCTCGACCACCTCCTTGTTGTCTCCCTTACTTATCTTAGACAAGATCTTGTGTCTAGTTGTAACTTGCATCCTTCCTACAAGCCTCATTGTTAAAAAATTCATCCTTTATCATTTTCATAATAAGTTTTCCTCTGGGTGTAAAGTTGCTAAGGGAGACAGCCAGTGTATCCCAACTATTTGTTAGTGTGAAAAGTCATTAGTTTGCCTAATATTTATTATTCAAAGTCTTATCTGTATCCAAAAAATTGATTCACTAGACTCTATAACTCTCTAGTGTGTTTAGCTATAGATATTCCACTCTATATTAAGAGATTCCTCAACTGATTTAATAAGATAATATTACTTTGAGTGGTATTTACCTAGTACATATTCTCTAATTTCATCCAGAGTTCATAATCACTAGTCTCTTGAGAAATTTGGTGGAAGATGCTATGATTGATCCATTGGTGGATAAGATAGACTATTTCTTATTTAGATTATTCTACTTTGCTTCCTTGGTGGATTAGGGTTGAGTCTCTCGTTCTCAATAAGGTTAAAGAGATCCTTAGTATTAAGAAGATTTTCCATTTGAGATTTACAAATGGAGTAGTTTTAGAAAGTCAACACGATCATCCCTCATATGGATGATACCTCCATTTAATTTCAATTCTATGAAAAAACAATGAAATTTTAAAAAATAGAATGTATCAATTCATCTATAATGGTTAAAAAAGATGGAATAGACTCCTAGATTGTCAAAATTAGACTCTGGTTAATGAATATATGATAAAAATGATATCAATGGTCAAGATTGATTGATGATGTAGCAATGATATGGCACACTAGAGATCCTACTGAAAACTTACCGAAAATGTCTTCAACACCAGAACAATACCTTCTTCTTCAACAAGGGGGTACTAAATTACCCTGGATTTTACAAATAATTTTACCACCTCTAGGGAGCTTGTTTTATCTCTCTATTTGATATCATTTTCACCATTGAAATCATCTCGACATGAACTTTCAGAATTGGCCTCCGAAACATGAATATGGGAAACTTGAATTTTCCGATCATTGAAAAATCTCCTCCCCTCACCCTTGTTTTTCCACCAAACTAGCTTTTATACCACTTTTTGTGATTCACTGATCACTAAGAAAAGGAATAGGTAGATAATAGAAATTTTATTTCACAAAACATGGATTACAATCACCACCAAGAACCACCCCCACCCACTCCTCCCTTTCTTTCTCCCACTTGGATCACTTAAGGATATCTCAATATAAATGATATCTCTATATTTGAATTGGATTATCCAATAAATCTCCTCAAAGACTCCTTATATAGTCATGCTTGAAACATTTTATTTAATAAAAACATGTAAAATATATTCAACTCATCGACTACATTTATTCCCATTAAACTCATTCAATGCAATCCATTAAATCCACTTGGTTGGAAGATACACGCACCTAACTTCATAGCTATAAAAAACCTTCAATTAGGATGGGACCCCAAAAGGTATTATGTGTTGGGCCTGGAATAACCGGGCTATAGGAATTGGATCCTTACCTTATAAAGAATATCTAAAAATACAATTCTATGTAATAATAAATCAAATTGTAGTGAAGAGTTTGTCATAAGAAACTACGTAAGATAAACACATGAAGAAAATGGTACCTTTTAGAAATTATCTTCTATTATGCACATCTAGTAAAATGATTCTGAAACGTATAGTTTTGAAAGTCATACAAGATAAATATTGTAACTTCAATTTAATGTTTTTTAAAAATATGCAAAGTACCATCACAAAGAGTTATCACAATTCTATATAAACAAAGAATTCTCCCCCTTCCCCTTTCGATGAGTTTTTGAATGTCAGAATAATAATTAATAGGAAATGAAAGATGATCACTTAAAATTAATGATACCCATTTTTTTAAATGTATTTTATTCTTTCAATGACCCACCATTGGTGGTGGGGTGGTAAGGGTTTAGGGGGGTGAGGGGCAGATTGCAGGGTCAAGTCCCCGGGTTTGCGATTTACTGTAATTTTTTTCCTTGTGTTGTGTTCCGCGGTGGCTGATGTAATCAACCTATTATTTGATTATTTAAATATGTAGAGGTTTGGTAAATATATAAACAAGCTGATTTTCTATTCTTATAAATTTGAGAACAATATTTCCTTTTTGTGTGTGATCTCGAAGGAAGTGGTGTCTTATATCTATATTTTTATCCCATGAGTGATGTTCAAGGTTCTTAGACAAATAAATAAAATCAATATTATCAAAAAGAATAAGAGCCTAAGTAAAAATCATCTTAAAATAAGTGAGTGCATTGAATCTATGAAAATTTGGCACAACAACATTCATATACTACATATTCAACTTCAGTAGTGGAAAGTGCAATTGAATGTTGCTTCATGATAGACCATGAAACAAAAGCTTCACCAAGGAAATGAAAAGTTATAGAAGTACTCTTCCTATCCATTTTACAACCTTTGAAATATGTACTTCAATAACTCTTAAGTACAAAATCATATTTTAAAAAATAAAATAGTCCAAGTTGTGAAGTTTCTTTAATGTAACCGAAGATCTATTTAACCATATCAGGACAAATAATATTTTATATAATAAATGTTAGTGTAAGGAAAAAGTGACTTTCTCTGATACAAAATGTTTTCCCAGATATGAAAGTTTTAAGAGGGGTGAATTGAAGTTATTAAAATCTTGGGAATTTTTCCATTGGAGAAAATATGTAGTTCAAAATTTATAACTTCAGAACTATCATGGCACAATAATAATAAATACAGAAAAAATAAATGACTTGGAAGTTATGAACGGTCTGATGTAAACAAACCAAATGGAATGAGAAAAAATAAAAAATGAAACAATGCATCAGAGTTTTGAATTAAAATCCATTAACTCCTTTAAATAAATTCTATTAAAGGATATAAACAGTTCCAGTCAATAAAACTCTTCAATTTTAATCCAAAGTGGAAGGAGGATCATTAACCATATCCAAATTATATAGTAGGTTCTAAAATAGAAAACCTCTCTGAACAAAGTTTAGAAGAACTGGTCCTATCCTTATACTTCTTCTACAGACATCGGCAATAGAAATATCAATCCCTAAGCTCCTCTTTGATCAAACAGTCAATAACAAGTATGATCCCTAAACTTATTCAAGTTAGAAGTTCAATATCACATATTCTTATTCCTGAAATCACTTCAATCACACAATATTAGAATAAAATGATTACAATTTGATATCTTAAATCTTTTATAATAAATTCATCACAATTTAAGGCTCTAAGAATGTACTGAAATCAAACAAACAAATGAAAGCACTCAAACACTGTGATAGTTCACAACTCTTGAATGAAGAAAACTCAGCCAATGATCCAACCAATTCAGTAGCATCAACATATATTCTTTGAATCCATAATATCTATTTCTAGGATTTGGCATAACAAACTCCCCTATGGTAAACTTTGTAGACTTCAGGCACGACTTCCACCTCTTTCAAAATCAAAAGGTTCAACTTGAACTTTTGTTCAAAGTAATCCAAGTGAATTCACAATGTATTGGAACATCAGAATTAGATTATTCAAAACATGTGATTCAAAAGTTAAAATATACATAAAAATGGAACTAACAAAACTACTAAGTACATTTCAAATAAAGAGTGTGTTGTGATTCATAAAAACAACAAATCCGGAAGATATCATTTTAGAAAAATGACTTAACAATAAAGAAGTAATTCATCAAATATATTATTTTATAATTTATTATAGGTTCCATTAATTTTTTAATTGAAAAAATGACTATTACATATAATTAAAAATTCTAAATTAAAATCTATCAGTAATATTAACAGATAATTTACTGATTTAAAAAATTTAGTTATTTTTAAACAACAAAACATACATTATGTTTTCTAAAAATATTTTTTTAAAGATAGTCAAATATTTTTAAAACACATATTCTAATTTATTTATTAAAAGATAGATTATTTTATAAACATATGTACATACTAACTTAAATATGTCAAAAAATCTAATAAAACAAAAAAATCCCAAAATATATGCTCTATGAATTAAAAATAACTACATTTTTATTTAAAATTAGTAAGTTGTTTTTAAAAAAAATATTGTTATATTAAAAATATAAATATAAAAAAATTTATATATATAAACTCAAAATTGTTAAAAAAGAAATTAAAACAAAAAAGAAAACCACAAAACATATGTTTTGTGCTTTTAAAAATAATTAATATTGTTTTATATTTTTTAAAATGTTTTTAAAACACATGAGATATATTCTATGTAAAAAAATAAAATACTAAAACTTTTTTAAAAAAAATATATATGCTTGTAAAAACTTAAAAATGTTAAAAAAATTAATAAAATAAAACAAAAAAGTAAACCACAAGACATTTATTACGTGTACTAAAAATAATTTTTTTTATAGTAAATCATGTTTAAAACACACAACATTTTTTGTGTGTATAAAATAGCATTACAAAATTTTTCTTAAAAAATATGAATATATAAGCTCAAAAACGTTAAAAAATATACTAAATAAAAATAAAAATCACAAAATACATGTTATGTAGTTAAAAAAATTATTTTTTAAGTTGGTAAATTTTTTAGAACACACAACATATGTATCATGTTAAAAAAGAATATTTAAACTTTTTTTAAAAACAAATATGTATATATAAATTCAAAACTAACAAAAAATAAATAAAACTAGAAAGGAAAATGTATAAAATATATTTTTTTATTTAAAAATATTTTTTGCAAAGTTAAATGATTTTAATACAGCGAACATGTAATTAGTGTTAAAAATAAAATATTAAAAATATTTTTTTCTAAAAAAATGTCACACAAACATAAAAAAATGATTTAACAACAATATTATTAGGGGATAGACATCAAGTCAGAGGTTTAATACCCAATCATTTACACTTCAGATTATTTAACTACAAGATTTCTCTCAAGTGGCGACTTCCTTCTCATAGAGACATATGTTTTCAATTCTCCAAGTTTTTAAATTTCACTAAGTGTATATTTTTCATTAACATTTTAAGGAAAAAATGGAAACTTTGAAGGGATTAAAATAAAATTTTCAGTATGTCATTGAGTCCAAATTGAAGTATTTATGATGTTATTTAATAACCTTGTTAGGACAATAAGACACATTTTATCATTATTAGGATCCTAGGTTCACTAAGGAAACAAACATAAAATTATCATAAATGGGGAATCAGATCAAGAAATCACATTCTTAATTAAAACTGTATTAGCGAGGATTTTATCAAGGTGATAGTTTAGTGTTGATCCAATTTTTTTACATCATTGGCGATTGATATTTAAAAACAATGAATAACCCCTTAATAAATAGTTTTTCAAATAAACCTTAATTACGTTTTCTATTAAAGAGGAAACCACTATTTGAGGAATAAATCATTTAGGATCAGGTAACAATATATTTAGAACTCATCACGAGGGATAGTTCTTTGATTATGACCACATACCCCTAATTTTATGTGTATTTTCCATCATTTTGTTTAAAATTAGAAAAAATTATCTACATTTTGAGTCACAACACCTAATATATATCAAAATAAATATCTTAACAAGAAAAATCCATGGACATAAAAATTTCAAAGATCCGAGTTACAATTCATGAGAAATCAAATATAAAATTCTTCTTATCATTTTTTTCAAAGTGAGATAAAATTTTCTATGGGATTATTCATGAAATATACCATATATAAAATTATAGGTTTCGATAAGATCAATCTATATACAAAAATATCATAATAATACAATTTATATATTGAGATAAATATTAGAGAGAATTCATGAAAATGTTGAATTATCTCTAGATTTAAGTGATCTTAACGTATGATTCATGATGAATAACTTGTATTTTTGGAATCCTTATATTGAGATGGAGATTATATTGAAATTTATTGAATATCAAGGAATAAAAAATTTAGGGTTTGTATTTTTCATGATGAAAGTGGAAGATTGTAGAGGCAGTGTGATGAAATTATATAGGATCAAGGGGGGACCATCCCATCATCTGATAAGATAACGTTAGGGAGAACATGTAACCCTTCCCTTTTGGAATAGGGTAGAGACCCATGGTGGTCTTGAGATTTTTTGATGAAGTGAATTATATGAAATCCATCATGGCCAAGTCACCACATGAGGTTGTTCAATTATGAATTATCGATAATTATAGGGTTATGAATTGTTAGATCCGATTTAAGGAAACTCAGAGCATCCAATCACATTATTTCATTAATAAGATGAACTTGGATATTCCCATGTATTATTAGTCATAAGGAACTCATGGGAGGCATGTGAGAGTGCTATGTGGCACCCCCTGGTAGGCTGATATATGGGAGGTTCATGAGGGTGTGGGGGATTGAATTTAGTCACTGAAAATCTCATTATAATAATTTTGATATTTTGAACCTAATGAAACATTTTTGAGACCTTTTGGTGATGTTTTATAGTTTTATTATAATTTATAATCTCTAATAAAGTTTATACATGTGCACTAGTTTACTGATGTGTGGAATATTATGATGAATCTTGGTTATGATGTGGAAACTCTATATGAGTTTATACCCAAGGAAAATTCTTAGGTTGGGTAGTGTGATTTATTATGGGAATGCACTGTGATCTATTAATAAAACACAATTCACAAGGATTAATTATATTAACAATGATACACCTGAGTACTTTATTTTTTCTCACCCATTGCACTCTGGGTTTGAGGTAGACCAATCATATAAGTGTTTCTTCAACATGGGATGAATGATTCCTTTCTTGGGTGATTTAATGAATGAGATAAATCATGGTATGTTTAGTGTTATATTATTATAGCATGTTACTTATGACATTGGATCACTGCTCCTCTTTCTTGGTTAAGGTAGGAAGGAGATCATTCTACTTATGTAACATTTGTGAATATCATCATCATACATGGTTAGTGAGTTATAACATTTCATTAAGGTATATTCATTGTGGTATATCTTTTAAATGGATTAGGTGTAATGGCATGTTACCACTCCTCGGGTAACTGAGGACCGGGTAGTGTCATGGTCATGGAGTATGGGTTCAAGAGTGTTGTAGAATAAATTAACACACAAGGGAATTTATTTTGATTTACAAGTTGTGAATTATATGTATGTGTGTGTTATATTATGGAGAGTTATGGGAAACTTAAATATAAAATGAATCATGGATGGGGATTTTGTCATGGATGGGATTTATTTGTTGGTTTCATTTACAAATTATATTAATCATGCACATAGTTGATAATTTTACACTATGGTTAGCTCATTTCCTAGGATGTCCACAATGGGTATTATTACTTACCCTAACTTTTGAACTTTCATATTTTCACTCTTGTGTTCATTAATATCTGTTGGTACAATTGGGAGGTTCTTTGGTATGACATTATCTAATATGGACCTTTAGTGGTATCTTTTTAAAAACTTTTTCAAGTGGATACACATGGTATAACTCATGATGAGCTTTATTTCATATTATTTGTTTGGGTTGGGATGTTTAATTTGAGGGTTAAATTGTTTTTTTCTCATATCATGTTTTGGTAACATATGTCATTCATTCATGTTTACATTTCACGCACTTGTCTATTTTTGAATAATGTATTGTGGATAGGATTGAATGGTTAGTTAGTGAAAGGTTCTTAAAAGGGTAATATCTTTCATTTTATTTGTGAATACCCACAAAAATAGTTTCTATACCTTAGAATAGTGAAGATGGGATTCAGGATTTCACTCATTATAAGTTTTAGTCTACCTAGGTGGGTCCCCAATGAGAGATTGGTATCAAAGCATTAGGTCATAGTTTAGAGTAAGTGCTTGGTCAGTTTTGATTGTGAAAACTTAAAGTGATGGTATATGAGGAGCTCCAATTTATCAAGTTAAATAGAAAAATTTATGAAGGATACAGATGGTCAATGTACTCTTGTGAAAGAATCCTTAGTGAATTTTTGATTGATATGACTCAGTGTAACATTTACTAGTTATATATGAGGGAAAAATTCATCATGTGGATTTGGGTCATTATTTTATATGTGTGATTGATTTAGAAATAATTTTCAAGGGCCAGACTTGGACACACACACACACACACCCTATCTATAGAGATAGAGGAAAATACTAAATTTTAAGCTATTGCATTAGATATTGATAGCTATAGATATAGATATAAAGTTTAGAAGAGGCTGTAAGATATAGAGATGAGGATGAAGAGTATCAGGAAACACATGAGACATAACAATTTCACAATTTCAAGGATAGAGGCTACTAAGTACCTGGAACGAGACTCAAACGGTGTAGTGGAGAAGTATAAATCACATTTCGATTGGCCCACATGCCATCATAGTATCATGTGTGTTTGGAAGTCAGTTTTCTACAGTGGTGATTACTAGTTTATGGTGATCAGGAGTCAAATTTTACTTGGTAGGAGTATTATACCTTATTTCATATAGATTTCACTATTAAAAAAATAACTATTTAGTAATTAATTTTAAAACCACCAATAAATATTTTTTTATCTTCTATTTTTTACTATTTATTTAACATCAATTCTAGTGAAATTATCTCTATAGAGAGAAGTGTTATATATATATGGATCATAAAATCCTTAAGTATATATCCAAACAAAATAAGATCAATATGCACAAACGAAGGTGATTAGATTTGATCAAGGCTCATGACTGTTCAATCCATTACCATCCTAAGAAGGTGAATAAATTGGAAGACACTCTAAGTAGAAAGGATCCCACAACCCTATCCATGACGAGGATTAAAAGGGATCCAATATTCCTAGACATGAAAATTATGGGCATGGGAATCAGTGAATGAACTTCATCCTACCTTGATCGAATAATTTCTCTACCATCAATTCTTTAGAGGATCAAGGTGGCATAAAAATGATAAGGAGCTATAGAAAATGGTAGTGAATATTACAAAGTTCTGCTCTGATAAAGATATATTTATAAGGTTCAGAACCCAGATATGTGTCCCATCAAATCCATAACTAAATAGGGAACTTCTGGATTATACGCATAGCTCGTCCTTCTATATTAATCTAGGAATCACTAAGATGTATATATATCTGAAGAAAAACTTCTATTTGGATAACATGAAGAGATATATTGTATAATTTTCATATTGATTCTTGGTATGAAAAAAAATTAATGTTGAATGATAGAAGTATAAGTTTATGATGAAACCATTACTCATACCGGTATATAAAAGGGAAAACAAAACCATGGATTTTTTCGTAAGACTTCCCAGAACATATAAAGGTAATAAAACCATTTTATTGGTAGTAGATCACCTTAAAAATTTAGTGCATTTCATTTCTATCAAGGAATATTTTTCTCTTGACCAACTCAGTAATATATACATAAGATAATTGGTAAGACTTCATAGAGTACCACCCTCCATTGTATATGATTGAGATCTGAGGTTCACCTCAAGGATCTAGAGAATACTTCAACAAGCATTAGATAGTATTATAGAACCATTAAAACTCTATAGGATATGTTGATATCCTTTTTAATGTATTTATAAGGATGTTGAGATAAACACCTTCCCCTAGTGGAGTTATCATATAACAACAGTTTCCATTCTAGAATTCAAATGGAACCTTATGAGGATCTACATGAGAAGAGGTTTTAGAATCCAACATGTTGGGATGAATTTAGGGATCTTAAGATAATGTGACCTAATCTTATCCAAGATATTATAGGGAAGGCTCAAACCATTTAGTGTCATATGAAATTCACACAAATTCGATGAAAATTAATATAGACAATCATCAACTTGACCTAGATTTTGAGGTCATAAATAAGGTGTTCCTTTATATATCACCATGGAAAAAATTCATGAGGTTTGGGAAAAAGGGAAATATTCATCCTTGATACATCAACCCCTTTGAGATCCTTGATCGCATCAAAGTTGTGCCTTATTGACTACCACTCCCACCCAACTTATCTCAAGTACATGATGTGTTCCATGTATCCTTCTTAAGGAAGTACATACCATAACCCTAAGATATACTGAATCTAGAGGCGGTACCTTTAGAGAATGATATTTCCTACGATGACAATCTGGTGAAGACATTAGAACATAGATACAAAGTTCTATGAAACAATACATCTCACTTGTTCAAAGTATTGTGGTGAAACAAAAAGTTTGAGAAGACAACATGAGAATCAAAAGACCCAATTAAATAGAAGTACCCTCATCTATTTTAGTGTATGAAATGAAATTTTAAGGGATACTTTGGGGGGGGGGGAATGTATTGACCCAAAATTTTATAGATGAAATTCACTTTTGAATAAATAAATTCCTTATTAAGTAATTTAGTTATAGAAAACACATTCATTTTATTTCATTTGTTATTTTGGGCTATTATAAAATATATCCATAATTATTTTATGGGATTAAAATATCATTAAACATCATAATTTTTTATAATACAACCATTCTAAAGTTACCATTAATATTATTATATAGTAAGAGTTATGATAATATCTAATTTAAATAGAAGGAATAAGTGATGGTCTTGAACAGTAGGATCATACCCTATGAAGCCCATTTATCAAAGCTTCCAAGGGATATGAAATAAATAGACTTTACCCTTGACCAAACCCAAGATGAGATTCAACAATGGATGCATGATAGAAAAGATTTATGAGATAATTTCAAGCTTATCGACATCACTTTCCAAACCATGTTCACCGAACCACCCAAGAAAGTACCGTCATTATGCGCCTTACCCTTATGATGTACATTGGTGTAATAAAAGGGTTATGTATCTAGACCCTAGTAGTATGAATTTTTATATTTTATTTTTAATAAAATTATGATTATATTTATCCCTTTTCATTATTATATATATATGATTATATAACGAGCTTGATAAAAATTAGATTTCGATACGAATAAATGAAAAATGTATTTTTGGGAAATATATATAGTTTCAACTAAAACAATATTTCTGATAAATAAAAGAGTTTTGTAATAAATTTTATTTGTATTAATTAGTTTTATAAAATAATATTTATTTAAATATAAATGATAATATAATTTAATGAATTCCCATATAATTTTTATAAGGGTCAGAATGTTGATTGTGTCATGAAAACTAGTATTTTTTGATAAATAATTTTTTTTATTTAAAAGTTAAAATTACTATATTTATAAAATTATTTTGGTAAAATAAGTATCATTTTTAAAATCATCATATAGAAACTATCCAATGGTGAATTTTTCACAATTTTCTGAGACAATCTATTTTTTGGATAAAAATTAAATACAGTATGTATTATGACATCATAATATCCTAAATTTGATGTAATGAATACTATAAAATGAATCCAATACCAAAAATAGATTTAAAATTTAAAATAATGTATTTTTAAAGTTATTTTATAAATTTTACAAACCTAAAATGAGTCTTACAAAACCTATATTATATTTTAAGGTTTTTAAAAACAGTTCTTTTGAACATGAATCACTTCCACATAATGGATGGTATTATTTTAATGAATCTAGTTATTAACCTAATAAAACATTGGAAATAACTCGTATTTGTAATAAACCATGTATAAAAACCATGTAGAGGTTTTTAGTTTTGATTATTTTATTACTCAGGGTCCAAAACCAAAGTTTAGAAATTAATAAAGAATTCCCCTCTCTTTTACTATAAATACCCATCCAACATCTCATTCCCCTTCACTAAAAACCCATTGCTCATGAATATCCTCTCCCAATAATTCTCTAAATCCTTCCCAATGTTTTCCCAATCTCTTAATAATTTTCCCCAAGATTTTAGAAGCAACTCTTCAATGCAAGGGATTCTCTTCTTCCTCCTCTTTATTAAAGCACTTTATTTGTATTAAGCCTTTTTTATTTACAATTGTTCATATTGAAATATGTTTTTACAAATAACTTTAATATAATTATGATTCCCAAGTAATTATATTCCACCTTTAGCTCTCATAAATCCCTTTCATGAACCTTTATGTGCACCCATTATGCTGCCAAAATTATCACATGATTTTCCTTGCCAAATTTTTATATTGTGAATACCCGTACCCATTTACACTCAAGGGTATTCACCTAGTTGTACCTATACATAGTTTATTGGGTATTTCCATGCATGTAACCCACACTACTTAATCATGGGATTAATTGTGATGAAATACATTCTTATGTTGTATGATCTATGTGGCACACAAATGCATGTGAATAATATGAATGTGATGGGTGGGCCTGAAATTATACAGCCTCCAATAAATTGGTTAATGTTTTTATCTCATGAGATACCATGTATGGTTCATGTTTGGTTATTATAAGTACAATATGTTATGATTTTCTATTGGTTATCCCAGACTTATGCTTATGATGTCATGTTTTATGTTGTTTCTACATTCCTTTGATGCCCTGATGTTATCATATTATGTCATGCTTTAAAGTTAATGATTATGATTATCACATTTTTATGTCTCCATGTTATAACTTTTACTCACATGTACTACTTTACTTCATTCTATGACTTGATCATTTTCTCATTGGGCTTTATAGAGCACCCTTTTCTTATGTATGTCCCCTGGTTATCTTATGAACTATTAGAAGATCGATGGAATTTAAGGGCGTGTTATGGATTTTTTAAAAAATTTTGTTTCATCCTTGTTTCAATTTATAGTTATATATATCTAATTACCCAAATACATTAGGTATCTTGATCTTTTGGGAGTGTATTATGTGTATCTTTGTGTAACAAATCATGAAATAAAGTGTAAAAATGATATGGGTTTTCATAATTGGCATCAGAGAAAGGTATAATTATTTTTTAGGATTAGTATTAGAAACATTTTTTTAAAACTATAAGGATAATAATAAACATATTAAAACATCCACAAATTTTGGTAAAGTATAGATTTCATGGTTTTTCTAATCAAATACATCCCATTCTGGATACAAGAAAGTGGATGCGGCTATGAAAATGATGTACCTAGGGGTAATAACTCTAAAATGGATCATTGAGTATTAAATTGACCATTAACTAGTGAAAAAAAAGAGTCATAAGATTGAACACCTGGTCTAACACTACTAGGGGTTATTCTTCAGTTGATCTTGTGTTTTTTATAACAATTATGAAGGTAAAAAATGCCCATGAAATTAAATGTTAGGAAAAACTTAGATGAGAACATATAAATTCATAGGTTAAGGAATATATATCATTTATTATTTATCCCTTAAATGTTCATAGTTTCCCTTTTATTCTTTTAATAGTTTGTAAATTCTCATCCCTGACTTTCCCTTTATTTTAGTAAATGAATTAAAATAGGAGGAACTGAGTCAACTACCAATGTGATGGGCAATGTGATGAATTCCCAAATGAGATTCCAAACCTAATGGGAGTAATATTTTAGAACTTCATGATAATACTTACTCAATTAACTAAATTTTTGAATAGAAACTTTAATCATAAGGAACACCCACATCCCCCTGAGAAAGAGCAAGTTGCAATTGAGAACTTTATGTGACAAAGGACTCAAAATTTCAGTGGATCATATGATCCATTAATCATTAAACAATGTGTAATCTTTAAAATATCTCCTCTATCCTTCAATGCTCTGAGAAAGAGAATTTTGTGTTGGTTATTTATCACATGGAGGGAGAAACTAATAAATGGTTGGCATTGATCAAGAATATGAATCCCAAGGAAGAAATCAAAGTAATGAAGTGGAAATAATTTAGGAAAATGTTTTTCAATAAATATTTTCCTTGTACTCTTTTAATTATAATGGAGAGGAAGTTCCTTATATTGAATAAAGTGAAGGATGAATCCATTGGGGTGTCTGAGGAAAACTTCACAAGACTTTCATGATACACCTTGAGCTTTTTCATTAACCATAAAATTAAATTTTATCACTTCTTTAGTGGGATAAATACAAATATATGAAAATATTTGGTGATTTGAGGATTTGAAAAATATGAGGAAATTATTTAATGTACCCTAAAAGTATAAATAGATATCATAAAATCTCAAAGATCTCATGGGACTGGTGATAGGAATTAGATAATAGAGTTTAATTCTATAGGAGCGATGAAGAAATATAATAGTGGAAATAAAGTCCAACATCCCACTTGTTAAAAGTGTGGGAAGAAATATCCTATAAATTTATTGAAGGGGATAAGTAAATGCTTTAGGTACGGTAAGGAGGGTCACTAATCTAGCGAATTCCAACAGGATAAACCCACCAATGTGATGGAATAAAGGAAAGTTCCAGTAAACCCTCAACTTATTGTTCAAAATTTTAACTACAAGGAACTAGGTAACTATGCAAACAAATGCACTAAACCAAGTGTTGATGATGATAATCAGTGATAACAAACTCCAAGCCCTAGATATAAAGGGTGAGTAAATGACATCACAATTACTGAGGTGGATTCTAATAATTAATTGGTGAAAGTTAAAATTGTTATTCGTTTAATAATAGAGAATATACTATTTGATTCTATTTCTATGAATTCTTTCATATCATGAAAGTTTTGTAGAACTATTCAAAAATCACCTCAAAAAATGGAAGTTGAGTTATTAGTAAAAACGAAAAATGAAACAATTATTGCATCTTAAGCATATAAATTCTCTCATGTCAATATTTATAGGCTAAATTTCCCAGAGAACCTAGTGATACTCCCTTTAGAAAAATTTAATGCTATTTTGGGTATGGATTGGATTTCCTTGTATAGAGACAAAATAAATTGCCAAGATAAGGAAATCAACCTTCATATCAAAAAATTCCCTTTGATTCTATACAAGTGTAAGGAGGAGGATATATCTCCTTTGGAATAATCATCACTATTGGATATTACTACCTTATGAGCAAGAGTATCTAGATAAAATGATTGAGACTAAGGAAAATACCATCCTTGATGACATAAACATTATAAGAGAATATGTTTATGTGTTCCCTGAAGATTTATCTTGTCTTCCCCTATCCTAGAGGTTGATTTATCAATCAAAATTATACCTGGAACTTTTCCAATATCCAAGACTCTATATATAATGATCACTATTGAACTTGAAGAGACAAATAATCAACTATAGGAGAATCTGGATAAAGGGTTTATATACCCAAGTACTTCACCATGGGGTTCACGAGTCCTTTTTCACCAATAAGAAGGATGATTCAATGCACCTATGCATTGATTATCATGAGATCAAAAAAATCATGATAAAGAACAAGTATCATCTTATATGGATTAATGACTTGTTTGATTAGCTGTGTGGAACTCAGTGATTCTCTAAGTTGGATCTTCATTTAGGATATTATAAATTAAAGGTGAGGGAGGAGGGTATCCCCAAAACTTATTTTCATACAAGTTACATACACTATGAGTTTATAGTGATGCCATTTTGACTCACTAATTCTCTATATATCTTCATGGTCTTAATTACTAGGTTTTTTAGGGATTACATTGACAAATTTGTAGTGGTATTTATAGATTATATTCTTGTATACTCAAAAAGTATCGAGGAACATGAGAGGAATTTGAATTTTTTACTAAATACCTTAAAAAAGGAAATGTTATTTGTGAAGTACAGTAAATATGAATTTTGGATGGAGCAAGTAAAATTGCAAGGGTATTTTATCACCATCAAAGGGGTATATGTGTATAATTCAAAGATAGAGGAAATTAAAGGATGGAACAAACCAATATCTATGAAATAAATCCATAGTTTCCATGTATTATCTAGGTCTTATTGTTGATTTTTGAGAAACTTATAATGATTGTAAAACCTACTAATCAAGATAACTTGGAAGGGAGTGACATTTTTCTGCACTGATGAATGGAAGGAGATATTTAAATAGTTAAAGAAGAGGTTAATCACTACACCCGTGCTTACATTCCCCACCAGTGGGGAGGGATTTTTGATCTACATTGATGCATTCAAAAAGGGATTAAGTTGTGTACTCATGAAAAATGAAAAAGTGATAGCCTATGCCTCCTTCCAATTAAAGATCCATGGGAAGAACTACCCAAAGTATGATTTGGAATTGGTTGTAGTGATCTTAGCAATGAATTTTTGGTGACATTATCTCTATGGGGAGAAGTGTGATATATATAAATATCATAAAATCCTCAATTATATATTCACACAAAAGATCTCAATATGAACCAATGAAAGTGGTTAGAGTTTATTAAGGATTATGATTGTTCAATCCATTACCATATTGAGAGGGTGAATAAAGTGAAAGATTCTCTAAGTAGGAAGTATCCCACAACCATATCCATGATGAGGATTGAAAGGGATCTAATCTTCTAGGACATAAAAAGGATAGACTTGGAAATCATAAAAGAAATTTCAACCTACCTTACTCAAATAACTACCAAAACATATATTATTAAGAGGATAAAGGCATAACAAAAATATGATAAAGAGATATAGAAAATGGATCTTCTAGATGATGTGTATACATAATCTTTCTCTATTCATCTAGGATGCACTAAGATGTATAGATATCTGAAGAAAAACTTCTGGTGGGATAATATGAAGAGAGATATTATAAAATTTGTATCTCAATGATTGGTATACTAACAAGTCAAGGCTGAATTATATAAGTATAAGGGTATGATGAAACCATTTTCTATTCCATTTTGGAAATTGGAAAACAAAACCATGGATTTTTTATAGGAATTACCAAGACATCTAAAGTCAATAACACTATTTTTATGGTAGTCTCTCACCTTACAAATTCAGCACATTTCTTTTCTATCAATGAAGATTTATCTCTTAACCAACTCACAAAGATATAAATAAGATAAGTGGTAATAATAAATAGAATACCACTCTCTATTGTATTTGATTGAGATATGAGGTTTATCTCAAGGTTCTAGAGAATAAATAAACAAGCATTGGATGTATAGATGAGTTTTAGAACTGCTTATCACCCTAATATAGATGGTTATCCTAAGATAACCATTCAAAATCTAGAGGATATACTAATATTTTATTCAATGGATTTTCAAGGATATTAGGATCAACACATTTACCTAATGGAGTTCTCATATAAAAATATTTTCCATTTTAGCATTCAAATGGTACCTTATGAGGCTCTGTATGGGAAGAGGTGTTAGACTCCAACATACTGGGATGAAGTTGGAGAGAGGAACCCGATGATACCTAATCTTATCCAAGAGATGCAAGGAAGGTTCAAAACATTCAGTGTCATATGAAATCCATGAAAATTCAACATAAGATCTATGCAGACAATTTTCAACATGACCTAGAGTTTTAGGTTAAAGATATGGCATTCCTTTGTATATCATTGTGGAAGAAAGTCACGAGGTTTAGGAAAAAGGGAAATATTAGTACTAGATACATTGACCCCTTTGAGACCCTCAATCAAAAAAGAAATGTGGCTGATTGAATAGCACTCCCACCTAATATATCTCAAGTATATGATGTGAATCGTGTATCCCTCTTAAGAAATTATACACCAGACCCCTCACATGTACTGAATCCAAAGGTGGTACCTTTGGAGAATGATCTTTCATACAAGGAGAAGAAAATGAAGATCTTATATCATAGAGACAAAGTTTTATGAAACAAGAAAACTTATCTGGTCGAAGTACTATGTCATAACCACTAGTTTGATGAGGCAACATTGGAACTAAAAGAGGCAATGAAACAAAAGTACCCTTATCAATTTTTGTGTATGAATGAAATTTCAAGGAAGAAATTTCTAAAGTGATGAATACTATAACAATCTAAAATTTTATAAATTAAATTACCTTATGAATAAATAAATATCTTATTAATTAATGTATTTATAGAAAAAACATGCACTATATTTCTATTATTATTTTAGGCCATTATAAAATATAGCCATAATTTTCTATCAGGATTAAATGATTGTTAAAAATCATAACTGTTGATAATATAGTATTTCTACAGTGACTATTAAGATTACTATATATTAAGGGTTATAATAAGATCTAATTGACACATAAGGAAGAAGTGACAACCTCGAGTAGTATGATCATACCCTATGAATCCCATTTATCAAAGATTCTAAGGGATATAACATCACTAGGATTTTCTCTTGACTAAGCCTAAGTTGAGATACAACAATTGAAACATGATAAAAAATGTTTATAAGATAAGTTCAAGATTATCGAGATCACTACCCAAAACCACATTCACTAAACCGCCCCAAGAAAGTACTACTATCACACACCTTACCCTTAGGGTGTATGCTAGTGTAATAAGGGGTTATGTATCTAGACCCTAGTAATATGAATTTTTATATTTTATTTTTTATAAAACAATGATTATATTTATCCTTTTTTCATTATTACTTTATATATATATATATAATTATATAATGAGTTTGATAAAAATTAGATTTTGGTATGATGAAAAAATTATATTTTTGGGAAATATATATGTTTCAATTAAAACACCCGTTATGATAAATACAGGAGTATTGAAATAAATTTTATTTTCATTAAATAGTTTTATTAAATAATAATTATTTAAATATAAATGATAATATAATTTAATGAATCCCATGTAATTTTTATAAGGGTCAGAATGTTGTTTCTGTCATGAAAACTAGTATTTATTTATAAATAAATATTTTTAATTAAAAATGGAAATTAATATATTTAGAAAATTATTTTGGTAAAATAAATATCATTTTTAAAATCATAATTTCAAAATTATCCAATGATTATTTTTTCATAATTTTATTTGATAGTTTATTTTTTGGGTTAAAATTAAGTACAATATGTATTATGAAATAATAATAGCCCAAAAGTGATGTAATTGTAGTGACTTATCATTTTTATTTTAATACTTTATAATATTTCTAGGAATATTTCTGGATCTAGGTGCTGAGTCGGTGTGGGATTCTAGGGCTTAAAGAGCCTCGATGCGGTGAAATTAAAAATATTTTATCACGCACACATGGTTTTTCAGTAAAAGTGGAATAACTCATGATCAGAGTCTGAAATCAGAAATCTATGACCATGGTTGAGTTTAGAATGTGGTATTAACCATAGGCGCAATATAAATTTTTTCGGGTTCAAAAGCTCAGTTTATGGTGTGTTGGTGTGGTGTTAAAAAGGAGGTTTGATAATTAATAAAAATTAATAAACCCTCCCCCATTTGGGTATCATTCATGGTAGATCAGGAGATAACCCTCCCTTTCCTAAAGAAAATATCAAGGTAGAATCAAGGAGAGGAGGTTCCACCAATCTTTGATCTTGATGTCGATCTCTCTCGGATCGTGCTGCAGTGGCTTCAAAGCATGGATCTACACTTGAAGCTTCTATGTTTCTCCATTAGGTATTCATATTTTAGTTTTAAGTAAAAATCCCCCTTTTTATACATTTTTAAGGTTATAAATCCCTTAGAAGGATTCTAGGGACCCTTTGGGGGTTGATCTGTGGGTTTTGGTGGGAACCATAGGGGTTTTGGGAGACTCACAAGGAATTCTCGTTCGGAATTCCTGATCACATGAAGTGTAGTATTGGAGCACACATCATGTGTTCTTCCCATTTGGGGAAGATGAACTTTGGGGACTACATGTTGTGTACTGGTGTTACATGCCATGTAGTAAACCCAGGTTGTGTAGCCGAGGGACATAGCCAGGGTAGTTGTGTTGAGGAACATGGTCATGTGGAAGTGCATGGTCAGGTACATGGGAAAAGGGTATCGAACATGGGAACGAGTTGAGGACATGACCAAATGTCTAGATAACCAAGACACAACATTTACCGAGGTTACACTCCATGTGGGGTGACATGACCAGCTGGCTATGTAAGGGTGAGGACATGTCCAGGAGATCGGATGAGTTCACACGCCATGTGACATGCAGTACATGCCATGTACATATCCAAGTACATTCTAGGTATCATGAGGGGACATGGATAGGGGTCAGATTTTAGAGGCATGACATGTACTGTTGGTACACGCTATGTACTCCCCTTGGAGGATTCCCCCTCATGCATCTCTATCTACAAGACTCAAATGGAGGCACATGAGTAGCCTATCTTGAGTAGTTTTCCACACTGGATGTGATGAAGGCCATGTTTTTGGCATTAGATATGTGAAATGAGGTGAGGTTAGTGGGTTGCTTGCTAGATATTTATAAACCAGTATTGGTTGAGTGGGTTCCCTTGGTCTATCCTTATGAGGGTAAAATGTGTTGTCGCATCCTAAACATAGGATCGCGATCCCCTCGACAGGATTAGTTTGGATATATTTTTTTGTATCCCTCTGAGAGGTTAGTGTGAGATCCTCTATCATATTGATTTACCTATATTGGGTTTGTGGTATATCTGTGACCAACTTTACACAGTAGGAGATCCCCTATCTAGTAATATATCCCAGTAGGGTTTGTGGAATCATCAGTTATTTGACCCCCTATATAGCGGGAAATATCATTAAGGTATGTGGCATCGTTGGATATACGATTCACTACTCAGAAGATGGTTTCAGTAGGGTTTGTGGTATCATCGGGTATATGATCCCCTACTTCGCATATTGTACCATATGGGGTTTATGGAATCAGCATGACTAACACTACATGGGTGAAAATCCCCTATCTAAGAAATATGATCTCCAGAGTGTGGATTCGGTTTGTGGTGTCCCCCAACAGTCCTGGGTGTGATCCCCTATTTGTGATGAGATCTTTAGTGTTTTCAGTAGGTTTTGAGGAGTCCCCCCATATGGGATGGGTGTGATCCATTATTTGAGTATTAAGATCTATTGAGTGACAGTGTGAATTTCTTCATGGTGAGATCCTATGAGCATGTTCTCTCAGATGTATTCCACTTGGGATGGTGGGGATGTGCCATCAGTTTAGCAGTACCCGATAGAGTGTGGTATCTTGGAAGAGTGCCATCAGGGATGGTATAGTTGTTCCTAATAGAGTGAGATATTTCATATGAGTACTATCTTGGATGTTAGGGATCATGGAGTGTTTTTACTAGGATGAGTGTAATCTTTTGTGCCTCAAGTAGAATTCTGTGGCTAGCTATGTGGTAAGTACATCATGAGACCTAGAGTCAGGCATGAGTATATCTAGGTGATTCTGAGTTTCCTTATAGTGATGTTGCATATCTTTTTTGACACACCATGTGGAGATGAGATGATTATGAATGTATAGCTAAGGATTTTGAGATGGATTTTCTCTCTCATTTGGTTTCCTCTTATCGCTGAGTCGATCAAACTATTTCCTTTCAGTTACTCATTTTTTTGGGTTTTGGGGCACCTAATGGGTATTGTTATACTCACCCATTCATGTAATTTTACTACACGTGTCACGTCTTGTGTAGATGATGGTATTTTTGATAGTCTCAGGAGGACCCAGAGATGGTGTAGCTTAGTGAGCTAGACATATTGAGGTTTTTATTGGTGATTGGATGAGAAGATTTTTGGCATTTTCATTTGATAGTGGTCCCCTCCTTATGAGTAGGTTGGATGATTTTATAGTTTTTGGTGGGATTGTATTTTTCCCTTTTGTACTTTTAGTACTTTTGTTGTACTCTATTTGTGGGATAGATGTATGCATTTATTTTTTTATAGTAGTTTTATTATCTCTGAACTATTTCATGGAGTTGTATGTAGGTGCATGATTATAGGTACTATAGGATAAGGCCTCCCATGTTTGTGATGTTCCTAATCAACATTGGATGCTAGCCCTTGTCCTATTGGCGGTGAGATTGGGGTTGTTGTGTCTTAGTCCCTGGAGAGTTGCGTCATGACAGAGTGGTATCAGAGTGGGTTACACATTGAGACCACAATGTAGAGGTTGTCTAGAAATAATCTTTGTTTGGGATTTGTGGTGATAATGATAAAGCATCTCGAGTTCATCTTTCAGGTCAGGGACTCTAGTGTTGGTGCCATTACCAACATATCCATTCACCATGACTTTGATAACCTGCTTGTTAACTCAGAACATGTAGTCACTGGTTATAGAAAAATTTTGTTACATGCATCATATAGTACTGGGTTGTGGGTTCCATGTCCTTCTTGAGTCATCTCTCTAGATATACTCATTGATCGTGACACATCTTAACTATATTTTAGGATTCCACTACAATGGAAACTAGATATGGTTCCATGATGAGATTTTGATGATGATATACCTAGTGTTGAGACTTTGGTGTAGGCAACTGAGTAGGAGGAAGTACCTCTGGGTGGTCCTCCAGTTGAGCCACAACCCATTGAGCATAATTTTATACCGATAGTTCAGGCCGAGTATACGTGTTGGTTGAGTTCACTACATGAGTTAAAGAGGAATTAAAATTTGAGGTATCAGGGTGAGATAGACACCCATGTAGCTGATGGCTAGCTTGAGGTAGTCTTGCATGTTTTCTGCCTTATGAGGACGCCTCTCGATCAGATGGTGGTCCTAACGGTGATCCTTATGCATGGATCATCTGAGAAATAGTGGATTCTAGTTATACAAACCAACAACGAGATGACGTTCACTTGGGTGGAGTTTGAAAGTCTCTTCATGAAAGAGTTTTATCTAATCACATTTAGATCGGTGCATATACAGAACCTTATTCAGATTCTGTAGTATAGGATGTCCGTGGAAGAGTATTCAAAGAGGTTCATAGACCTTTCATGATACTCCTTGGATATGGTTCAATATCCATTTTTCAAATCATGGAACTTTGAGTAGGGATTATGCTAGGATATTAGGGCTTCAGTGATATCACCATATATTACCACATATTCTAGAGTTCTTGAGAAAGCCTCAATGGTGGAGATATTTCTGATTAAGTAGACTTTGACTGTTGGTGTTGGGTACAAAGGAGTTGAGACCTTGGTATCTATTAGATGATGACAAGATCAAGAATCTAGGCATGTGAGATGCTTCAGGAGATGATCCCAGGATGGAGGGACTGTAGCTCAGGGAACCCAGGCTATATCTGGTCATCCATGGGAGAGACAATTTTTTTCTTGTGACAAATGGTGATATCTCATGTGAGATTGTCCGACCCATTGTGTTACTGAAAGGGAGACAGTTGATAGATGACCCTAGAAAAGACAGTGACATAAGCATGGTTTTATACATGAAAGAGGACATGGATAAAGAGTGGGTAGAGAATCAAGATGTAGAAGATAGTTTTATATAATGCCAACACCACCCCTTGGTGGTCCACACCAGGCTCAAGGAGCTAGAGGATGGGGGTGAGGACAGTTGCAGGCTACAGAGGCCTATAACCTGGGGGCTCTGAGGATGATTAGAGGTATAATCTGTTTTCTTTATACCTTTTTAGTAGAATTGTTAGAAACTATTGTGAGGTACTCTATTCTTGTAACTTCTTGCTCTAGGTTTATCTAGGGTGATATAATGCATTGGTAAAACCCTGTGATGGTGATGTTTGACTTATTTTTGGACTTACGAGGAAGTGGGGCACTTCCCCCCACCAAGATTCATTTTTTTAACACAATTAAAACCATGTGGGTGATTCAATACTACCCAAATAATATAGTTTTTAGGTGTGGTAGAAAAGTTCCTTAAACTTGTGTGTTTAGGGTAGGGTTGTGTGTTGGAGTGTCGGAGAAGGCCCTGATGTTACCAATGGAGCCTTTATGCCCAAATCGTATGCTGGAGGCTCCTACAAAGAGGATCAATGACCACACACTCCTATAGATAGTGTGAAATGAATCTGGAAGGTGAGTGCCTCCCATAGAATATTTATGTACCAGCAGGGATTCCTTGTGATGTTTTCTCAGTGTGGAATGATTTCCTACCATCCATACTTGGATGGTTTCCACTGATGTGTGTGGTGGTGTTGCTGGATTTTGGGAAGGAGTTCTTCCTTTGGAGAGGAGTGATCCTAGGAATAGAAGGATGATCTCATGTGTGGGTAGATACATTAGGTTTCTATTAGATGGCTAGTATGACCCTTGGAGTAGTCGAGATATGAGCTTTTGGTTTCCTTCTATAATGGTGGAGTTGAGGATGTCTACCTGAGGACGTTCTTGGTATGTATCTTCATTGAGAGTTCTTTTATGCATAGAATGGAACCCACCAAATGTTATTTTCATTATCATATCAATTTACTTATTTGTATCTTCGTGGGTTATGGTACAGTTGGAGGTTTGCAGACAGAGGACCTAGTAAGACCTAGTGTGTGTACCTAGGTAGTCCTGTGTTGTTTTTTGGAACCCTTGTGTTCTCTGCATCAGAGTTGCAGGAAGATGTAAAAAATATCTATTTTATGGTGGTCATCCCTTATCCTTTTTAGTGAGGCAGAGATTCACAATTAGGATATTTTTTACACCATCTCACGTGACCGGATATCCACTGGACATGTTCTTGATGGGTTTTTTCAAATGTGGGAAGTACATCAACCATATGAGGATTGATGATGAAACCAATAATTTTGTGAGACGGGTTGATGATGAGGTTGTTTTCCCTCATTAGTACACCCATGATAGGGTTGGTTATACCAAGTATAGCAAACCATTCAGGTTCTATAAAACATGCTTTGAGTAGGCATGTTGGCATGGTGTGGTTTTCACTCCACCATCGGCAGAGCACTAGTTGATCCATGTTTGGGAAGCCCTACAAGTCACTATTGTACTAGTCATAACCAGTGGGATAGAGTGTCTATAGGCCTAGAGTTGGTGATAGTGATGGATATTGAGGGTGTAGGCCATCCGAGGGTGGATGAGGTCTACCAGGTTATGTCTGTATCTGAATCTGGTTAGTGAGGTTGTGTATCACTAGACTTTGTGACCACAATTAGACCTAGTTCTTGGTGTTTTCTACCTATCATAGATCAGGATACACATGTACTCTTATTTTCACGGTGATGACATGGTTTTTCCTAAACATTGGGTGTGTTTTTGATTTTTTGGTTCCTCTGATTATGTGTTTGTAGACAACATGGAAACCCCCCTCGAGAGCTCACTGGAATATGAGGTATAATTGAGAGCTCAATTTTTCCCTTTTATGTAGGATTTTAATTTTTAGGGATGAAAATACTTAAGGTGGGGAGAATCTAGTGACTCATTTTTTTACTATTTAAGACTTTGGAATATTTCTAGGAATATTTTTGGAGCTAGGCGCTGATTCGGTGTGGGATTCCTAATCCCATAGAGCCTTGGTGTGGTGATATTAAAAATATTTTAAGTATTTTATCATGCATGCTCAATTTTTTTAGTAAAAGTGGAATAAATCCTAATAGAAGTCCCATATCATAAATCTGAGACCATGGTTGAGTTAGAATGTGATGTTTACCCTAGGCATGACATAAAGTTTTTTGGCATCAAGAACTTAGTTGATGGCGTGTTGGTGGGGTGTTAAAAAAGGAGGTTTAATAATTAATAAAAAATAATAACCCACCTCGGATCTCACACACAACATAGGAGGAGAGTAGATCCCCCTTAATTATGGAAAGACTGAGGTATAACTGAGGAGAGGAGGCACTGTTGATCTTCGATATTGATGGTGATCACTCTTGGATCGAGGTGCAACTGCTTTAAAGCATGGATCTACACCTAAAGCTTCTTAGTTTCACCACAAGGTAGGTAGATTTGAGTTTTATATCCTAATCCCCCCATTTATGTATTTTTTTAAGGTTTTAGAGCCCTTATATGACTGCTAGGGATCCTATGAAGGTCAATCTATGGGTTTCAGTGGAAACTAGGGGGTTCAAGCAGCTCGTAGGGAATTCCCATTCAGAATTTCCAATCACACAAAATGTAGTGCAGTAGAACACATATAAAAGATTAACTTTAGGGACTACATGTCATGTAATATTGTTACATTCCATGTAGTGAACCCATGTCATGTGGCTTAGGGACATGTTTAGGGTAGTCATGTTGAGGAACATGGCTATAAAGAAGTACATGGTCAGGTACACGGGCATGGGGTGCCAGACACATTCATGAGATGAGGACATGTCCAAGTGGCTCAATATCCAAGAAACAATGTGTACCAAGGGTACATTATGCATGGGTTGACATGTCCAGTCATCCATGTAAGGGAGATGACACACCAAAGAGATTGAACATGGTCACATGCTATGTGACAAGAGGTACACACCATGTACATACCCAAGTAAATGATGATAATCATGAGGGGACATGACTAGAGGCCAGCTTCAAGAGGCACACCATTTACTATGGGTACACACCATGTACTCCCATTTTAGGCTTCCCCCTCATGCATATCTATCTACAAGACTCGGATGGAGGCCTGTGAGTGGCCTATCTTGAGTATTTTTCCATGTTGGATGCGATGGTGGAAATGGATTTGGTGTTAGACATGTGACATTATGTGAGGTTAGTGGGTCACTTTCTAGTGACATATAAACTAGTATCAGTTAAGTGGCCCCCCATGGTCTATCCTTGTGAGGGTATAGTGTTTCATTGTATCCTTAACATATGATTGTGATCCTCTAGACATGATGAGCTTGGATAGAGTTATTGTATCCCACTAGGAGGTCGGGGAAAGATCCTCTATCATATAGATTTGCCTATATTTGTTTCATGGTATCATTTTGACCAACTTTACATGGGAGGTGATCACCTATCTAGTAGGATAACCCAGTAGGGTTTTTGGCATCGTCAGTTATATGACCCTATATGTAGTGGGCAATATCAGTAGGGTTTTTGGAATCATTGGGTATATGATCCCCTACTCAGTAGATTATTTCGTTAAGTTTTTTGGTATCATTAGGTATATGATCCCCTACTTCATCAGTTGTACCATATGGGGTTTATGTAATTATCATGACCAACACTACATGGGCGGTAATTCCTTATCTGAGCAATATGATCTCTGAAGTGTGGATTGGATTTGTGGTGTCCCCCAATGGTCTGGGGTGTGATCCCCTATCCATGATGAGATCTTTATTGTTTTCATTAGGGTTATAGGATTACCCCATCTAGTATGGGTATGATCCTCTATTTGAGTATCAAGATCTACTGAGTGACATCCTGAATTTCTTCATGGAGAGATCCGATGAGTGCGTTCTCTCATATTTATACCACATGGGATGGAGGGGATGTGTCATTAGTTTAGCGGTACCCGATGGAGTGTGATCTCTTGGAATAGTTCCATCAGGGATGGCATATTTTTTCCTAATGGAGTGATATCTTTCAGATGAGTACCATCTCGGATGGTAGGGCTTGTGGAGTGTGTTATCCAAGATGAGTGTGACCTTTTTTTCCTCGAGTAGAATCTTGTGGATAGATACAAGTTCAGGACCTCATGAGAGTATAGGATGAGTGTATTTTTGTGATTCTAGGTTTCCTTATGGTGATGTCATATATCATGTTTGACACACCATGTGAAGATGATATGACTAGTTGTGTATAGCCATGGAGGGGTCGAGATGGATTTTTTCTCTTATTGGATTTCCTCCTATAAAGGGGTTGAGCAGACTATTGCCTTTCAGTTGATCCCTTTTATTTTGGGATTTTGGGGTGCCTACTGGGTATTGTTATATTCATCCCTACATGGGATTTTCCCACACATGTTGTGTCCTATGCAGACGATAAGTCTTTTGATGGAGTCTCATGAGGACCTGGAGAAGGTAGAGCTTAGTGAGCTAGAAAAAAAGAGGTGTTTTTCGGTGCTCGGGTGAGGAGATTTCTAGAAGTTTCATTTTAAAGTGGTCCCATCCTTCTGAGTAGGTTTGATGCTTTTATAGTTTTTTTTGGTCTTGTATTTTTCCCTTTTATACTTTCAAAACTTATGTTGTACTCTATTTGTGGGATATATGTATGGATGAATTTTATTCTAATAGTTTTATTATATATACATTGTTTCATGGAGATGTATTTGGCTTCATTAATATAGATACTATAGGCTAAGTACTCTCATGTGTGTGATATTCCTACTTGGCACTGGACGCCAACCCCTAAACTATTGGCGACAGGCTTGGGGAAGTTACGGCTCGGGCCCCAGTGGGTTGGGTTGTGAAAGTAGTAAATACTATAAAATTCATACACAACCAAAAATAGATTTCCCCTTTAAAATAATGTGTTTTGAAGTTATTTTATTAATTTTACAAACCTATAATTAATTCTATAAAACTAATATTATATTTTAAGGTTAAAAAAATTCTTTATGAACATGACTCACTTCCACATAATGGATGGTATTATTTTAATGAGTTCAATTATTAACCTAATAAAATATTAAAAACCACTCCTATTTGGTAGAAACTATAGGAAAAAACCATGGGAAGTTTTTTGGTTTTGACTATTTTATTACTTAGTGTCCATAACCTATGTTTATAAATTAATAAAGAATTCCCCTCTCTTTTTCTATAAATACCCACCCAACCTCCCATTCTGTTTCAATAAAAACCCATTGATCATGAATTTAATCTTCTTATCCCTCTATAAATACCTCCCAAGGTGTTACCAAGATCTTAATAAGTTCCTCCCAGTCTTTTAGAAGAAACCCCTCAATGTATGGGATTCTCTTTCTCTTTATTCAAGTACATTTATTATATCAATCCTTTTGATTTCCAATTGTTCATGTTGATTTTTTTTAAACATATATTTCCTATTATAATTATTCCCAAGTAAAGAGATACCACTTACCACTCTCATTAATCCCTTCTATGGACCTTTATGTACACCCTTTATACTGCCAAAATATTTCCATGATTTTCCTTACCAAACTCTTATGTTGTGAATTACCATACCCATTTCTACTTAAGGGAATTAACCTAATTGTACATATCCTTAATTGATTAGGTACTTAAATTTATATAAAATTAACTTATTAATCATGAGATTAAATGAGATTTAAGGTGTTCTTATATTGTATGATCTATGTGGAACATAGATGCATGTACATAATATGAATGTGACAAGTGGACCCAGAATTATATAGCTCTCTAATGTATTGGGTAATGTTTTTATCTCATGATATTCCATGTATGGTTTATGGACAATTATACTAAGAACACTTTGTTATGATGTTGTGGTGTTTAGCCTTGACTTATGCTTATGATTTCATGTTTTGTATTGTTTCCACATTCCTTTGATTCCTTGATGTTATCATCTTGTGTCATGCATCAAATTCATGATTATGATTCTCATATTTTCATGTCACCATGTTATGCATTTTTATCACATGTATGACTTCATGTTATTATTTGAACATTATATTACTAGGATTTATAGCTCACCCCTTTCGTATGTACGTCCCCAGGTTATCCCATGCACTATTAGAAGATTGATGGAATTTAAGGTCATGTTATGGAGTTTTTAAATAATGTTTTTCTATCCTCACATAGATATTTTCATGTATATTTTTTAACAAATTTTATTGTCTTTTAATTATTTTCAATGAATATTTATATATATTTCAATATTTATTTTAAAGTGATAAAATACAAGTAAAGAAACTAAAATGGATTTAAATGGTTTTAAATGTGTGTTTTTAATGTTATAGTCAAATTAAGATTTTTTATTGAAAATTCACTTTGTGTTTATGAAAATTTTAAGGTATAAAAAAAATTGAGCTAGGTTGGATAGCCCTCAACTAGTGGCCAACCAGTCACCTAGCCATCCCACAATGGGACCAGTCGACTAACCTAGATACTAGGAAGGCCATCACAAGCTGGCAGGGAGGTGATCTGCATGGGGGAATCAAGACCGTGAAGCATGTGGCCTGTGATGAGAGCCCATAGTTGTGCATTAGTTCTATCGAGTCATGATTGGTCCATACAGTGCATGAGACCCATGTTCATGTGCAAGTGATTCTAGGTTCCCACCCTGGTGCATACTTATGAGCTTGGTACCACATGATTTGATTGATATATGGTATCCCCAACCACCTTAAAATATGATGTGGGATGCCTGATTCTTTGGTACTATTCATCATAACCAATACGGCGTCGTTGCACCTTGTTCGCACCTCACTTGCACTCAGACACCCAACTCTATCATCTTTAATACTCATTGCCACCCCTCAATGTTGTCAACCACCACTGCAACAACTTAAAACCTCCATGGATGTTGTGGGATAAACTCAAGCTCAATCAGAAATCCACCACTAAGGCCCGAGACCACCTCAGATCACTTTCTATTCCTTAGATGACCACCATGAGTATATTTCAAAGCTCCCTCTAGATATTGTAATGGCTATAGGATTAGAGTAATACTACTATCACTTCCATGCTCAGGCATTGTTGGACCACTTTCATGCACAACTGCCACGTCACCACCACCATGCCCCATACATGATACAAAGGCACTACCACTATGGATCACAATCAATGAAGCAAAGTTTAAACACCTAAAATATTCAGGTGTTTTAAAAACTCAAACCACAGGTATTGGGGGTATTTTTAAAAGTATATATACATGAATATTTTAAGAATCCTTGAAGAATAGAAGGATGAGGCATATTCTTTTCCTATAAAAAGGAGTCTCATCCACTGCTGAAAGGAGTTTCACAACCATGGAGGGACACCACCAAAGGTCGCATGGTGGAGGAGGCCAGGCTGTAAGATCTCTTTCCCCCCCTCTTTTATTTTATTTTATTTCTTTAATTTTTTCCTTAGTTTTTATTTTATATAATTTTAAAGGAGTTTATTAATAAAATAATTCATTCATTTTTCTTCAATTGTGTTCCACCCACCTTTTTCTTATCCTTATTATTATTATTATTTTATTCTTAAATATTTTATTCTTTTCTTTTCTTTTTCTTCTCTCTCTCTCCCTCTCTTATTCTTCTATTTTTCTTTTATTGTTTCATGTGTTTAATCTTATTATTCTTTTCTCATTCTTCTTATATTTTATTTTTATTCTCTTCTCTTCTACTCATTCTCACCACCATGACCTCTTACCCATAAAAATGAGGGGCTAACCCAAGGCTTGTCCTAGGGGTAGTAATTGGTGTTTCCATTCATTAATTCAAATGTTGTATTTATGTTTGTAGTGAGAAAGAGTGAAGTGTATGAGTGTAGAGATTTCACACCATGACATTGAACTTAAACTCACTTCTATTCTTTTGCTAAAAACTCTTCCCTCCCATCTACTAAACTTAAGTTCTTCATGCGATGAAGTTGATACATTTAGTGGATGAAACAACATCCAATGGATTCAGGTCCTATAAGGTGTCACATTATCAATTGAGGTGTGTCATTATCCTTGATTATAGGATGATGTGGAATTTAGTTTTATATAGGCATTCAAGATTTCACAATCACTAAATAAAATAATATTATCTTAAGAGTAATATTTCCTAATTAATCCATCAAATTGAATTTAAACACCAAAAAAGAGAATGATGGAACCCATAAACCAAACCATAAAGGACAAGTTCTTTCTTTTCTAATCACATTCAATCATTGTATATTAATTTAGTTTAAATTTTCATTCTGCATGTGTTTTATTTAATTTAAGAAAATAAAAAAACCCAAAAAATTTATCATTACTTTTATAATAAAAACAGAAAAAAATTAGTTTAGGTGAATTAGATTAAGTAAACAAACTGAGAAACTCCTCAAGTGATACGATCTTGGTCAGCCATTGTTCCACACAAGGAAACAATTTAGAAACTTGCTTTTTACACACCCCATGATAGGCATGAATTATATCCCTATTTCAAGTTATGGTTTTATATATCTAATTATTCAAATACAATAGGCCTTCCAATCTTTTGGTATTTTATTATTTGTATATTTGTGTAAAAAATCATGAAATAAAGTGTATAAAAGTTGTGGGTTTTCGTACATGAAAATATTGGGTTTATGTGAGAACATGTGAGAGGGTTATTATAGTTTTACTATCCCTTGAGAAAAGGAGATCAAGTGTTGGAATGTATTTTTGGTGAAAATTCCTAATTGTGCAGGGCCAGGTGTGTGATGGGTACACGTGATGCTCGTTTGGTGATGAATTAGTGAACGAGTCATGTGTAGGTCCATTGAGAGTTTTTTGGGTTGTAAATGAACCTGAATGATGTTGTAGGGATAGTGAGATGGTGAGACACATTTGGACATGATGGAATGAGGTTTTGGTCCTTGAACGTAGTGTCGGGGATTAGTAGGATGGGTGAGCATGGATCAGGAGGATTAGAACATGTGTGATGTTAAGACCTAATTAGGTTGGGTATTGAGGAGTGGCATAAGGGAATATATATGTCAGGGAGTGTACCTTTGAACAGTAGAGTACATGATCCTTGTTGAAAATGGATTATTGAATGTCAGGGATGACCTTCCTAGTAGGTTAGGAATGGGCAGTGATTGGTGTTTCGTGTGGATAAGAAAGTATGAGTGGGGTGATCATTTTTGATCATTGAATTCAGTAATGGACAGAACACGGGTCATAGATAATCGGTTTTTTTAGTAGGTTGATTCTAACAATATGTCTATAGTGGGGAGTATTATATCAATTATGGGCGTATGACCCTCGTGTTGGTAGGGTCATGGGTGTTGTGAGACCGGTTGGTAAATGGTTGAGGTAGAATCATGATGCTAGTGTGAGGTAAGATCCACTAATATTTGGTTCCTTAGGAAATACTAGGTTTGTAATTCAAATTTAGTGTTGGTTGGTGTTAATGTGTTAGAATTGGGATCAGGTTGGAGTTAAGGTGGTCCGAGAGTGAGTTAGATCGGTGGTGCACCAATGATCGAAGTGAGAGCATAATGGTTGGAGCAGGTGGTTGGTGATCCAACCACATAATTGCTCTGATTTTCAAGTTTAGTCTTCATTTTGGGTGTTGTAAAATTCTAATATTCCTTTGGGTGTTAAGGTATTATGATCATGCGAGGTGGTGTGATGATGCATAAGTGATTAAGGTTGAGCATTTTCTAGAGAGGTCATCCACAGGAGGTATGATCGATGTTTTAGTGTGGAATCAGATATGATGAGGTGGAAGCCACTTCAATCATGTTGTTGGACTATTAGAAGTTGTAATCACCTACCAAAAAATTAATTCCTAGTGTGGGGAGGATCATAGCTTGGAATCAGCCCTTATGAGCAGAGCCTTATGGTGGGGAGCACCATAAGATTTAGGATGAATCTGGCTAAAAACACCAAGATGTATCATGATATATAGGTTTGTTCAAGAACCATCTTGGTGTGGCATTAGTGATGAGCGGGTAACTCATTCCTTGGTGAATATCATTCTTTTTGGTAGGAATTGCACGGTTTAATCATGTTTTAGATTTAGAGATGAAACATAGCGAGTCCTTGATTAATTGACAATCATGATAGGTCGAGAATGATAGATTAAGGACTATTGTGGATTCTCAGGGATTATAAGTGTTATAGTGGAGAGTTTTTAATGACCTGTGGATTTCAGGGTCGTTAATTTTGGGAGGAAGTTTGAATTTTGATCCCAAATTAGGGGTCGTTCAGTGAATTGGGAATTAGATCATGAATTCAATGTAACAACCTAGAGTTTATAAATGGTAGTTTTCAGTTGAAATAAATGAGTGTTATAATATAATATATAGTATTATACACATAAATAAACTAACAAAAATTTATTTCATATTTGTTACATTAATTAGAAATGAAACCGATTAAAATTAAAAATATTAAAATTGAACAAAAAAATATAAAATATAAAATATAAAATGGTAAAATATGGATCTCCCCAATCCACTAGAATCATTGCCCCCACTATCAACACTATAAAAAAAACAAATATTAGTAAAAAAATAAAAATTATAGAAAATGGAAATATAAAACCTTGATAGAAATTGATTTGAATAATTAATGAAGGAAATTAGAGGTATTTATAGGAGGTAATGTGACCATTGGAATAGTAATGTGACCATTGAGAATAGTAACCTGACCATTGGGAATACTAATGTGGCCGTTGGAATAGTAATTTTACCTAAAAATAATACATTGTGATATAAATAACATTTACAATGATTAATTCATGTAAATTTAAATATTATAATTTTAAAAAATAAATATCATTATTAAAAAACTCAATTAAAATTTAAGCACATTTTTTTAATAGACTGTATTTTAAAGTATTTTGTAAAAGTCATAATTTTTATATTAAAAATTAAAATTACCTATTTTAGAAATTTATTTTTATAAAATTAATATCATTTTTGAAATCATCACATCAAAATTTTCTAAGGGTGTTTTTTTTAGTAATTTTATAAAATACTTCATTTTCTGTGTGAATAGTAAAAATACGGTTTTTTTCATAACCGGTGTATCTTAAATTACATAATTCATGATTTAATAATGTACTAATACTTTATATAACTTGAGGTTCAGAAATTATATATTTAATTTCATAAACGAGTTACTAAAATAAAATAAACTTTGATTTCAAACCTAAAAATCATTTTCCAAAACCTAAAGTCAAAAGTGATTCCTTAAAATAATTTTTTTTCTTTATTTCCACTTTACTTTCTAATAAACTAATAAATTTGAATTATAAAGAGGTTTAAAGTCTTAAAAACAATTATATTATATTTATAAATGATTTATATTTTCAAAAATTCACTATTTCATGTTTTACCTTTGATATATTATTTTATTTAATATTTTATTCAAAAAATACCACTCTCCTTAAGTATAAATAACCCTACTCCATCCCCTTTGAAAACCACTCACCCCAACTTTAAAAATCTTAACCTCTATAAAAATACATACTCTCAAGACCCTTAGTATCCTTAAGTATGTTCTACATTAATCCAACTCCAAACATCAAGGGAGTTTTAGTGTTCTATAAGAGAAGTTACACCGCAGATTAAGTAAGTTTCGATCAACTCTTTTTTTATTTCTTCTTCTTCTTCTATTTCTTTTTTTTTCACCACCCCTTTCATAAAAAAACTTATAATAATTAATTAGGTAGTAATTTAACATTATATTAATTATTTTAACCTACTTTAAGTATCATACTTACTATATATATATATAAATTTCAAACTTCTCTTTTCCATTATCCCTACAATGTCCCGTCAAAGGTCGGATAACCACCTATAGAGACATTGTCATGTCAACAATTATAACCATCATCATGGATGGATATTATGAATTATGTATAATATATAAACATTTAATTATATGTATGATAAGACTATGGAATTAATTATACTAATGTTTAAATTACATTTAACAAAATAAAAAAATCGAGGCAAAACGAGAAATTTTTAAGGTAAGGGGATTCTCGAACCCAACTCCATTTCTTTGGTTTTTACCTATTTCACATAAATTTCATTATATATATTCCTTTAATATTCCTTATACATAATTTTATTGTTATTCTCTTTTATTTTAGGTATATAAATGTTTCCACTTTGATTTTTAATCCAAATACAATGATTTTCCCAAAAATACATTTATTTCCAAAGAAAATCTTCGACTCCTCGTGTGTTATTTCTTATCTAAAGAAAAATTATCTCTTATTCTAAATCATGATCTCCCTTTTTATTTTAGGAACCCAAAAGTTTATTCATGAATGTATTCCTCATGAAATCATTATGAAACTCATTCCTTTCCATGGGTTATTTCATGACTAGGATTATGATACATTCTATATGGAATGAATGATTATGTAAATATTATAATGTTATGAGTGAGTTTAGAATTATATATCCATATAATTAATTGGGTAATGTGATGTATCTCATGAGATAATGTGTAGTATGTGTGAACATGATGCTATCTTTGTTCACAATGATGATGTTGTGATTATGCACATATGTTATTCATGAATATGATTCCATCTTTATTCACATATACATGTGGTATTTAACCACTATGACATGATGTTTCATTTTTAAGAATTGCCACATTACATGACTTTATCACATTTCCCCCTGATTATATTGATGATTATATTATTCTTATGATATGATGATAATGATTATTCTCAACCATGTTATATTGATTCATGTCCCTTATTCATCCTCTTATTGAGCTTTTATCTCACCCATTTGTTTGACGTATATCCTTAGGTGATTACTTGTTCTAAGGTGAATGTGATATTTTAGAAGGATAAAGTATAAGGATTTAAATAAATGTTCATATTTTATTATGTCCATGTTATATATAAGCACAATTTTCCCAATGCACTAAACATTTTGATCCTAAATTTGTATCTATATTATGTTGCTTATCTTAAAAATGGTGTAATGGCCATGTAATAAAAAGTAGGTTTGCTATAGTTGGTATTATAGCATAGTTTAGTTAATTTGGCAATTAGTATTAGAAAAAGTTAGTGAAAACCATTAGGATAAGAATAAGTATATTTAAACATCTAAGAAACTTTTTTTTATAAAAATACTTAACATAGAGATCCTATAAGACATGCCTTTAAAGTTAATTACACAAAAGAATAAACTACTTATTCATGATTTTTTGTATTGCATCTTGATTAAAACTTTTCTATTGTAGAAAACGATGGGAACTAGGAGAAACCATGACAACAGCCCATGTGTGGGACAATGTAACAATTTCATGAAAGACATCCCCATTACCATGGGTGGTGGAGTTAAAAAATTCATGGAAATGCTTACCTAGTTGTCTGAGGATATGAATAATAAACTGAACCATGTGGTACATTTTCCTTAAACTAATAATTATAAACTAGACATTGAGTCTTTTATGTAGAAAAAACCACTAATATTTAGTAGATCTTTTGATCCACTTGTCATGGAACAACAAGTTTACTCAATGGAGTATATCTTTTCTATGCTCCACTGTTCTAACAAGGAGAAGGTGACTCTGGCTGTTTATCATTTAGATGGATAATTTGATCAATGGTGGACATTGATAAATAACACCAAGCCTAAGGATGAAATTGAAGATATGGAGTGGTAATATTTTAAGAAAATATTTATTAATAAGTATTTCCCTCAAAATCTTTGAACAAATATGGAGAGATAATTCATAGAGATGAAGAAAAAGGATAGTGAATATGTCATGACTTATGAGGAAAACTTCACAAGGATTTCAATATTCACCTTAGGTTTTGTTATCAATAATGATAGAAAAATAGATATATTCTTTAGTGGTTTAAAACCACGCCTTTGAAAGTCTCTATATATCTGAGACTTTGTGAGTTATGAAGAAGTGGTTTGATGTGATCTCAAAGTAGAGATGGGGTTCGGAGAATGGTCCCATGGTTATGGAGATAAGAAGATAAGAATGTAGTTTCAAGTTTTTGGGTCAAATGACAAAGGAGGAAAGAGGATTCAACTACCCACATGTCAAAATGTGGGAAAAAACATCATGGGAATTGTCTAAAAGGTATGGGGAAATGTTTAAAGTGTGGGAGAGAAGGCCACCAATCTCATGAATGTTGAAGTGACATGAAGAAACTGGCCAATGTGATGGATGAAAGGAAACAACCACCCATAGTTCAATTCTTAAACTATATGGAGCAAGGAAACTATGAAAGCTAGTGAAATAAACCATGGGTCCTTGAGGGTAATAAGTGCTTTCAACCACCAAAGAAAAATGATAAAGGGAAGATTTATTTCATCACTACTTATAAAGTGGATCATGGAAATGTTGTCTTAAAATGTACACTTCCTATTCACTCAATACTTGAAAAAGTTTTATCTGATTCTAGTTCTATACATTCCTTTATATCCTATAAGTTTTCTATAACTATTGAATCAAATCCCTGATACCTTTAATTAAATATATCTATAAAAATACCTAATGGTGAAATCATTGCAACAGAAGTGTTGTAATATTCTTCTATAAGAGTTGTGGGAATATTCTTCCATCAAATCTTGTAATACTCCCCTTGGTGGAATTCAATAAAATACTAGGTATGGATTGAATCTCATTATATAAATCACACATCAACTTTCAGGAAAAGTAAATATCTTTTAATATTCCGAACTATCCAATTATCCTCTACAAATTCAAGTAAGATCATGGAACTATTGGAAACATATCCTATACCCATAGTTTAGAACCATGGGTATAGGCTATACCCATGGTTCTATGAATAGTGGATGATGGATCCATCTGTATAGAGATATACCCATGTTTTCTATAGAAACTATGGGTATAGCCTAGATGATTTTCATAATACTCGAAATTTAGTTAAAATATGAGTATATATCTATAACCACAATTAGTAGAACCATGGGTATAACTTATCACACTATACACAATATTTACCCATGGTTCATTGAACCATGGGTATAGCTACCCATCCTAACTTGGTAGCAACAATCCTTATATCCTATGATGAACCTATAAAAAAAATACAAACCATCGTACACATTCAATTCAATACATATATTGTATATTTATCATTCAACCAACTAATTATATTAATTTTCAAAACCATTTACAATACAATAACCTACATATACATCCATACAACCAATAAATTTAAGTCATTAACAACATCCACATGTCTATTTACTGCTAACTCAAAAATAGAGGGGATTAATATCTCCCCCCATCACCAAAATCCTCATCCTCATCACCATAAAAAATATCCTCATCACCACCATCACCAACATCATCGTCTGGAGCACCGGTATCATCATCATCATCATCATTACCACCACCACCTCTGCCACCAACACCATTATTATCAGCTCGATTGCAACTAGAAACCTCATTGACATCACTCAAGGCATCAAATAAAGAGCACACTGATTCCATAGATGAATCAAAAGCATTAGAAGCCTCTAATGGAAGTGATGGACTTAAAACTGATAGAGATTTTAGGAAGTGTTTGATGATCAGTTTAATTTTTTCATACTCCTGCATAGCTATTTTTTCTCCGACTACTTATATACAATAATTTTTCACCTCATTGGTTTGAGAGGTTTGAGAGTCTCCCAATGAGGGAAAATACCTAGTAGGGATGATGTTTTTTCTGGGTTGACATCATACTCTCCCCTGGTACTCCTCACCTAATACCTGTCTCAAATGATCATTTGGCCTGAAGTTTTCATCTTCTTTCTCATCGAGGGCCTCTAGGGAACACTGTTGAAAATATAAACAAGATATTAATTATTAATTACGTATCAAAATTTGAAATATTAATAAAAACTTACAATCTTTTCTTGTGTCTGTTCATTTACAACACTTCTATACATTTTCTCCCTACTCAAGAAAAATAATTTTTGTTCGAGGCACATGGACTTCGATGCCTAATGTCAATTGTTGTAAATTACATTTATTGGTATAATACTAAATTATTAAACAATATGAAATAAAATATAGAAAAAATTAAAATTGAGCTATTTAAGGAATCCATAAAATCAAGAAGCATCTAAATATACATTTAATTATAAATTTAATAATAGTGGCATAAAATAAACAATACATACCAATTATATTTGTGTGATGTCATTTTTTTATTCGTTCACTTGGTAATTTTAATCACTTGGTCATTAGGTTCATTTTTTGGTTAGGTTGTCTAGTGATTTGGCCAATTGGCCACTTGGCCATTTGTCTATTTGTCAATTTTTCCATTTTTTCATTTTTCTTCTTTTTCATTTGGTCAATTAGGAAAATTATTCCAATTAGGTCAATTATGAAAATTATCCCATTTAGGAAATTTAGGTCATTTAGTTCATTTAGGAAAATTAGAGAAATTTAGGGTAATTTAGGCCAATTAGTCCAATTAAAACAATTTAGGCCAATTTAGGCCATATAAGCCAATTAGTCCATTTAGTCCATTTAGGCCAATTAGTCCATTTGGGCCAAATTAATCCAATAGGGCCAATTAGGCCAATTGTTCCAATTTGGCCAATTGTGCCAATTAGGCCATTTAGGTCAATTAGGCCATTTAGGCCAATTAGTCCAATTTAGGCCAATTAGTCCCATTTATGCCGATTAGGCTAATTAGGCTGATTAGACCGATTAGGCCGATTATGCCAATTAGGTCAATTATCCATTATTCCAATTTAGTTAAATTATTCCAATTTAAGCCAATTAGTCCAAATTAGTCAAATTAGGCCAAATTAGTAAAATTAGGCCACTTTAGACCAATTAGGCCAATTTAGGCCATTTAGACCATTTAGGCCATTTAGACCAATTAGGCCAATTAGGCCATTTAATCTATTTGTCTATTTATCCATATAGCCATTTGGACATTTAGTTATTTGATCACTTGGTTATTCTGATCATTAGGCTATTAGGCCATTTAGGCCATTAGGCCATTAGGCCATTATTCCATTAATCCATTAGGCCATTAGGCCATTTGGACATTAGGCCATTGGGCCATTGGTCCATTAGGTCATTAGGCCATTAGGTGAATTGTCCATTTGTCATTTTTGCCTTTTGTCCTTTTGGCATTTTGGTCATTTGGCCATTTGGTAATTTACCCATTTAGCCAATTGTAGGCCATTTAGTCCATTAGTACATTTTGACATTTTTCCATTTTTTCATTTTTCCATTAGACAATGAGGCTATTGGTTCATTAGTCTATTAGGCCATTAGTCCAATTAGTCCAATTGGACCAATTGGACCAATTTTGATGCCATTTGTCCATTTGTCTATTTGGTTATTTGGCCATTAATCCATTAGTCCATTAGGACATTAGGTCATTAGGCCATCAGTACATTAGTCCATTAGTCAAATTAGGCAAATTAGGGCAATTAAGTCATTAAGAAAATTGTTAATTGGGACATTTATCCATTTGATCATTTGGCAATTAGGTTATTAAGCCATTAGGCCATTAGACCATTAAGAAAATTGGTCATTTGTACAATTGAACATTTATTTGGTCTATATAGTCCAATTAGTCCAATTAATCCATTAATTTGGCCAATTTAGGCCAATTTAGGCTAGTTTAGGCCAATTAGGCCAATTTAGGCCATTTAGGCCAATTTGGCCAATTTGGCCATTTGGCCATTTAGCCATTTGGTCATTTGGCCATTTATAATTTTTTTCATTTTTCCATTTTTCTATTAGGCCATTAGTCCATTAGAACATTAGGCCATTAGGCCATTAGTTCATTAGGCCATTTGTCCATTAGTCCATTTGGCCATTGGGTCATTTGGCCATTTATCCATTTGGCCAATTTGACCAATTTGGCCAATTAACCAATTGGTCATTTGGCCATTTGTCCATTTGGCCATTTGAAAGGGATATTTCTAAACTTAAATTAAAGGTATTAATTAAAAGAAAACTTAAATTTCAATATGAAAATCTAACTAAGTAATAATATAAATATAGATATTATTTTTATTCATATTAAAGTACATGGAACCACTCATGCTCGGGAATTGTAGTGTTTCTCAAAATGTGAAAATATGTCATTGAATATTTCCCCTTTTTTTTTCCTAATGCATCCTAAAAACAAAAATTCAATTCAATTAATAAGAATTAATTTTTTTTTATCAAAACCATTAAAGATTACGAATGCCTTAAATTCACGACTCTTCCAATATGTGATCATTTCTTGATATTGTGTTGTTGGATAATCAAGGAATATTAGTACACCCTATAAACCAAAACCAACTCTTCTCTTCCAACCAACATATAAATCATTCTTATATGATCACCAAAAATCCCCAAGTCCATCAACCATGAAACCTTAGCAGATTCACCGTCAGGAAAGTTAAACCAATGTTGCAATGAACATGTTAATTCATATAAATACAAAAATAATAGAGAAATAAATTTAAAATTTTTTCTTACCCAAATCCTCTCCCATGATTTTTCCTTGATATCATTATTGATATGCCTCCATAAGACTGGTTTCATCAAAATGGTATCATTTTACTTGGATAAATTTCTTATGAAGATTCTATACTACCTGTAATTTTTACCTATCATCTGATTATCTTCATTATAATTCACCATTATTTGTGTTTGGATATTTCAGGCTTCATGCATATGGGTGAACCCACATCGCTTACTATAATATACCACTGAATAAGATCGAAAAAAAAATTAATTTACAGTACAATATGAAAAAATTTATGTGATATAATTTGACACACTGATAATAAAAAAAACCTAATGCAAACTACTCATTAAGCTCTTATGGATCCATGGGTTTTCTTAAATCATTAGCCTCTAAAGGATGTACCTATTCTAATGCATGAAATGGGTTATATGCATGCACTGTAGTGGGAGCTGAAGGAATAGAACCATCAGATCCTAGATAGATTGGATTAAATGGAGGTTATGTAGACATTGTAAGATATGGGTAGTAGGGTTGGGGATACATCAAAGGATACAGATATGATAAAGGTGGGAATATACTTGGAGGTGGTGTATACATGGTATGGGAAGAAGAGGCTAAATTAGATGATGATAGAGGCATGTGTGGGAATATCCCTAGAGGATTAAGTGGAGGATGTAAATATGTCATAGATGGGGTGCCCTCTAGAGAGTCAAGGTGAGAACATGTATGATGGTGCTCTGTCTAGCTCTAGGAGCACCCACGCTCAGACCCATACTAGAAGGAGGAGAAAAAGTCAACTATGGTTTAGTTGTATGTCCCTAAAAATTTGATAAATAATAATACCATAACATTAGATGTAATGTATAAGAAAAATATTACAATTATTATACTCACTAAGTGAACCTGAGGAGGAAACCTGAGCACGCACATCTTTTTATGATCATTATCAAATAATCACTTCCTTCAAACTTCTTTAATATTTTTCATTATTTTCATAAGAATTAAATGTAAAATTTTTTAGAGATATTTTTTAAAAATCATTCATATAACTTATAATTCAAATAATACATAAACAATGACATAACATGTTTTAGAAACTATAATTTAAAACTAAGTTATACATTTAAAAAAACCCATTTTAAACCTGGTTTTTAGAATTAAAATAAATCTAATTAAATGAAAAAAAACAATCAATACTAAAACAAACATATCATTCCAAATTTAAACTAAATTGAAGTAATTATTGTAGTACCAACCTGGTAAACCCACATCAAGGTAAACTAAATGAACCATGAATATATATGGTTACTTTTATATATTACCCACCACTAATTCTTGTTCAACATAAACTCTTACAATGGTACAATTTGATTCATCAAATGAAATATTTTGGTTATCACTAATGGGGGAGCCAATGGTGTCAATTTTATCCCCACCATCATGAAAAATATTTCTTGGTTCATACTATTAAAGTTTTCTTAAAAAACTAAATTCTTATGTAAAACTTTATCAATGGAAAACATGTTTCATCAAATGAATATGATCCAAAAATATTTCCATTCTAACTTATATAATTATTTCATGAAATTTACCAAAGGATTCTATAAATACTTTTACATAATAAAGGTTTTAAAATTCTTGAACAATTGAAATATAAATATTTAATTATTTGAAATAATATTTTATCATTCATTCATGTCTAAATCATAATAATGAATTCTAAGAAACATTCTTGATAAGTACTATAAATATTACAATGAATTCCTGATGAAACAAACTTTATATATAAAGTAATATTCCATATTTACTTATAATATTATAATCATGTACATCATCATAAATTTATTTATTTTTGTGTTAAAAAATACAATAAATAGTTTAACCATGGTTCATGATATAAAAAATTAAATTTTAATAATTAAATCCCATAAATCAAGGATAAGAAAAATAAACATTAACTTAAATATGATTCCCAACACTAAAAATATCTAAATCAATAAAATATTCCACCAAAATAATCTCAAATTTAAGTTAAATTCATAAGAATCCCTAGGATAGTTTTCAAAATGATGAAATTATAATTAAAATAATACTTTTAGGAATTTAATAGACTATATTTGATTTTTATTAGACTATAAATTTAAAAAAATTATGATAGAAGTGATTCCAACACGATCCAGTAGAATCACATGCATAGATAAAAATGAAAATAACAGCCAACAGAAGAGAAGACAAATTCAAAACTCACTAATCCGATGTTGAAGAAGATCAGAATCAAAAAATAATTGAATTAGAGGAGAACACTGGTGAATACAATCGGTCATCGCTCAGGTGAGGGTATAATAAAGAAGAGGAGATAAGGAAATCTTACCTCTCAAATATTGCAATATAAAAATGCTAGAAACAGAGGAAAAACACCTGGAAGATGGCAGAAACATCATTTGAGGAGGGGAGGGGGGAGGTCAAAGCTTACAGGAGGGGAGGTGATATTAGGGATTAGAATGAGTAGGAGAGGGGGATACCAATATTTTAATGATATATACCCATGATTTTTTTAAATTTTTTTGTATAAATCAACCTATACCAATAGTTTTTTCAAACTATGGGTATAACTTTGGGATGAATATATATACCCATGGTTCCTCTTAATCGTGGGTATAGATGTGTAGGGATAACCCCAATTTTATAGTAGTGTGAATATCCTTTGTAAAACCCATCATTGTTATGGGTGTTGATACCCTATGAAGAAGCATACCTTGACTAAATGGTTGAGTCAAAAGAAGGTATCAATGTGGATAAAATTACCATTGTTAGGGAATACATTGAATTATTTTCTAAAGAGTTTCCCATACTTTCTCGAGATTGTGAGGTAGATTTATCAATAGATCACTTACCCAGAACTACTCCTATCTCAAAATGACCCTATAGTATGTCCTTGATCGAACTAGAAGAGTTAAAGAAGCAACTGTAATAGAATTTGGACAAAGATTTCATACGCCCTAGTGTATCTCATTAGGGTGATCCAATGCTCTTTGTAAAGAAATAGGATGAATCAATGTAGTTTTTTAATTACCAAGACCTCAACAAGATCACTATAAATAACAAGTATCCTCTTCCAAGGATTGATAACTTGTTCGATCAACTATAAGAAGCTCAATATTTCTTGAAGGTTTATCTTTGTTATGGATATCATCAACTGAAGTTAAATAAGGAAGATATTCAGAAGACTGCTTTCTATACAAGGTATAGGCACTATGAGTTCATAGTGATTCCCTTTGGACTTATTAATTCCCCTACAATATTCATGTATTTGATGAATATAGTCTTTAGAGACTATCTTGAAAAAAATTTGGTAGTCTTTATTGATGATATTCTCATTTAATCCAAGATTAAGGAGGAATATTAAGAGCGTCTAAGGATTGTTATTGAGATATTAAGAAAGGATAAAATGTATGATAATTTTAACTAGTGTGACTTTTGGATGTAAAAAAGGAACATTCTTGGGGAATTTGATCACAATTGAGGGATTTTTTTTGGATCCTTCAAAGATAAAGCCAATTTAGGAATGTAATAGACCCACTAGTGTCAAAGAAGTCCACAGTTTTCTTAGCTTAGCTGGGTACTACCAATATTTTGTGAGAAATTTCTCATGATTTTTTATCCTACTAACCAAGTTAACATAGAAAGGGGGTAAAGTATGTCTGGATGGAAGAATATGAGGAAATATTTAAGGAGATCCAGAAGAGGCTAATCATTATTCCTGTACTCACACTACCAAAAATTGAATAATTTTTTGTGATATACAGTGATGCTTTGAAGAAATACTTGGGTTGTGTACTCATGAAAAATGATAAAGTGATAGTCTATACCTCATTATAGTAGAATATCCAAGAGAAGAACTACCTGAAACATGATATAGAGTTAGAAGTTGTGGTCTTTTCTCTGAATATTTAGTGGCACTACCTCTATGGTGAAAATTGTGATATATATATATATATATATATTGATCACAAGAGTATAAAGTATATATTCACACAAAAGTAGCTTAACATGCATCAAAGAAAATGGTTAGATATAATCAAGGACTACGATTTTTCTTTTCACTACCATCTTGGAAAGGCGAATAAGGCAGCTGATGCTCTTAGCATAAAATAACATGCTACTATATCTATGATGTGAATTGAGAAAGACCATATCTTAATGGATATTAAAAGTATGGATTTGTAAATCATAATGGAAGGGAATACATCCTACCTTTACCAAATGATTTACCAACCATATATCCAAGATAAGATCAAGGAGACACAAAGGGATGATCTAGAACTAAAAAATAAGGTGAAAGTAGTAAAGGGAAGATACTTGAGTTACACATTGATGATGATGGTGTGATTTGGTTTGGAATGAGGCTTTGTGTTCCTTCATCACCTAGGATAAAGAAGAAGCTATTAGATAATGTACATAGCTCACATTTCTCTATCCATCTTGGAAGTACCAAGATATAAAATGATCTTTGAGAGAACTTATGGTGAGAAAACAAGAATAAGAATATTATAGAGTATATCTCACCATGTTTAGTATGTCAGAAAGTTAAATTAGAGTGAAAAAAGTCCAAAGGGATGATGCAACCATTGCTTATACCCACATGGAAATGGGAGAATGTCATTGTGGACTTTTTCACTATTCTCCCAAAGATATAAAAAGGAAACAATGAGATATGGGTTGTGGTGAATCGACTCACCAAGATTTCCCACTTTATTACTATTCAGGAATATTTTTCTCTTGAATAACTTACCAATATATATGTAAAGAAAGTGGTGAGGCTGCATGGGGTTCCACTTTCGATTGTCACTGATCATGATCTAAGGTTTACCTCTAAATTATGGATAAATCTTTAACATTATTTGAGTACTGAATTGAATTTCAACATGACCTATCACCCCAAAATTGATGGAAAATCTAAAAGGACTATTCAGATGCTTGTCAAAATTCTAAGATCCCACTCAATGGAATTAAAAGGTGTATGGGATCAACATCTCTCATTGGTTGAGTTCTCATATAACAATAGCTTCCACTCGAGTATTCAAATGGCTCCATATGAAGCTTTTTATGTGAAGCGATGTAGAACTCAAAATTTTTGGGATGAAGTTGGGGAACAAAAAATACTTGGACTTGATCTTGAACAAGAGATGACAAAGAAGTTTCATGACAACCAACAACATTTAAAATCCTATCAGAGTCAGCAAAAGAGATATGATGAAAACCATAAAAGGGACTTAGAGTTCAATGTTAGAGAAAAATATTTCCTTCAAATATCACCATGGAAGAGATTCATGCACTTTGAAAATAAAGGTAATCTTACCCCAAGGTACATTATCCCCTTTAAGATCCTTGATCTCATAGGAGTAGTGGCCTATCAACTTTCACTTCCACCAAGTACGACTCAAGTTCATGACGTGTTCCACGTATCACTCCTGAGGAAGTACATACCTGATTCCTCACATGTACTGAATCTATAGGTGGTACAACTAGAGAATGACCTCTCATATGAAGAGTATCCAGTGAAGATCTTGCACCATAGAGACAAAGTTCTACAGAATAATAAAACTCACCCTATCAAAGTGTTGTGGAGGAACCATAAGTATGAAGTGGCGATATGGTAACCAGAGGAAACAATGAAATTGAAGTACCCTCATCTATTCTCAACTGAGAATATGAGTTGAAATTTTGTGCCTGAAATTTCTATAGGGGAGAAGAATGTAACAACCCAAAATTTATAAATGGTATTTTCCTCTTAAAATAAATGAGTGTTATAATATACTATATAGTATTATACACATAAATAAACAAAAAAACTTATTTCATACTATTACATTAATTAGAAATGAAAACAATTAAAATTCAAACATTACAAATAGACAAAAAATATAAAATAGAAAATAGAAAATGAGAAAATATGGATCGCCTCAATCCACTAAAATCATCACCTCCACTACCAACACTATATAAAAGAAACAAAATATTAGTAAACCAATCAACATTATAGAAAATTAAAAAATAAAACCTTGAGAGTAATTGAGTTGAATAATAAATGAATGAAATTAGAGGTATTTATAGGAGGTAATATGACTGTTGGAATAGTAATGTGACTATTAAAAATAGTAACCTGCCCATTGGGAATAGTTTTTTGACCGTTAGAATAGTAATTTTACCTAAAAATAATAAATTTTGATATAAATAACATTTAACATGATTAATTTATATAAATTTAAATACTATAATTCCAAAAAATAAATATCATGATTAAAAAATTCAAAGAAAATATAAGCACATTTTATTAATAAACTGTATTTTAAAGTATTTCGTAAAAGTCATATTTTTTACATTAAAAATTAAAAATATCTATTTTATAAATTTATTCTGATAAAATGAATATAATTTTTGAAATCAGCACGTCAAAAATGTATAAGGGTGATTTTTTAGTATTTTTCTGAAATGTTTCATTTTTCAGGTGAATAGTAAAAAATAGTTTTTCACAAAACCAGTGTATCTTAAATTACAAAATTCATGATGTGATAATGACCCAATAATTTATAGAACTTTAGTTTTGGTTATGATATATTTTATTTTATAAAAGAGTCACTAAAATAAAATAAACTTAAGTTACAAACCTAAAAATCATTTTCCAAAACCTAAAGTCAAAATTGATTCCTTAAAATAACAAAATTTATCTCTTTCCACTTTCCTTTTTAATAAAAAAATTAATTATAATTATAAAGAGTTTTAAAGTCTTAAAAACAATTATATTATATTTATATATGATTTATATTGTAAAAAATTTACTATTACATGTTTTAGCTTTGATATATTAGTTTATTTAATATTTTATTCAAAAAATACCATTCTCCTCAAGTATAAATAACCCTACTCCACCCTTGGAAAACCACTCATAACCCACTTTCCAAAGCCTAAACCCTACAAAAATACTTCCTCTACCATTAATATCCTTAGAGACTTTATGTATTAATACTACTCCAAACATCAAGAGATTTTTAGTGTCATATAAGAGAAGTTACACCAAGGATTAAGTAAGTTTCGATCAACTCTTCTCTTTTTTTATTTATTCTTCTTCTATTTCTTTTTTTTCACCACCTATTTCACAACCAAACCTTATAATAATTAATTAGTCAATAATTTAACATTATATTAATTATTTTAACCTACTTTAAGTATCATATTAACTATATATATAAATTTTAAACTCCCCTTTCTCGCTCTCCTAACAATGACCCGTCAAAGGTCAGTTAACCACCTACAGATACATTATAATGTTAACACTTATAAAAATAATCATAGATGGATATTATTAATTATATATAATATATAAACATGAATTATGTGTACTATAAGATTCTAAAATTAATTATACCTGTGTATAAATTACATTTAACAAAATAGAAAAATTGAGGCAAAACGGGAACTTTTTAAGAAAAACATGAAATCAGAATGACTACCCTATAACCAAGGAAATTAAAAAATATAATAAAATGAATATAATGGATAAATATTGGGAAAATTACAGTTATTTACCTTTTTATTAATGTTTTAATAAATCTTTATTAATTATCCAAGAGGTGCAAAAGCAATAAAATAAAGCGAGAATTAAGGTAAGGGGATTCTCGAACCCAACTCCCTTACTTTGGGTTTTCCTTATTTCACATCAATTTCATTATGGATATTACTTTAATGTTCCTTAAATATAATTTTATTACCTTTCCATTTTCTTTCGGGGATATACATGTTTCCACCTTGATTTTTAAGCCAAATACAATGATTTTCCCAAAAAAGACATTTCTTTCCAAAACAAATCTTCAACTCCTCATGTGTTGTTTCTTATCAAAAGAAAAATGATATCTTATTCAAATATATCATCTCCATTTTTTTTGGAACCCATAAGTTTCTTCATGAATTCATTCCTTATGAAATCCTTATGAAACCCATTATTTTCCTTAGGTTATTTCATGACTACGATTATTATACATTTTATGTGGCATACATAATTATGTAAATATTATGATGCGACAGGTGGGCCCAAAATTATATATCCCTACAATGCATTGGGTAATGTTATGTATCTCATGATATAATGTGAAATATGCATGACCGTGATTCTATATTTTTTCATAATGACGATGACATGATTATGCACATATGTTATGTGAGAACATGATGCTGGATTTTTTCACAATTACATGTGGTATTTGATCACTATGACATGATGCTTCATTTTTATGCATTTCCATATTCCATAACTTTATCACATTTTCCCCTCATTATATTGATGATGGTCCGATGCTTATAATATGATGATAATTATCATGTTCACCCATGTTATATTGATTCATGTCCCTTATTCATCCTCTTACCAGGATTTTAGATCACCCCTCACTACAGGAAATTTTAGCTTTATCAACGGTTTAAAACCATTGGAAAAGGTTAGAAAATCGTTGGTATAAACTATACCAACGGTTTTCCAAACTGTTGGGTCTTGAGCCGTAGGGATAGACATATCCCAAAGGTTCTCATAGAACTGTTGGGATATGTCTGAAAATTTCAGTATATACCAATGGTTTCAGTAAACCATTGGTATAAATGTTTCCCATCAGTTTTAAACCATAGGTAATAGGAAGAATTCTCTCTATACCAACAGTTTAGAAAACCGTTGGGATAGACTTTTACCAACGGTTTCCCAAAAACCATTGGTAAATATGAAGTAAAATTATCTATTCCAACAGTTTACAAACTATTGGCATATACTTATACCAACGGTTTACATAAAATCGTTGGTATAAGCTCTGCTTTTAAACATATGTGAATGGTTGAAAATTGTTGGCATATCCTTTGTACCTGTAGCAAGACAAATTGCTGGCCTCCCCCTATGTAGGTGCAATAACCTCTGTGCAGCTGCAATAATTCCACAAAAATTCATACACAACAGACCTGCATAATACACACACACACACACAACAAGTAACACAATACACTATTAAGAAGTATGCCTCCATAATATATACAGAATTCTGTATGAATTCATACAGAATTCATCCAACACATAATTCATACATAAATCCGAATACCTCCAATTCTGCATTTAATTACCCTCTACACACATACCGAATTAACACATAATTCATAAGGTAATTACAGAATGTATACACATAAAACAAGTATACCCATACACCATTAACACATAATTCATAAGTTAATTAATTACATAAAGAATTCAATTCATAATTTAGGGGGGTGGGGGGTTGTTCAGGGGTTTGGGGTGGCTGTCCAAGGAGGGTAGGGGGTGTCCAGGGGGTGGGGTGTCAGGGGGATGGGGGTGTCTAGGAGGGGGGGGGGGGCTGTCCAGGGTGGTGGTGGGGGGAAGGGAGAACTGTCCATGGGGGTTTCTAGGGGGTGGGGTGGTGTCTAGGGGGTGGGGGGGGGGGGCTTTCTAGGGGGTGGGGATGTCCAGGGGGTGGGGTGGTGTCTAGGTGGGGTGGGGGGTGGTCCAGGGGGTTGGGGGTTGCCCAAGGGCGGTGGGTGGTGTCCAGGGGGTGGGTGTGGTTGTCCATGGGGGTGGGGGTGTCCAGGGAGGTGGGGGTGTTCAGGTGGTTGGGTGGTGTCCAGGGGGTGGGGGTCGTCTAGGGGGTTGGGGGGTGTCCATGGGGGGTGGGGGCTATCCAAGGTGGTGGGGGGGGGGGGTTGTCCATGGGGGTGTCCATGGGGGTGGGGTGGTGTCTAGGGGGTTGGGGTGATTTCTAGGGGTTGGGGTGTCTAGGGTGGTGGGGGTGTCTAGGGGGTGGATTGGTATCCAGGGTGGGGTGGGGGCGGTCTCAGGGGTTGGGGGGCTGTCCAAGGGGGGTGAGGTGATGTCCAGGGGGTGGGGTGGTTGTCCATGGGGGTGGGGTGTCCAGGGGGTGGGGGTGTCCAGGTGGTGGGGTGGTGTCCAGGGGGGTGGGGTGGTGTCCAGGGGGTGGGGGGCTGTCCAGGAGGATGGGGGTGTCCAGGGGGTGGGGGTGGGGTGTCCAGGGTGGTGGTGGGGGGGGGGGGGGCTGTCCATGGGGGTGTTTAGGGGGGTTGGGGTGGTGTTTAGGGGGTTGGGGGGCTTTCCGGGGGTGGGGGTGTCTAGGGGGTGGGGGTTTCCAGGGGGTGGGGTGGTGTCCAGGGGGTGGGGTGGTGTCCAGGGGGGTGGGGGAAGTCCAGGGGGTTGGGGGGCTATCAAAGGGGGTGGGGTGATGTCCAGGGGGTGGGGGTGGTTTTCCATGGGGGTGGGGGTGTCCAGGGGGTGGGGGTCTTTAATGGTTTTAATGGAATGAATTTCATGGATTTTAAGATCATTTATATTTTTAAAATGGTTTTGGAATAGTGTTTATTTCAATAGTATGTGTTTCTTTATGAAAAAATGAATGATTTTGGTGTGTATGGTATGAAGGGGGATTTGGTTATTAGGAAATGGATTACATTTTTATTGTGGGACAAAAATACTATATGATTTTTGAAATGGAACCTTAAAATAGATTTTTATAAACCATTGGGGAGTTTTAAATAGAAATAAGTCTCTATTATGTGATTTTGAAATAGTTTTATGAAGAATTATTTATGATGTATCTTTATGGGATTTGTGATTTTGTGTCCCTTGTTTTAGAACCTATGATTATTGTACTAAATGTTTTGTTTTTGATAATTCTTTAGAATTTTACCACTATAAATGAATCAAAAAGTCCATAAGGGGATATCTCAGGTAGTCATTCTTGTGATCCAGCTATTGTCTTCTTAGTCTTGGTATCTACTCAAAATCTTGTGGAAGTGGAATAACTATGTTCTTCTTGGATCATTTATTATGCATGGGAGTTTCTAAAATACCATCCACTATTTTTTATTGGTGATCAAGGATCCCAGGAGGCAATGAAGTGGGTTTCTATGATTAATGGGATCTTCGAGTTGTTAGAAACCCTATAATCCGCGGGGGTGGGGGCTATCCACGAGGGTGGGGGGATGTCCACGGGGGTGGTGGGGCTGTCCAGGGGGGTGGGCGGGGCTGTCCACGGGGGATGGGGGATGTCTAGGGGGTAGGGTGTGTCCAGGGGGTGGGTAGGGCGGTCCAAGGGGGTACGGGGTGTCCAGGGGGGTGGGTGGGTTGTCCACGGGGGTGGCAGGGCTGTCCAGGGGGTATGGGGTGTCCAAGGGGGGTGGGAGGGCTATCCACGGGGGGTGGGAGGGCTGTCCAAGGGGGTGGGCAAGCTATCCACGACGGTGGAAGGGCTACCCACGGGGGGGGGGGTGTCCAGTGGCGGTGGGGCTGCCCAGGGGGGTGGGCAGGGCTGTCAAGGGGGTATAGGGTTTCCACGGGGGGAGGGGTTGTCGTGGGAGGGCTCTCCAGGGGGGTGGATGGGGCTGTCCAGGGGGGTGGGCGGGCTGTCCAGGGGGTGGGCGGGGCTGTCCAGGGGGGTGGGAGGGGCTGTCCAGGGGGTGGGCGGGGCTGTCCAGGGGGTGGGCGGGGGTGTCCGGGGGGTGGGCGGGGCTGTCCAGGGGGGTGGGCGGGGCTGTCCAGGGGGGTGGGAGAGGCTGTCCAAGGGGGTACGTGGTGTCCAGGGGGTGGGCGTGGTTGTCCAGGGGGTATGAGGTGTCCAGGGGGTGGGTGGGTTGTCCACGGGGGTGGGGGGGGGGGGATTTCCACAGGGGTGCCAAGGCTGTCCACGGGGGGAGGGGCTGTTTAGGGGGTGGGTGCGCTGTCCACGGGAATAGGGGGCTGTCCACAGGGGGAGGGGTTGTCTAGGGGGTGGGAGGGCTGTCCACGGGGGTGGCGGGGCTGTCCAGGGGGGTGGGTGGGCTGTCCACAAGGGTGGGGGGTTGTCTAGGGGAGGGGTGAATCGGTCACATCAAATCATCAAGTCAAGTTTTATTATTTATAGATAAAATAATAAAGATAATGTGACCTACCTAATCACACATATATTCAGGCACAATATATCAATAAGCATCAAAGGTCAGTAATATCAGTCAAAAATGCAACGGATCAATCTGTCCCTCATCATCATCACTATCATCACCATCATCATCAGCCTCACCCTCATCCACATCATCATCCTCATCATCATCCCCGCCCTCCTCAACACCATACTCCTCACCCTCGTACTTAGCCTCGGCCTCCTCATCGCCCTCCTCCTCCGCCTCGCCCTCCTCCTCACCCTCCTCCTTCACCTCGGTCTCCTCCTCACCCTCCTCCTCCTCCGCCTCAGCCTCCTCATCGCCATCATCTCGACCTCCACTAGAACTTCCACCTAGTGCACCATATATAGAACGCATCGATGAAATATATTCCTCAAAAGTTGTGATGGCCTTTGGTGGAAGTGTTGGATGTAAAACTTCCATCAGTTTCATAAATGCAGTGTTTACCCTAACAGACTGTTCTACCATCTCTATGGCCCTTTTTTCAGCCTGTTCTGCCTATGCCTAAACCTGTTGGAACTAAATGGAACTACAAATCATACTTGAGGAGGGTCAATACCTCATCAGAACTATACTCTCCCCAGGTCAGTAGTGTACTCTACCAGGGTGCTAATCTCCCAACACCTGATGTAAGTGATCATTTGGCCCAAAATTGCCAGGTTCCTGGGCATCAAGGGCCTCTAAATCATCCTGTTACAAATATAAATAGATTATTAAGTTACAAAATAGATATTAAAATTTTAAATCTACAAAGTAAAACTTACAATCTACTGCTGAGTCAGTTCATTAACCGCACTTCAATCTTTCTTCCTTCTACTCGAGGAAAAGAGTTTTTCTCGAGGAACACGTCCTATATTCAATTTATGCCTCTACAATGACATTAAAAGTATGAAACCATAATTAAAAATAGTATACCAATAGTTAATTGCATAACTAAAAATATATAACAACTTTAGCAATCGAATAAATTATGGAGGTAGCAATAGAAAGTGCAATTCGTAAAGAAAAATTATAAACTGTCATACCTACTGCCTCTCATGATCTGGCATCGTAGTACGTCCCAATGTGTGGACATATTTTTTAGCATCAATATTTTTTTTATTTCTTATAGATGAATCCTAAATAAAATTCAATAATTAGTATTAACGAAAAACATGAAAATTTTCATTTAAATACCTCTAATGTGATTAATACCTTAAATTTTCTAGTTTTCCAATGAGTAATCATCTGTCAGTAATGTTCTAACGGACAATCATCCATGATAGAGACCGCCTAAAACTCTATGCCCACTCTATCATTCCATCCAATGTACAGCTCGTGCTTATAAGCTCTCCAAATCTCGCCTAAATCCTTTAGACGTGCTGGTCGTGCACCCTCACCATCGGGGAAATTAAACCGTAGCTGACACCAAAATATTAATTCATATAAATACAAAAAATAATATATTACATTAAATACAACATATTTTTTTAACCATTCTCTTCCCAAGATTTATCCTTGACTTCATTTGGCAGGTGTCTCCATGAGAGCGGGATGATAGGAATGATGTCAGAGTATTTGGCAAGCGTCGCCAAAAAACTTCGACATTGCTCCCCTGATTTTTCAATCATTTGACTATCTTCATTATAGTCCACCATCAACTGCGTGTGGCGGTTCCACATCGCACGCATGCGTGTACGCCCCCGCCTCCTATCAGTATATGTATCTGTTATGAAAGAAAAACAAATATTTTATCAATACATGTTTTAATGAAAATAAATAATGGTGTAAAAATTTGTTCGGGTTGTATAAGTATACTTGAGGTAGTCTGATCAATGGGAACCATTGGATTCGTAGAAACTGAAGGAACACCCTGTATAGATGGAGTAGATCCCAATGTATGCTCCGCAGGGACAGACTCTAGCAGAGTAGGAGTCGAAGAAGATGGAATATAAAATCCCAGAGAGAAGGAAGCAGAAGTAAAAGAAGATGATAGGGATGGCTGGCTGAATGCTGGATGGGGAGTGGGAATCATCATCAGATATGGTACAGACGAGTGAGGAGACTCAGATGTAAAGGGTGATGAAAACATGGGAGGCCTAAATATCCCGTGTGTCCCTAATGGAACACAGGGATCAGAATGTGGGATGGATGGTATATCATTGGGAGGGGCAGAGACTAATCAGATACGCTGACCATATCGCCTATCTCCCATACCACCCCCCTCGTACGAACACCCCGAGTACTAGGATCACTACTAGGATGCTCATCAAATAATTTTTTCCTAATAGATTGATCCTGAAAAAATGTTTAATTTTTTTTAATCACATGAAATTATATATTATTTAAATAAATATATTTGAAATAAAATACTCACTGTAGGCACTAGTGGTGGAATTCCCAGCTCAGTCATGCGACGATTTTTGTCCACAATCTATTTTCGTGACCTCTCTTCAATTGGTTTCATTTCCTGCATTTGAAAACAAATATGGAAGTAAATAGAAAAGGATAGCTAATGTGTAACCCAAAAAATAAAATAAATGAGAGGGAATAGGGGCATTCATGGATAATTTAACTATCCATTGTTTTAGGTGAGCTTGAACAAATATATAATGAAGTTAATAAATTGAACAAGATGTAATAAAGAAAATTAATTTTTAGTAGGATGGTTATTTACTAAGTGTCATCAGTCTATTAAAATCATGTAACATTGATTCTACCAGATTCATAAGGGGCAAAGCAGTTGTCAAAATTATGGAAAACTTTAATTTCTTTAGCCCAGGTAGATGATACAGGTTTCAATACATGTTTTATAGAAGAATACAAACCATCATGTTCATTACTTGGTAAAATTTTAAAGAGAGGTCTTAGAATTTTACAAATTTTATACAAATTGCAGTTGAAGCATTGAAATGCTCACCAAGTTAGAAATGTTGGTTTCATAGGTTTGAATAAAGTTCAATTCCAAATTAGAAAATGAAATTCAAATAAAATTGCAACCAATAAACATTGAAAATTCACATAACAGTCTAGTCAGATACAACATATTTGTAATCAATATTAAATTAATTTGAATAGTACCAACCTTAATAGCCCAAGTCGAGTTAAACCAAAATAATTGAGAACATGAATGGATGATTTTATATATTTCCCACCACAACTTCAGGTTCACAGTCAACTCTAAAAATTGAGCTATCAGAGTCATCAAAAGTAATAAATGGATCGTTTCCAATGGCACTAGGGATGGTGTCAATTCCATCATCACCATCATCAAAAATATGTCTTTTTAATTACTTCAATAATGACACCAAATTTAGGTCGAATATGGTCTTTGACACAAAAAACTTGTTTGGCCATTAATGCCAATAAATATGGTTCATCGGTAGCAAGAGTGCAAGTCATATCAATTACTTGAAATCCAAAATCATCAATAAATGTTCCCTGCCTCTTCATCGAATCAAACCACTGGCATTTCATCATCGTGACTCGTCCATGAGAATAATAATTCAATATTATTATTTTTTCAATGACTCCATAATAACCTACATTTTCAAATCACGGTCTATTATCTAATGCACCAGCACAACAATCTATTGTGGTGGTAACCACAACACCATCATGTTGTGTTCTCATGTTCTTTGCTCATTAAATGATAATAAATCTGTAACCATTTATAACAATTTATTTACAGTCACGAACCACGGTATTATGACCAAAATCTAAAGCTCTTATTTCCTCAGAGACATAGTCAGCAGTCAAACTCAATACCTGAAATATAAATCAATATTAAAATTAATTAAATATTATTTTAATTATTTTAAATAGTAATATTATTACCTTCAATTTTAACCAAGCAAAAAACTCTTTGCTATGAAAAGTCTCCCTCCTTCTCAAAGATAAAGAACGATGCTTTCTATTTATCATCATTTTATGTTCCCTGTAGATAAAAATAGGAATAGATTAACAAATATATATATATATATATATATATAAGATATACATATTGAATTTACTTACAAGATGTAGTCATCAAATAAATCATAGTTGAACAAAACTGTGCGATGTGCCATCTCCCGCTCTTCAAGGCTTAATGTCATCAATGTATATGATCCAGGAATTCCCCCTATTTGAGGAAGTGATGAAAAAATGGGTTCAATTTTCTTATACTATTCTTCTTCATTTCTTATTGGTCTATTAATTCTTTTAGTAAGATCAGACAAATACATAGAGCAGAAATCCATACATACTTGAGATAAGTAACCGTTCACGATAGAACCTTCGGGATGATTCTTGTTACGGACATAAGACTTTAATGTGTACATATTTATTTCAGTAGGATAAATCCAATGAAAATAATAGGTCCTTTGAGAAGTATTTCAGTTGGAATATGGACAGTCAGTTGCAACATGCATGTGAAAAATAATGGAGGAAATATTTTCTCTAACTCACACAAAATTAATGGGGCATCTGCCAACATTTTTTTCAAAAAGACTTGGACAAATTCTTAGCACAAAGATCTATAAAAAAATATCACAACCGAATAAAATCTACCCTTACAATATTGGAAAAAAGATGACGAATTTCTATTGGAATCAACTCATGCAGAAGGATGTGATAATCATGAGTCTTCAAAGATTTTAGCTTCAACTCTCTTCTGTTGACCTGTTTGGATATGTTGCTTGAATAACCCTCAAGAACTTTAATAGTCTCTAGTACTTTCAAAAATCACTTTTTTTAGGTTTCATCACATAAGAATCACATGGAACTTGCCATCTATTTTCACTAATATGCACAGGATGCAATTCTAGCTTGATGCCCCAATCCACCAAGTCACGCCGAGACCATAAATCATCTTTTGTATTTCCCTTTACATTTAGAAGAATCGTAAGCAACATTTCACATATATTTTTTTCAATGTGCATTACGTCTAAGAAATGATGTAACAAATTGGTTGACCAATAAGGCAAATCAAAGAAGATACTTCTCTTCTTCCAATTGTAACAGGTTTCAGTGGAAACATTCTTTCTCTTTCTAGATTTCATTTGACCCTTCCCAAATGAAAAACTAAAATCTTTCAATTCATTAATCACATCAGTTCCAGACATACGTTGAGGTGGATCATCGGTCTCCATGGTATTGTCAAATCTTCGATGATTATTTTTATATGGATGGTCCATTGGAAAAAATCATTGATGTCCCATAAAACTAAAACTACAACGATGTTTCAGTCTTCTAGATCATTTGTTCTTCATAAAAATAGGACATGATAGTTTTCCCTTCATGCTCTATCCAGACATCATTGCATAAGCAGGAAAATCATTGATCATCCACATAATTGCAACACGCATATGAAATATGTCTTTCAAACATGCATCGTATGTGTGCACACCCACATCCCAAATAAGTTTCAACTCTTTTATTATAGGTTGCATGTATACGTCTATATTATTGTCAGGATCAGAAGGGCCAGATATGAGTATACTCATTAAAGTGAAAGGTTTTTTCATACACCACCATGGGGGAAGATTATAAATATGTATAAAAACTGGCCATGTGTTGTGCGACATAAGCATCCGCCCAAACGGATTAAAATCGTCAAATAAAAGACCCAACCTCGCATTATGCACGTTAGCTACAAAAATTAGGATATCGAGCATCAAATCTCTTCCATGTAAATCCATCTATAGGGTGAACCAACTCATCATTAGTCTTATTTCTCTCAGTATCATGCCATCACATTTTTATTGATATTTCATTAGATATAAAAAGATTCTGGAGTTTGGGGATCAATGGAAAGTGCCACATTACATTATGTGGCACACAGTATGGTGTTCCACCAGCTTTTGGCTTCCAGCGGGATGTGCCAAGTTTTATACAATCATTTCATTCAGCATTTTCCTCCCAGAATAAACTTCAATATTTTGTGCAAGCATGAATTTTGTTTCTTGAAAAACCAATTTCCTCTACTAACTTCCATGTCATATAGTGGTTTGAGGGAATATCTTCATCATTTGGAAGTAAGTCCTTCAAGAAGGTAAGAACGTAATAGATGTCAGTATTAGAAATCTCATACATAGTTTTCCCATGAAACAATTGGATTAAAAATTCCAACTTTTTCATTTTACCGCATTGTCGATATACTGGAGTCATGGAAGCATCATTCAATTTTTTCACCCTGACAACATCATCATTTTCATTAGACGCATCATGTGTGCTCATATCGAAATCTTCTTGGGTCGGAATCCTTTCTTTTTCATGATGATGAATAAACAAAAACCGGTCATATAACAAATTCTCCAATCCAGTCCTCTTATTTGGATCATCATCAATTTGAGATGTCATTTTCTCTCCATTGTGATACCACATAGAGTATTTTGCTTTGAAACCATATTTGGTTATGTGGTATCTGACTTCTTCATGGCTCAACCAAGGTCTTCCAACATAATTGTAACAAGGGCAGTGTATGTGACCACTATCTGAAGCATTGTGAAATAAAAAATCTAAAAAACTCTCCAATTTTTTTTGAAAATTGCTTGAGATCCAATCGGTTTCATATATACAACTTCTATCCATTATGTAAAAAAATTATAAGTCATTTCATCAAAATAAATTCAATAAGATTAAAGTTTCATCGAAAATATATTTAAGCAAACGAGAATTTTTCACTTTATATGAAACCATAACTGACACACTACTCTATATGAGAATTATAATATAAAAGACAACAAAATACTATATTTATAACAAAATATCTTTGAAGAACTATACATGAGTGTACAAGATCATGTACACTTGTGGAGGAGAATTATCTAGGGGGTACGAGTGTCCAGGAGGGTGGGCGGGCTGTCCACGGGGGGTGTTCGGGGGGATGGGGGGTGTTCGGGGGGTGGTGGGCGGGTGTCTAGGGGGGTGGTGGGCGGGTGTCTAGGGGGGGTGGGAGGGCTGTCCACGGGGTGGGGGGCTATCCAGGGGGTACGAGGTGTCTAGGGGAGTGGTCAGGCTATTCACGGGGGGGTTGCGGGGCTGTCCAGGGGGGGTCGGGGGTGTCCAGGTGGTGGGGGGCCTTTCCAGGGGGTGGGGGCTCTCTAGGGTGTACAAGGTGTCCAGGGAGGTGGGCGGGCTATCCAGGGGGTGGCAGGGCTGTCTAGGGGGGTACGAGGTGGGTGGGTAGGCTGTTCACAGGGGTAACATGGATATCCAGGGGGTACGAGGTGTCCAGGGGGTGGGTGGGTTGTCCACGGGGGTGGCGGGGCTATCCAGGGGGGTTGGGGGGTCCGGGGGGGGGGGGGGTTATCCATGGGGGTGGTGGGGCTGTTTAGAGGTTGTGGTGTCTAGGGGGTGGGCTGGCTGTCCAAGGGGGTGGTGGGGCTGTCTAGGGAGGTATAGGGTGGGTGGGCGGGCTGTCCACGGGGGTGGTGGGGTTGTTCGGGGGGGGGAGGGTACGGGGTGTTCAAGGGGTGGGCAGGTTGTGCACGGGGGGTGGGTGGGCTATCCATGGGGGGTGGGTGGGCTGTCCACGGGGGTGGAAGGGTTGTCCATGGGGGTGGAAGGGCTATCCAGGGGGTGGGGGTGTCTAGGGGGTGGGGGTTGTCCAAGGGGGTGGGGATGTCCAAGGGGGTGGGGGTGTCCACCCCCAAACTAGGGTCATAAAATCCAATCTTTATCAAATTGTAGCATGATTTCAAGCCTATTATAGATGACCGAGAAGACTGTTGGTGTAAACCATGAATATCATACATATAAATCACAACACATCCAATTGTAAACACACCACCAAATATCACACGTTGATCGTATTTTATGAGCCATGTTTCGATGGGACACTACTCAGAGGAGTATGAGCCTTGTTATATAGGTGATATGGATTTGTACAAATGTTAAATTTGTATAAGATCAATATGGATAGTGGATAAGAACCTAAGTGAGATTTCTTTGCAGAGATCACTTCTTCTTGGAAGGGTAAGAGTGAGTGTTGGTATGGAACTTCAAGAAAAGTCTTAACGTGTGAAAGTAACTATACATTGGTTATATTTGATTCTTTTTTTTGTAGAGTATCAGAGTGGACAACCCACCCCCCTCCCTGGATATCCCACACCCCACCACACCCCTGCAACCCCCTACCCCCCTGCACACCCCACCCGGATAGCCCCCCCACCTGGACCCCCCCCCCCCCACCACCACACCTGGACATCCCACCCCCTCCTCCATGGACAACCTTCACCCCCCCTCCCCCACCTGGATAGCCCACCCACCACCACCCCTGGACAGCCCACCCCTCCCTAGATAGCCCACACCCCCTCCCCTATATCCCCCCCGACAGCCCCCCCGGATAGCCCACCCCCCCTCAACCCCACCTGGACAGCCCACACCCCCCACTGGACAGCCTCCACCGGACAACCCACCCCCTCCCTGGACAGCCCACCCCCTCCCCCACCTGGATACCCCACCCTGACGCCCCTTTACAGCCCACACCCCTCCTTGGGCAGCCCATACCCCCTCCCCCACACCCCTATAGCCCCCCCTGTATCCCCTACCCCCTGGACAACCCACCCTCCACCTAGACACCCCCCCACACCTGGACAGGCCCCTCTAACCCTCCTGCATCCCCCTTAAGGTAATTTTATTTAAAATCATTTTATTAATTAATAAAGGCAAACCATCATGCATTAGCCATTTCATTCCAAACAACCCATTCAATTTATGAAAACATGAAAAATTCAATTTATAAGGCTCTATGGGTCACTTAGAAAATGTCATTGGTGAAAGGGAAAATCAACTACATTGTTAATTCCAATTTAAAAATTGGGACATGCACTTAGGAGGTGCGGTGGTGTCTCGGAGGTGTGGTGGTGTCCAGGGGGGGTTGTCTAAGGGGGTGGGGGTGTCCAAGGGGTGTAGGGTGTCCAGGGGGTGGGGTGTCTAGGGGTGGTGGGGTGGTGGGGGGATGTCCAAGGGGGTGGGGGGCTGTCCATGGGGGAGAGGGGTGTCTAGGGAGGGTGGGGGTGGGGGTGTCCTGGGGGTGGGGGAGTCCAGGGGGGTGGGCGGAGGGAGTTGTCCAAGGGGTGGGGGTGTCCATGGGGGTTGGGGGTGCAGGGGGGTGGGGGTTGTCCAATGGGGGGGTCCATGGGGGTGTGGGTGCAGGGGGTGGGGGATGTCCAATGAGGGGGGTCCAGGGGGGGGTTGTCCAGGCGGGTGGGAGGTGTCCAGGGGGTGTGGGTGGGGGTGTTGATGTTGGATTGTTGTTGCCTGATCTGGTTGGGTCGAATGCTTGTGCCTCGCAATTGTCGCGGTGCGGACTTCGGGGTCACCTTCACTGTAGTGGAGCTGACTGACCGACACCGACAAGCACTGTAGCGATGCGGACTTCGGGGTCAACTTCACTGTAGCGCTTTTGACTTCCAGCCGATAGACACTGTAGCACTTTTGACAAAGTGAGCCGCCGATCACTGTTGCAACGCGGACTACTATTTAGAACATTGGACCGTCTTCTTCATTTGTAGCCCATTTCAGGCTAGGGTTTCACTACTGAAATCCTCTGTAATTTTGTGCTTTTGACTCATAGTGAAATTCTGCCTCTCCCATGGACGTAGGGATTTTTTCCAAACCACGTAAATCGTTGTGTCTTTTGCTTTCTTTCTTTCGTTTTTTCCCGTTTCTGTCGTTGTGTCTCCCGACGATTCCACAACAGTTCACAATTCCAATCCATCACCCAACCAACTCCTATTCATCCTCAATAGCAATATCTATAAATACAAAATCCAAATCCAATTTTAAACTAAACTAAAGTCCACATAAACTAACATATCACCCCACAAAACAAACCATTTACCATGTTTGAAGTGTAGATCAAAAAATAGAAAATAAATCAAAGGGTTTTGTACTTCACAGACAACAAGAACTCTAATTTAGCTGAAATCAAAACACCAAACAGAAAAAAATATAGGTAGAACATTAAAACTAAAGTAAAACTTACTAATTTGAAGTGTAGAAAAAAAAAATTTTGATTGAAGATGGTTTCATGGACAAGAAAACTTCTGGAGGAGCTCTCGATTAGGTGTTGCAATCAGGTGAGTGGGAGCTGGGGTTTTGGGTATTTGGGGGAAAACTTTCCCAATGGTTTTTAAAAACCATTGGGAAAGCCTCTCTTTACCAATAGTTTATTAAAACCATTGGTATATCTTAGAGAAACTAAATCTTTCCCAACGGTTTTTTCAAACCATTGGGAAATATTAAGTATATTTACACATTGCCAACGGTTTGAACAAATTGTTGACAAATGTGGCCTTTTTACAGTATAGAAACTGTTTGAAGAAACCGTTGGTATATATCCGTTGGGAAAACATTAGATTCCAATAGTTCCTTTCTTTGATGTATATCCTCAATTGATTACATATTTTAAGTATAACATGAGCTTAGAATGATAAATAAGAAGGATTTAAATAAATGTTCATGTTTTATTATATTCATGTTATATATAAGCCTAATTTTCCAAAGACACTAAACCTTTTGATCCTGGATTTTTATCTCTATTATGTTGTTTATCTTAAAAATGATGCAATAGATGTGTGAGAAAAATTAGTTTCACTATAGTTAGTATTAGAGTTTGGTTTATTTAATTTGGGAATTAGGATTAGAAAACATTAGTGAAACCCCTTAATATTAGAATAAGTATATTTAAACATCCAAGAAACTTTTTTAGAAAAGTAATTAACATTGGCATCCCATAAGATATGCCTTTAAAGTTAATTGTGCAAAATAATAAATTATTTATTAATGATTTTTTGTCTTACTTCTTATTCAAACCTTTTCTATTTTAGAAAATAGTGGGAACCAGGAGAAACTAGGACAAAAACCCATGTGTGGGAAAATGCAACGATTTCCCAAAAGACATCCCTAATTCCATGGGAGGTGGAGTTCAAAACTTCATGGAAATTCTTACATATTTGTCTCAGACTATGAATAATAACATGAACCGTGTGGAACATCAAACTTCACCCAAGAAGGATCAACTAGCCATTGAGTATTTTATGTGGCAATGACCACCGACATTTAGTGGATATTCTAGTCCACTTTTCATGGAATAATGGGTTAACTCAATAGAGAAGATATTTTCTGTGCTCCATTATTCTGACAAGAAGAAGGTGAATCTGGTTGTTTATTATTTAGATGGAGAATTTGATCAATGGTGGGCATTGATAAAGAACACCAAGCAGAAGTATGATCAGAAGATATAAGAGTGGGAAGACTTCAAGAAAATATTTATTAACATGTATTTCCCTCAAAATCTTTGAACAAATATGGATATAGAATTCATAGAAGAAAAAGGAAGGTGAATTTTTCACCGCTTATGATGAAAACATCATATGGATTTAAAGATACACCTCAAGTTTTGTTATCAACAATGATAAAAAAAATAGATATATTCATTAGTGGTTTAAAACACCTTCAAAATGATCTAGCTATCCAAGACTTTGGGAGTTATAAAGAAGTGGTTTTATGTGCTATGATCCCATGGTAATGGAGATAAGAAGAGAAGAATGGAGTTTTAATCTGGTGGGTCAAATGAAAAAGGATTAAAGAGTATCCAACTACTCACATGTCAAAAATGTGCGAAGAAGAATAATGGGAATTGTCTCAAAGGGATGGGAAAATGCTTCAAGTGTGGGAGAGAATTCCACCAAGATCATGAATGTCGAAGATACATGAAGAAGTTGGAAAATGTGATGGAGGAAAGAAAGCACCACCCATGGTTCAATACTTTAACTATAGGGAGTAAGGGAACTATGCAAGCCAGTGCACTAAACAAAATGTCCTTGAGGGTAATCAGCGTTAGTAACCACCAAAGAAAAATGATAAAGGGAAAGCTTATGGCATCACTACTGCTAAAGTGGATCATGAAAATGAATTCATATAAGGTACACTTCATACTCACTGAAGAATGGAATTTTTTTTATTTGATTTTGGTTCTACACATTCCTTTATATCTTGAAAGTTTTTTAGAACTATTGAATCAAAGACACAATACCTTGAAACATAGATATCTATAAAAACACCTTGTGGTGAAATCATTGCAACCTAAGTGTTGGAATCTTCTCTTGTAAGCATATGTGGGAATATTCTTCCAGAAAATTTTGTAATACCCCCTCAGTGGAATTTGAAATTATACTGAGCATCGATTGGATATCATTATATAGAGCACACATCAACTTTCAATAAAAGGAAATCTCTTTTCATATTACAAACCATTAAATGCTCCTCTAAAAATTCAAGGAAGACCATGAATCTTCTTTGGAAAATCCATCAATGGTGTGGGTGTTGATACCCTGTGAAGAATCGTACCTTGCCTAAATAGTTGAGCCAAACGAAGGTATCAAATTGGAGGAAATACCCATTGTTAAGGAATACAATGATGTATTTCCCAAAGAGTTACTTAGACGTTCCCCAGATTATGAGGTAGAGTTCTCAATAGAGATCATATGCGTAGATACTCCTATCTCAAAATTCCCCTATAGGATAGCCCTGATTAAAATAGAGGAGTTAAAGAAGAAACTATAAGAGCATTTGGACAAAGGGTTCACACAACATAGTGCATCTCCTTGGGGTGTGCCAGTGATTTTTTTTAAAGAAAAAGGATGGATCAATGCGGTTGTGTATCGATTACTGGGAGATCAACAAGATCACCATAAAGAATAAGTATCCTCTTCCAAGGATTGATGGCTTGTTCAATCAACTACGAGGATCTCAATACTTCTCAGAGGTGGATCTTAATTTTGTACATCATTAACTAAAGGTGAAGAAGGAATATATTCAGAAAACTAGTTTCCGTACAAGGTATGAGAACTATGAGTTCATAGTGAAGCCTTTCAAACTTGCTAATTCCCCTGCAATATTCATGGGTTTGATGAATAGTCATTAGAGACTATCTTGACAAATTTTTGGTAGTCTTTATCGATGATATTCTCATTTACTCCAAGAGAAAATAGGAACATGAATAGAATCTAAGTATTGTTCTAGTGACATTAGGGAAGGATAAAATGTGTGCTAAGTTTAGTAAGTGTGACTTTTGGATGCATAAAGTATCATTATTGGGGAATGTGAGCACAAGTGAGGGAATTTCTATAGACCCTTCAAAGACAAAGGAAAATGAGGAATGACCTAGACCCACTAGTGTCACATAAATCCGTAGTTTTCTTGGATTAGCTGGGTACCACCAACGTTTTGGGAGAAATTTCTCAAAACTATCTATCCCGCTAACCAAGTTAACACAAAAAACAGTAAAGTATATTTGGATGGAAGAATATGAGGAAATATTTAAGGATCTCAAGAAGAGGCTAATCACTATGCATGTACTCACACTACCGGCAAGTGGAGAATGTTCTGTGATATACAATGATGCTTCGAAGAAAGGCTTGGGTTGTGTACTAATGTAGAATGATAAAGTGATAGTCTATGCCCCACGACAATTGAAGATCCGTGAGAAGAGCTACTCAACACATGATTTGTAATTAGAAGCTATGATCTTCACTCTAAAGATTTGGTGACACTACCTCTATGGTGAAATTGTGATATATATATCGAGCAGAAGAGTCTAAAGTATATATTCACACAAAATGATCTCAACATGAATCAAAGAATATGGTTATATCTAATCAAGGACTACGATTGATCTATTCACTACCATCCTAGAAAGGAGAATAAGGTAGTTGATGCTCTTAGTATAAAAGAACCTAATACTTTATCTATGATGCGAATTGAGAAAGACCCTATCTTTATGGATATTCAAAGGATTGATTTGGAAATCATAATGATAGGGATACATCCTACCTTTCCCAAATGATTTCCCAACCATCTATCCAAGAGAATATCAAGGAGGAAGAAAGAGATGATATGGATCTACAAAAGAAGGTGAAAACAGTAAAGTAAGGGAAGCTATATGAGTTACAAATCGATAATGACAGTGTGATCACTACGGGAAAATGGCTTTTGCGACAGGTTATTTACGACGAGATTTATTCTCGTTGCAAATAGTTCGTCGAAGAGGTTATTTGCGATGGGTGCATCAACCCGTCGCAAATAATTAGTTATTTGCGACGGGACTTGGAGTCTCATCGCAAAAAGTTAGGCGCGGTTTGGTGCGGTTTGTGCGCCAAACCGCGGGAAGGGTATTTGCGATGGGGAGGCACCTCCCGTCGCAAATACCGGGAGGCGGTAAATACTATTTGCGACGAGACCCGTTGCAAATACCCAGCGGTGGTAAATACTATTTGCGATGAGATGTTGTCCCGTCGCAAAAAGTGTGTCGGTAGGTCATTATTTGCGACGGGTCCCGTCGCAAATACCCTTTTAACTGCCGACAGTAATTAATGCGGCCGAAAGTATTTGCGACGGGATACCCGTCGCAAATAGTACTGTCACAACTAATCTAACCTATATATACCCCCATCTGTTTATGTTTTATTTAATTTAGTATTTATTTATTTTATTTTATATTAATTTTAATTATTGTTGATTAGTTATAATTAAATTAGATTTAAATTGTTTTGTCATCAGTATTTATTTGTATTAATAAATTGAAATTATTAGTACCAATTCTTTGTAATTAGTAGTAATTAATAATTATTAACGATAATTAGTAATGTATATAAATAATTAGAGGTAATTAGTAATTAATAGTTGTAAATTGCAGTAATTAATAGTAATTAATGCTAATTAGTAATAATTAGTGGTAAATAGTAATAATTAGCGGTAAATAGTAATAATTAGGAAAAAATGGTTATAATTAAGAAAAAATAGTAATAAATATATACAATTAGTAATAAATACTAATAATTAGTAATAAATAGTAAAAATTAGCAAAAAATAGTAATAATTAGTAATAATTAGTAATAATTAGTAAAAATAATAGTAATAAATAGTAATAAATAGTATTAAATAGTAATAAATAGTAATAAATAGTAATAAATAGAAATAATTAGTAATAATTAGTAATAATTAGTAATAAATAGTAATAAATAGTAATAATTAGTAATAATTAGTACTAATTAGTAATATATAGTAATATATAGTAATATATAGTAATAATTAGTAATATAGAGTAATATATAGTAATATATAGTAATATATAGTAATATATAGTAATATATAGTAATATATAGTAATATATAGTAATATATAGTAATATATAGTAATATATAGTAATAATTAGTAATAATTAGTAATAATTAGTAATATATAGTAATAATTAGTAATAATTAGTAATAATTAGAAATAAATAGCAATATATAGTAATAATTAGTAATAAATAATAATTATTAGTGATAATTAGTAATAAATAGTAATAAATAGTAATAATTAGTAATAAATGGTAATAAATAATAATAAATAATAAAAAATAGTAATAAATAGTAATAATTAGTAATAATTAGTAATAGATAGTAACAGATAGTAATAAATAGTAATAAATAGTAATAAATAGTAATAAATAGTAATAAATAGTTATAATTAGTTATAATTAGTAAAAATAGTAATAAATAGTAATAAATAGTAATAAATAGTAATAATTAGTAATAAATAGTAATAATTAGTAATAATTAGTAATAATAAGTAATAATTAGTAATAAATAGTAATAAATAATACTAATTAGTAATAAATAGTAATAATTAGTAATAATTAGTAATAATTAGTAATAAATAGTAATAAATAGTAATAATTAGTAATAAATGGTAATAATTAGTAATAATTAGTTATAATTAGTAATAATTAATAATAATTAGTAAGAATTAGTAATAATTAGTAATAATTAGTAATAATTAGTAATAATTTCTGATAATTAGTAATAATTTGTAATAATTTCTGATAATTAGTAATAATTTGTAATAATTAGTAATTATTTGTAATAATTAGTAATAATTAGTAATAAATATTAATAATTAGTAATAAATAGTAATAAATAGTAATAAATAGTAATAAATAGTAATAATTAGTAATAATTAGTAATAAATAGTAATAAATAGTAATAATTAGTAATAAATAGTAATAATTAGTAATAATTAGTAATAATTAGTGATAATTAGGAATAATTTGGAATAATTAGCAATAATTAGCAATAATTATGAATAATTAGAAATAATTAGAAATAAATAGCAATAAATAGAAATAAATAGGAATAAATAGCAATAAATAACAATAAATAAAAATAATTAGGAATAATTAGCAATAATTAGCAATAAATAGAAATAAATAGGAATAATTAGGAATAATTAGTAATAATTAGGAATAATTAGGAATAATTAGGAATAATTAAGAATAAAATCAAATGTAATAAAATGTAATAAATTATAATAACTTGGCACAATTTCCAGTGGATTGGCGACACTCCTTTTGCTCGATGACTCTTCTCCTTTCAACTCTCACCAACTCAAAACATTATGAAAAATATGCTTCTACGTATTCATATCTAATATCATATGCACGAGTTTGGATATGCATTTGTAGGACCACATTTTTATAGTGTTTTCAGGCGGTGACGGTTGCAAGAAGATGATTCATCGATGAAAAGGGGGCTCTTTTGTCTGATGACTCATTTACTTGCATCTTTCTCATAGTGAAATCACACTGAAGAATCTCATCGGAGGTACACTTATACATTCTTGTATACACGAGAATGGATATGCGTACCTCCAAGCAGATTCTTCATTGTGATTTCATTGTGAGAGAGTTGCAAGTAAATAAGCTATCAGACCAAAGATGAGTCGTCAATCCATTGGAAATTGTGTAGCCAGTAATTAATGGTAATTATAAAGAAGTAGTTGCAATTATTTATATTCTTTTTTTGGATGGTGTTTTTCTAATTTCAAATTATTCAAAAACAGTAATGATTTTATATTTTGTAGAAAAATATGGAACAAGGAAGTAAACAACAGTCATTATTAGATAATCGCGCTTGGATAAATCAGCACATAAATCTAAATGGTTCTGGTTTAAATCCTATATATATTGAGGGTGTTAAAGTTTTCTTATCATTTGCATCATAAAAACCAGAATTTTTTTCAGAAGTCACAATTAAGTGTCCTTGTAAAAAAATGTGCTCTAATATATTTCCCGCTTACACCCAGGTTGCAGCATTTATTTATGTCTCAGAACACAGCGTCAATGATATCATGGAAAAAAACCAAGATTTCAACCGGTAAAATATTGAATTATCCATCTAATGGTGATTCATGGAAACATTTTGACCGACTGCATCCTTCTTTTTCTTTAGAAGCCCGGAACGTGCGATTAGGTCTTTCTACTAATAGTTTTTATACATTTGGTTCTTATAGTAGTCAGTATTCATGTTGGTCTATCTTTATAACTCCGTGCAATTTACCTCCAAGGATGTTGATGAAGGAGCCCTATATCTTTTTGACCTTATTAATATCATGTAAGAACCATGTTTTTGGCTACAAAGGAATTTGGAATATTCTTGATATTATTCCAGAGTAGCGCCTTCAGACGGTGTGCAATTCCAAGCCCTGGAGTGGCCGGAATTAAATTTTCAGTGCATTCACACTGAGAACGCCAAATAAATGCGATAAATCCTAAACAGTGCTTCGGATTAGATATCCTAGTGTACGGATGGGTTTGGAATGGGGTGTTTACCCTAGGAACGACATAAAACATGTCGACGCGGGATGTTTGGACCCCTCGCTCGCTATCGGAACGTTAAATGGATAATTAAATAAATTAATTAATTCGTTTAATGTTGAAACGCAAGTATCTCTTAAATGGTGGCTCGGATTAGAAAAATGAGGGCACCGTTGAGTTTGGAACGTGCCGTTTACCCTAGGAGGGGTGTAAGTTTCGCGGGCGCGGCCCGTTTGTGAAAAATGGCCCCGGGGGTGTTTTCGTAATTTAGCGTCTTCAGACGTTAAATTTGATAACTTTCAAACGGAAGCTCGGAATCAAATTTTGATACCACAGTTGTGCTTGGTAGGTGGTGTTTACCATAGGGGAGGTTTAATTTTGACCTCGCCAAAGGTTTCGGATGCGGGGAAAATTATGGGTTTAAATTAATTAAAATTCTTTTTTATTTAAACCCTTCTTATTCCCCTCCCCTCCCTTGTTCTCCCCTGGCGGAAAATCCCTCAAACCTCCCTCTCCTCCTCCACTCCGGCGAGGCAGCTCCGGGGAGGCACGGCGCACCGGCGGATCCCTCGCAGCGAAGCTTCGGGCAACGCCCCAACAGGTAGGAGGTTACGTTGCGTTTTTAATTCTGCATCTACCTTTGAGCTTGTTTTCTAGCATCAATTTGTCGTTTAATTCTCAAAGAAATCCCATGAATGCGTACTAGACTTTCTGCTCATTCCAACTCTCGTCTCGGATTTGAAATCCGAGTTCGAAGGAGCCCGCAACGGTTCACCGAAGGTTGCGGGAATTGGGGGTTTTTGGGTGTTTTCCGGCGACACGGGGCGGTCCGGCGAGGTTCCAAGGCGGCGCGGTGATGGACCGAGGCGGCGCGGCGGCTTCTCCATGCGGGCGAGCAGCGGCATCAGCGGAGGTCGGCGCGGCGGTGAGCCTCCCGGCAGGCGGCGGCGGCTCCAGGCGGGAGGCCGAGCTCGCCGAGCACAGGGGACCACCGGGGTCGCGGCGATCGGCCTCAGCCGGTCGGCCACGTGGTGGATCGAGTCCACCACCGGCCCACGCGGCCAAGCCGCGGGCCAGGCGCTGCGAGCCGGGCCGGCCGGCGCGGACCGGCCGATCCAGCCCAAGGGGCTTTGCCCCTCAGTTTTCCGACGCCCGTAACTTTCGCTACGAGTGTCCGTTTTGCATGCCGTCAGCGGCAGCGCGGACCTCGCGTCAAGGAGGACCTTTTGAGATAGTGTCAGGAATTTTTAATTCCCAAAACGAGGGGCTCGGGGCGCGACATGATGTTAAGTGGTTCAACGTTATCCCTAGGAGTTCTTGTTTTGGACGGCGCGGACACGTCCGACGTCCGTTTTGAGCGTCGTCAGTGGCGTTGGGACCCTGGCACCGGGGCGAAGCTTTCCAGGGTGGTTTCAGGTGTTGAGGCCGAACTTGAGGCACGGGCCCCACGGCCCGTCTTTTGAGCTTCGTGCAGCGTTTAGCGACTTTCTCACCGAGCGTTCGTTCGGGGCGTGCGAGTAGTCGATTCTGGATGTTTTTCCTAGGGGATTGCAATGGTGAAATCCGCCCGCTCTAATTCTGCCCGCTGGTGCGGGCCCCGCGAGGGCCATTTCGGGAGTTGACGGTGATTTCTAGCATTATCACCAGGTGTCTGTTGTGGACAATTGAATAGTCCACCTTGTGTGCTTTTTCGAGAGGATCGCAACGGTATGATCCGTTTGTTGTGTTTTGGGGCCGGGATGCGGGTCCCACATAGCACCGCTCGTGTCTGGTGCGCCAAAATGTATCTTTTTCTCCGGATATCCGTTGCGCTCAAGTGATCAGTCTGTTTGACGTGTTTTCCCGAGGGGATCGCAATGGTGCGATGCACCCGACTGTTTTCGAGGTCGAGGCTCGGGATCACGGGACGCCGTTCAGGCGTGAGGCGGTGTTGGTGACTTTTCTGTCGGATATCCGTTTGAGGCGAGTAAGTAGTCGATATCACATGTTTTTCTGTGAAGATTACAAAGGTGTAATTTTTTCAGGCGAGTGGAGCCTCCTACGCGATCTTATTAAATGTGGGAATGTGAAGGTGCCTCGGTGGCGGTTCTTCTACCGTGTTGGTAGCGGACCCTTGGCATGTGATTGCATGCACTCCCGTGTGAGTGGAGTAAATGCTTAATGAGATGTGAATGGTTGTACCTCATCCAATGAGGTGGAAAGTTGGCAAAGTTACATTTACGCCCTTCGCGTTGACGTTGGGGTGCCGTGTGCACAATAGCCTTTGGGCGGGAGACGTGGTATACTCTGGGAGTATACGAGAGCGCTTGGAGGAAGGTGTGGTTTGTAACCGAGAACGTTTGTGTGCTTGGTTGGGGTTGAGGTGGGGCCACACATCGTGTGGTCCCCACATACGTGTTGTGTCCTGCTTTGCCTACTTTGACCTCTCGCGATGTAGAGGGTCCCTCTGTGCTCGTTTGTTTGACCAGCAGGGTTGAGTGGTCTCCCCCTGGTTTTGTTCTCGATGGATCGGTCGTGAGCGGTGCTAGTGACACCCAGTGACGGAACATGCACTGAACCTCTATGGGGTGAGTTGTTCTGGAGTTGAGTGGTTGCGCGGTACCCACTCAGTGCTCGGTTGGCCAGTGTTGTACCATCCAGTAGGGATGGCCAGAGCAGTTCTGGGTTTACCCTCCAGCAGGGTTGGTTAGTGGGTTGCTCACTGACTTCTAGGGTTTACCCTACAATAGAGACTGGGCAGTGGGTCACCCGACACTCTTAGGGTCTACCCTCGAGTAGTGACTGGGCAGTGGGTCACCCGACGACCTCTTAGGGTCTACCCTCCAGTAGTGACTGGGCAGTGGGTCACCCGATGACTTCTTAGGGTCTACCCTCCAGCAGAGACTGGGCAGTGGGTCACCCGACGACTCTTTAGATTCTACCCTCCAGCAGGGCTGGGCAGTGGGTCGCTCATCTTGATTCAGGTCTACCCTCCAGCAGGGCTGGGCAGTGGGTTGCCTGCCGACTTGTTTCGGGTTTACCCTCCAGCGGGGTTGGGCAGTGGGTCACCCGTCGACTTCTTCCAGGTCTACCCTCCAGCAGGGCTGGGCAGTGGGTCACCTATTGTCTTACTCCAGGTCTACCCTCCAGCAGAGCTGGGCAGTGGGTCACCTGATGATCTATTATGGTTTACCCTCCAGTAGGGTTGGGCAGTGGGTCACCCGATATCATATTATGAATTACCCTCCAGCAGGGCTGGGCAGTGGGACACCCGTTGACATTCCAGACTCAGTCCTTTCTACTAGGCTGTTCTGTGGCTTTCCTCTGTGATTACCGGAGCGGGACCCTTGGTTGTACGGGTCAGAGATGGAACGACCTTGACTTTGAGGAGACCTCTTGACTGCGGGGCAGTGACGAGGTGTGGTTTTACTTTCCCCAGAACTCTCAAGTACGGGGGGTGCTTTCCCCACCGAGACACGTCCTTGAGGCGCGACTTAAAACCGTGCGGGCGAGTCAGTGCCGCCCAAAGAGGATAGTGTCGAGGTGCGGTGATTTGAGCCCCTTGACTTATAGTTCGAGGCAGACGTGCGGGATGCTGGACATCGTTGGTGTTTACTTCTAAGACTGATGGCTACTCATATTCTTGGGCTGAGCTACGGGATGGAGATCCCATTACGATATTGTTCGTGCTTCTTATTAAGCATATGTATTTGTATATATCTTGTTCTAGTACCCACTTCTTGGTCTTGGTTACTCTCCCTCCAGGAGAGGCGAAGACGTGCGGGGTATGCCACGTGCTTTCCGTGTCTAGCTTCTCATGGTTGGACGAGTCTACTCTCCCGCTATAGGTAGCGAAGACTTGACGGGAAGTTCATCTTCTCACCGTTTCCAGCTCCTTGCGTCAGGACGAATCTACCTTCTTTCCTCTTGTTGGGTTGAGCTGGACTCTTTACTGTTGTAATCCTTACTGCACTCTCGGTTGCACTCCTTTACTTTTCCTATTCGATCTACTGCTCACCCTTCGGTACCTCCTTTGTTGATCCCTCAAGCCTTCGGGGTATCCTACTAAGTATTTTTATACTCACCCCTACTTGGGATTTTCCCGCACTTGGTGTGCCCTTGCAGACGACGGACAGGTTGGTCGTGACGTCAGAGGAGCTTAGGAGTTCAGGAGCTTGGACCGCGTGCGGTGGTCGGAGTCGGGATCCAGGTGGTGGACCCTTCCAGCTGTTTCTTTTGTTTACCTGTTGCCGGGTTGTGGCACTTTTACTGGTTGGGCGCGTGTTTTGCCCCTTTTCTTTTCAGTTTACCTCAACATTTTCTTGTACTGTTTAGAGGTCGATGCACTATTGTGGTTTATTTATAGTAGTTGGTACTTTGCTTTTCTTTTTTGCTCTGCACTTTTGCATTGAGTGTGCTGCGTGTGTGTGTGCAGGTACTTAGGAAAATTGGTTTGTGCATCACATAGGATTGAGTATTTGACTGTCCTTCTTGAGTCAGCTCCCCATCGTTGTTATTGGTATATACATATATGCTCATCTGACCGCGACACTCCTTTATAATATTCAAGATGTCGCCGCGAAGACAGTCAGCCAAGATACCAGCTTTGGTGCGTGACGACGACCCTTTGAGCTATGAGGCCTCAGACCAGGACCCATCATGCGAGCCCCTTTCTACGGGTGGGTCGGTAGTAGAACCCCCACCTGTTGAGCAGCAGACATCTTCAGCAGAGCAGACGGGGCTTGAGCGCAGGTTGAGCGCGCTCCGTGAGTTCCAGCGATAGAGACCGCTGAGGTTCAGTGGTGAGCCAGACCCTCAGGCAGCAGAGGTTTGTCTTGAGATAGTGGTTCGCCTTTTTAGGCTTGTGTATACGCCAACAGATCGGAGAGTGGATTTGGCAGCCAACCTTTTTCGTGGAGCAGCTCGGCGTTGGTGGAGTCTAGTGACTCAGTTTCTTGATGAGTCGTCTCTCTCGTGGGGCGACTTCCAGTTTTTGTTTCATGAGGAGTTTTGCCCCTCCTGCTTACGCTCCGTTTGGATTCAGGATCTCCTGTAGTTTCAGCAGGGAGGGATGACGGTGGCCGAGTATGCGGCTAGTTTTGCAGACTGTGCACGCTTTTACCCGGACTTGGTCCATGACAACAACTTCCGAGCGCGGAAGTTTGAGCAGGGTCTCCGCAGAGAGATTCATGCTATCATAGTACTCTTGGGCATTTCCACATATGTCGGGGTTCTAGAGCAGGCACTGGTGATAGAGAGATTCCTGTCACGTTTTAGAGTTGGTGGTGGCAGCAGGCACGTTGGATCCGAGACGTCTGCCGCAACTAGTGGGTGTCGGCAAGCAGAACCTCAACACGGGTGGATTTCTGATAACCGGACTTAGGGGCGTGGTCGTACACCACAGTGGCGCCGGAGGGAACTAGTGCATCCCAGAGAGCTCCAGTGTTATGCTTGTGACGGGTGAGATCACCTGGCACGGGACTGCCCGACCAGGCATGCAGAGAGCTTCGGGCAGGCAGTAGGTGCACCACCACGACAGAGGCAGCGTCGTGATCGAAGTAGCGCCCAGAGAGGTGGTGCTAGAAGAGGAGCGGGAGGAGCTAGAAGTGGAGGATGACCTTACGAGGTCTCCCCATCACCACTAGGCGGTCCACATCAGGCTTTGGGAGCTGACAGTTGGGACCGCGGGTAGCCGCGAGCTTTGGATGTCTATGATCCTGCAGAGTATGAGGTGATAAGAGGTATGCTCTACAGCTCTTCTACTTTTTGCAGTAGAATTGCTAGACTTTGTGTGTGAAATGCCTTTCTCCCTGCTCCTTGTTTGAGGTGTTACCAGGGTGACGTGAGGCGTCGGCGTGGCCCTGTGTTGGTAAGGTAAAAGGTGTAAGACCTTTTCTTTAGTCGATGGTGTTGAATCCTTCGCTCTTCGAGCGTGTAAGAGAGTCTGGGTTGCGATACATCGACTGTGGAATCTTGCGTGACCAGATATCCTTGGGTGTTTCACCATATGGATATTCTGAAGGAGGGAATCATCGGGCCTTGTTCCAGGTGTGGGCGGTGATTCCAGTCGCGGCGTGCGACGAAAGGGTTCGGTCGGGGTGTTGAGCTACCCCCAGGATCCTTCGGGTCGTTTGAGACCATGCAAAGGGATGGCGATGTGCCCTACTGCCTTTCCCAAACCCCAGAGTCTGGTTTGGGTGCATGACGTCTCCCACGTGACTCACCCAAGAAGAGGTGTGTGTGCTCCTATGCACGACATCGACAAAGGCCGGCCTCACGTGAATAGATCAAATCCTTTGGTCTGTGTACGGTGGCGTAGAACTGTGCAAGAGTTCTTCTGGGTACGAGAGAGCCACGTGTGGGCTTAGTACCCAGAGTTGTTTCCCTAGTTTTGCTTTCCGGGGATGAAAATATTGAAGGAGGGAATGATGTAAAAACCCTATTTTTTGCTACAAAGGACTTTGGAATATTCTTGATATTATTCCAGAGCAGCGCCTTCAGACGGCGTGCAATTCCGAGCCCCGGAGTGGCCGGAATTAAATTTTCAATGCGTTCACACTGAGAACACCAAATAAATGCGATAAATCCTAAACGGTGCTTCGGATCAGAGATCCTAGTATACGGATGGGTCCGGAATGGGGTGTTTACCCTATTAACGACATAAAACATGTCGGCACGGGACGTTTGGACCCCTCGCTCGCTATCGGAACGTTAAACGGATAATTAAATTAATTAATTTATTCGTTTAATGTTGAAACGCAAGTATCTATTAAACGGTGGCTCGTATTGGAAAACTGAGGGCATCGTTGAGTTTGGAACATGCCGTTTACCCTAGGAGGGGTGTAAGTTTTGTGGGCACGACCCGTCTGTGAAAAATGGCCCCGGGGGCATTTTCATAATTTAGCGGCTTCAGACGCTAAATTTGATAACTTTCAAACGAAATCTCAGAATCAAATTTCGATACCACCGTTGTGCTCGGGAGGTGGTGTTTACCATAGGGGAGGTTTAATTTTGACCTCGCGAAAGGTTTCGGATGCGGGGAAAATTATGGGTTTAAATTAATTAAAATTCTTTTTTTTATTTAAACCCTTCTTCTTCCCCTCCCCTCCCTTGTTCTCCCCTGGCGGAACCTCCCTCAAACCTCCCTCTCCTCCTCCACTCCGGCGAGGTAGCTCCGGCGAGGCACAACGCACCTGCGGATCCCTCACAGCGAAGCTTCGGACAACGCCCCAACAGGTAGGAGGTTACGTTGCGTTTTTAATTATGCATCTACCTTTGAGCTCGTTTTCTAGCATCAATTTGTCATGTCATTCTCAAAAAAATCCCATGAATGCGTAGTATACTTTCTGCTCATTCCAACGCTTTTCTCGGATTTTAAATCCGAGTTCGGAGAGCCCGCAGCGGTTCGCCGAAGGTTGCGGGAATTGGGGGGTTTTGGGTGTTTTTCGGCGACCCGGGGCGGTCCGGCGAGGTTCCAAGGCGGCACGACGATGGACCGAGGCGGCGCGGAGGCTTCTCCGTGCGGGCGAGCAGCGGCGTCAGCAGAGGTCGGCATGGCGGTGAGCCTCCCGGCAGGCGGCGGCGGCTCCAGGTGGGAGGCCGAGCTCGCCGAGCATAGGGGAGCACCGGGGTCGTGGTGCGCGACCCCAGCGGGGGAACACGACTCGGGTCGCGCGGGTCGTTGCGCGGAGACCGGCCTCAGCCGGTCGGACACGCGGTGGATCTAGTCCACCGCCAGCCCGCGCGGCCAAGCCGCGGGGCCATCGCAGGTCGGGCGGACCGGCCAGTCCAGGCCGGTCCAGCCCAAGGGGTTTTGCCCCTAAGTTTTCTGACGCCCGTACCTTTCGCTATGGGTGTCTGTTTTGCGTGCCGTCAGCGGAAGCACGGACCTCGCGTCAAGGAAGACCTTTTGAGATGGTTTCGGGAATTTTTAATTCCCGAAACGAGGGGCTTGGGGCTCAACACGATGTTAAGTGGTTCGACGTTTTCCCCGGGAGTTCTTGTTTTGGACGGCGCGGACGCGTCCGACGTCCATTTTGAGCGCCGTCAGTGGCATTGGGACCCTGGAGCCGGGGCGAAGCTTTCCAAGGTGGTTTCAGGTGTTGAGGCCGAATTTGAGGCGTGGGCCCCACGGCCCGTCTTTTGAGCTGCGTGCAGCGTTTAGCGACTTTCTCACTGGGCGTCCGTTCAGGGTGTGCGAGCAGTCGATTCTGGATGTTTTTCCATGGGTATTGCAATGGTGCAATCCGCCCGCTCTAATTCTGCACGCTGTTGCGGGCCCCGCGAGGGCCGTTTCGGGAGTTGACGGTGATTTCCAGCATTATCACCGGGTGTCCGTTGTGCACAAGTGAATAGTCCACCTTGTGTGCTTTTTTGAGAGGATCGAAATGGTACGATCCGTTTGTTGTGTTTCGGGACCGGGATGCGGGTCCCACGTAGCACCGCTCGTGTGCGGTGCGTCGAAATGCATCTTTTTCTCTGGATATCCGTTGCGCTCAAGTGATCAGTCTTTTTGACGTGTTTTCCTGAGGGGATCGCAATGGTGCGATGCGCCCGACTGTTTTCAGGGCCGAGGCTCGGGATCACGGGACGTCGTTCGGGCGTGAGGCGGTGTTGGTGACTTTTCTGCCAGATATTCGTTTGAGGCGAGTAATTAGTCGATCTCGCATGTTTTTCCGCGAGGATTACAACGCTGTAATTTGTTCAGGCGAGCGGATCCTCCTACGTGATCTTATTAAATGTGGGAATTTGAAGGTGCCTCGGAGGCGGTTCTTCTATAGTGTTGGTAGCGGACCCTTGGAATGTGATCGCATGCACTCCCGTGTGAGTGGAGTAAATGCTTAATGAGATGTAAATGGTTGTACCTTAGCCGATGAGGTGGCAAGTTGGCAAAGTTACATTTACGCCCTTCGCATTGACGTTGGGGTGCTGTGTGCACGATAGCCTTAGGGCTGGAGATGTGGTATACTCTGGGAGTATACGAGAGCACTTGGAGGCACGTGTGGTTTGTACCTGAGAACGTTTGGGCGATTGGTTGGGGTTGAGGTGGGTCCACACGTCGTGTGGGCCCCACGTACGTGTCGTGTCCTGCTTTGCGTACTTTGACCTCTCGCGACGTAGAGGGTCCCTCTGTGCTCGTTTTTTTGACCAGCAGGGTTGAGTGGTCTCCCCCTGGTTTCGTTCTAGATGGATCGGTCGTGAGCGGTGCTAGTGACACCCAGTGAGGGAACATGAACTGAACCTCTATGGGGTGAGTTGTTCTGGAGTGGATTGGTTGCGCGGTACCCACTCAGTGCTCGGTTGGCCAGTGTTGTACCATCCAGTAGGGATGACCAGAGCAGTTCCGGGTTTACCCTACAGTAGGGTTGGGCAGTGGGTTGCTCACTGACTTCTAGGGTTTACCCTCCAGCAGAGACTGGGCAGTGGGTCACCCGACACTCTTAGGGTCTACCCTCCAGTAGTGACTGGGTAGTGGGTCACCCGATGACCTCTTAGGGTCTACCCTCCATTAGTGACTGGGCAGTAGGTCACCCGACGACTTCTTAGGGTCTATCCTCCAGCAAAGACTGGGTAGTGGGTCACCCGACGACTCTTTAGAGTCTACCCTCCAGCAGGGCTGGGCAGTGGGTCGCTCGTCTTGATTCAGTTCTACCCTCCAGCAGGGCTGGGCAGTGGGTCGCCTGCCGACTTGTTCCTGGTTTACCCTCTAGCGGGGCTGGGCAGTGGGTCACCCGTCGACTTCTTCCAGTTCTACCCTCCAGTAAGACTGGGCAGTGGGTCGCCTATCGTCTTACTCTAGGTCTACCCTCCAGAAGGGCTGGGCAGTGGGTCACCTGATGATCTATTATGGTTTACCCTCCAGCAGGGCTGGGCAGTGGGTCACCCGATATCATATTATGAATTACCCTCCGCAGGGCTGGGCAATGGGAAACCCGTTGACATTCCAGACTCAGTCCTTTATACTAGGCTAGTCTGTGGCTTTCCTCTGTGATTACCGGAGCGGGACCCTTGGTTGTACGGGTCAGAGATGGAACAACCTTGACTTTGAGGAGACCTCTCGACTGCGGGGCAGTGCCGAGGTGTGGTTTGACTTTCCCTAGAACTCTCAAGTACGAGGGGCGCTTTCCCCATCGAGACGCGTCCTTGAGGTGTGACTTAAAACCGTGCAGTTTATTCAGTGTCGCCCAAAGAGGATAGTGTCGAGGTGCGGTGGTTTGAGCCCCTTGACTTGTATTTCGAGGCAGATGTGCGAGATGTTGGGCATCGTTGGTGTTTACTTCTGAGACTAATGGCTACTCATATTCTTGGGCTGAGATACGGGATGGAGATCCCCTTATGATCTTGTTCAGGCTTCTTATTGATCATATGTATTTGTATATACCTTGTTCTAGTACCCACTTCTTGGACTTGGTTACTCTCCCTCCAGGAGAGGCGAAGACACGCGGGGTATGCCACGTGCTTTCCGTGTCTAGATTCTCGTGGTTGTATGAGTCTACTCTCCTGGTATAGGTAGCGAAGACTCGATGGGAAGTTCATCTTCTCACCGTTTCCAGCTCCTTGTGTCAGGACGAGTCTACCTTATTTCCTCTTGTTGGGTTGAGCTGGACTCTTTACTGTTGTACTCCTTACTGCACTCTTGGTTGCACTCCTTTACTTTTCCTATTCGATCTACTGCTCACCCTTCGGTACCTCCTTTGTTTCTCTCTCAAGCCTTCAGGGTATCCTACTGAGTATTTTTATACTCACCCCTACTTGGGCTTTGCCGGCACTTGGTGTGCCCTTGCAGACGACGGACAGGTTGGTCGTGACGTCAGAGGAGCTTAGGAGTTCGGGAACTTGGACCGCGTGCGGTGGTCGGAGTCGGGATCCAGGTGGTGGACCCTTCCAACTGTTTCTTTTGTTTACCTGTTGCCAGGTTGTGGCACTTTTACTGGTTGGGCGCGTGTTTTGCCCCTTTTCTTTTCAGTTTACCTCAGCATTTTCTTGTATTGTTTAGAGGTCGATGCACTATTGTGGTTTATTTATAGCAGTTGGTACTTTGCTTTTCTTTTTACTCTGCACTTTTGCATTGAGTGTGCTGTGTGTGTGTGTACAGGTACTTAGTCAAAGGCCTCCCCGAGTTGTTGTGCCTTCGGCGCTGGTCGCCATCCCCTGGCCTATGGAGGCGGGCTTGGGGTAGTTGCGGCTCGAGCCCGGGTAGGGTCGGGTCGTGACATCTCAGGACATCCGAAAAATAATATTGATGTTTATTTGAAACCATTGATTGGTGAGTTAAATTTATTGTGGAGTAATGGTGTTAGTACATATGATGTTGCTACGAAACAAAATTTCATATTAAAAGTTGCATTGATGTGGACAATTAGTGACTTCCTAACATATGACATGTTATCTGGATGAAGTACAAATGGTCTGAAATCATGTCCTTACTGTATGAAAGAAAAAAAATCATTTATGCTCATCAATGGAAAAAACCTTTCTATTTTGACTATCATCGCAGATTTATTCCATCCGATCATCCTTTTCGGAGGAACAAATCTCATTTCATAAAAGGCACAATTGAAAGGGATGAACCTCCAAAAATGATCTCAGGTACAAAGTTAAAATCAGTTGTATTTTCCTTACCTCCCAACACATTTGGACAAACAATAAACCAACAGAAAATTCGTGGCTTTGGGAAAGAACACAATTGGATAAAACGGAGTATTTTTTGGGATCTGCCATATTGGTCTGATTTGTTGGTCCACCACACGTTGAATGTCATGCATATTGAGAAGAACTATTTTGATAATTTATTTCATTCAGTTTTGGATACATCAGGTAAGACCAAAGATAATGTAAAGGCATAATTAGATATTGCCCAAATTTGCAGGTGACCAAAAATTGAACTGTTTCAAAATGTCAGATCACAGAGGTTAATGAATCCAAAAGCAGATTATACACTATCCAAAGAGATTATCTTATTATTTTGTTAATATATTGTAGATTTGAGACATCCAGATTGCTATTCTTCCAATTTGGGTAGATGTGTTAAGAATGGTCATATTACTCAATTAAAAAATCATGATTGTCATGTTATAATGGAAAGACTTATACCGATTGGATTCATAGGTTTTTTTAATTCTATGATTTGGGATTCGATAACAGACATACCATATTTTTTTCAAGACATTTGTGCGGCGACAATAGACTATGATGCACTAAGAAAACTAGAAGAAGTTGTTGTTGTAATTATATGTAAATTGGAAAAAATCTTCCCATCAACTTTCTTTGACTCAATAGAACATATGATATTACATTTTCCACATGATGCTAAATGTGGAGGTCCGGTACAGTTTCAATAGATGTACCCATTTGAGAGATGCATGCATAAATTGAAGAAAAAAGTACGTAACAAAGCATCAGTTGAAGGCTTAATTGCTGAAGCTTATTTGCAAGAGAAAATTACTTTTTTATACTCTCATTATTTTGAATCTAAATATCCATAAAAAAAACCGCATGGGATAGAATGAGGGGAATTTTGATGATGAAATGGACAATCAATTACCAGTTTTTAATCAGCCAGATCTTGGATTTCATTGAGTTCATGAACGATGGATTTCTGATGATGAACATCATAGAGATCATACATCTGTTCTGCTCAACTGTGAAGAAATGAAATCATTTTTACTATGAGTGCTTTTATCACTTATTCTATAATTTATGTTAAAGTAAGTAAACTTATTTTATTTGTAGGTTATATGACAATCATATCAACAAACAGCTTCCAAAAATTACATCAACTACTCTTGAAGAATGCCGACAAAAAAATCTCAATGGTTTCAAAAACTGGTAACATAAATTATTGATGGTTTAACATATAAATTTAGTTTATTATTTATTATACTGATAATTTTTTTACAAATTTTTAAGTGTCTCAACATGCTGATAAAATTGATAAGCAACTGTGTATATTGAGTAACCCACCATCCAAAATGGTTAAATCTTATAATGCATATGTGGTGAATGGTTTTCGATTTCATACACGTGCATATGGGGAATAAAAAAACAATGAACAGTGGAGTTTTCTTGAGAGGATCGCATCATAGATAAACTAAAGTTGACTTTTATGGCATGCTGGATGAAATTATTGAACTGTGTTATCTAGGGAAAAATTACATAATGATGTTTAAATGTCGGTGGTTGGATACTGAGAGAGGCTTGCGTGTTCATCCAACTCATGGAGTCATCGATATTAAATATAAAAAGTCTTCTTGTAGTAAATGAACTATTTTTACTGGATCAATAAGCATATCCAATTTATTACGCAAAGTATTGTGCTACTTCAAGAGACCTGAGTGATTGGTGGATCATAATAAAAATAAAATCTCAGGAAAATTAGTTTACTCAAACTAAATGTGGTTCTTCTGAAGTTCAAGGAATTGAAATTTCTCAAGAGACTACTCAAAATCCATATTTTTCAAAGATACATGAATATAAATGATGACACCCCACAATTAAGGATCAATGATGACGATGATATTAATGATGCTACAAATGAATTTGAAATGGAAAGAGATTATGAAACTCAAAATCATATAGATATTGGTGATGTTGAGGATGAATATGAAGACATTGACATCGTCAGATATGAAGATGATGATGAAGGTGAAAATTGACACAGTTAAATGATGGTTATAATCATAACTCATATATATCTATATATAATAGTTATTTTCAAATATATGATAACAATAATCATTTTGTGTTTCAGATGGACCTTGATCTACTTTGTGAGTTGCAGGAGGCTGAGCTACCTTTGGATGAGGAGGATCTAGAACCAACTACTTTGTACTTTATTCATTAATAAATACCTTATCACATCTTGATTATTCTTCTCTATGACAATTCATGTGATAATGTCCTAAGGATAGCTATTTCATTAAAGGGTCATAGCAGATCCCTACTATGATGAGAACCCAGAAGTTCCATAACACAGTTCTTGAATATATGTTCTATGACTGGATGATGTTATTAGAGGGACATAAATAATACATGCCATTAGGGGTGAGGACTCATAAAACTTTGAGGCACCTTCTCATGGTGTGCACCCTTAGTAATATCCAGAAGGATATTATGAGAACGAGACCCTCCAGTAGGAAATCCACATTTCATAGTGTCATTAGATGTTCCTATCTGTGGACGTGTGTATTGGTCCTTAGACTTTAAGATTATTATTAATGGGTATTACAACTCGTGCACTTAGATGTATTGAAAAAAACTATGACGACACACTTTTCGCAATGAGGTAGGATATGTTGGGTGCGTCACGAGAGATACTGCATTAATAGATAATGCGAGAAAGGATTTTTCTCTTCTATTCCATAACGGAAGTTGATATCTCAGGCCCTTTGATAGAATTGATATAGCCTATATAAATCCATGGCCATGGTGAGGAATGAGAAATTTCAATTACGGAAAGTCAAAGAAAGAATAATCAAGAACATGGGTTAATGGCACTAGCATGAAACCTGCTTGATTCGAGATATTGAGACAAAGGGATTATATTACATGGTAAACATTCGTAGGAGGGGACACGTTATTGTAGCATTAACTTCTTTCTCTATGGGTGCCTTGGCATGTTTCTAGACGCTAAACTTGGACTTTCAGCAGGCTCTGCCTAATGCCACTGAGAAAGAGGCCTAGAGGGTCACACACTAAGTGTGTCCAAGTATATCAGTTAAATATTAATTCAACAAGTTGAATAAAGATTATTCCTGATTGTGGTTTAATAATTATTCAAGGATGTTTGATCGCATTTATTTTAACACTAGTTATTCAAGAGAATATATTGTGGGTGAAATAATAAATTTATTAGCGAGTAATACAGTGATATTTATTTGAGAAATAAATATCCATTATTCAAGGTCTAATAAATGTGGTGAAGAAAATAAAGAAAAATGGAAAAACAAAAGTACACACTGTGTATATTAAATATACACGCCACGTATTTTTTTCTGGGAATTTATTAGAAATAATATTATTTATTTAATTAAATAATATTAGGTGTAATTTGCTGGGCGCATGTCAAGTAATAATAATAATCAAGTGTTATTATTAGACATGAGGTATTACTAAGAATTAAATGAAATGAATAAATGCTTTCAGGTAATTAATTCATTTTATTATTATATGTAATTAAAATCCCAATTATACAATTCTCATTAGCCTAGCCATTTTTTTTGGTTGTGCACAATGGATTTGGAAAAGATCTCAAGCCGAGAGAGAATTCTTTTTCCACCAAGAATGCTCTGAAGCTATGAGAGAGAGATCCTCCTCCACCGGATCAAGGTGATCAAAGGCGGACATCACAAGTGAAGGCTCTTCCGTGCTAGCACCTGGGGATCCCTTCGGTGACATACAGAGATACATGGAGCACGTGTGGATCACTGCTAGAGGAATCATACACTTGAATTCTACGATGCAATGACAGGTCGCATCAGATTGTGACAGGAAACATCAATAAAGAAAGATTTCCATCAAGGTAATTCTTTTCAATTAATTAAATTAATTATAAGTGATATATGATGATCCTATCTATGGTTTCAGGACTCCCCTCTTTCTTTTTCATTCTTCATTCTATTCTGAAGATCCGATGTTTTATTATCGTGGTGGATCTCAGATTGATTGTTGTTAACACTAAAATTAAAGTTGGGTACACCCACTAACGCACTTCCACTACACCTGGAACCTACAAGTGGTATCAGAGGGGTCATATCATTGATTATAATTATTTAGTTTTCTATTGGTGATTTATGCATTTAATAATTTAGTTATTTCAATTCAATTTAATCATTCTTTAAATCTGAATCTCGAGATCTGTTCCTCCTCTCTTGTTTCTCATTCACCTTACAGAAACAAATTTTTATTTTAATTTTGATTAAAATAAAATAGAGTATCTCATTCAGAGGTGACAAACGTTCCTGGACGTACAACATCAGAATACACAGCGTGTATTCGATAGTACACGCCGTGTAGTCAAGATTCAATGCATCAGACCAGTCTTCTAAATTAGGCCGTGTGTTGGAGTATTTCTAAGTCTTAAATGACTCCGTGTGTTGACTAGGAACAGGTGACACATGGTTTCCAGATTACATGTCGTGTGGCTCATTGAACATGGCGTGTAGTCCCTTCAGGTTAGGGTTAGTCCGTGTACCCCGTACATGGCTCGCCCGGCTAGAAACCATGTAACGCAAATACTACACAGCGTGTGTCCCACTGAACACATTGTGTACTCTACAGAATTCCAAAGTACATTTACACACCATGTCCCCGAGCATGTACTTCGGATAGATAGTGAACAAAAGTACACGCCGTGTAGTCGGAACTACACACCGTGTACTCATCCAAATTATGCAGATTTATTAAAATTTATTATTATATTATACAAACCTTTGATATGTGTACCATAGTGCAGGCTTAAAGCTGAGGCACAACACGTGATATGTGTTTTATATATATGTGTTTAATTTAACATCTGTGTGATATTCATTTCTACTCATTGGGTAGTTATGAATGGGAATTCGTTGGGTTTCCTCCAAGGTACAAGTTACGTACAAAGATAATTTTAAATGAATTTATTTGTTTAAAATTATTATGGATGAGAATCTCTACGAAATTCAGAAAAAAGATTTAAGATAAAAGGATTGATTAATTAAAGATAATTAATTGATTCAAGTGTGATTTATCTTAAACATGAATGGTTAAAGAATTGAATGCTAGTTTTATTTATGCGTAAATATCATTACATGCATGGATGATCATGATCTAGACCAAGACCTTTGTATGTGAATGATTTTTTTTAATTAATTTATTTAAATTAAATTTGTTGGCCTAGGAGACTTCTCCTCATTAATATGTAGGGCATGAATTCCCAAAGTTTCTTTGATGTAAAACCCCATTTTACCCCTCACCTTCATGTGAGATAAAAGCATATGTAATGGATAGAGCTCCCAAGTTAGTGAAGGCGGTTCAAGTTAGGAGCCAAGGTGAAACCAATCCAAGGAAATACAAAGGTGGACAGGTGGAAAGCTGTAAACATGAACCCAAAAGGTTCAAGGTGTTTCTCCCCTGTGTCTTGGGTTAGTTTATCAACCTCTAGATAAATTAACCAATAGAACAAGCTCATGATCATACCATTTATTTTATTTCTGTCAGTTTCATGGTTTATTTATTGTGGGTGTGTTGTCACGATCACACAATTAATGAATTAAACAAGCATGCAAGATGGAACTAAAATAAGACTGGCTTATGCGTAAATATTATCTTAGACGTGGTTAATCACTTAAGTATATCTCACTTAATATTAATAGGAATGTAATCAAAGATAATAAAATGACAATTTACGTATAAGGATAAAATCCCTCAAAGAAATATTAAGTCGGTATAGCCTTCCATAATCTTGGTTAGAATCAAACCATAATTCAAAGTGTTTGACCAACCCTAGTTGGGGTACTTTTAATTATCAGGGAATTCTAATTCAAGGTGTTGGGTTGACTTGACTTGGTTCGCATCAAGGGTTGACTACCACAGCAGGACTTGGTGTGACCAAGAGTAAAAAGTCGAGGAAATCTAAAATAAAAGGATTTAAGGATTGAGGAGTCCACTCAACGGATCAAGGAACTGCGAGTTAATGCAGTTGGAATTTGGAATTCCTACCTAAAACCCTTCAAGTTGCTTGACCAACCCTAGTTGGGGTAATTCAAAGGAAAATATGGATCCTTTTCACTAGAATATTTAGGCAACAGATTATTTCGAAGTCAATGGTGAGGGCTATTGGATTTAGATAAAATAGTGGGAGACTAATAAGTATTAATTTATTTATCTCTGTTTTATCATGATAAAGTACTAAACTTTTGTTCATCTTAAATTGTAGAAATGACAAGAAAAATGACTTCAAACATATCATTGGGAACCATACTCCAGAAGGAAAACCTACTCGCCGACACCAATTTCCAGGAATGGCAGAGGCATTTACGCGTCATCCTACGCCACGAGAGGAAATTGTACATGCTGGAGGAGCCTATTCCAGTTGCGCCTGGAAAAGAGGCCAGTGATGAGGAACTATATCTCTACATGAAACATATGGATGCTGCCACAGATGTCCAATGTTTCATTTTATCGGCCGTGTCTAATGAGCTCTTGAAGCAACATGAAAACATGGACGTGTATAGCATGATGTATCACCTTAAGGATCTCTATCAAGAGAAGGTGAGACAAGAGAGATATGAGATCTCCAATTCTTTGTTCACAACTAATCTTGGAGAGTCTGCACTAGCTAGGCCTTATGTAGTCAAGATTATTGGCTATATTGAATGCCTAGAAATCTTAGGGATTAAGTTTATGGATGAGTTGCGTACAGATCTCATCGTATCATCACTGCCCAAGACCTTCTCTAGCTTTATTGTCAACTATAACATGAGAAGAAATGAGAAGAGTCTATCAGAACTTCTCACCTTAATTCGCCAGGTAGATAAGGATATGGGGCATGACATACCCGAAGTCCTTATGGTGAATAAGAAAAGGAAGGACAAGACAAAGGGGTTAAGGACTTATAAACGGTCTGAAGTCCCTGAGCATTGTCCCTCCAAGAAGGGGAAGATTCAGAGGCAAGAAAAAAAACAGGAGGCGGTATGTTTTTCATGTGGAAAGCAAGGCCACTAGAAGAGGAACTGCACCCAGAAGCATGGGGACACTAAAGGTGCATTCGTTATCGAGTGTAATATTCCCATTTATACACATTGGGTATTAGATAAAACTTGTGGGGCTCACATCTGTATTCAAATGTAGAAACCAAGTAGATTTAAAAATATTTCCAAAGGAGAGGTGGATCTTCAAGCTGCCAATGGCGGGAGGCTGGATGCGTTAGCCATTGGCGATTACCACCTCTTATTGCCAACTAGGATGATTTTGGTTTTACAGAATTGTTCTTATGTTCCTAGTGTTACCAAAAACATAATTTATGTATCATGTTTGGATATGGATGGATTTATTTTCAAGTTTGGAAATAAGGGTTTCTTATTTTATAAGAACAACATATGTTATGGTATTGGGCATTTAAATAATGGTTTGTATGTATTAAATTATGAAAATCAAGTGTTGTAAATCTATAACGAAACAAACTCACATGAATCATACACCACCCAGTTGTGGCATCACCGTCTCGGTCATGTAAACGAGAAGCACTTGACAAAGATCTACCAAGATGGTTATTTAGAATCTATTGAGCTAAAACCACTTGATAGATTTCTTGTTTGTTTACAAGGTAAAATGATCAAGCCGTCTTTTGGTGGATAGGGTGAAAGGTCTACAGAGCTTCTAGGATTGGTGCACACAGATGTGTGTGGTCCATTTCCAATAGAAGCTAGAGGTGGATATTCTTACTTCATTGCTTTTACTAATGATTTGAGTAGATATGGATATATCTACTTAATGTGGTATAAGTCATAAGCCTTAGAGAAATTTAAGGAATTCAAGAATGAAGTAGAGAATCAGCTTGGTAAGAAGATAAAGAATCTTTAATCAGATCGAGGTGGAGAATATCTGAAGCAAGAGTTAATCAATCTTCTATGGGAGTCTGGGATTATATCTCAGCTGACTCCTCCTTATACACCACAGTGGAATGGTGTTAGTGAAAGGAGGAACTGCACCTTGTTGGACATGGTGAGGCCGATGATGATTCATGCAGATCTTCTATTATCCTTTTAGGGATATGCATTACAAACTGCACCATACACATTAAATTGAGTACCAACTAAGCCAAAAAATGGAATTCCCTCTGAGTTATGGAATGGAAATAAACCCATTTTGTCGCACACATGTATGGGGATGTGAGGCATTTGTTAAGGCCTTATCAGGCAAGAAACTAACACCCCGGGGCACGAGGTGTATCTTTATAGGATATCCCAAGGAAACAAAATGATATTACCTATATAACCCTTCAAACAAGAAAGTGATTGTCGCCAAACAAGCCATCTTTCTTGAGAGGGAGCACACCCTCAAAAGGGAAAGTGGGAGCAAGACTGACTTCGACGAAGTTGATTCTTAAGATACACAAGAGTTGGTACAGGAACAAGTTCCACAGGTCCCCATGGAAGAGGTTCTAGAAACACAAGTACTGCGTAGGAGCTCAAGAGAGGTAAGGGAACCAGAGAGATTTGGTTTCCTAGTCACTGAGGATGGTGAATCATTATTGTTGGACAATGATGAACCTATATCCTACAAGAAAGTAGTAGAAAGCTCATAAGCTGCAAGATGGCTAGAAGTTATGAATTCTGCGATGGATTCCATGTAGCAGAACCAAGTCTAGTTTCTAGTCGATGATCCAATTGATGAAAGCCCGTTGGATGAAAATGGGTATTCAAGAGAAAAATGGACATGGAAAGTCAAGTTAGAACCTATAAAGCAAGGCTAGTGGCTAAAGGATTCAGACAACGTCAAGGAATTGACTATGATGAAACCTTATTTCCAGTTTCCATGTTTAAATCCATAAGAATCATACTTGTCATAGCAGCTTACCATGACTACAAGATTTGGAAAATGGATGTCAAAACAGCATTCCTTAACGGGAACCTTCAGGAAGATGTCTATATGAAACAACCATAAGGGTTTGTGACACCAGGTGAAGCCAAACGGGTTTGCAAGCTGCAGAAATCTATTTATAGATTAAAGCAAGCATCCAGGTCATGGAAAATTCAATTTGATGAAGCCATAAAGAAATTCGGTTTCATTAAGAACGAATGTGATCCATGTGTTTATAAGCAGTTTAATGTGAATGGAGTCATTATCCTAGTAGTATATGTTGACAACATATTACTTATTGGAAACGATGTACCAGTCTTACAGTCAGTTAAGGACTCGTTGAACAAGTGTTTCTCCATGAAATACTTAGGCGAAACAACCTACATTTTAGGGATCAAGATCATTCATGATAGATCCAAAAGGCTGCTTGGACTAAGTCAGGGTACATACATTGACCATATACTAAATAGATTTAGTATGGAACAATCCAAGAGGGGATTGGTTCCAGTTTCACATGACCTACATCTTTCAAAGAAAATGTGTCCTTGGACACAACAGGAGAAAGATAGAATGAGTAAGATCCCATACGCTTCGGCTATAGGATCCATCATGTATTCCATGTTATATACCAGGTTTGATGTTGTCTATGCACTAAGCATGGTAGGCAGATATCAAGCAGATCTAGGATGACAACATTGGACTACTGTTAAGACTATCCTTAAGTATCTAAGAAGAACTAAGGATATATTCCTGGTGTATGGAGGGGACGAGGAGCTTTTCATCAAAGGGTATGCTGATGCTAGTTTTCAGACAGATCAGAACGATCTGAAATCACAATATGGATATGTTTTCTATCTCAATAGAAGATTTGTGAGCTGAAAGAGTTCAAACCAACCAGTTGTCGCTGATTCTACAGAAGAGTCCGAATAAATAGCGGCTTCTGATGCAGCCAAGGAAGCCGTCTGGATTCGAAACTTTGTCCAGGATCTTGATGTGGTGCCTAGCAGTAAAGATCCTATAACATTGTATTGTAATAATATTGTAGCAATGGATCTTGCAAAAGAACCAATGTCACATCAACAGACAAAGCACATACTCTGAAAGTATCACCTCTTAAGGTATTTCTATCAAAGGGGTGAAGTTGCAGTGACCAGAGTGTCCACAGAAGAGAACGTGGCAGACCCCATGACTAAAGGCCTATCTCAGCAAAAGCATGAATATCATGTGAGAGCTAGAAGGTTAAAATTTGTTAGCAGTTGGATCTAGTCTAAGTGGGAGTCTGTTGGAGTTGGTGGCCTAGAACCAACTACTTTTTACTTTATTCATTAATAAATACCTTATCACATCTTGATTGTTTCTCTGCATGACAATGGATGTGATAATGTCTTAAGGATAGCTGTTGCATTAAAGGGTCATAGAGGATCCCTACTATGATGAGAAACTGGAAGTTCCATAACATTGTTCTTGAATATATATTCTATGGCCGGATGATGTTATTTGAGGGACATAAATAATACAGGTCATTAGGGGTGAGGACTTATAAAACTTTGAGTCACATTCTCATGGTGTGCGCCCTTGGTAATATCCAAGAGGATATTATGAGAACGAGACCCGCCATTAGGAAATCCACATTTCATAGTGTCATTGGATGTTCCTATCTGCAAACATGTGTATTGGTCCTTAGACTTTAAGATTATTATTAATGGGTATTAAAACTTACACACTTAGATGTATTGACGAAAAGTGTGATGACACACTGTTCGTAGTGAGGTAGGATATATTGGGAACATCACGAGTGATAATGCATTAATAGATAATGTGATAAAGGATTTTTCCCTTCTGTTCCATAATGGAAGTTGATATCTCAAGCCCTTTGGTGGAATTGATATAGCCTAAATAAATCCATGGCTATGGTGAGGAATAGGAAAGTTCAATTCTGGAAAGTCAAAGAAAGAATAATCAAGCACGTGGGTTGATGACACTAGCATGCAACTTGCTTGATTCGAGATATTGAGACAAAGAGATTATATTACGCGGTAAGTGTTCGTAGGAGGTGACACGTTATTGCAACATTAAATTCTTTCTTTATGGGTGTCTTGGCCTGTTGCTAGACGTTAACCTTGGACTTTAGGCAGGCTCCGCCTAATGCCACTGAGAAAGAGGCCTAGAGGGTCACACACTAAGTGTGTCTAAGTATCTCAGTAAAATATTAATTTAACAAGTTGAATAAATATTATTCTCAATTGTGGTTTAATAATTATTCAAGGATGTCTAATCACATTTATTTCGACACTAGTTATTTGAGAGAATATATTGTGGGTGAAATAATAAATTTATTAGCGAGTAATACAGTGATATTTATTTTAGAAATAAATAGCCATTATTCAAGGTCTAATAAATGTGGTGGAGGAAATAAAGAAAAATAGAAAAACAAAAGTACACACATTGTATATTAAATATACACACCATGTATTTTTTTTTGGGAATTTATGAGAAATATTATTATTTATTTAAATAAATAATATTAAGTGTAATTTGTTGGGCGCATGTCAAGTAATAATAATAGTCAACTGCTATTATTAGACATGGGGTATTACTAAAAATTAAATGAAATGAATAAATGCTTTTGGGTAATTAATTCATTTAATTATTCCATGTAATTAAAATCCCAATTATATAATTCTCATTAGCCTAGCCATTTTTTTTGGTTGTGCACAATGGATTTGGAAAAGCTCTCAAGGCAAGAGAGAATTCTTTTTCCACCAAGAATGCTCTCAAGCTACGAAAGAGAGATCATCCTCCACTGAATCAAGGCGATCGAAGGAGGACATCACAAGCGAAGGCTCTTCCACACTAGCACCCGGAGATCCCTTCGGTGACGTCCAGAGATATGTGGAGCACGTGTGGATCACCGCTAGAGGAATCCGACACTTGGATTCTACGACGCAATGATGGATCACATCATATCGTGACCGGAAACATCAACGAAGACATAATTCCATCAAAGTAATTCTTGTCAATTAATTAAATTAGTTATAACCAACATATAATGATCTTGTCTATGGTTTTGGGACTCCCCTCTTTCTTTTTCGTTCTTCTTTCTATTCTGTAGATACATAGTTTTATTATCATGATGGATCTCGGATTGATCATTGTTAACACTAAAATTAAAGTTGGGTACACCCACTAACGTGCTTCCGCTGTGCCCAGAACCTACATCCCCAAGAGACGTCAACATCTTGGCTTCGATCCATGCACACAGAGGTATGATAAACTGTGTATTTTAGTTAGCTTTCATTAATTTATTTATATACTAATTGTTTGATTATTTATTCTTTTTTCACAGTTTTGCGTATGTAGTTGTTGGATAGGGGATCGATATCTTGTGCAATTATTTTTCTCAGCCATGGATCACATGGGAAGAGATTCTCGTTGATATGTAGCCCGGCATGTTCAATCATTGGCTAGTGCATAAATCAATAATATTTATTTTGAAATTTATTTCATTAATAACTTGGTATTATAAATTATTTTTAGGGTTTATGGTATCCTATCAATGATAGCATGCATGACGCTATCTACACGGTATGGGAGGTAACTATGCATGACTGTTTCCATAAGTTTTTTCATAATTTTAGAAGGATGACCATTATGAAAGAAAGAGTGGCAGTATTTGATGAGCCATGTAGAGCCCACCAACCAGAGTACATTTCATCTCACATTTGGGATGAATTATGTCCACACTGGTTGAGTGGTGGATTTTAGAGGAGATCTTCATTGGTCCGACAGAACTGGGGGAGACAGGAGGTAATGTATCGAGCTGGTAGTCGTACATTCAGTACGCATAGAGATAATTTGGTAATTGTATTTTTTAAATATTTAATATAACATTAAATATAAATAGTATATTTTATATTCATATAGGCAGTCGAGCAGCTCAATATTATAGAGTATGAAGTTTATTGAAGTATGTACAGTGATCCAGCCACTGGAGAGATTAGAGGTGATCGTCAGCGTCAGATTGTAGTCAGTATTATTTATTATTCAGTTTGAAAATTAACTGCATATAATATTTTTACTATTTTAATTTCAAATCGGAACTGAAAGAGTCATATGAGGTCATGACCTCTCAGACACAAGCTGAGAGTCAGGCCAAGACGGCTACTTAGACTAGTGCCCACCATTTTGATGAGGCGGCATGGATGTAGGCGACCCAGTATTCCTTCGAGAAGGGATGAGTAGTTGGTATCGGCTCTCATTTGACTCATGGGACTTGTTATGGTACTGTTGTGATTTTGACGTCCAGCTCGAGAGGAGCTCGTGGAGAGGCATCATCTTCTGGCTCACAGTATCAGGAGCAGTTGTGGGATCCGAGTGAGCTTATAGAGAGTTTTCAAAAGCAGCAGGAAGAGATGTGTCAGCAGCAGCAGCAGCAGCAGTACGAGGAGAATACACGTCAATGGCAGCAGCAGCAACAACAACACGATGAGGAGATGCGTCGATGGCAGTAGCAGCAACACGAGTAGATGGAGTACATGCGTCGTCCGACTCGTAGTTTAGGGATGGAGTTTACTCCACCATCTCCTCCAGCTCCTCCACCTCCTCCAGAAGACTATCCCCCCAGTGATTTTTTTGTTATGTTAAAAACATTTGAATTCAAAAAAATTTGTAATATAAACTATTTACAGTTTCTGTCTTTTATATTGGTGCGAATATTGCATAATTAAATTTTTTTATTTTTTTTATTTTTAATATTTTTTTATTTTTTTATTTATTATTAATATTATATATTTTAATGTTTTTTTATTTTATTAATAATAATAATAATAATATTTTATATTTTTTTATATTTTTTTTGCGAATATTGGGAATTTTAATTTCTTTTATTATTTTAATAATATTAATATTATTTTTTCATTAATCATAGTTTTATTATATATATATATATTATTCAGTATTTGCGATGGGACCTTTTGCGACAAGACCTCATCTCAAATAGTTTATATATATAATTTTTAAATAGGTATTTGCGACGGGCAAAAGGGCTCATCACAAAAGGTTTAGGTATATATAACATATATAAATGGAGAACTATTTGTGACGGGACAACAGGCCATCGCATATACTTTTTCGGAGATCTATTTGCGATGGGACGGTTTTTCGTCTCAAATGGTATTTTTTGCGACGATTCCGTCATAAAAAATACTTTTTGTGACGCTGTTATCTGCAATGGGCTATTTGCGACGATACCCCATTACAAATACTTCAAATTCCAGTAGTGGATTCATTTTGGAATGAGGATTTGTGTGACTTTATCACATGGGACAAAGGAGCTATTGGATAATTCACATAGTTCACCTTTATCTACCCATCCTAGAAGTACCAAGATATACCATGGTCTTGAAGAGAACTTTTGGTGAGATGCCATGAAGAAGGAGATTTCATAGTATATCTCATGATGTTTGGTATGTCAGAAAGTTAAAGTAGAGTGAAATAAGTCCAAATGGATGATGTAACCATTATATATACCCATATGGAAATGGGAGGATGTCACTATGAACTTTTTCACTGGTCTCCCAAAGACTTCCAAAGGAAGCAATGTGATATGGGTTGTGGTGGATCGAATCACCAAGACTACCTACTTTATCACTATTCGAGAAGATTTATCACTTGAAAAATTTGCCAATATATATGTAAAGGAAGTGGTGAGGCTTCATGGGGTTCCACTTTTGATAGTATTTGATTGTGATCCAAGTTTCACCTCTAAAATCTAGAGAGGTCTTCAACATGATTTGAGTGCTGAATTGAATTTCAGCACGACCTATCACCCCCTAACTGATGGACAATCTAAAAGGACTATTCAAATGCTTAAGTACATGCTAAGATCTTTCTCAATGGAATTCAAAGGTGGATGGGATCAATATCTCTCATTGGTTGAGTTCTCATATAACAATAGCTTTCACTTGAGTATTCAAATGGCTCCATATTAAGCTCTATATGGGAAGCGATGTAGAACACCAACTTGTTGGGATAAAGTTAGGGAAAGAAATATACTTAGACCTGATCTTGTACAAGATATTATATAAAAGGTTCAATCCATCCAAAAACATTTAAAATATGCTCAGATTCGGAAAAAGATCTATGCTAACAACTGTTAAATGGACTTGGAGTTCAATGTTGGAGACAAATTTTTCCTTTGAATATCACCATGGAAGAGATTCATGTAGTTTAGAAAGAAATAGAGGATTAGCCTAAGGTATATTAGCCCTTTTTATATCCTTGATCACATAGTATCAGTGTCCTATCAGCTTGCATTTCCACCAAGTATGGCTTAAGTTCATGATGTGTTCCATGTATCACTCCTAAGGAAGTATGTTTCTGATACCTCACATGTAATAAATCCATAGGTGGTATAAATGGATAATGACCTCTCATATGAAGAGAGGCCAATGAAGATCTTGGACTATAGGGTAAAAGTTCTATGCAACAATACAACTCACCTTATCAAATTATTGTAGAGGAACCATAAGTATGAAGTGGTGACATGGAAACTAGAGGAAATAATGAAATAAAAGTACCCTCATCTATTCTCAACTTAGAATATGAGATGAAATTTCAGGGATGAACTTTATAATGAGGGGAAGAATGTAATAACCCATATTTTATAAATGGTATCTGTCTCTTGAAATAAATGAGTGTTATAATATACTATATAGTATTATACAAATAAAGAAACTGACAAAAAATTATTTCATAATGTTATATTAATCAACAATTAAAATGATTAAAATTCAAAACATTACAACTAGACAAACAATATAAAATAGAAAATCTAAAATAGGAAAATATAGATCACCTCAATCCACTAGAATCATCGCCCTCACTACCAACACTATAGAAAAGAAAAAAATATTAGTAAACCAATCAATATTATAGAAAATGGAAATATAGAACATTGAGAGGAATTTATTTGAATAATAAATGAAGGAAAGTAGAGTTATTTATAGGAGGTAATGTGACTATTGGAATAGTAATGTGACCATTGGGAATAGTAACCTGGCCGCTGGGAATATAAACCTAACAGTTGGAATAGTAATTTTATCTCAAAATAATAAACTATGATATAAATAACATTTACCATGATTAATTTATATAAATTTAAATATTATAATTCCAAAAAATAAATATCATAATTAAAAATTTTAAATAAAATATAAGCACATTGTTTTAATAAACTGTATTTTAAAGTATTTTGCCAGTCATAATTTTTATATTAAAAATTAAAATTACATATTTTAGAAATTTATTTTGATAAAATTAATATCATTTTTTAAATCCAAATTTCAAAATTGTCCGAGGGTTATTTTTTTGTAATTTTCTGAAATACTTTATTTTTTTGGGTGAATAGTAAAAATATAGTTTTTTGTATAACTAGTGTATGTTAAATTACATCATTCATGATGTAATAATGGAGTAAAATTTTCTAGAACTTGAGGTTTGGCCATGATATATTTAATTTTACAAAGGAGTCACTAAAATAAAATAAACTTAAATTTCAAACCTAAAAATCATTTTCCAAAACCTAAAGTCAAAAGTGATTCCTTAAAATAGTAATTTTTCTTTCTTTCTTGTTTCCTTTTTAATAAACTAATGAATTTAAACTATAAATAGGTTTAAAGTATTAAGAACCATTATATTATATTTATATGTGATTTATATTGTCAAGAATTCACTATTACATGTTTTACCTTCAATATATTATTTTATTTAAAATTTTATTAAAAAATACCCCTCTCCTCAAATATAAATAACCCCACTCCCTCCACTTGGAAAACCACTCATCCCCCACTTTCCAAAGCATAACCTCTGCCAAAATACTTCTTATTAATCCCCTTATGAGCCTTATGGATTTTTTGGAGTAATCCAACTCTAAACATCAAGAGAGTTTTAGTGTCATATAAGAGAAGTTACATAGAGGATTAAGTAAGTTTCGATCAGCTATCCTATTTTTTTATTTCTTCTTCTCTTTATTTTTTTTCACCACCCCTTTCACAACCAAACCTTATAAGAATTAATTATGTGGTAAGTTAAAATTATATTAATGATGTTGACCTACTGTAAGTATCATATTTACTATATAAATAATCTCAAACTTCCCTTTCTCGCTCTCCCAACAATGACCCATCAAAGGTCGGTTAACCACCTATGGAGACATTTCCACATCAACAATTATAACCATAACCATGGATGGATATTATGAATTATATATAATATATAAATATGTAATTATAAGTATTATAATCTTATGAAATTAATTATACTAATGTATAAATTACATTTAACAAAATAGTGAAACTGAGGCAAAATGGGAGATTTTTAAGTAAAACATGATATCAAAATGACTACCCTATAACCAAGGAAATTAAGAAATATAATAAAATGAAAATAATTGATAAATAGTGGTAAAAATTATAATAATACACTTTTGGGTCAATTTTTTAATAAATCTAAGTTTATTATTCCAGAGGTGCAAAAGAAATGAAATAAAGCAGGAATTAAGGAATAGAGATTCTCGAACCCAACTCCTTTCCTTTGGGTTTCCCTCTTTCACATCAATTTCATTATGGATATTCCTTTAATGTTCCTTAAATTTAGTTTCGTTATTCTTCCCTTTTCTTTAAGGGATATACATTTTTTCACATTTATTTTTAATCCAAATATAATGTTTTTCCCAAAAAGACATTTCTTTCCAAAACAAATATTTGAATCCTCATGTGTTATCTCTTATCCAAAGAAAAATAATCTATTATTTCAATTTATGATATCCATTTTTTATTTTGAGAACCCCAAAGTTTATTCATGAATGTATTCCTTATGAAACTCATTCCTTTCCATGGGTTATTTCATGACTATGATTGTTATACATTCTATGTGGCATGCATGATTATGTAAATATTATGATGTGATGGGTCATCCCCAAATTATATATTCCTCCAATGCATTGGGTAATGTGATAAATATCATGATATAATGTATAATATGTGTGAACATGATGCTAGCTTTGTTTACAATGATGATGTTATAATTATGCACATATGTTATGCATGAACATGGTGTTAGCTTTGTTTAAAACTATATGTGGTATTTGACCACTATGACATGATGTTTCATTTTTATGCATTTCCAAATTCCATGACTTTATCGCATTTTTTCCTCATTATATTGATGATGATCCTATGCTTATGATATGATTATAATGATTATTCTCACCCATGTTATATTGATTCATGTCCCTTATTCATCCTCTTACTATGATTTTAGCTCACCCCTTTCTTTGACGTATATCCTCAGGTGATTACATGTTCAAAGGAGTATACGATCTTTAAAAGGATAAATAATAAGGATTTAAATAAATGTTCATGTTTTATTATGTCTCTGTTATGTATGAGCCTAATTTTCTTAAGACGCTAAACCATTTGATCCTGGATTTGTATCTCTATTTTTTTGTTTATCTTGAAAATTATGTAATAGTCATGTAAGAAAAGGCAGGGTCTCTATATTTGAGCATTGGGACATCTTAAGGAGATATTTTTGGATAAGTAATGAGGCTTGAATGATAGTTTAGGTGCTTAGGTAATCATTATAGAAAGTCCATGAGGCCTTGTTGAAATGATGCGGTTGCATCTGGTCGGATCTTGAGCCCTTGGTTGCACTATGATAGACTACAGTAGGGGCGTCACACCATGAAGGGCATGGAGACAGGACCATAAAGGGCGTGGAGACCACACCATGAAGGAGTTCGGCTTAGGGATAGGCCCTCAACATGGGGTGATTGTGTCATGAACCCTAATCGCATTGCAATTTTTTTTGAGCGAAAGTGTGCACTGTGTTGAGACCCTCCAGGTCACACTACGACTAAGGCCTAGGTGGTTTTTTAAAATAAAGTCATACCAATAATTTACCGGTCTTCCCCCTCGAATTTTAGAGGAGTAGATGCATAAATAGAGGCTATTAGGATGAACCTCCCTTTCCCCTTATTCCCATGGATCCCCCATGTTGGGGGGATGTTCTTGAACAATTTTTACAACGGTTTTAGGTACATTTATCCTCTCATGTCCTTCCATTTTGGTTTCTATCATATCCCTCTAATTTTGGATTAATCAAGTTAAGGTTTTGGTGCCAATTCCACCATAGCATGGTGGAATCAGGAGATAATGATAGTTATTTTATATGGATTAGCTATAGGAGACCTCAAAAGGTGGAGTGCACATCATTGGGTGTGGTTTCAGTGTGGTGAAAATGAACGATGAGTTTTAAGGCAATTATTCTTATTTAATTTGTTTTGAGTAATTAATTATAAATTTTTATAATTAATTATTTGTGTTGTATGACATGATATGGGTTTTTGAGAGTGTGGACAAGCTTGTATAAGGCCCAACAGAGATTGGAAAGGGGTTAACTCTAGTATCAAGGTAGGTGGACCCTTTAATAAAATTTCATATGTTACTTTATGCATGATTGTGCATGCCTACATACTAAATGAGGTTTGGGTTAGAAAATTAGGGACCAATGGTGCCCTGGGTAGAATAAATAGGATAATTTTAGGCCTCCTATACTTGGAATAAGTTCTCTTTAGCAGTTATGTAAATTAAGATTTCCCGACGACTATGTTGCTAAGGGGAGAAGGTGTCAACTGAAGGAACTCAGAACACCCTGAGAGGGGAGGGGTGAATTAGGGTGTCATTTTTTTTTCTAAAAGTGACGGATCTTGTTCCCATGTTGGTAGGAACCTGTTAAACATGTCTGATGAAAAATTGTATAAAATAAACAATCACATGAAAAGAGACAACACAACAATTTTACTTGGTTCTCCATTAAGGGCTAGTCCAGGGAGCATACGCTGATAGTGTTTTAGTCACACGTAAATCCACTAATATTCCTTAATTTTGGAATACATAAGTTCAGACATAGTCACTTTGTGTTAGACACACTGCCTTTACAAGATTTTAGAGATAGCACACTGCGTCCCTCAGAACACTTCTGTTGACTCCCCCTACATCACTGCTTTGGGTGAAGTCTTACTCATTTTATCAACTTGAAGGTCGCTTCAGTAGATTTGAATTTAAGTCCTTTTTACATGACTAGCATGAGAATCTGCTTGCATGGATCTCCTGAATTGATGCACTTGAATGCACTGAACAAACAAATCGGATATTCAAAACTTGAAAGTAGCTTAGCTCTGTATTTGCATGTAACACCTATTCTTGCACACAAGTTTTTGTATTGTCACGCAAGATGTCGATTGCACAAACATTATCTTTTATGCCACACCACCATGAAATTAACTTGGTCTAGATAGACTCAAGGATCATTATGTCAGTAAGATTTACTATGTGTAAGTCTTCGATGTGCAAGTATTTCATGCGGTAGAGACATCGAATCTTCATTAGAAAAAGTTTTTGGTCTTCAAAGGGGGTAGCCACATATTTATAGACCTGGATGAACCTACATGAAAGTTCCTTACACGCCAACCCCTGTGCATGTAAGCCTGAATTTGATGTCATATCTAGTATGTAAGAGACTTTGGTGCATCCCATGCCTTTTCCATATTTTGAAGCAATTTACCTAAAACTCCTCCTACATGCAACTCACTTTTGATGTCACATTTGGAATGTAAGATACTTTCATGAAAAAAAATTATCTTGTGCATGATTCATTACTTTTCCATATTTTGATAAGAAGATCCCAAAACACACCTTGAAAACAAAATTCAGATGCTCCTTCAACCTTGTGCACAACTTCCTTTCCCAAAAACACTTTTCTCCATTCTCCAAATTTTAGACACAAATTTTGGAAAAAACTGGGAAACAACACCACTTTCAACACTATTTCCATCTTGTACTATAAGACCACTTTCCTTGCAAACTCACTGATCAACCCAATGTGTATTGACAACAAATAAAACTAGTCTCCATTTTAAGCTACAAAAAGTCTTAGTTTCAACATCAACTACACGGATAAGAGACCTTAGGTAGGTCTTGAGGTATGAGTGGTGATGTAGAGTGGCCTAGGTTGGGTTCCTAGAGATAGTAGGCAGGCATGAGAGGCTTAGGGTTGAATGATGATGATCCAGACTATCGTACGTCTCATGAGTGATTAGGAACTCCCTCATGAGATCGTAGGAGAGTGTAGGTGTGTGAGATGGGTAGGATAAGTCCTTCGATACATATCATGTGTGATAAAGAGGGTTTTCTTCTAGGTGATGGGTTGAGAGATCTCTCTTAGGATAAGTGATATGAAACCTAGGTACAAGTCATGGAAATTGCTTAGGGACTTGGCATGAGGATTCCAAGGGGGTTTTGAATGAGGAATTAGACCTCACCTGTTGAGGCTAGGGTCGGGTAGAGCCTACAGGTTGTGGATTCACTAGGGGTGATGGGCGTGAGTTAGTATTGATGATTCATGATGAGGGGCTAGGTCTTGAGTGATTAGCACTATGGGGATAAGCTAATGAGTTGTGTGATGGGTTACATGCCCTGTTTTTTTTTTATGAGTGTTCTTGTTGATGTGCATGTGATGGATGGGAAATTATGATATGGGGGTTTGGATCCTAAGGCCTTTCCACACAATGAGTTATATGGCACTAGTTGTACTTCCATGAGTGACATGGATTCCTCGTTATGCATGAATTATGGGCCAACCATGAGTAAGAAGGTGTGGATTGAGACCGGTTTGGATTTTCCTTGAGTGAGAAGGTGTTTTCATAGACCTTTCCTTGAGTGAGAAGTCAGCGGTCAGGAGTGAGGTTGTGACATGGTGTAGGATCAGATGATGTGACTACCTTGAGTGAGAAGGTTAGGTCTGGATGTGATGTGTGACATGGATGATGGGATCTACCTTGATTGAAAAGGAAAAGTTTGGACATCAGAAGTATAAATGACATGTGCCTATCATGGGGTGTGGAAAAAGAAATTATTTACTAAGTTAAAATATAGTATAGTGGTTAACTTAGGTTGTCTCCAGAGAGGAGCACACAACAATCATATTTGTCACTTTGTTTTTGAATTTTTTTGGTTTAGAAATTGAGAGAAATGAAACAAAAGGAAGAAATTATGTAAAATATGGAAAATAAATTGAAATATCATGTGATTGAAAATAGTAATATAAAATTTGGTGATCAGGTCAGGGTTGTATTTCCAATTACAATGTTATTATAGTTCGATTTTATCCATTTATCTTTTGCTAAGCCAATTAAAGTGAGATTCAATAATGGATTCCTCTCACTTCTTTGGTTAATGGTGTTGGTGAGAGTAAACCTTAACAAGATCTTATTTTGATCTACTCTCCTTCCTTTTATGAAAGAGTTGTGGCGAATACTTTCAATTAATTTAGGCAATTCCTGATCAGGTCTTGTTTATCCCAAACAATCTTGAATATGCACTACAACTCTCACACGTACTAACAATCGCCTAGTACTTCAACACTAAATCTAATCTATTACATCGTATATAGACTAAAACCTAGTGAGGGAGATAATTTGTCACTAAACAAAGCAATAATAACAACAAAATATAAAATCAAATACAATCGCATAAGATAATATAAACTGTTATTGCAAATTGAAACCAACTTTGCTAAATAGAGAAAACATTTTATAACTTAAAGCGCATGAAATCAAACATTACAAAATGGAAATCTTAACCTTCCCCAATCACTCATAAGATTTGCCCCACCACGGTAAGGGTAATTGAGAAGAAGGGGGAAGAAGAATACATTACAAAACTAAAAAAAATAAGAGGGAAAAAATAACATGAACATCTCCCACATGTAGCTCAATAGGAAAATCTTCATTGTCCTCCTCATGTTCATGCTTAGGTTCTGGTTTTTCCATCAATGCAATGACATATTTGAATGCAAGTTCTACTTTGTTCTCTAGGTTTTCTATGTCATTTCTAAGCTCTTGCATCTGAACTATATTATAACCAAACTTATCTTCTTGTTCCACTTGTGGGTAATTGTTCCATGAATTAAAGATATGATCATTTGAAAACATCATGGAAAATTATTTTTTATGTTTTTTTTAATTAAAAATGTTAAATATTAATAATTAGATTGTGGCACTGCCTCCCTGGCAACGACGCCAAGTTTTGACACGCACCAGTCGTGGGGTGTGAAAAAAAAAATTATTTACTAAGTAAAAATATAGTGTAGTGGTTAATCTAGGTTGTCTCCATAGATGAGTGCATAATAATCACTTATGTCACTTTAAATTTGATAATGAAGTGGGGTTGTTTTTTATATTGTTTGGTTATGAAAACAAAGAAACGAAACTAAAGAAAGCAATAAAGTAAAAGATCAAAAACAAATTGAAAAATAATGCAATTTAAAATAGTGATAATAATTGGGTGATCGGGTTGTGGTTGGTTTTTCAATTGTAATGTTATCATAGTTCCAATTTTATTCAATCCACTTATACTAAGTCGGTTTAAGTGATATTTCACAATCGCTTCCTATCACTCCCTTCATAAATGGTGATGGTGAGAGTAAACCTTACCAATATCTTAGCTCGATCTAATCTCTTTCCTTTGTGTTAAACAGATGCAGTGAATACCCTCAATTGAGTTAGGAAATTCCCGATCGGATCTTGTTTATCCCAAACAATTATAAATATTCAATACCCCTGCCACACGTACTGACGATCGTCGAGTACTTCACCACTAAGCCCTGATTTATTCCATCGTATATAGACTAGAACCTAGTAGAGGGAGATTATGAATATTTACCAAAGAAATAATAACAACAGAATATTAAATCAAATACAATCGCATAAGATAATAAAACTGTTTATTAGAATTTGAAACCAACACCACAAAAGAGAGAGAGTTTTTATTCAATCAAATGAAAGAACTCAAAAATTACAAAAGATAAAACCTAACCTTCCCCAATCACTCAGAATATTTACCTCACCATGTTAAGGGTAATTGAGAAGAAGGGGGAAGAAGAATGCATTATAAAACTAAGAAGAACAAAAGAAAGAATGGAATTTTTCTCCTCCAGAATCTTTCCACCAGAAAGATAGCTTCGGTTATCCAACCATCTCATCGAATCAGGCCAAGGTCCCTTCTTATAGGAGGTGAGAAATGTAGCTGGACATTTACCTACAAAGTTTCAAGGAATTTAGAGCCATGTTGAATGAGTTATGTCCGAATTAGTAGACCTAACTTTTTCTGGTCGTCAATCATTATTCCACCAACCCTATTTTGACCGGTTGAATGGTGGCCTAAATGAAATTATTTCTTCATTAAATTTAATGGGAAGCTTCCTAGTAGAGTTGGATTTTGAACCTAGCAGTAATCACCCAATTTGGTGGTCGGTAGCCCGAGATATGGATCATTGAATGAGTCATGGTCTATTCTGTCGTCCAGAATAAGTGTTCATATTGACCGATTTTGTTTGGCATGTTGGAGTTTGAATTGGATCTGGTTCTAGAAGACTTATATGTAGCCCACGAATCATGTCATCCTAAAAAAATAACGTGAATTGGATGAATATTGTAGGAGTTATGCTCGAAATACAGAGGTAGCATAAAACTGTTAAATGTACAGAATTAACCAATTTTCACACTTAAGATCAAAACTCACCAAAAGTCATAAAATGATGCAAATAAGATCAAATTGATTAATGTGAAGGGATTAAATCATTTAAAAACATATGTAGAAATATGAAAATATGAGCTCTGTCAATAACCATCCCAAAAGAGGGATAGATATGGATCTTGGTACTAGACCCTACCCTAAGGTGGGTATCGGTCAGGATTTGGATGAATCCCTACCTTGAGTCTTTAGGTACGAGCTGATACATATGGTTTGAGGTGGAAATGGGATTTTGGCATGGCACCAAAGTAGGTATAATCAGATGTCGTGGTGGTTTGGTTAGCACATGACATCTCAACAAGCATGTTTCTTTGTATATTTCTTTTCCTTATGCATCCAAACACATATGATGTTGTACAATAGGGTTTCTTGGTGAGATCCTATCAAGTTATATTCTCACACCCTACACGAGCACCTCAGTGCACATGCAGACCTTATGTTACATTCAAGTCAGAGAACGAGATGTGTAATGGTTCGAACTAAAGTAGATTGTGGGTATCTGGAGACTGGGAGTGTAGTGTGGCATGGGGATGACAATAGGGTCAGTGTTTTTATTTTATTTTCCTTTTTATTTATTTGTATACGTAATCAACAGTGGGCGATTAATTTTTGTATGCTTGTATGATTTTTTCATGAAATTTATTATAGCATTGTTGTTTATTAATTTATGATTACTATGATTATGGGATGCATATGTTTTTTTATTCTCACTATTGTATGACTCTGATTTGAGGGAATAATCTCCCTATTGGATGGATTAGACTCTCGCCACTAGTTGTTAGCCTCTTGCATATGGGGAGGCATGCCTGAGGCCAGGTAACCCTCCAGCTTAGACGGTGTTCTGGTTCGAGGTGTTATAGTGTGAGTCCCTATTTTGACTCACCTCGCCCACTGGTTCCATTGAGAGGTTGACGTTAAGGATCAGATGGACCTCATAATCATTAAAGTGTTCAGGCTGTTTAAGGGTAGTTTCATGTAGCAATGGTGGTGGAGGTGGATGAGTCAGTTGGACCCAAAATCATAAAATATGTGCTTATTATGTTTTCTTACCTTAGATTTCATTTTAGTTGATATCAGAGCATCCCACTCATTCATTATCATCAGTCTTATAGGGGAGCTCGATCTTCCTGTAGTGAGGTTGGAGAGACCACTAGCGTTGTCGACATTGGCTAGTGAAAGTATCATTTTTCTGAAGGTTTTTCAAGGATGTATCTTAGTTCTCGATGGTGATAGAATGGTGTAAGATTTCATCCTATTAGAGATAAAACCCTATGATGTTATCCTTAACATATATTAGCTATAATCAGCTCAAGCTTTCATGGACTATTTTAGAAAAAGGGTTACTTACACTAGTCTTAATGGAACATATTCCTAGTGGAGAGTAACTAGTGCTTTTCAGAGATAGAGAACATCAACATGAGATGGATTTTTAAAGGGATTAGGTCAAAATTACCTAGTTGGTTAGTCTGGAATTGCGTACGAAAAATGAAAATTAACCAGATGGAGATCATCATAGTCTACAAAATTACATTTATAACCCAACATTAGCATATCAGTAAAGGTCCAATCCCATAGGGAAGGAAGGTTTGTGTTCAAAGGGTTCAAGATAACTCTAAAATAAGGAAAATAAGGAAAATATCTTGATGTTTAAGAGAAATGTGCATTCCAATTTCAAGTTTAAAGATTAATGGTGATTGTGTGTGATATTAATAATGTTCATCAACTATGTTAAAGAGTTGGAAAACTGGTGATGTGGTTGATTAAACAAAGCTAGGAACACAAGATTGGTGTAGCCTATTCGAAGAACACTTTTTTCTTTAAATTGTGTTGCAACAATCTAAACCAATACAAAATTGAAGCAATATTTATTGAGTATTGCCTTATTTTAATTGAACTAGACTCACCTTTACCAAGTGATAATATTAGAATATTTATTGAGTATTGCCTTATTTGTATCCACCACCTTAGACGACAATCTGGTCGACACGGTTTATATACATACATAAAAAAATATTGAAACAAAGTAAATTTGTATTGAAAATTTGCAATGTAAATTTACACTTGAAATTTCATGTGAAAGTGTCTAGTGCATGTTTGAATGAATATATGTGTATATATATATAAATATATATATTTATATTTATATTTACAATGTAATTTTCCATTGCACATTTACACTAAATTTTCAATATATCATAGTGAAAATATCTAATTATTAATAGAAATTTCTACTCAAAATTTAATTTTCAATGAAAATTTTAAAATTTCAATAGAATTTTTCATTATAAACTCATAGTGAAAATTTAAAGTGAAAATTTACACTTAAAATTTCTAGTGAGTATTTGTTGATAAAAATGTCATGTCATTTCTGGTGTAAGCTTGCACTATAAATTTTCACATGAATTTTACACTAGAAATTTGATTATCATGGTTCTAAAATGGTTGTGCAAATTCATAAATAATAGAAATTTTCAATGAAAATTTTCAGTACAAATTTCAAAATTTATCAAAAAATTACAATGCAAAAGTGAAACTTTACAGTGTATATTTGAATGAATACACACACACACATAGAAATATATATGTGTGTGTGTAAAAATGTAATTGTAAAATACAATTTTCAAGAGCAAATCTTCATTGAAAAATTCTTAGCACAGACATACATATTAGGTATATTTGTTAGGGTACAATACAAAGAAACACACACACACACATGGAAGGATAGATCATAGCCCCTCAGAGATAACTCATCCAAGCAGCTGTTTTATTACATTTTTATTTTGGCCCAAAGGCCCAGTGAAGTATCATGCATGCATCATCTTGTTTACATCATTGTCTCTGTCACCATCTGCATAGTACTGTAATAGTACCTACACCCATCCGGACTTGAACACAGGACCTCTTGGATGTGGACGCCATCGACTGAGTACCACTCAGTCATGGAACTAGCCACAGTGCAGACATACATAGATATATATATAATTGCATTGTAATTTTACAGCATAAATTTATATTAAGAAACATTGAATATTTTTTTATGTAATTTTTTGAAACAAGTAAATTTTCACCGCATACACATCATAAAACTTGAAAATTTTCACTTAAAATCACACACTGAAATAAATACGCAATAATATTGCATTTGTTAAGTAACCACTGATGGCGAATGCAACATTCAACGAGGGTGGGATACCCACCCCCACCAAACCCCCTTCTCTACCCCAGTGCACTACCTATAAAAGGCAGTGCACCCCCCCCCTCAGAAAATGATCACATCTGGAAGAAAATAAACTTTGGGATCTTCAATTAAATACCCATCTTTCTTTTCTGCTCACTTTTCTCCACTCTTCTAATTTCACTCATTTCAATTTTGTTTTCACAATACATTATCGGCATGAACACTCAAAGAGGGAGAAAGGTTTGTTTTTATTTTAAACCTTATTTTCACCACTTGGTTGGATGGCTTTAATTATTTATTCTTTTCATCTTAAACCTTATTTTCACTGCCTGGTTAAACGGTTCTAATTATTTATATAATATTATTTATTTACCGCTGGATTGGATGATTTATGTGGTTTATTTAATTACCGCCATAAAGGCCAGGTTTCAGCCTATTCGGATAGTTTTAATTTATTTATTTTGCATCGCCTGATTGGATAGTCTAATTAATAAATTAGTACACATAAGAAATTTTTAAACGAGTAATGCAATATATTGATCGATTTATTTCAATCCCCCATGTGAAAGATTTATTAACCGATTAAGGTGATATATATATATATATATATATATATATATAATATTAAATGATAATATTAACCTGATTTTAATGTTTTTAAATACCATTTTATTTTTCTTTAACTTGAATGTAAATTATTGATGCATTCTTATTTTGAATAATAATAAAGTTTTTTCCCTCCCTCCTAGTTATCATCATGGAAAATCTCACGAAACTCGAATTCACCGCTCTTGATATTACCAGAAGTAATTACATGGTGTGGACGATGGATGTTAAAATGCATCTCAAATTGATGGATCTCACATAAACAATTAAAGAAAATAATTCACAAACCCCCTAAAATAAAATAAAGGTGATGATCTTCCTTAGAAGACATCTTGATGTGGGTTTGAAATGTTAATACGTCACATAAAGAGATCCATGCAGGTTCTAAAAGAGTTTGAAAGGGAGGTATGATCATCAAAAGGAGGTTGTTCTTCCAGCAACCCATGATGAATGGAATGCTTTAAGATTTCAAGACTGTAAAATGGTCAGTGATTACAATTCTGCCATGTATAGAATTATATCGCATCGAAAGTACTATGGTATTGGGATTACAGATGTCGATATGCTTGAAAAGTCATATACGACATTTCATGAAAAGTCATATACGACATTTCATGCATCTCGCATCACCCTACATCAGCAATATCACTTGCAAGGGTATATAAAATATTCTGATATCATATCATCATTACTTATAGGAGATAAGAACAATGATCTTTTGATTAAAAATCAACAGTCTCATCCTACTGGTTCAACAGTGATATTTCCTGAAGCAAATGCTATATTTCATGAAAATAATCACGAAAGAAATCAGAGTCTTGATTCTCGTGGTGGACGTGGTTTGGGTGGAAAGCGTGGTCGAGGATGTGGTCATTACCATGGGTCGTCTCGAAATGAATATCATAATCAAATAAATATCAGCTCAATCACTCCAAGGAATCCTGAAGATTCCTGTTACAAGTGTGGTTTTAAGGGACATTGGTCTCGAGTTTGTCGAACCCTAGCTCATCTTTGTAAGTTCTATAAAGCATCTCTTGAAGAAAAGAACAATGAACCACACTTTATTGAGACACCCTATAAAGGGAAAGAAAATGAGGTGAATTTTACTGAGAATAACGATCCATCAAATGATGATTTCACTTGCCTCAAAACAGGTGATTTTACTTTTGAATTTGATGAGATGATAGTTGAAAATGATTCAGAAAAACTGCTTTTCTAATCTTAAATCAACAAGACCAATTGTGAATACGATATTGAGTCCTACAGATCTGGTAGAAGGGACTGGTGAAATGGGTTTTTCTTTACTCAATGGGACCTGATTTTTTATAAGAAACTTATTAAATTTCAATGATATATACTAGCATGGGTATGATACTCAAAATATATATGAGAAATGAAAAGTACATGTGCATTACTATTAATAAATCTGATAAGAGTCATGTACTAGAAAAACTACCAAAATTATCATATGGACTGCATTATACATATATATAAGTGCAATCAAAACACATATGGTAGTAAAGAATGGACCAAAAATTGTTAATTTGTGGCATGATCGGTTAGGTCATCCTGGTTCAGAAATGATGTGAAAAATAATTGAAATTTCTCATGGACATTCAATAAAGGTCCAATATACCTCTCCACTAAGAAACATTCCATGTGAGGCTTGTTCACTTGGAAAGATGATTGTGAGACCATCTTCCAAAAAAAAATTAAGGTTGAAATGTCAGTCTTTCTTGAATGAATTCAAGGTGATGTATGTGGACCATTTCAACCACCATGCGGTCCATTTAAATTTTTTATGATATTAATTGATGCATCTAGCAGATGGTCACACATATGTTTTCCCTCAACACATAATGTTGCATTTTCACATTTTCTTGCTCAAATAGTTAAATTGAGAGCACAATTCCTTGATTATGTCATCATGAAATCAAGGCTTAATAAGGCTGGAGGGTTTACCTCTTAAGATTTCAATGATTATTGTATGGCAATAAGGATCACTGTGGAGCATCCATTCGCCCATGTTCATACAAAAAAATAGTTTAGATAAATCACTAATAAAATGTCTCCAACTTATTGCTAGACCATTAATAATGAGAACAAAGTTGTTGAGCTCCGTATGGGGTCATGCAATATTGCATGCCTCGACATTAATTCACATCAGACCAAGTACATATCATAAGAACTCTCCACTCCAATTGGCTTTTGGCTAAGAGTCTAACATCTCCCACTTAAGAATCTTTGGTTGTTTAGTATATGTACCAATTGCTCTCCCACAACGTACAAAGAGGGGACCTCAAATGTGGTTGGGAATATATGTAGGATATGAATCCTCATCCATCATGAATCCTCATCCATCATCAGATATCTTGAACCACAAACTGATGATGTATTTACAACATGTTTTGCTGATTGTCACTTTAATGAAGAAGTATTCCCAACATTAAGGGGAGAAAAGAAACAAAGGGGGGGATATTTCCCCAAATGTGCAAACGTTATCTTTTCTCGATCCTCCCACCCGGTAGTGTGAGATGGAAGTGAAAAAGATTTTACATTTTCAAGAACTAGCAAATCAATTGCCTGATGCATTTATTGATTCAAACGGCGTGACTAAATCACACATACCGACTGTAAATGCATTGACAATAATTCATGTCTTGAAGACACAATTACATAATGATGTTACAGAAATCTCAAAAACACGCTTGAAGCGTGGAAGACCAATTGGCTCTAAGGATATAAATCCTCAAAAAAGAAAAGGGGTGAGTATAATTGAAAACCCCATTATGGAGGCATGTGTTAGAGAAGAAACACATAATTTATGAAAATAATGAAATCTCTCTTAATTATACCACTACAGATGATATATGGAATCAAAGTATTGTGGAAAATATTAATGAAATATTTTCATAGTCTATGTGATATAGAAGATGAAGACCCTGAACCAAGGTCTGTTATGAAATGTAAAAAACGGCCCAATTGGAGTAAATGGAAAGATGCAATGCAAGTTGAATTAAATTCACTTAATATACGAAAGGTTTTTAGACATATCAAACCCACACCAGAAGCTGTGAAACCTATTGGATATAAATGGATTTTTGTGTGTAAGCGCAATGAGAAAAATGAGATTGTAAGACACAAAGCTCATCTTGTCGCACAGGGTTTTTCTGAGACCTGAAATTGATTATGAGGAGACACATTCTCCTGTTATTGATGTTATTACTTTTAAATATCTAATCAACCTAGGAGTAACTGAGAAGACTAATATGCATCTTGTGGATGTTTTTACACCATAATTTAAAAATCATTAGAACTCTAATATAAATGGATTTTTGTGTGTAAGCGCAATGAGAAAAACGAGATTGTAAGACACAAAGCTCATCTTGTCGCACAGGGTTTTTCTGAGAGACCTGAAATTGATTATGAGGAGACACATTCTCCTGTTATGGATGTTATTACTTTTAAATATCTAATCAACCTAGGAGTAGCTGAGAAGACTAATATGCATCTTGTGGATGCTTTTACAACATAATTTAAAAATCATTAGAACTCTAGAAGTGATTAATGAAGCAATGAGAAACTTAAAGGATGAATTTGAAATGAAAGTACTCGTAGAAACCATGTATTGCCTTAGATTACAAATTGAGCATATGTTAAGTGGTATATTTTTGCATCAGTTAAATTGCACTAAAAATGTATTAAAACACTTCAATATGAATAAAATGAATCCTTTTACTCCAATAGTTGTTTGATCTTTAAATACCGAGAAAGATCAATTTCAACCTTGCGAAGAAAATAAGGAATTGGTTGATCCAAAAGTATCATACCTCGGTGCTATCAAAGCAATAATGTATCTTGCTAATAATACTTGTTCTGATATATCTTTTTCTACTAATTTATTGGCAAGATTTAGTTCAACCTCTACACGAAGACACTGGAATGGAATTAAACACATTTTTCGTTATTTTTAAGACACTATTGATTTGGGTTTATTCTATTCTAACAAATCAGAAAAGAAGATGTCTAGTTTTGTAGATGCGGGTTATTTATCTGATTCGCATAATGCGCGATCATAAACTAGTTATGTGTTCACTGTTGGAGGTACTGTCATATCTTGGAGATCACAAAAGAAGACATTCATCGCAACATCTTCAAATCATGCATAAGTGATAACATTACATGAAGCATGTCGAGAATGTGTTTCATTGCGATCTATGACTCAACACATTCGAGCGGCAAGTGGATTTCCTATGGATAGTAGCCCAACAATTTTATTCGAAGAAAATATTTCACGCATCACACAATTGAAGACTTCATCAAGAATAATCAAACAAAACACATACCACCGAAATTTCTCCTTCACACGGGAGTTAATGAAGAACAGAAATATCAACATGCAATATGTTCGGTCCAACGACACCTTTGCAGATTTATTTACAAATGCACTACCAACTGTTATCTTTAGAAAGCTTGTACATAATATAGGGATACATAAATTGCAAAATTTGTAATGTAATGTAACTTTCAGAGGCAGTTTACGTGATTGTACTCTTTTGCTTATTCTGATTTTTATCCCACTGGGTTTTTTTCAGAAAAAGTTTTTAATAAGACGGTATCAAAACACGTATGACATTGGTAGGAGAGTTCATCCTAGAGGGGGTGTTAAGCAACCGCTGGTGGTGACTGTAATGTTTAACAGGGGTGTGCTACCCACCCCCACCAAACCCCCTTCTCTACCCTAATGCACTGCCTTGCAACCCCACCAGAAAATGATCACGTCTAAAAGAAAAAAAACTATGAGAGCTTCAATTAAATACTCATATTTCTTTTATGCTCACTTTTCTCCGTTTTTCTAATTTTACTCTTGTAAATTTTAGATTCATACATACAAAAATATTAATACAAAAAATGAAGTTGCATTGACAATTTCCAATGAAAATTTACACTAAAAATTTCATGTGAAAGTCTCTAATGTATATTTGAATAAATACACATAGAAACACGTATGTATATGCTCAAATATAAATATATATTATTATTTTAGGGTACAAATTTATATTAGAAATTTCCAGTGCATATATACATACATACATGTAAATTTGAATTGAAAATTTTAAAAACAAATTTTCAATATATATTTCATACCCAATGTGTGTACTATTTAAATTCAAGTGTACATAGACACACATATGCACATAATGAATACATATTTTTAAATATTCCAAATTGTGTTTGTGGTATTTATTTATTTTTACAAACATACATGTATGCATGAATGTAACAACACTTATTCCCAATATATATACAATTTAAATAAAATATTTATAAAAAATATACACAACCAGTAACAACCCAAACAAACCATTAAGATGCAATTTTGAATCTCCAACGACCAAGGTGATTTCAATGGAAATTGAATAAGAGTAGATTATCTACCAACCTCAAAAAACAATGATCCACAAGCCCAAATCCATCAACCAGCAAGCAAATCATTTATGATTTCACCGGTTAAACTCAAAATGGTTTTCACAAAGCATTAACAAATTAAGCATCATTAGAAAAAAGACAAAAGGTGGAGCAACCCCTTTCTTATTCTCATGTAAAATATCCAGATATCTCTCAATATCTAACCAAAATTTGATGTGGGGTATGGTTTCCTAGTTAAAAACCACCACATGCTGGTTTCCCTATAATTCCAAGGTAATAGAATTTTCCCATGAACTTTTGTTCTTTGGAAGCAGCGAAACGTCCTAGGAGCTAAAGAATACCCCTGGAGGACCCTCATTTGATAGTGAAAGATATCTTGTTGTCCACCTTTGTTTAAAAGCCCATTTAAAGTTCCTTTGATGTGGAAACAATATATGAGGTGCCCTCAAAGATGCTGCATGAACCTTAAAGCTCTCACCCTCAATTGGGATCTCAAAACCATCATAAATAAGAGTGAAAAAAGCTGAGTTCTGCAAAATAGTTCCTGGAAGATGTTTTTCAAATTTAGTTTGAAAAAAATTTAGACCGTTCAAAGCCATTTCAATGTAATATTCCCTGATCAAAATATTCATCTCAACCACCATCAATAAAAATTCCACGGAACATTTGATCACAAAATTCATTTTCTAATTTAGGTTTTGAGGGTTTTTCCTCATCTCTATTGATGCTTAACTCAACCTCTTCAGCCTTCATTTGATGAACAATTTGACCATTTTGATTTTTTAAGAATTTAATTTCAGTTTGAGAGTCTTGCATGCCTCCCATAATACATACTTACCAAAGGAAGGGCAAAATGGTAAATGCCGCAGATTAATCAGTTCGGTTTGAGGAGGTTATAAATGCAGCTGGCAGTTCTGTTGGGAGTACGTGGAGAATATTTTTATGTTACAACAGATCGTGAGCATCAGGGGTGGGGAGGGAGGTGGTCCTACCTGGGGAAATTCCTTCTGCAAGCTGGACAAACAGGGAAGTGGTCTTTAAGGTTTCTCTTCTTGCAGTTTTCCAACTTTCTATTGTAGTAAAGTGATATTGGTATAAAAATTCCTATAATTTACTGGCTGCTTTAGATATCTCTCTCTCGGTTTTCTACTTCTCTTTTACATTACATTTTTGGCGACTCCACTGGGAAGTACACACTCAGAAAATCAGAGAGAGACGCACAAGAAACGTGCTTACATGGAGAACCGAGTTTCAGCTATCGAGAAAACATTGGAAGGCTTCCGACTGGCAGTAACGACAGTACAAGATAGCATGGAGAAAATGATGCGGGCTCAGAATGAGAGCCAGCGAGTAGCACAGGACTTGGAGCAGCAGTCAAAAGAGCGTGTTGCACTTCGGATACGTGATATGGAGGAATGAACATTGGATAGGTTGAAGGAAATAGAGCTTCAGGTGGAGAGAGGATCAGAAAACGGTAAACAGAGTCGAGCCACACCTGAGAAATCAGGAGGCAATAGGCAGGAGAGTATGGTTGTTGGAAAAAAAACGGAGGAATCAACAACCGATGAAAATGTGTACACTGAAGCCATGCGGAATGCAATAAGAAAGGTAGAGTTGTCGTCGTTTGCAGGAGAAGACCCGTTCGGATGGGCCGCGAAGGCGGATACGTATTTTCTGATAAACCGCATACCGGAAGAAATGAGGTTACACTACACCCAAACTTGTATGGAAGGAACAACACTATACTGGTTCCTCTCTTGGCATCGCACCAAGACAGGACCGACATGGGAAAAGTTTAGAATAGTTCTCATGGAAAGGTACAACAAGACCGCTGAGGAGGATCCTTTGAGATACTTAAAGACGCTACGGCAGACTGGATCGGTAGATGAGTACATAGAGGAATTTGAGCAGATTGCACTAAGAATTCCTGATTTTCCAGAAACATAGTATATGAGCATGTTCATGGGGGGATTGAGAAATGAGATTGAAAACCGTATTTCTAACTCATGAACCGACAAATAAACTCAAGATGCTTGTTTTAGCAAGAAAATTTGAGAGGAAATTGATAGGAGAAGGGATCCTCAAGGGGAATCAAGGGCGGTCTGTACCACTAACTTTGCCGCGAGGAGCAGGTAATATGTCATCAAGCCTACCACCCAACCGAGCTAACGTGGAATGAAACAGGAGAGATGAAGACATAAAGAGAGCAGTAAGGGAGAACCATTGGAATGGGGTCCGAGCAATTAGCCGGCAAGAGCGAGAGCAAAAACAAAAGGGGCTCTGTTTCCGTTGCGGCTAGCCGTATAATCCAATGCATAGATGCTCAGACAAACACTTGAGGGTGTTGGTTTGGGAATATGAAGATCCTGAAGCCAAGCTAGAAGATGAATTTGTGACTCAGCAGGAGGAAATAGGAAAAGCAAGAGAAGAACAGCAGGAAGGACAGACTGGGGGCCTAGTGGGATTCCGCAGCATGAGAATTGCTGGAGCAGAATCTATGGTTTTTGTTGGAAGTTTATCGGGGGTGCTAGCAACAGTACTTGTTGACAGCAGAGCAAGCCACAATTTCATCTCTAAATACCTTTTAAAGCACCAACGTGGAGGTGAGCCCAACCTTGCCTTATGGAATTAAGTTGGGGGATGAACATCGGGCAATATCACAAGGGGTGTGCCAACAAGTGGAAGTGAACCTGGAAAACATACATTTTACTGTTGAGGCATTTGTGTTTGACACAGGGGGACCGGAACTAGTACTGGGTATGAAGTGGTTAAGGAGTCAGGGAAATTTCCTGACGAATTGGAGCCACAAGACTATGGAATTTACTTCGGAAGGAGAGGAGATAAAATTACAGGGGGTAGCCGGAAATCTGGGGCAACAGGAAAACATACAGCAGCAGGCTCAAGCCAAGTCACTGCTTATAGAAGGATGGTATTGGCAAACTCAGCTACTGACTCCGTCAGAAGGGGAGAATTGGGAAGAACTAAGCGGGCAACTGGAGTTGAATGATGTTCTGCAGAAGTTTCAGAACTTGTTTAGAGAGTTGAGAGGGTTACCGCCCACCGAACATATCAATCACACGATAACCTTGGAAGCGGGGGCGGCACCTGTTAATATTAGACCCCACAAATTGGCATATTACCTAATGGACAAGGTGGAGAAACAAATAGCTGAAATGTTATCAAGTGGAATGATACAACGTAGTAATAGTCTCTTTTCCAGTCTAATTATTTTGGTCCGGAAAAAGGATGGATGTTGGCAGATGTGTGTGGACTATAGAGCGTTGAACAAACTAATCATCCCGTACATGTTCCCAATTCCTATTATCGAAGAGTTGTTGGATGAGTTACATGACATCCGATACTTCACCAACCTTGATTTGAAGTCCGGATTCCACCAAATTCGAGTAAGGGAGGAGGATGTTAGTAAAACTGCCTTCAAAACACATGAAGGGCACCATGAATTCACGGTCATGTCATTTGGACTGATGAATGCCCCAACCACTTTCCAATATACTATGAACAAGGTATTTAAAGGGGTTCTCAGGAAGTACATACTAGTATTTTTTGATGATATACTAGTTTACAGCAAGACATGGACAAAGCATCTAAACCATCTTGAATCAACCTTCCAAATATTAGAAGGAAATCAGCTGCTGGTGAATAGGAAAAAGTGTTTTTTTTTTTGCCCTGATGGTGGAATACCTTGGACACATAATCTCATATGAGGGGGTATCCATGGATCCAAAGAAGATTGAGTGTGTTTAAGGCTGTCCATGCCCAAAAACTATGAAAGGAGTCCAGGGTTTCCTTGACCTTATGGGATATTATAGAAAATTCATTGAAGGGTATGAAAAGATTGTCAAACCTCTCACCGAGTTAACCAAAAAGGACAACTTCTTGTGGAATACAGCGGTTGAACATGCTTTTGCAACTTTGAAGGAGTGTATGATGACTGCTCCAATGTTAGCTTTACCGAACTTCCAACAAACTTTTGTAATTGAGTGTGATGCTTCGGGAAGAGGAGTTGGGGCAGTATTAATGCAAAAACGCCGGCCAATTTCCTACTTTAGCAAAGCTCTAGCTGAGTCCAGCCTCGCCAAATTAATCTATAAAAAAGAGGTAATGGCCCTTGTCCTAACTGTGAACCATTGGAAACAATACTTAATTGGAAGACATTTCGTGATCTGCACGGACCATAAGGCCCTCAAACACCTCTTCAGCCAGCGACTCCATATAGCTAACCAACAAGAATGGCAAGCAAAGCTTCTCGAGTTCGATTCTGAAGTGGTATACAAACCTGGCCAGGAGAATCGAGCAGCAGATTACCTTTCCCGAATGGCCGAAGAAGCGGTGGACAACAGAACAGAAGAAAAACAATTTGTATCAGCGGTTTCAGAACCATTTCGGTTGGAGAAAGATATTAAAACGGAAATACAGCAGGATCTAGAACTAAAAAGATTTGTTGATGATATTGAAAAACAGCCAAAAGCGCATCCGGGGTACAGCTTGCAGAACGACCTGTTGTTCAAAAAAAGGAAGTTGGTCTTGTCCAGCCAGTCTAGCTTCATACCCAAGTTTCTGCACTATTACCATACTTCAGTAGTAGGGGGACATGTGGGCTTCCACAAGACCTATAAACGTTTAGCAGCATGAATTTTTGGAAGGGGATGCCACAAATTATCAAACGGTTTGTTCAAGAATGTGATGTATGTCAACGAAAAAAAAGTCAGGCCATGTCACCTGTTGGGTACCTACAACTGCTGCCAATACCTGAATTAGTTTGGGATGAAATATCAATGGATTTCATCTTTGGGCTTCCTAAATCACAGGGGTTTACTCTTGTGCTCGTTGTAGTGGACCGACTTTCAAAATATTCACATTTTGTGCTGTTAAAACACCCTTATACAGCTAAATCAATGGCAGAGGTTTTTGTTAGAGAAGTGGTCTGCTTACATGGAATCCCCAGCTCCATGGTCAGTGACCGGGACCCGATTTTCATTAGCAACTTTTGGAAAGAATTGTTTCGTATGGAGGGAACCACACTAAAAATGAGCTCCTCTTACCACCCCCAAACAGATGGACAAACGGAGATAGTCAACAAATGTTTAGAAACATATCTGTATTCTTTGCCTCGGAGCGACCCCTCTCTTGGGCAGGTTGGGTACCATGGGCAGAATTCTGCTATAACAATACTCCCCATTTATCCACCAAGCTTACCCCCTTTGAAGTTGTATATGGAAGGAAGCCACCTACAGTATTACGGTTTGTTGACAAAAGTACACCAGTTGATTCCGTTGCTACAACCCTCATAGAACGAGATCAAATATTATTCCAGCTCCGGAATAACCTATCTTGTGCCCAATAGTTGACGACACATTACGCCAACAAACACCAACGAGATGTGGGGGAGTCAGTGTTTGTTAAGCTTAGGCCTAATGTGCAGACTTTCCAATCTTAATCCTAAGCTCGCGGCAAGATATTATGGCCCGTATCAGATTAGCGCCTGACTGGGGAACACAACCTACAAACTTTCCCTGCCTAATACTACATGAATTCACCCAGTATTTCATGTATCACAGCTTAAGCGGGCAGTGGGGAAGACAGACGTGCAGACTGAGTTTCCAGAAATGCAGGACAATGCTTTCTCTGCCGGAGTAGAACCAACAGCTATTCTGGCCACAAACCCAGCAACCGGGCTTCCACAAGGGTTGTGGCTCATACAATGGAAAGATAGGCCGCATGAGGAGGCTACTTGAGAAGATGCAGAACTAATTAGTTCACAATTTCCTAACTTCCACCATGGGGACAATGTGTCTTTTGAGGAGGGGCGAAATGTTAGGAATATTGGTCAATGGCCTCCCATAATACATACTTACCAAAGGAAAGACAAAATGGTAAATGCGGCAGATTAGTCAGTTCGGTTGGAGGAGATTATAAATGCAGCTGACAATTCTGTTGGGACTACGTGGGGAATATTTTTCTGCAACAACTGATCATGAGAATCAGCTGTGGGAAGGGAGGTGGTCCTACCTTCAGTTACCGAGGAAATTCCTTCTGCAAGCTGAACGAACAGGGAAGTGGTCTTTCAGGTTTCTCTTGTAGTTTTCCAATTTTCCATTGTAGTAGAGTGATAATGGTATAGAAATTCCTGCTGCTTTAGATATCTCTCTCTCTGTTTTCTATTTCTCTTTCTCTTTTACATTACACTATTGCCCCGTAATGGCCACACAACGACCATCAAATGGCGGACGCTTTTTACATGTCGCTATTGCCTATAGCAACCGTAATTTTCCAGTCGCTATAGACCAACCCGAGATGGCTTATAGCGACCGCCATTTGGCCGCTATAGCCCAAGCTGGGGGGACCCTATAGCGACCACCAAATGACGGATGTTTTTGGTCCGTCGCTATTTCCTATAGAGCCCGTCATTTGGCGGTTAGTATAAATAATTTATTTTAAAAAAAAACAAATTACAACAATATTAAAAAACCACAAAAAATACCATCATTCAAATATTCAATAAATTCCTCCATGATCTGTAAAATCACAAACTCATAAATAACCTTGTTCAATCATCTTACAACCTCCACGCCCATCATCAAATAGAACTGAATAAGAAAAAAATTAAAAAAAAAATAGTGTACTAAAGAAAATCACAAATATCTAATAATTGAAATGCAGTAGAATATTTCAATTAAAAGTTTGTACAATAGTCCAAGATCATTTGATTTTGAATATATTAATAGTTTCTGTTGGGACACTAATGCTCAAGAGAATTATTTCAAGGAATTCAATTCAAATTCAAAATGTGAGATATGTAGTACAGTAGCCTCAACTCGTATGAATACAGGTAAGAAAGAAGGAAAAACACAGGTACAACTAAAGGTCCTCCGGAGAGACCACCTTTGGAGCGCTGTCGTCGCTGTGTTGGTATGGTTCCTGGAGATAGACCACTCCTCTAGGCCGACTGCAGCGAGCAGTTGATTTCAGAAGATTTCTTACTCCCACTCCCAAAACACAGTTGACTATTAAGTACCGTACCCACCGACTCAACAAGGAACGTTTCCCATACTGCCCTTCCTACGCTGGTAGGTATGTATTATAGGAGGAGGTCATCAACTGGAAACAGCCATAACCCCCTCTAAAATTCTAACATTTCAGCCCTCCTCAACTGACACCTCCCCGAGGTGGAAACTAGGGAACGGGGAAAGAATGTAACTTGCATCTTCCCGTGTAGATTCTTTAGTCGGTTTGTCCTTCCATTTGATGAAGCACAAACCCTGGGATTGACCTGGGAATTTCTTGACAGCCAAAACTTCATCTGGTTCATATAGTGGAGGAAGGTCACTGGTCCATGAATCTGGAAGTGTAGTTTGGACAGAGGTTCCACCAACAACCCTCTTAAGTTGAGAAACATGAAACACGGGATGGATGCGCAGTAGCCCCCAAACATGCTTCAATTTTATAGGGCCCAGAATAGTGTGCACCCAACTTTGGACACAATTTCCTGGCCCGGTGAAGGTTGTCTCGAATCTGGTCTAGGACGGTACTGCTGTAACTGTTTCAACAGGAGTATCCCCACCAACAAATTGTAAAACTATCGGCGGTTTACATCCATAGACAACTTCGAAGGGAGTCATCTGAATGGAAGCATGGGATGCCGTGTTGTAACAAAAAACCGCCCAAGGAATCCATTGAGCCCAAGTGTGTGGCCGCTCCGAAGCAAAACACCACAAATATGTTCCAAGACATCTATTAATAACTTCCGTTTGATCATCCATTTCGGGATGGTACGAAGAGCTCATTTTCAAAGTAGTTCCCTCCAAACGAAATAACTCTCCAAAAATTACCGAAAAAATCCGGGTCATGATGACTGAGAATAGAACTCGGCATGCCATGCAAATGTACAATCTTTTTGAGAAAAACATGTGCTACCTCCTTAGCTGTATATGGATACCGCATCAACAAAAAGCGAGCATACTTTGACGGTCGATCCATCACTACCAAGAACACATCAAAACCATGGGATCGAATCAATCCAGAAATAAAATCCATTGAAATCTCATCCCAAACGAGGACAGGAACGGACAGCTGCTGCAATAGGCCAGCGGGTGAAGCGGCAATATATTTTTGTCGCCGGCAGGTGTCACATTCTTTGATGAATTGGAAAATATATTTGGACATCCCCTTCCAAAACAAACCTGCAGCCAGTCTCTTGAAGTCTTAAGGAATCCAACATGTCCCCCTACTAAAGAAGTGTGGTAATATTGCAAGAATTTGGGTATAAGGGCTGATTTTCGGAAAAGGACTAACTTCCCTTTGAAATACAACAACTCGTCTTGGTAATCATAACCGGGCCTAGAACCAGGTTGTTGTAAAAGAGCCGTAACAGTGCTCATAAGTTTTGGATCATTCAGGAATTCAGAATGAATAATGTCAACCTCCAGCCAAAAGGGTTCAGAAACAGCTGAACCCAAGTGTTTAACCTCAGTTACTTCATCCAAAACCCCATCAGCCTATTGGGACAGTGAGTCAGCAGCCTGATTTGTTTTTCCGGGATTATAAATCACGTCAAAACCTAATCCGAGTGCTTTGTTTTCCATCACTGTTGGTCAGCTATATGACACCGCTGGCCAAGTAGATGTTTGAGCGTCTTGTGATCGGTGTAAACAATAAAGTGTTTTCCTAACAAATATTGCCTCCAATGACTCACAGCCAAGGCAAGGGCCATGACTGCCTTTTCATACACAGACTTGGCCGTCCCACTTGCATCAAAACAACCCCGATACCTTTGGCTGAAGCATCACATTCCACAACAAAAGGTTTCTGGAAGTTCGGTAAAGCCAATAATGGAGCCGATACCATACAACTTTTCAGTGTCTCAAAAGCCAGCTCAGCTACTGTAGACCAATGGAACCCATCTTTCTTGGTTAAATCTGTAAGTGGTTTAGCAAATATTGCCTCCAATGACTCACAACCAAGACAACGGCCATGACCACCTTTTCATATACACAAACTTGGAAAATGAACCTCAGCAAGAGCTTTACTAAAATAGGCGATTGGCCGCCCCACTTGCATCAAAACAACCCCGATACCTTTGCCTGAAGCATCATATTCCACAACAAAAGGTTTCTGGAAATTCAATAAATCCAATAATGGAGCCGATACCATACAACTCTTGAGTGTCTCAAAAGCCTGCTCAGCTGCTATAGACCAATGGAACCCATCTTTCTTGGTTAAATCTGTAAGTGGTTTAGCAATCTTGCCATAGCCTTTTACAAATTTCCCTTAGTAACCAGTGAGGCCTAGAAAACACTTTACAGTCTACGGTTTTGGCCAGTTTAAAATGCAATCTATCTTCTTCGGATCCATTGACACCCTCTCATATGAAATGATGTGCCCTAAATACTCCACTGTTTTCTGGGCGAAAAAACATTTTTTCCTATTACCATGGGGATGATTCTCTACTATCAAATGGAATACAGTCTTGTAGAATGAGGAAACCCCCTTGTCTCCTTACCTCAAAGTGAGGAGGAGGCGTTCTTTTATAATGAATGAAAAACTCCACATCGGACCACAAGTCCGATGTGGGATACAGACTCCAACACTCCCCCTCCTCAAGCTAGGTGTACCTAGCTTGGACACATAAGGAAAAGAAATCAACAAAACAGACGCTAACACTCCCCCTCAAGCTGGACAAGCCCAGCTTGAAGACAAAACAAGACGAAAACAGAAGAAACCGAAATAATAAAATCATTGTGGATGCTGCTCCCCCTCAAGATGGTAATGTGATGCTGCTGAAAATGATGGGTCATCGCCAGAAAAGTGCGGGGTCGGACAACAGAGCGCCGGGAAATCCACACTGGCGGGTCGGTCGTCAGAGCGTCGGGAAAGGCCGCACTACGGGCCGGTCGTCAGAGCGCCGGGAAAACCGTAAAGTCGGGCCGATCGTCAAAGCGCCGAGAAATCCGCTCGGGAGGGCCGGTCGTCAAAGTGTCGAGAAAGCCGCAATGGCGGTGCCGGTCGTCGAAGCGCCGGGAAATCCGCAGGAGGAGGTCGGCGATTGAATGCGGTGATTCCGCAGGAGGCAGGAGGAGGAGGCAGCGCTGGGGAGGAGTCGCGACGGAGGGTCGCGCTAGGGCCGCCGGGAGAGAGGACCGCCTGTAGAGAGGCCCGCCGGGAGAGAGCCGGCTAATGCGTGGATCCGGAAAATCCGCCAGGGGGGCTGCGCTCGGGAGGAGATGCGCTCGGGAGGAGTGGCGACGGGAAGGGCGCGCACAGGAGGAGCCGCGCCGGGAGGGATCGTGCGCAGGAGGAGGACGCGCCGGCTGGGTCGGGAGCCGGGAGCTGCGCCTGGGTCGGGAGCCGAGTCGCGCCGGCAGGAGGAGCAGGGGCGGGGAGAGTCCGCCGAAGCAGCGCGAGGTGTTGCGCACACAGGAGGATCGCCGGAGAGGAGGTCGTGCGTAGCAGGAGATGCGCAGCAGACCGGTTCTGTCGCCGGGATGTGGTCGGCCGCGCGGGAGGAGGAAGCCGTCGGGGGTTGCGACACCGCGGGGAGGCGGAAAGATCGCCGCAGGGGAGAGGGGGCCGAGCCAGGCAGGAGGGCCGCCGGGGAGCCGCGCCAGGCAGGAGGGCGACGCGGGGAGCCACGGGAGGGCGACGCGGGGAGCCGGGACGCCGGGGAGCCGGGAGCCGCGTCAGGCAGGAGGGCTGCCGGGAGGATCGCGCGCAGGACGAGCGCGCGCTGGGAGGGTCACCGGGACGAGGCGCAACGCAGAGGCGCACCAGGGCCGATGGGGGCGACGGGATGCGCGACGGGGAGGGTGCCGGGAGGGAGGGCCGCCGGGGCAGGGAGGGCCGCCGGGAATGATGACCGGCAGGAGCAACGGAGGGAGGGGGGCGGCGGCTATTTGGATTGGAGCCGCTGCCCCCCGGTCGGGGAAACCCTAAAGGAAGGGAGAAGAAAAAATAATAATAATTCGGGAGGGAGGGTTGGGAGTAAATCCTTCTGATACCATGTAGAATGAGGAAACCCCCTTGCCTCCTTACCTCAAAGTGAGGAGGAGACGTTCTTTTATAATGAATGAAAAACTCCACATCAGACCACAAGTCCGATGTGGGATACAGACTCCAACAAGTCTCAAGGTGTTCCAAGTGCTCAGCCTAGGTTTTACTGTAAACTAAGATGTCGTTGAAAAACACCAAAACGTACCACAGCAATATCAATACACATTATTCATTGTAGACTGGGAAGTTGTCGGGGCATTCATGAGTCCAAACAGCATTACAAGATATTTGTAATGTCCCTCATGTGTTTTGAAAACAGTTTTGTTAACATCTCCAGCCCTTACTCGAATCTGATGGAATTTCAAGTCAATCTTGGTAAAGTACCGTTCCCCACACAACTCGTCTAATAACTCTTCAATTACCAGAATTGGGAACCTATCAGGAACCGTAAGATTGTTTAGAGCTCTGTAATCCACGCACATACGACAACCGGTCTGCCACTTGTTTTTCCACTTCATCCTTCAAGTAATAGGCCAGCTTATATGGACGAATATTCCCTGGCTTAGCCCCTTCAAACAGGGTTATTGCATGATCCTTCAAACATCGTAGCGGTAATCAGTTCGGCTCATCAAATATTTGCTGAAACCTCTGCATGACCAAATCTAACTGCTGCTGCCCATTCTGATTTTCTTGGTCACTACCGTCCCCTGGCAAAGAAAACTGAGTTTTCTATAACCAGCCCTCTAGAATTAGTGCCCTCAATTGGAAAAATTGTTGTTGGTTCAATGGTCTTCTAAAGTTCGTGGAAACCCCTGCAAACTTATTTCTCCCCCTTCCCAACGAAATTCCATAGTTTTTTGTCTCCAATTAGTAAGTACGGTGCCCAGGCTTTTTAACCATTGCATACCGAGCACCATCGTCACCCCTCTTGTATCAAAAACAAATGCTTCAACGGAGAATGTAAAGTTTTCCAAGCAAACCGCAACTCTCTCGCAAACTCCCTACGACAAAACCCGATAGCCATCTCCAAGTTAAATCCCAAATGGTTTAGTTGAACCAATTTCTAGTACTTTTATCTTTGCGAGGGACTTGGAAATGAAATTGTGACTCGTGCCACTGTCCACTAGAATCAACACTGGTATTCCTGAAATATGCCCTGCAAAAAACAGACTCCATCCCTGCCGAGCCCATGCTGTGCAATTCCACGGTGTCTCCTTTCTGTTCCACCTGTTGTTCCCTGTTCATCTCATTCTCATCTCTACCCCGCACTGCTTCCAAACCAGTATCATACTCCTCAGTGTCTGATTCATTCGGCTCATCATATTCCCACACTACAACACGCATATGCTAGTCAGAACACAGATGCATCGGACTGAAAACCTAGCCACAACAGAAACATAAACCCTTCTGTTTTCGTTCCTCTCATTCCTGCCGACGGATCGCTCTAACACCAGTCCACCATTCGTCACCCACTGATTTCCTCAATTCCTCCCGTTTATTCCGCTCTACTACTGGCCTTTTATTCATAGAACTTTTCATTCCAAAAATCAGAACATGGGAAACCGATGGCAGTGACATCCTCCCGCGTGTGTTCCGCAACACTCCCTCTCCACCTTTCTGGACAGGGTACGCAGAACTTGTTGGTTGGTTCATGAGTCGATACTTGATTTTCAATTTCGGTTTGCAAACCTCCCATGAATAGACTCAAATACCACGGCTCAAGGAGATCCGGAATCCTCAAGGCCATCTGCTCGAATTCTTCTATATACTCATCCACTGTCTCGAACTGACGCAGCGTCTTCAAGAATCTTAATGGATCGCCCTTCGTCGATTTTCCATACCTATCCATCATAGCCCTCTTGAAGTGCTCCTAGGTTGAGCTTGGTGATAACCTATACCACGACAAAAAACAATATAAAAAAGTGTTTTCCATGCATAGCTGGGCAAAATGAAGTTTCATATTCTCAGGGGTGCGATTAATCAAAAAAATATGTATCTGCTTTGGTTAACCATCCGAATGAATCTTCGCCAATAAAAGGTGGAAGTTCCACTCGCCACGAAACACTTCGCAGTTTGTCCGCAAGAGTTTTTGCCTCAAGTAATGTATTGCTTTCAATTCCACGATGTTCCACTGCATCATCAAGGCTAATTCCTCCAAGCTTAATTGCAACTAACATTTTTCCAAATCCAGGTTCTGCTTGCAGCTCGATTCCTTTATTCCGCTCCAAAGTTTGTTCATCCATGTCACGCATCCGGAGGCAGAGGCGCTCCTCCGGTAGTTGTGCCATTCGCTGGCTCTCATTTTTGTCGCGCACCAACCTATCCAAGCTTTCCTACACTGTCGTCAACGTTCGTTGAATTGCTTCTATGGCCGACTCTATAGACGCTGCTCGATTTTCCATTTTTGTTGGCATCTAATTTTTTTAGAGATTGGCAAGCCTAGTGTCTCGGCCCTCGAACTTCCTTCACGGCCAGAAAGATATCGCTCGTACAACAAAAAAAATTGTTCTGCTACGTCCGATCGCACTAGACGCCTCCCTCATGATGACCGTAATTCTCTAAATTTGGTTGTGTTCACATTCATCCAGTGTCTGTTCCCCAACGGAGTCGCCAAAATGTTAGAACACTAATGCTCAAGAGAATTATTTCAAGGAATTCAATTCAAATTCAGAATATGATATATGCAGTGCAGCAGGTGAGGAAGAAGGAAAAACACGGCTACAACTAAAGGTCCTCAGGAGAGACAACCTTCGGATCTCTGTCGTTGCAGTGTTGGTCTGGCAGTTAATTTCAAAAGATTTCATACCCTCACTCCCAAAACAAACATCTGGCTATAAGTAACGGACCCACCGACTCAACCAGGAACATTTCCCATACTATTCTTATGCTGGTAAGTATGTATTATAGGAGGTCGTGAGCTGGAAACAGCCAGAACCCCCTCCCCAATTTTAATAGTTTTTAATCAGTTTGTTTAATTTAAAACTGCTTATTCAGACATTCTGGGCACACGTACATCCAATTGACGCGTCGTCTGCCCATACACGTCAAAAATATTAAAAAGATGGTTGTCCTATGATTTCACCTCATTCAAAGGTCATTTGTTATGAATTTGATCGTTAAACGCATGTTTAATTGTTTTAAAACAATAAAAGTGTATTTTCGGTCATTTAGGACAAACACCTTGGATTGACGTTCTGTCACCTCCACCGTTTCACATATCATCGTACGGTTGACACGTGTTTTTAAACGGAAAACTTTTAAAAACCGCTTATCCGGTCATTTCGGGCACACCACACGTCCGATTGACGTGTCGTCTACACATACATGTCACAAATAATACAAATACGATTGTACTATGATTTCACATCATTCGATGTTGTTTGTTATGGATCTGACTATTAAACGCATGTTTTAGTGTTTTAAAACAATAAAAGCATGTTTCCGGTCATCTCGAGCAAACAACGGCTCGGATTGATGTTCCATTAGCTCTACAATTTCCCAATTCATTGTACGGTTGTCAAATTCCATAGCATTCAAAGGTCGTTCGGTTGATTTTAACCCTCTTTAAAGGACGTTCTTTAAAAACAGTTTATTCAGTTGTTTCGGGCACACTGCATGTCTGATTGATGTACCATCTGCTTGTACATGTCAAAAATAATACAAAGACGGTTGTCCTATGATTTCACCTCATTATGAGATCATCTAATATAGATCTTATTGTCAAACAAATGTTTTAGTGATTTAAAACAATAAAAGTGTGTTTTCGATCATCGCAGGAAAACGGCACCTCGAATTGACGTTCCGTCAGCTCCACCATTTCACAAATCATTGTACGGTTGTTTTCGTCTGATTTCACGGTATTCATAAGTTGTTCGGTTGGTTTTGCCCCTCTGACGCATGTTTTTAAAGGACGACAAACCTTTAAGAACTGCTTATTCAATCGTTCTGGGCACACCACACGTCCGATTGATGTGTCGTTTGCTCGTACACCTCACAAATAATACGAATACGATTTTCCTATGATTTCACGTCATTCTGATGTCATTTGTTATGACTCTAACCGTTAAACACACGTTTTAGTGTTTTAAAATAATAAAAATGTGTTTTTGGCCATCCCAAACAAACGGCATATCGGATTGACGTTCCGCCAGCTCCAACATTTCACAACATTTCACAATTTACTGTACAGTTGTTGTCGTCAGATTTCATAACATTCAGAGATCATTTGGTTGGTTTTGACCCACTAACACACGTTTTTAAAAGACATTAGACCTTTAAAACTGTTTATTCAGTCATTTCGGGCACACCGCTCGTCCAATTGACATGCCATCTACTAACACACATCAAAAATAATACAAGACGCTTTTCTTATGATTTCACATCATTCCGAGATTGTTTGCTATGGATCTGACCATTAAACACATATTTTAGTGTTTTAAAACAATAAAAATGCGTTTTCGGTCATCCCAAGCAAACAACACCTCGGATTGACATTCTATCAGCTCCACTATTTCACAAATCATTGTACGGTTGTTTTCATTTGATTTCATGACATTTAGAGGTATTTTGGTTTGGTTTGACCCCCTGATGCGCGTTTTTAAAGAACGTCAATCATTTAAAAACTGTTTATTCGATCGTTTCGGGCACACTGTGCGTCCAATTGACGTGTCGTCTATTCGTATACATCAAAAATAATGCAAAGACGGTTGTCCTATTATTTCACCTCATTCTGAGGTCGTTTGTTACGCATCTGATCGCTATATGCATTTGTTAGTGTTTTAAAATAATAAAAATGTGTTTCCAGTCATCCCGAGCAAACGACACCTCGGATTGACGTTCTGATAGAAACCTAGTCCTAGAACCACAACACATTCCAGAAGGAGGGGTAGAATTGTTTTTTGGGTTAGGGATGTTGTTAGAATATTGTTAGGAGGTGTTGGGACCACGTGGGGAGGAGAATCTGTTTAAATAAGTAGGGGTGAGAGGCAAGGATAGGGAGAAGAATATCCTGGGAATCAGCTTCGGCTTGGGAATCGACTGTTAAGGCTTGGGTGGGATCATTTCTGAAGTGTCTTCTCCGTCTTCCTCCACTTTTGTAATTCTTTAGTAGTTTGATTCATATATATATACAAGTATTCCTTTATCTCTATCATTTGGTTCGACCTGCCACCTAATCCTCTTCTCACACAGCGAACACACGCACTAGAACTCATTTCACACCTAGGGACGCTTAGCTCTTCCTCCTTCCACGGATTTCCACTGTTCTTCACCACTTCTTCCGATGTGCACTGTCGTCTTCCTCACTCCCTGCGGCCGACCCGTCTCTTTGTTCGAAAGCGACGCGCCCTACCGGCCCGTGCTCAGAAGAACCACCCGCTCGCGGCCTGTCGTCTTCCTCAACTCCTCCTCACCTTCTTTTGTTGACTTCATTGAGACCAACAGAGGCACACACCGCTGAACTACGTTCCACAGAGCACGCCTTCACCCATGACGCGCACAACTGCTTTCTTCTTCACCGCTGTTGTGTAGGTTCCAAGCGCAGCAGAAGCGTCCTTTGAAGGTATGATCAACTTGTAATTGATGATCCGATGGAATAGAATTCATCAAACCGTCGTTGCGCTACAAGATTCTAGTACAGAATCCCTCTAGCGGTGATCCACACGTGCACCACAATCTCTGATCAACGTCGTAGAATCGTCAAATGCTGGCACGGTTGATCCTAATCGCTTGCGTTGTTTGTGGTCGATCGCAGCAGCTCTCTTCTCGAAGGATAAAGAACCTTTGGTGTTCTCTCGAAGGCTTGAGAGAGGAGAAGAGGAGAGAGCACTCAAGGGCTCAAGTCAATCTCTTGTTATCCATTGTGCACGCCAAAAGTGAATTAGGAAAGTTATATAATTAGATATTTATTATATCTGGTTTAGGGTAAATCACACACAAGCCCCCAACCATCTTTAATATTCTTAATTGACCCCATGTCCATTAATAAAAAAATTGTTATTATTAATTATTTGACATGTGCAACGTATTAAGAATATAAATAAATATCATTTATATTATTCGAACCATTAAGTTTGGTCCGCTTTCCCTTGTCAACATTTATCGATTCTCGAATAATGTTTATTTAATTAAATAAATGGCACTGCATTATTCTACGATAAATATAATAAATATTATAATTTCCAAACTTGCAAACTAATATTTATTATTATTATTTAACTCACTTATTATTTCGAATAACTTGTGATTAAATTATGATGATCAACTAAACCCAAATAAATATTATTTATTCCAACTTGCTAAATTCAATGCTAGAATTTAACTGAGATTGCGGATACATTTAGTGTGTGACCCCATAGTCCTCTTTCTCAGTGGCATTAGGCATAACCACCTAAAGTTCATGGTTGGCATCAAGCAACACGTCAAGGCATTTATAGAGAAAGAAGTTAACGTCGCAACAACGTCCAACCTCCTACAAACGTTTACCGTGTAATATAATCTCTTTATCACAATATCTCAAATCAAACAGGTTGCATGCCGATGTCATCAACCTGTATGCTTGATGTCTATTTTTTTGACATTCTGAAAACGAGCTCGTCCATCGAACACCATGATCATGGATTTATTCAGGCGGTTTCATTCCCATCAAAGAGCCGAAGATATTAACTTTCATCAAAATACAAACGGGATAAATCATTTCTCGTATTGTATCCTACCTCACCGCGAACATATGCCATCACGATTTTCATCAATACATCAAAGTATGCGAGTTATGATATCCATTAATGATAATCTTAAAGTCTAAGGATCAATACACACGTCGGCATATAGGAACATCCAACGACACGTGAAAATGTGGATTTCCTATTGATAAATCTATTCTTGTAACCTCCTATCTTGAAGATTACCAAGAGCGAACACCATGAGAAAGTGTCTCAATGTCTTATGATCCTCCTACCCCTAATAGTCTATATTGTTTGTGTCCCGTCATACAATATCATCCGACCATAGAACAAGATTCAAGAATAATGTCGTGATACCTCTAAGTTCTCATTATAGCGAGAAACTGCTATAACCTTTCAGTGTGACATATATTCTTAGGATATTATCACATACAAATGTCATGCAGAAGAACAATAATGTGATAAAAAAAGTTCATTAATAATGAAAACATGTAATCAAGTACTCAATAAATTGGTTCTAGAGCACCAACTCCAATAGACTCTCACTTGCACTAGAGCCAACTGACAACAGTTTTCAGTCCACTAGCTCTCACATGATACTCATTTTTCTGCTGAGATAAAGCCTTCGTTAAGGGGTCCGCCACGTTTTCCTCTGTAGATACTCTGTTCACTGCAACTTCACCTCGCTGAGAAAAATATCTCAAGAGATAAAACTTCTGAAGTATGTGTTTTGTCCTTTGGTGTGACTTTGACTCTTTATAGAGTCACCGCTATAGTGTTATCGCGGTAAACTGTGATAGGATCTTTACCGCTAGGTACCACATCAAGCTCTTAGACAAAGTTGTGAATACATACTGCTTCCTTGGATGCATCAGAAGCCGAAATATACTCGAAATCCGCTGTAGAATCAACGAAACCTAGCTGTTTTGAACCCTTTCAGCTCACAGGTTCTCCGTTGAGGCAAAAGATATATCCAGACTGAGACTTCATATCATTCTGATCTGTCTGAAAACTAGCATTTGTATAACCTCTGATGACTAGTTCTCCATCTCCTCCATACACCAAGAACACATCCTTAGTACGCCTCAGATACTTAAGGATAACCTTAACAGCGGTCCAATGTTGTTCACTTGGATCTGCTTGATATCCGCCTACCATGCTCAAAGCATAGGCAACATCAAGCCTCGTTCATAACATGACATACATGATAAATCCTATCGCAGAAGAGTATGAGATCTTACCCATTCTCTCTTTCCTCTTGTGTTTGGGGACACATTTTCTTGGAAAAATATATACCATGTGACACTGGAACCAATCCTCTATTGGATTGTTCCACACTGAATCTATTCAGTATCTAGTCAATGTATGTATTTTGACTTAGTCTAACCAACCTCTTGAATCTATCACAAATGATCTTGATCCCTAGAATATAGGCCGCTTCACCTAAGTCCTTCATGGAGAAGCACTTGCTCAACCATACCTTAACTTCTTGTAAGGATGGTATATCGTTTCCAATTAGTAATATGTCATCAACATATACTACTATGAAAACAAGTGCACTTTCACTAAACATCTTGTAAACACATGGCTCACATTCACTCTTAAAGAAACCAGATTCCTTTATAGCTTCATCGAATCGAATGTTTCATGACCTGGATGCTTGTTTTAATCCATAAATGGTTCTCTGCAACTTTCATACCTTTTTGGCATTTCCTGGATTCACGGACCCTTCTGGTTGTGTCATATACACATCCTCTTGAAGGTTCCTATTAAAGAAAACTGTTTTGAAATCCATTTGTCAAATCTCATAGTCATGATAAGCTGTTATGGCAAGTATGATTCAGATGGATTTAAACATGGCAACTGGAGAAAAGGTTTCTCCTTAGTCAATGCCTTGACATTGTCTAAACCCTTTGGCCACTAGTCGTGCTTTATAGGTATTTACTTTACCTTTCATGCCCAGTTTTCTCTTGAATACTCATTTGCACCCAACAGGCTTTACATCAACTGACAGATCGATCATTGTCAACCAAAAATGAGTCGTCATCATCAGTGACCAGAAAACTATCTCTCTCCAGTTCTCTTACCTCTCTTGCACTCCTACGCAGTACTTGTGTTTCGAGAACATCTTCCACGGGGACCTGTGGAATTAGTTCTTGTACCAACTCTTGTGTATCTTGAGCATCAAATTCATCGAAGTCGATCTTGTTCTCACTATCCTCCTTGAGGATGTGCTCCATTTCAAGAAAGATGACCTATTTTGCGACAACTACTTTCTTTTTTGAAGGGTTGTATATGTTGCGAAAACGTCTAGAGTCGCAACGACAGAAATGGTTTGCAGATGAAGAAGAGACAAAAGAAAGAATCACACAAGACACAGAGATTTACGTGGTTCGGGAAATGATCCCTACGTCCACGAAGAGGCAAAATTTCACTACGATTCGAGAGCATAGTTTATAAGGAGATTTCAGAGTTTCAATCACACACAAAACCCTAGCCTGAAATGGGCTAATAAGGAGGACGAAGTACTATTCCACCAACCTCACAGGAAGTCCGTTGTGGGACAATGAAAGGTGGTAAGAAGTTTACATCGCTACTAGTGTCGCGGCCACCCAAGTCCAAGATGCTACAGTAGCTGACGGTTGGAAGTCCGCGTCACTACAGTACTGTTGACTCCAAAGTCTGACCTACTACAGTAGTCATGCCAAAAGTGCACATTGCTACAGTGCTCTGTCGGTGTCGATTGGTCAACTCTGCTATAGTGGTCAGAGTTGCTACAGACCCCCAGAGCAGGGGCGTGTTGCCCCCCACAACCCCCAACAAGCTCGCCACGGAGCTCAACCCACGAAGTTGCGGCCAGGTGCATAGTATGGGCCGCAAGCATTCGACCCAACAACATCTAAAGAGGATAAGGCTACACCAATCCAACAATATAAATGGAATCCTCTTGTTTCCTTAGGATAACCTATAAAGATACACTTCATGCCTCAGGGTGCTAGTTTGTTGCTTGAGGCCTTACCAAATGCCTCGAAATACATGCACGAACATGTGACAAAACGGGTTTCTTTCCACTTCATAGGTCAAAGGGAATACTGTTTGCCGCTTTAGTTGGTACTCGGTTTAGTAAGTATAATGTTGTCTGTAATGCATATCCTCAAAGGATAATGGAAGACTTGCATGACTCATCATCGACCTTACCATGTTCAATAAGGTGCGGTTTCTCCTTTCACTAACACCATTCCACTATGATATATGAGGTGGAGAAGTTGAGATAAAATCTCATACTCCCGTAAAAAGTCGATAAAGTCTTTGTTAAGATATTACCACCTCGATCTGATCAATGTTTCTTTATCTTCTTATCAAGCTGATTCTCAACCTCATTCTTAAACTCTTTAAACTTACCTCATCAAGTAGATATAACCATACATGCTCAAGTCGTCACTAAAAGCAATAAAGTATGAATATCCACCTCTAGCTTGTACTTGAAAAGGTCCACACACATCAGTGTGTACTAATTCCAGAAGATCTGTGACCCTTTCACCTTGACCACCAAATGGTGGTTTGATCATTTTTCCTTTTAACAAGCATAACATCTTTCAAGTGGTTTTAGCTCAAAAGAATCAAAATAACCACCTTGATAGAGCTTTGTGAAATGCTACTCGTTCGCGTGACCAAGACGGTGATGCCACAACTGGATGTCATATGAGTCGCGCATATAAGTTTCGTTATCAATTTTCAATATTTAGTTTTCGTAATTTAATACATAAAGACCGTTATTTGGCAATCATACCATAACATATTCAATCTTTATAAAAATAGCAACCTTTATTTCCAAAGATGAAAATAAATCCATCCATATCTAAGCAAGAAACGAAAATAATGTTTTTGAAAACACTAGGCACATAATAACGGTTCCTTAAAACCAAAATCAATCATGTTGGTAATGTGAGATGGTAGTCTCCAATGGTTAGAGCAGTTAGCCTCACTCAATCGGCAGCCCGTAGATCCACCTCATCTCTGGTAATTTTTTGAAATCTACTTGGTCTTTTATTTGGATACAAATGTGAACACCACATGCAGTATCTAATACTCAACTTGTAGTTATGGAAAGATTACACTCAATAACGAACGCACTTGAAGCTTCTTCTTGCTTCTTTAGCTGGGTTCAATTCCTCTTCCAGTGGTCCTGCTTGCCACATGAAAAACATATCGCATCATGCTCTTTTCCTTGCCTCTGGATCTTCTTCTTAGAGGAATGGTGCTCCAGAGCCTTATACTTGGAATAAGTCTTCATCCCTTTTCCTTGTCCCACTTCTTATTCACCATAAGGACAATGGGTTTGTCACATCCTATGTCTTTATCAGCTTAATAGATAAGAGTAAGAAGTTTCGATAATGTCTTCTCGTTATTGCTCATATTATAATTTACAATAAAACTAAAGAAATTCTAGGATAGTGAGGACAGAATGAGATCTGTGTGCAACTCATCAGGGATCTTAAAACCCAAGATGTTCAGGCGCTCAATGCGGCCAGTCATCTTGACTACATGTGCCCCAACTGGCATCGACTCTCCAAGCTTGCACATAAATAGTGCATTGGAGATCTCATATTTTTCTGATCTCACATTCTCTGGGTAGAGATCTCCAAGGTGAGAAACTATGTTATACGCATTCATATCCTCGTTTTACTTTAAAAGTTCATTGGACATAGCGGATAACATAAAACATTGAACATTCATTGCATCGTCCACATGATTCAGATAGAGAGATATCTCTTGCTCACTAGCCTCTTTGGAAAACGACTTAGGAAGTAGGGTTTTCAGCATGTATAATTTCTGTTTGTGGCGTAGTATAACACGAAAGCGCCTATACAATTCCTGGAAATTTGCGTCGGTGAGAAGGTTATTCTTCTCTAGTACGGATCGAAGTGATATTGTCGGTGTCATTTGATTTGTCATTTCTACAATTTAAGAGCAGATAATTAGTACTTGTTTTGATTACAAAAATAGACTATCCCCCCTCTAGTCGGAGTGATATTGTCGGTGTCGTTTGATTTTGTATTTTATAAACTCTGATTGTTTTTGTCTTTAAATTTTTAAATAGACTATCCCCCCTAGTCATATTTGTCATCACTAACGATCCAACAATTAGTATCAGAGGGTAGGACCTTACTTAAAGGATAGTTGGCATCTCTGATTATTTTTACTGCTTATTTTTAACTCTGTGCTAACCTGGTATCCTAAACTTAACAGTCTAAGGAACAAAAGAAAAGTTTTCTTTTAAGATAGTAGTTGTCAATGCCAATGATGGTTGGATACCACAAAAACCCTCATTCTTTGATGGGGTGACTATGGCTACTGGAAAGACATAATGGAAGCCAACTTGAAACAACTGAATGTGGATTACTGGATTATCATGAACAAGCCATATGAGGTACCCAAAGTGGATCCGGACACTGGTTGGTAATGACATGGTAAAATGTGTTTTGAATTATAAAGTTAAAGATATTTTATACTGTGCTATAAGTATACGTGCCTATAGTCATGTTTCAGCTTAAAAGACAGCCCATGACATATTGAGGATACAACAAGTGACTCATTATGGTACTGACAAGCTGAAAAGAAGCAAGCTAGGAATGCTCCAAGAAAAATACCAGGACTTCAAGATAGGAGATAAAGAATCTGTAAATCAGATGTTTCATCAGTTCACCAGTATAACTAATGGTATGAGTGCTCTTGGAGAAGTTTTGGACAGCACTGCTCAAATGGAAAGAGTACTGAGAGCTCTTCCAAAGAGATGGCATGCAAAGAAGGTGGTCATCGATGAGAGTAAAAATCTGAGTATACTTTAAATAAACCAATAGGCTCTTTGTTGCAATATGAGTTAAACCTGAAAAATATTGTTGATGAGGAGTATACTAAAATAAAAGGTATTGCATTTAAATCCAATGTTATTGATACCTCTAATGCCTCTGAATTTGAGTTCCAGGAAAGTGACGAAATGACTCACTTAAGTAAGAAGTTTTTCAAGTTCATAAAAAACAAAGGTAGAAAGAGGCAATTCAAAAGGAAGTCCATAAAGGACTATAAGAAAGGTAATACTACTAGCAATAATGATGTTTCAGAATTAACCTGTTATGAGTACAGGAAGAAAGGACACATAAGGACTGACTACCATAAACTCAAACATCCAAAGAAAGACAGTGGTGATTCTGGAAGTGAACAGGAGACAGGGAATCTTGCCCTGATGGGTATTACATGTGAGGTAAATGATTCTCTCTTTACTCAGTTAATAACTCCTTCAAATGTTGATCATAATGCTTTTTCTGGAAATGAAACTGAAATTGTTTTTTATTCATGTTCTGATTCTGATTTTGTAAATTCCAAAGATAAACAATTGCTTAAAGAAAATGAAGAATTAAAGAGTGGAGTCAAAATAATTAAAAAGTATACTGACTTGAAAATTAAGAATAAAAATTTATTTAAGAAAATGAGAAAATGAAAAGTGAATGTAACAATCTGAAAATCTTATTTCCCAGAATGATAACAATAAAGAGGATTATAATTCTGAATTGTTAAAACTAAAAGATGAAAATGAAAAGATTAAAAAATTTATGACAGTAAATGATAAAAATCAAGATAGAAGATTTAATTTAATTGTTTGTGATCTAACTAAAGTAGAAAATGAATGTAAGAATTAAAGAAAGAAAATAAAAAATTAAGAAATACAACTTCTGGATCCAATGAGAATATGGGTTTAAAAAATGAAGTTGTTATTTATGACAGTAAATGATAAAAATCAAGATAGAAGATTTAATTTAATTGTTTGTGATCTAACTAAAGTAGAAAATGAATGTAAGAATTAAAGAAAGAAAATAAAAAATTAAGAAATACAACTTCTGGATCCAATGAGAATATGGGTTTAAAAAATGAAGTTGTTAATCTTAAAGGGGAATTATCTACTTTTGTAAAAGGTAAACAACAATATAATAAGATGTCTTTAATGAAACTAAACACCAATAAGAATGGTTTTGGATAGAGTAATATAACTCCAAGTTTAAATAAGATTAACTTTGTTAAAAGCTCAAAATGAATCATTTTAAGTGTAACTTGTTTTAAATGCGGAATGAAAGGGCATTATGTCAATGAGTGTTCACTCAGATTTACACAATCTTTAGGGCATACTAGAATTTTCATTTCTAATGATTTATTTTCAAATCAGCCCACTAATAAATGCTTTAAATCTATTTGTGTGCCTAAGTTTTCTGCTACTAATTCAGTTGGACCCAAGTTTGCATGGGTACCAAAACAGTCTATTTGATTGTTTAATTTCAGGAAATCTTCTTTAGAAGTTTCAATGACTCATGGTACTTAGACAATGGCTGCTCCAGGCACATGACAGGTGATATTTCAAAATTCTTATCATTTAATTCATGTTATGATGGTCTTGTCAAATTTGGAGACAACTCAAAAGGTCAGATTAAAGGTATTGGAAAAGTTGGTTTTTCCAAAACAGTTATTATTTAAAAAGTGTTATATGTACTTGGTTTAAAACATAATATGATAAGCATATCACAGTTATGTGATGATGGATTAAATGTTATATTTGAAAATGATAAATGTATTGTTCTGAAAAATAAATTAGTTTTATTTTATGCAAATAAAAAAGAAAATATGTATACTATTGATTTTTCTGATCTAACCAAACAAAAGGTTAAGTGTCTGAATGTTGTAGGAGCATATGACATTTTGCGGCATAGGAGGCTTGGACATGTAAATTTCATACTATTGCACAAACTATCAAACCATGAACAGGTTCTTCAACTGGCCAAGTTACATACAAGTACTTCATGTGTGAGTCCCTATTTAAAAGGTAAATAACACAAAGAAATATTTAAATCTATAAATGATGTTAGTACTGCTAGATGTTTAGAATTACTGCATCTTGACTTGTTTGGACCTATACAACTTGCTAGTTTTGGTGGTAAAGAGTATGTATTTGTAATTGTAGATGAATACAGTAGATTCTTATGGATTTATTTCTTATCTCATAAATGAAACATTATCCAAATTTTGTGCTTTTTGAAAGCTTATTCAAAATTTCAAAAATGCTTCAATCATCTCTATCAGAAGTGATAGAGGTGGTGAATTTGTGAATTTAGAATTTGATAAATTTTGTGAATCAAATGGTTTTAAACATTATTTCTCAACCCCTAGGACATCACAATAGAATGGTGTGGTAGAAAGAAAGAGCGGATCTATTCAAGAAATGGCTAGTTCTATGCTAATAGAATTTAGTGTTTCTAAATACTTTCGGGCATAAGGTGTAAATACAGCTTGTCATGTTTTAAATAGAGTTTCAATTAGACATTTTCTAAATAAAACCCCTTATGAACTTTTGAAAGGCTTTAAACCTAAAGTTTTTTATTTCAGGGTCTTTGGTTGTGAAGTGTTTATCTTAAATACAATTTAGACAAATTTGTCTCTAAATCTAATGAAGGGATATTTTTAGGATATTTCAATGTTAGTAAAGCTTACAGAGTTTTCAATAAGAAAACTTTAGTTGTTGAAGAATTTGTGCATGTTAAGTTTAATGAAAACAATTCTAATAAGCAAGATTATGAATTTGTCAAAGAAAATGATGAGTTTAGATAATTTAATTTTGGTGAAGATAGTGACCAAAATAGTGAAAATGCATCAGTTGAGGGGGAGCATATCTCTTCTCAACCTGAAACAAAGGAATGGAAAACTCTTAAAGATCACCCTATTCAAAAAGTAATTGGTAATGTAGAATCTGGAATTCAAACCAGAAAATTTGTTTTACTTTACTGTGTCAATTCTACTTTTGTCGCTGACTTTAAACCTGTCAATGTTGAAAATGCTTTAATTGATTCAAATTGGATTAATGCTATGCATGATGAATTAAATCAATTTGAAAGAAATAAAGTGTGAGATTTAGTTTCTTTTCCAAAAGGTAAACCTGTTATAGGAGCTAAATGGATTTTTCGTAATAAACTTGATGAGTTGGAAACATAGTTAAAAATAAATCAAGACTAGCAGCTCAAGATTATTCACTGGAATAGGGAATTGACTTTGAAGATTCTTTTGCTCATGTTGCTAGGATGGAAGCCATTAGAATTCTATTAGCCTTTATTAGTTTTCAAAACATAAAATTATTTCAAATGGATGTAAAAAGTGGCTTTTTAAATGGAATTATTTCAGAAGAAGTCTATGTTAGACAACCCCCTGGATTTGAAAATGATAATTTTCCAAATCATGTTTTTAAACTTAATAAAACCTTATATGGTCTTAAGCAAGCTCCAAAAGCTTGGTGTAAAAGACTTACACGGTTTTTATTACAAAATGATTTTGTTAAAGGTAAAGTTGATCCAACCTTATTTATAAAAAGAATTTCAAATGATATACTAATTATACAGATATATGTTGATGATATAATATTTGGCTCAACAAATGATTCTCTGTGTAATGATTTTTCTAAGCTAATGACAAGTGAATTTAACATGATCTTAATGGGAGAACTAAAATTCTTGGTTTACAAATTAATCAAAGAAAAGAAGATATTTTCTTAAATCAAGCCAAGTATGCTAAAGAATTTGTAAAAAGGTTTAGACTTGATTCTAGTAAAACTATGAAAACACCTATGAGCACTACTTCCAGATTGGATCGGAAAAGCACTACAGGTATGTGTCACTTTTAGGAAAAAGTTTAATTCCATGGAGCTCTAAAAAACAACTTTCAGTGGCACTATCAACAGTTGAGGCTGAATATGTTGCTACTGCTAGTTGATGTTCACGAAGCATATGGATAAAACAAACTTTGTATGATGTCAATATTAGTTTTGATAAAATTCCTATTTACTGTGATAACTCAAAGTGTTATTTCAATTTCTAAAAACCCTCTTCAACACTCCATAATTAAACACATAGATGTAAGATTTCATTTTCTTAAGGATCATGTAAATAAAGGAGATATATACTTAGAATTTGTTATTACTGAGAAACAGCTAGCTAACATCTTCACAAAACCCTTAGATTCAGTTAAATTTGAGGAGATGAAATTTGAATTGGGTATGCTAGAAGCTTAAAATCTATGTTAGTATAATCATTGTCCTTAAATATTTCTTTTTACATGCATTCTGTATTTGAATATTATTTTCTACTCTGATCAAATGGTAATTAGTTCATACTGTTTAAAATTGCATTGTTATACAATAACACTGTCTTAGTTCTACTTTCTTTGAATATTGTATCTATTTATTTACACTTATGATAATAAACTGCTTTTTTACTTTTACAGTTGTATATTTTGATTAAAAGGGAGTCTATTTTATATATTAATTTTAAATGTACTTTTTGAAAAATTTCAAAGATGAAATTTTTGCAAAAAAATTAACAAATGTTTTGTTTTATAATTTACAAAAAGGTGGGGTTTATTAGTATTTAAAAGTGATTTAATACTTTATCACTATTATTTGTTTTGATGAATTACAGTGTATTAACAATTTATTAAATTCTCAAGTTTATTAAATTCTCAAGTGTTTTAATTAATTAATAACTTTTGATTATAGTTCTAATACTAGTTTTGCAATTATTTTAATGTCCATGTTTTAATAATGTTGTTTTAAGTAAATGTTTTAAATTGATAATTCATGTTATTATATTATTTATTTACTTAAGTTTAATATATTTTTTGTTAAGAGAAAGAAAAAAAATTGGTCATCCTTTTTGAGGCACATGACTAGCCCTCAACCACATAGGGGACTCATTAGGCTAACCCCGTGGGAAGACACGCCTAAGACAGACCACAAGGAGTCTATGGAAATTTCGGTTTGCATAGTGCAAGCCAAAGTGCGAGCCCGTGTATAAGGCCTGTAGAGCGCACCCTCTAAGCGCATGGGTTGGGCTAGGTCGCTCACTAGGTCGTAGGCCCGCGTGTGTGTGATGTGTAAACCGGTGTTGATCTCCGGTAGCCAGCTCGAATCGAGGATCAACACCGATTGATTAATATACTTCTCGTTCGTTGGTTCTCCAAACCAATGTGGGACTTGATTTTCTTATTATTATTCATCCATATTTAAATTCTCAGACAGAAGCGGTGAGATGCTCAGTCGTCGGATCTGATCAAAGCAAACAGTTTGATCTCTTCTCTCTTGCGCTCGTTTTTGAACTCCTACACCACACTGTTCGAATTTCAGTCGTTTTCTCAGTTGTCCGCTCATTTTTCCCGTTCACCGGCGTCTGTCTCAAAGAAACTCCATTGCTTCTATCCAAGCTTTTGAATCATGTCGAGCTCGTGGGTTTGTCTCGCTTGGTCTCAGCATCCCTTTATATATCTTCATTCGTGTTTCAACAGTAAGTTCTTCCTTGAGATACTTCTCTAGTTCGAAGCCTTCCTCTTTTTGGTTGCTCGACGGGAACACCGTTGGATATCAACGGTGAGTCATAAGTCATCGTTGGATATCAACAGTGAGTCACAAGTCATATTTGGATATCAACGGTGAGTTGAGTCACTATCAGACACCAACGGTGAGTCGAGTCACCGTTGGACATCAACGGTGAGTCAAGTTGCAACATCTTTGTCCCAAAAGCCACTAAACTGGTGCCCTGAGTCAGGTCATCACATTACATCAGGCGCACCTCCCTGTACGCCAAAGGTTGTCGACTAGCAGCGAGGGTCTAAGGTAATATGTGGGGAGACTATACTCTCTTTATCAGAGTAAGTCTCAGCAGATAACAATAAGAAATGAGGAAACGATAAGTGTTAGAGGTTAAGTTGTGTGCAGTCCCACATCGGACTTGACGTATCATGTAATCACTTTTATTCATTATAAAATAACCTTGATACCTCCCTTATAGAGGCACCTTGGGTATTCGGTTTACACTTTCATTTCTACATGGTATCAGAGCGGGTTCTCCAACCCTAACCCACCATCTCTCTTTCTTTCGGGCGGACCCCCCCTGTTGCGCCCCTTATGTGCGACGCCCCTCCCTGTTTGGCGCGATGGCCCCCCGCCTGTGGCCCCTCCCTGTGCGCACGTGACGGCCCTCCCTGCTGCGCGTGACGAATTGAACCTTTACTAAATTGAAGAAACCTCTATCGAGTATTTTATTGTAATTGAACTAGACTTACCTCTATCGAGTGAGAATACTAGAACAACAACAAATAAAAAATAAGTGTTTTGAACATCATCAAGTAATACTGTCATATGCTTGATGGGTCTATTCATTTCCATTCATCTACACAGTCTGTCAACATATGCAGATGATAAAACAGTTATCAGAATGGTAAAAATAATTAGAATTAAAACTTCATTCATGAATACTTTAACCTAATCCTAAAAAATTTTCATCTCAGAGATGTTTTGAAATGATAAGAATGGAAAAGACTTAACCTTCGTCTGTCGATTCCTCAGCTAAACTCAAACAGTTTGTCATTCCAATTATATTTTGCAGAGAACAGATCAATTCATCGCAATAGAATTTATGAATGAAGAAAAGGAATAAAATAGATGCAAAAACAAGTTTTCCCTAGACAAAATCAAACACTAATCATGCTCAAAATGGTACACAGTTTCAGCTCACAGCACATCTATGATTGAAAAAACCAGAAAATACCGAAAAAAGATAAGAGAAGAGAACTCCCCTCTATGAAGCTTTGAATTTGTCTCGTGTGCCTCTCAGCTCCAGGTTATAAGTTGGTTAGATTCTCCACTTCTCGGCCAGGTTAGCCTCTCACCAATTGTAGGGATGAAATTCAAATCACTTGAGGATGCACGGTGTTTCTATGTTACGTATAAGGGACTAAATGAGTTCAGTGTACACCAACAATATCCTAATAAAAAGAGGAAGGATAAATCAATCGCCACATCGTGCCTTTATGCATGTAACAAAAAAGGTCATAGGAAGGTCGACAAATGTGAAAACATGGTGAAATTTTCTCGTGTTAAGACATGTACAAATTGTCTTGCTCGAATGGGGATTTGTTTGTTGCCTTGTGGGCAATATGCATGTAATGTATTTACTAAAGGGCATAATCACCATTTATACAATCCTGAATCAATTCATATGATGAGGTCCCAAAGAAAAATGACAGAAACACAAACAATTGAGTTAGATGTGAATGCTTTAACAGGTATTAAACCAAATGATTCTTTCTCATTGGCGATAACTATTGCAGGGGGTCGAGATGCTATTGGGTACACGTGTGGATCAATTAAATTTTTTAAGGTCTAAACGAGAAAGGGAATTGGTTCACGGCGACACATGTTGCACGTTAGAGTACCTGGAAAGACATAATCATCATGTAATGTATTTACTGAATGGGGGTTTGTTTGTTGTCTTTGTGGGCAATATGCATGTAATGTATTTACTGAAGGGCATAATCATCATTTATACAATCCTGAATCAATTCATATGATGAAGTCCCGAAGAAAAATGACAGAAGTCCAAACAAATGAATCAATTGAAATTTTTAAGGTTTAAACGAGAAAGGGAATCGGTTCACAGCGACACATGTTGCACATTAGAGTACGTGGAAAGACAAAGTCAGGACAATCAATCGTTTATACTACGCAATTTGACTTGACTGAGCAAATTACGAATATTTTATGGGTTGATCAAAAAGCGAAGACACATTATGAGTATTTGGAGATAATGTTGTTTTCTACATCACTTTCAGCACTAATAAAGAGTACAGGCCCTTGGGCGCCTTTGTGGGCTTCAATCATCATCAGGAGATTGTCGTTTTTGGGGCAACTTTGTTATATAATGAAGTCATGAGTTCCTTTTCTTGGTTGTTTCAAAAAAAATTACAGGCGTATCACATGAAGCGACCTCAAACTATATTTACTGATCAGGATGCGACGATGGGAAAATCCATTTCCAAAATTTTAATGTGAACTCGACACTGCCTTTGTATGTGACATTTGATGCAAAATGACATTAAACATTTTGGCAATTAGATGAAAGATGGATATAGTTTTCTAACTATATTTAAGAAGTGCATGCTCCAGTAACATTATCTACATCAATCTGATTAGAAGTGGGCTTCCCTCAGAAGAAAATATGGGGATGGGAAATCTCGGTGGTTAGATAATGTATTTGTGTCATGAGATAAGTGGACACATTACTTTTTGAAATATTCTTTAACACTGGGTATTCACAATACTCAATTAAGTGGAAGTTTTAATGGAATACTGAAAGATTATATTCATCATGGGTTAAGTGTTGTATATTTATTTAAGCAATTTGAGCGATTGTTGGACAAAAAATGATATCAAGAAACAAAGGTCGAATTTGAGATGCAAGAGAAGTTGTCTTGTAATCTTTACCCTTACCATGCATTGATGTGTCAGGTTGCTACTAGATATACACCTAAGTTATTTGATTTATTTCAACATGAGTATCAAATGATTGGTGCTTTTTTTTTTTGATATCATGTAAAGAAAGCGAAGTTCGATTGAGTTATGTCATTGGAATGGTTAATTGTGAAGATTATTTATGTGTATCATATAAAGCTTCCAATGAAGTTGTTTAATGTTCTTTTTGAAAATTTGAGTTGGTTGGGTATCTTTGTTGTAATGTTTTAAAAAAAATTACCAACTTGATGTGAGATTAATACCTGAAAAATATCTTTGTTGTAATGTTTTAAAAAATTTGATTGCCTTCTCTAAAGGCCTCAGAGCGGCTTCTCTGCTTCCCTCTCTCGTCGCTAGGGTTTTCCGGTGCGACGACTTAGAGGGGGGAGCTTGTCTTCGGCCTCCTGTGACGTTGTCTCTCCCCTCCATCTCCTTTCTCCCTCTCTCACTTTCTCCCTCCTAGGATTTTTGTCATGAACCAAGTCGAGTCGCCATCTGAACCGGCACCCGACCTCGTCTGTGGCGAGGCCCGGAGGGCGTTCTCGATCCCCACGGTCTGGCACAAGTGTCCAGGTATCAAAAATAAAGTTTGGGAACAATTTACCCGAATATATAAATATAAAACAACCAACAATATAAATAAACCAAAGTTGGAAGTCACAAACAAACAAGCATTTAACCAAAAACCATATTTGAGTTGCATGTTTAAACCAAAACCCAAAAACTACTACAAAGTATGGTGATCAAAAACCAACTCAAAAAACACCACCTGGCAAGAGGACATCACCCTCAAGTCATCTTCACAACACCGCACCAAGAAAGATAGCTAGCAACCTGAATCGTCGTCTCCAAAAACTTTACCCTTACTTGTATCAAACATAACCAAATCTACTTACACTCAAAGGTGTAAGTAGGATGTGAGCTAACGCCCAGCAGGATGCCACCGAGAAAAGATTCCATGCATAAACATTAAATGACAAATAAACTTGCAAGTCTAATAACAAAAAGGAAATGATTGAACATATGTCGATGGTGAGTGCAAAGTAATCAAAGAGCACCAAATATGGGAGAGGCCCTATAGGTACTAGCTAGTGATGGGACCCTAGAACCTCACATCTTGATGAAAAGTGGTATAGAAACCACAACCCGCATTCTCGTGCACGAGCCACTGGTAGGGGACACCCCCATAACCCTAGTGGTCTCCCAACATCATCCATATATTTAGTTAGTGTTGTAGTCGCCAATCCCGCTAAGTGATACTGGGCCGAAGCCACCTCGAATCACTAGCACACTAGTCCTAGTCCGCCCACCTGGTTACCCGGGCTTCCCTTGGTGCTCATTCAAGTTCCAAGTTCATGTCACATGCCAAAATCAAATAAACATACCAAATACCACCACTTTCACACCCCAACCCTCTTTTAAAATCATATGCATACCAAAACTCTTTCAAAATTTAATTCACACCACTAGCATAATCAAATAAACCATTTGCACGATCAAAGAAACCATTTTCACAATTAAATAAACCACTAAGAAAAATTATTAAACAATTTCCAGAAACATCGCATGACTTAAAACAAAAAAACCCACTCAAATCTTCTTTTATGACCAAACGCACACCCACGCCACATCAAAACACAATCCGCACCACTTACACGGTTGAATAAACTAATTGCACAATTCATAAAACACTATTAAATAACACAATATGGGTTTTCGTCGAAAACACACCCCATTATATATAAACATGCTACAAAATATAAAACGTATACTAAACTCTTTTAAAAACTAATTTCGCACCAAATGAATTAATCACAGAACACACCAAAATTATTTAAGAAAGTAAAATAATTAATCAAATAAACACAATTTGCACCAAACAAATTAATTAAATAACATGCTAAATTAATTAAACAAGCAAATTAATTCATCAAATAATGTTTGTAAACGAAACCACCTACCTCGGTGTAGAAAATCCCAAATTTCGGTGTGAAACCCCAATAACACGCCAATCACACCGCAAGAAAACCGAAAGTGAACCCTAATATAAGAATTCAAACCCAAGACATTAAAATAGAACCCTTAACAAAGTGAGACCCTAACCTGAAACCCTACACAAAGCGAAGAAAAAGTCACCGAAGTAGAACGCACCTGCGGTGAGGGGTTTGGGAAGTCGGTCGCACGAGGAGAGGGTTGTCGGAGGGATGAGGCATTGGTTGGAGTCTTGCCGGAAGGGGGGTGCGGCCAAGGGGTGGTGGCTAAGAGAGCGGCCAAGGGAAGGAGGCGCGCTGGGGTTCGATGCAGGGTGGTCGGGCGGTGCGAGGCATCGCCGAAGAGGGAGCAGTTCGGTGCGTGGCGGTTCGCTGGGAGGGAGTGCGTCGGCCGGGGATGGGTGCGACCAAGGTGAAGGGGGTCACTGGGAGAGTCAGTGCACTAGGGTTCGGGGAGGGAGAAGCAGCGCGACCTAAGGAAAAGGGGGGGCGACGATTCAGAGAGGAGAAAAAAACAAAGAAAATAAAATAAAAACCAAAAAGTAAATACAATAATAATAATAATAATAGCTTAATAAAATATTAGCCAAGATAATAATAATAATATTCTTAAATAATAATAATATTATTATTATTATCATTAAAATGACACTTAATTCATTTTATTTTTCTAGTTCTATTTTGTTTTCACTTTATCATTCATTTTGTTAATTAATTAATTAATCGTGCACCGGGTAGGGCGCACAGTGATTTGGCGAAGCCGCACGACATCGACCGTGCTCTGCCCGCACACCAGACGCCATCAAGCCCAAACATTCATTTATCAGCAAAGACGTAAAATATCAATTGGGATCGGCCCACACCTCGACGGAATATTTCATTGTTAGATAAAATTATAAAATAAAATCATTACACAAGTCCGGGTGTGACAATTCTCCCCACCATGAAAACTTTTCTCCCTCAGAAAGTCAAATCGAAGCCTGATCGAAGAATAAAAACGAATACTCCTGTTCAACCAATGACTTCTGCTCCCAAGTCTCATGTTCATCATTCTCATGCTTCCAAAAGATACGAACCGACAGAATAGATTTCTCACAAAGTACCTTCTCTTGGGAATCCACTATCCACACTGGCCGCTCAAACACTGATAAATTGGGTTCTATCTCCAACTCTTTCCAATTCAACACATGGGATGGATCCGGATTATACTTCTTCAATTGGGAGACATGAAATATGTCGTGGATCGATGTCAACTGAGAAGACAAAGCTAACTTGTATTCCACTTTTTCAATCCACTCGGTGATCTCAAAAGGTCCGACATACCTCAACGTCAACTTTCTCTGTTTTCCCAAACGACGGTGGCCCAACTGAGGGGCCACCTTCAAGAACACCCGATCTCCAAGTGCATCTGGGAAAAGAGCCCTATCAGAGTCCACTCATCACTAGACTTCCTCAAAGCCTATACTGTCATTCTTCTGCTCAAGCCGCCAGCCACCACATTACCCTTGCCCAGGGTATAGATGATATCAAAGTCAAACCCCTGTAGATACTCGATCCAATGGTGTTGCCTCAGATTAAGATCCTTATGAGAGAAGATGTAGGTTAAGCTCTTATGGTCAGAATAGACCACAAATTTCTCCCTAAAAAGGTAATGGCGCCAAGTCTTTAGGGACATCACTCCTGCTAAATCCAAGTCGTGGGTCAGGTAATTCTTCTCATGCGGTCGGAGTTGGCGAGAACCATAAGCCACTACATGATTATCTTGCATGAGCACACACCCGAGATCCGTACCTGGAGCATCGTAATAAACCATGTAGCCCTACCCAAACTCTGGAAAGATCAATACAGGTGCGATATTCAATTGATGCTTCAACTCCTCAAATGATGTCTGACACTCTTGGATCCATTAAAACTTCACCCCTTTCCGGGTGAGTGAGGTCATAGAAGAAGCAAGCCACGAGAAATCCCAAACAAATTGCCTATAATAACCTATCAGGCCAAGAAAACTCCTGATCTCGAACACATTCTTCGGTTGTTCCAACGGCTTAACTGCACTGATCTTCTCAGGATCCACTAAAACCCCTTGCTCCAAAATCACGTGGCCCAGAAACTTCACTTATCTAATCTAGAAGGTGCACTTTGAAAGATTCGCATATAGGTGATGATCCCATAGAGTGCCCAACACAATCCACAAATGATGCTCATGCTCTTCCTCAAATCCAGAGTAAACCAGGATGTCGTCCACGAATACCACAACAAAGGAGTTGAGATATCGGTGGAACGCCCTATTTATGAACGCCATAAAAACTGTTGGAGAATTCATCAATCTGAAAGGCATGACCAAATACTCAAAGTGGTTATACTTGCTTTGGAAATCCATTTTCAGGATGTCCGCCTCTCTCACCCTGACTTGGTGGTAACCCGAACGCAAGTCTATCTTGGAAAACCATTTTTCCCCCTTCAGTTAATCAAACAAGTCATCGATTCAGGGAAAAGGGTATTTATTCTTAATAGTAACCTTATTCAGCTTTCGGTAATCAATGCACAACCGAAGGGATCCATCGACCTTCTTCATGAATAGAATAAGAGCAACCCAAAGAGAGATGCTCGAGCGAATGAACCCTTTGAATTCTAAATCGTCCAGCTGTATCTTTAATTCTCTCAATTCGGTGGGGGCCATGTGATATGAGGGAAGAGATATAGGCTATGTTCTCGGCGCCAATTCAATCGAGAACTCCACGTCCCGCTTTGGGGTTAAGCCCAAGAAATAATATGGAAATACTTCAGGAACTCATCCACTACAAGAGGCAATCCACCCTCAGGAGCACCACCACCGTCCTACAACGCTAGTGATGACAACTGAAAGGCAAGTCGTCCCAAATCTGGGAGTGGAGGTCCCACATGACCTGACTGAGGATCCCATCCCTCAAGAAATACCCAAGGACTCCCATTAGGTACCATAAAACTCACCTGTCACCTATAGCAATCGATATGCGCTTGAAAGCGCACCAACCAATCCATGCTGAGGATTACGTCGAAAAGGTTCATATCCAAGACCAGAAATTCCCACTCCATATCAATCCCTGACACAGAGAGTGCACAAGATGGGCACCTGAGACCTTGCTCCTTATCCCTACCCAACAGTGTTACCAACTCCATTGCAAAAGACTCGGTTGGAAAGTTCATAAGATTCATAAGACGGGCAGAGATAAAAGAGACCGACGCAGCAATATCAAATAAAACAACTACCGTATAAGATGTAATTAGGATGGTACCTCGAACTATCGAAGGTCCTGTATCTGATCCAGCTGGTGCCCGATCCACAACATGAAGATGCCTAATCCCTGCCTGAGAACGACCGCTCGCCTGTGGCTCTGCCCTGATTTGGCTCTGCCCAGAAGATGATCTGGTCTTTCCTCCATGACCACAAACCGAGATCCCATTTTCCTGGTTGGATCTAACTGAACTGACACTCCCCTAGAAGCCACAGATCCCACCACACTCTCATAAGGGTATGCCACCCTGCAAAACCATTTTAGGTTCTCCATAACTCCACACTGATGACAAGTCCCGGGGGGATGAGGGCATGCAAGTTTGATGTGTCTTGCCTTCCCACACTGATGGCACACAACAAACCCCGCACCAGAAGCCATAGAGTAAGTCTTCCTGGAAGAATGGCATAAGTTGCCACCACCATTATTCCCTTGTTCATCACGCATCCTCTTCTTCTCGGATGAACTACCACTTCCAAACACTGACATAGCCCCAAAGGAACCAGACCTCCCCTTGCGGTCAATCTCCACCATACAAGATCCATCCACTACATCAGCATAGGTCTTTAGCTTGAACAGGAATACCTGAGAGTAAATCCATGGTCACAAACCCTTTTCAAATCTCTGATCCTTCATCTGTTCATTGGAGACTATTTCAGGTGCATATCGGACTAGCTCGACAAAGTGGTTGATATAATCCATCATTGAATGGTCCCCCCGAACAAGATCCATGAACTCTTGGGATATAGCATACGCCAAGACCTTAGGATAATACTAGTCATTTAAGATTGCCTTGAAGTCCTTCTAGATCATCTGCTCATGCTTCCCAACTTGGACCACTGAGTCCCACCACCTTCAATTGGGACCCTCTAGTAAAAACAAAGCACATTTCACTCTAACCTCTTCAGGAGTGTTGAGAAACTCAAACATGCACTCAATATTCTCAAGACACTCCTCCGCTTCCTAGGCTCTGTGGTACCTCGGAATGAAGGGGGGTTGTTCTTGAGAAACTCCTGGTCTTTTTCCTTTTTAGGACCAGATTTATCCTCTCTAACTAGAGCAGAAGTAGGAGAAGGAGCCGCTCCCTGTCCTAGAGCCTGAACAGCCAGGACTACAGCTTCCACCAACCTCTGATCAAGCGCTGAGGGAGAACTCTCTCTGAATTCCTCCCATGGGTGCGAATGAGCTCTTCGGGAGGCATGATGCTACAAGAAGCAACGATCACATGGAACATCATTAATATATAAGGTATAAAAAATAAAATTCTAGTAAGAACAATAAACATTAATAAACCAAACATGTCGAAGCAACACAAAGACCAAACCACCTCACCCCCACCTAGTGTCCACGTACAGTCTGCACGTCCCACCTGGAGGAGAGGCCAAACTAACATCCCAACATCCCATGGTGACTCGAGGTCTGTCATGAGGTGTGATGTCCAGACACGTTACTTGCAACTAGAACTATGAGCCCTAACAGTCCTAGCTCATGTTTAACCAGACTCATCCCAAATAAAACGACTCAAAGAGCTTAACCAAAAACCTGCATCTGATACTATTTTTTCATGAACCAATTCGGGTCATCATCCGAACCGGTGCTCGACCCGGTCTGTTGCAAGTCCGAAGGGTGTCCCCGATCCCCACATTTTGGCACAAGTGCCCAAGTATCAAAAATAAAGTTTGGGAATGATTTAACCGAATATATAAATATAAAACAACCAACAATATAGATAAACCAAATCTGGAAGTCAAAACCAAACAAGCCTTTAACCAAAAACTAGATTTGAGTTACATGTTTAAACCAAACCCCAAAAACTACTACAAAATATAGTCACAAAAACAAACTCAAAAACCACCACCTAGAAAGAGGACACCACCCTCGAGCCATATCCACAACACCACGCCAAGAAAGACAACTAACAACCCGAACCACCATCTCCAAAAACTTTACCCTTACCTATATCAAACATAACCAAATCTACTTACACCCAAAGGTGTAAGTAGGGTGTGAGCTAACTCCCAACAGGATGACATCGAGAAAATATTTCATACGTAAACATTAAATGACAAATAAACTTGCAGGTCTAATAACAAAAAGGAAATGCTTGAACAATTTAAAGGAAATCAATTTTAGTGAAAACAAATTTAAAGGAATGCATTTTTTTCTTTTTAAAAATAAACACTTTTTCTTTTATAGTAACCCAAATGTCACACCATATGTTGATGGTGAGCACAAAGTAATCAAAGAGCACCAAATATGGGAGAGGCCCTATAGGTACTAGCTAGTGATGGGATCCTAAAACCTCGTGTCTCAGTGAAAAGTGGTATAGAAACCATAACAACCCGTGTTCTCATAAAGGAGCCACTAGTAGGAGACATCCCCATTAGTGATGCAAAATGGGCCCACGACCCATAGGCTTTGCGGGTATGGGGTAGATACGGGGTGGGGCGAGCCTAAAAATTTTGATTGCTAAGAGCGCGGGCCAATGCGGGTTGAGTCCGCGTGGGTGCGGGCCAAAGTGGGTTGAGCCCGCGCGGGTGCGGGCTGACCCGCAGGCCTAATTTAATTTTTTTTACAATATATGCTTCTTTGGCATTTTTTTTAAAAACATAATTAAACCATGACATATGATTTCTCACCGCAATGGTCATATAAATTCACCATTCATTTACATGTGAATTTTAAATAGGTCAATATTTATTGTTTTAATATGATATTACAATATTTATATTGTAATTATTAACCATATTCACATGGTGTGTCATCACACCTCTCGAAAAATGGAACTCATCTATCCTGCACTTGGTTTCAATTATAAAAGAGTTATTATTATTATAATATTTTTTTGGACCGATTTAATTTTGTTATTACTTAATTTTATTTTGTTATTAAGAAAACATGAAAGGACCTCATGAGACCCTAATAGCCTCCTCTGAAACCAATCATTTATTGAAGTGTCGTCGTTCATTCATTGGTCTAGCCATTCACATCACCACACAATCAACATCATCATTTTTCACCCCTCATTGTTCACTCACCTGTTTTGCATTGCAACAGTTCACCATCACATCGGCGTCGGCACATGACACCATTAACCCATAGAAAAATGTTCCATCACATCTCTTAAAAATTGTAAATCCATACTTCTACCAACAACTAAAATTAAGAATGAGAAAAAAATACAATATTTAAATGATTATAAATAGTATTTTCTTTTAAATGCGGGTAGCCCGCGGGCTTATGCGGGGCGGGGCGAGCTTGGATTTTTTTTGTTCGTATTATATGTGGGCTTTTGTGGACAAACCCATGTGGGCTCAAACCCACACAAGCTTGGCCCGCCCCGCCCCGACCCGCCCGTTTCACATTACTAATCCCCACAACCCAAGTAGTCTCCCAACATCATCCATATATTTAGTTAGTGTTGTAGTCGTCAATCCCGCTAAGTGATACCGGGCCGAAGCCACCTCGAATCACTAGCACACTAGTCCTAGTCCACCCACCTAATTACCCGGGCTTCCCTTAGTGGTCATTCAAGTTCCAAGTTCATTTCACATGCCAAAATCAAATAAACGGACCAAACAAGGCACTACACATACGAAATACCACCACTTGCACACCCCAGCCTCTTTTAAAATCATACGCACACCAAAACTCTTTCAAAACTTAATTCTCACCACTTTCACAATCAAATAAACCATTTTCAACATTAAAGAAATCATTTTCACAATTAAATAAACCAATAAGAAAAATTATTAAACAATTTCTAGAAACATCACATGGTTTAAAACACAAAACCCCACTCAAATCTTCTTTTATGGCCAAACACACACCCACGCCACATCAAAACACAATCCACACCACTTACACAGTTGAATAAACTAATTGCACAATTCATAAAACACTATTAAATAACCCAATATGGGTTTTCTTAAAAAACGCACCCATTGTATATAAACATGCTACAAAATATCAAACGCATACTAAACTCTTTTAAAAACTAATTTTGCACCAAACAAACTAATCAAAAAACACACTAAAATTATTTAAGAAAGTAAAAGAATTTATCAAATAAACACAATTCGCACCAAAAAAATTAATTAAAGAACATGCTAAATTAATTAAACAAGCAATTTAATTCATTAAATAATGTTTGTACATGAAACCACCTATCTCGGTGTATAAAACCCCAAATTTCAGTGCGAAACCCCAATCGCACACCAATCACACCATAAGAAAACCAAAAGTGAACCCTAATACAAGAATTCAAACCTAAAACATTAAAATAGGTCCCTTAACAAAGTGATACCCTAACCCGAAACTCTACGCAAAGCAAAGAAAAAGTCACCGAAGTAGAACGCACCTGCGACGAGGGGTCTGGGAAGCTGGTCGCGTGAGGAGAGGGTTGCCGAAGGGATGAGTTGTCGGATGGAGTCTTGCCGGAAGGGGGGTGCGGCCAAGGGGCGATGGCCAAGAGAGAGGCCAAGGGAAGGAGGCGTGCTGGGATTCGACGCAGGGTGGCCGGGTGGTGCGAGGCATCACCGGAGAGGGAGCAGGGCAACACACAACGGTTCGCCGGGAGGGAGTGCGCCGGCCAGAGAAGGAAAAAAATAAAGAAAAAAAATAAAAAACTAAAACTAAATACGACGACGACAACAATAGTAATAGTAATAGTAATAATAATAATCATAATAATAATAATAATAGCTTAATAAAATATTAGCCAAGATAATAATATTAATATTCTTAAATAATAATAATAATAATTTTATCATCATTAAAATGATACTTAATTCATTTTATTTTTATAGTTCTATTTTGTTTTCACTTTATCATTCATTTGGTTAATTAATTAGTTAACCGTGCACTTGACAAGGATCACGATGATTTGGCGAAGCCGCACAAATTCAACTGTTCCATGCCCATGTGTGATACGTTGTCGAGCCCAAACATTCATTTATTATCAAATATGAAAAATATCAATCAGGCTCGGCCCGCACCTCGACAAAATATTTCAATGTCAGATAAAATTATAAAACAAAATCATTACACAAGTTCGGGTGTGATAGTTTTCGGCTTGCTACTTCTCTGGTGAGGTCGCTCCTTCTCCTGGCTTCCCTCTCATCCTTCCGATCTCTTCTCTTAGTTTCCCCCACTCATCAAAACCACAATCACATCTTCAGTTTCTATTTCTGTTGGACCTGCCCTACCAAACTCCATTTCTGGTCCTGTTCGGTTATGTTCTCAGTGGTTTGGGATGTGCTGGAGGTCGCGGTCAATGTTTTTTTCTTGGTTCGGAGTGTTTTTTCTCTACAGATGTGGTTCCCCTTCAATAACTCTCCTATATTTTTATCTATCACATCACGTTATCCCCCATTTAGGTTTTTCATCTCTTTGGTCCTACCTTGGTACCGAGGCCCTAGTTCGGCTCAATCTTTGCTTTGACTGTCTGATCTATGGTATTAGGCCCCATTTCATTCTGGTTTTGTGGTTTTTTTGGGGGTTTTGGGATGTGTTGGTTGATCATTCACGGGGTTCAAGGTGACATGATCCATTTTATTTCATTTTATATGCTACCTTTCTAGTTTCCTTCGAAAGTGGTTATGTGAGGTTCCCTTGTTTGTTGGAGGTATGTGATGATGGTGGTGTCGTTTGATTGTAGGTGGATTTGAATATATTGTTGGTGCTTTTGATGGTTTTGGTTTCGTCCCTCGTGTTCATACTGGTTTGGCGATGGTTTTTTTGGCGTTTTCATCCTTTTGGTGTTTGTAGTTTTTTTCTGGTTCATCGATGATGAAGATCTGAGTATTTTGCTTCTTCTTTGTGCATGGTGGTTTCAGTGATGATGAGTTATAAATGTTGAGTGGCGATGACGGAAATAGCATGCGGTGGAGACATCAAGGACATATTTGATCGACATGTGACATGGTTGGTGAAGAGGTCAAGGTCTGTGTTAGTATTGGGCTACATGGAAGGATGCACGACTCAAGGGGGTTTTTGGATCCGACTTTGCTGTGGAAAAGTTACTGTCAATTTGAAATTTGAAATTTGTGGGCTGTTTTTGAAATTCATAACATGGTGTTTGAATTTTTTATGTGGTTTGAGCTCTATGTTAGGGTTCACACTTAACCCTTAAAAGTGTTTGTAAAATACCAAAAACATGGATTGGATGGAAATTGCCTTCTCTAATTTTAATAATTTTGAAAAAGAGTTGACTACTGTAAATACATCAATGGATAGAGTTGTTGGTCGTGAAAATTCTAACATAGTTTTAAGAAATGCCACTTTTAAAAGGAAACAAAATAAGAAAGGGGGTGATAGTATCAAAATATTTTTAGAAACCAAAGGCTAAAATTGTACACAATTAAACAAAATCAAGAACAAGTAGAGTGCTATGATGACCATATGATTTCATTTTATGATGTATTTCATTTCTAATAGTAGTCTTATAGTGGTAATGTGATATCTGATATCATTTTTTTCACACAGGGAATTACAGATCGACCAAAATAAGATTTTGTTGTTGTAGCTGCAAAAACACATTTAAATGTAATTTTTTTAGCAGCAACATCCTTGTCTATAAGTTCTATAATTGTTTTGTTTCTCTATTGTAGGAAGACTATTCAACCAATTTGGAACTTCATCTTTGGAGGTAGACTTCCATAGAATTGGAAGAGACGGAGTAGTGCATACATTGGATGGAAGCACTACTACAAACACGGCCTTTATCACACTACTACAAAACGGGGCAAGCAGAGCGCGCCACATTTATCAGCGCTTTTTTTAGCGCTGATAAAGACCCCCCCTTTATCAGCGCTTTTTTAGTAGCGCTGATAAAGGGAAAATTTAAAAAATATATATATTAATATATAAATCTATTAAGCTATTTATATTGATATAAATATAATATTTATTTTATAAATACGTTTTAGAAAGGATCTATGGAAATATAATATTAATTTATAAGATGTTTAGTAAAAGAGGGTTATAAAATAAATTAAAAAATATTTTTAATTAGTAATTATGTAATTTTTACCAATTAATAGTCATTTAATGACACTTTTAATATAAAAAAAATAAAAAAATTAATGAAAGATCCAAAATAAGTTGAAAATGAAACCCAAACTTCAAACGGCCATAACTTTTGATCCGGGACTCCGTTTGAGCTCCACAGCATATCAAATCGAAGCCTGCGACGAGCTCTACAGCGCTATAGACCGGTGGAACCCGTCCAAGGTTGTTTCAAGGCCAAAAAAGGCCCAGAAGGCCTCCAAAACTGAGTTTTTAGTCGGGGTACCCCGGTTTTTCACCGTTCAAACAACTATAACTTCTGATCCCGATGTCCGATAAACCTCTACCATATATCATATCGAAGATCATTTCATGTTCTTCGATTTGACTGATTGTGGAGCAGAAACGGACTCCTGGATTATAAGTTATGGTCCTTTTAACATTCAAACGGCTATAACTTCCGATCCGGATGTCCATTTGGCCTGTACCGCATATCATATCGAAGATCGTTTCATGTTCTTCGATTTGACTGGTTGTGGAGTTGAAACAGACTTACAGATTAAAAGTTATCTTCGTTTTAACATTCTCATAGGATTTTCACCCCCTCATTTCTATGGATTCATTCATAACTATATATATATATCTATGTATATATATATATATATCTCTCTCTGTTTGTGTGCGTGTATTGTATCTATGTATATATGTATGTATTTATTTATTTAAAAACACACATAAAAACACATATTCTATAAATGTATTTGAAATTAACTTTATAAATATATATATTAATATACAAATAAATATACGGATAAAAAATTATATATATATATATATATTAATATAACTAAATAAATTTATTTTAATATGGATCTATATTAATATACGAATAAATATAACTATATATATATATATAACTAGATATATCATCAAATGGAGAACAAAACAAAATGGCTAAGTGGTAAAGTGGCAGCGCGTTAGGGTGGAGGTCCTGTGTTCGAATTCCAGTGGCAGCAGGGTTGTGCGGGACGCGAGGGAGGCGGGGTGCAGCGTGCGGAGCGTGCGGGGGATGAGAGGGAGTGGGGTGCGGGTTGGGGGGACAAGCGCTGATAAAAGGGAGGGATCAAGCGCTGTGAAAAAACCCATGACGAATTATATATATATTTTTATGTTTTCAATTTTTTAGACACCTTTTATCAGCGCTAAAAAAAGCGCTGATAAAGAACTCTTTTATCAGCGCCTTTTTTAGCGCTGATAAAAGTACCCTTTATCAGCGCTTTTTGAGCGCTGATAAAAGGGACCCCCCTTTATCAGCACCGCGCTTTACATCGCTCAAAAAGCGCTGATAAAGGGGGTTTTTATCAGCGCTCTTTTTAGCGCTGATAAAAGCACCCTTTATCAGCGCTTTTTGAGCGCTGATAAAAGGGACCCCCCTTTATCAGCGCCGCGCTTTACAGCGCTCAAAAAGCGCTGATAAAGGGGGGTTTTTAGCGCTGATAAAAGCGATTTTTGTAGTAGTGTCAGCGCTAAAAATGGTCTTTATCAGTGCTAGAAAAGCGCTGATAAAGCCAGCGTAGATAAAGGGGGGGTCCCCTTTATCAGTGCTCCTAAAAGCGCTGATATAGGACCCCTTTATCAGCGCTAAAAAAAAGTGCTGATAAAAGTACCCCTTTATCAGCGCTTTTTTTAGCGCTGATAAAGGGGTCCTATATCAGCGCTTCCTTTATCAGCGCTCTCGTTTTAGCACTGATAAATGACCCTTTTATCAGCGCTTTTAAAAAAGCGCTGATAAAAGTTAAAAAAAATTAAAAAAATTTAAAAAATACTGCCAATCGGGGGGGGGGGCTTTTATAGCGCTTGACCCCCCCCTTTTACAGCACTTTTCGGCCCCTATACAACACCCCACGCACCCCCCTCCACCCTTTAACATCGCTTGCTCCAATATTCCCCATGCGCGCGCACCCCTGCCTCCACCAGGATTTGAACTCGAGACCTCCCCCCTACGCGCCTAAGCCCTTACCACTACTCTATTTTGATTTGCTTTCCATTTCATGATATCTCTATATATATATATTTATATATTTAGTTATATTTATTCGTATAGTAATATATATTTATATTAATATATATATAGTTATATTATAATATATATAGTAATATTAATATATATATATAGTGGTATTAATATATATCTATATCTATATATATATATTTAGTTATATTTATTCGTATAGTAATATATATTTATATTAATATATAGTTATACTAACATATATATAGTTATATTAACATATATATAGTTATATTAACATATATATAGTTATATGAATATATATTTATATAGTTATATTAATATATATATAGTGATATTAATATATATATTTATGGTGATATTAATATATATATTTATAGTAATACTAATATATATATAGTTATTAGATTAATATATATATAGTTAGATTAATATATATATATAGTTAGATTAATATACAGGTATATAAATATTCATATATTGGTATTTTAAATAAAATGGATATTAGTTATTATTTAGATAAAGCTAATATATTTTATATGTAAATATGTTTAATTATTTATTTAAAAAATTTAATTTTTAGGTGCGAATATATAAAAAATATGTACATATAGTTATATATTTGATTATAAATAGCAGTTCATTATAAAAAAGGATGAAATTTCAAAGACATAATATCAATATGAATGTAATACCTTGGAATAAATTCAGTCCCCGCCAAGAAAAGCCAATAATACCCCCTTAAACGAGTTTGAAAATCCACAAAATGTTAAAAAATCTGGGTACCCCGACAAAAAACTCAGTTTTGGAGGCCTTCTGGGCCTCTTTTGGCCTCGAAAAATGCTTGACCAAGGTCCCCCTTAGTCACAACGACGTAGAGCTCGTCGCATGCTTCGATTTGATATGTGGTAGAGCTCAAACGGACACCCGGATCAAAAGTTATGGCCGTTTGAAGTTTGAGTTGCGTTTTCAACATATTTTGGATCTTTTTTTAATTTTTTTAATTTTTTTAGTCCTCAAATTGTTATTAAATGACTATTACTCCATAATGATTATCAAAATATTAATTAAAAATATTTTTTTAATTTTTTAAGAAGTCATTTTCACTAAATATCTTAAATATTAAGTATAATAAGTGTAAATGTACATTTATATTTATCTAAAATATATTTAAAAATTATATATTATATTTATATAACAATATAACTATATTTATATATTAATATATTAATATATTTTTAATTTTTTTTTGAAGCCGACCCTTTATCAGCGCTAAAAAAGCGCTGATAAAGGCCCCCATTTATCAGCGCTACTAAGCAAGCGCTGATAAAGGGGGGCCCTTTATCAGCGCTTTTTCGTTAGCACTGATAAAGGGGGGCGCTGCGAAAAACTGTTTTTATGGTAGTGAAGTTTTTATTTTTAGGCTGAATGGAAACGCCTTTACACCATATACAAGTTGTTTTGAGTTGTAATCCATCCATTTAACCCTTTTTAGGCTAGTTTTAATTATAATGGATTGGAACACCATTTTAAGAAACTACAGTTTGTATGCGCGAGTTCTATATGAGAAATGTTATGCATACAAAAACTAATTTTATTTGTAAAGCACCCAAATTGGTATTTTAGACCATTTATATTGACATCATGTTCTAAATTACTGATACCATATTGAAAAACTGAAAGGCTAGTAAGAAAATGTGTTTTGATGCTGTTTGAACATCGCTGACATGGAAAAAATGTTCCATTTTGAATTGTAACGAAACTAGATTGGTATTTGAGATCACTTATATTGAAAACATTGTTTCATTCCATTTTATATTAAAAAAAACTACTACTACAATACCAAAAAAATTGGACATTTCCAAGAACCAGAAAACATGCTCCATTCCACTTTCATGTCACACCCACAAATCAAGGTTATTTGATTGTTTATCTAAATGTTGGCAGTGCCGAAGCTGATAGGAAACTCTTGCTTCTAAATGATGTTTCCAACCAGAAGATAACAAACTACTATTTCACATTCCAATCTTGTATCACCCTATTGAGGGGTATCTTCGACAATAAACATGAGGGTAGTATTGTCTAAATAATTGGGGCTTCATTTCTTGATGATTTCTTTGATAAATGTTTTCTGCAAGTGTGAACAACTGTATAAATTTAATTATCTTAGTTGGTTAATTTTAAAATGGATTTCATGTTTAATAAAAGAAAATTCACAATTATTAATGCATCATTCTAATAAATATAATGTCTTACACCACCTAACTGAGGCAGCACAGAGTTGTAGTGGTTGCAATATTTTCTTTCCACGTTAAAAACGAGAAATGTACAATGTAGATTTATAGTGTTGGTGGGATGAAATTTTTTCCATTCAATTGGAGTGCATCTTTAACTGGTTTCTCTATCAACATCTCTATCAAATTTTAATTTTTTTCTTGAAATTATTCTAGGTAAATCTTAATAAATTTAGACCAACTATGATCCATTACATTCAAAACTTAAATAATATAGAGATAATATACTCACCACTGCAGCACTGATAATAAATATCGATTTATCTAGGAATATTCCATATGTATTCCCCATTTGACACTTACTTTTTATTATTTGACCATGTACATCTATTTCTTGATATCATTGAAAATGAGTGTAGGATGTGATGCTAAGTGGAAATTATTTTACAATAAGCTTGGTTAACTTAAATATTCACCCTGATACTTATCACTGCTTTGTTCACTAGAGAGAAAATGTAATCCATTGCAACTGAATGAAACTTATTTTGATAATAAAAGATGTATTCACTGCACAACAATAAAAGTTATTTATAGGAAAGAATTTATTTTGAAGGGGACTTTAATAGAAAAATTCAAATTAAGAGTGGTTATTACCTTTGGTCCTAACAACATAATAAGTAGGTTCCAACTATAGAATATTATAAAGATGCTCATAGTTTGATTTCTGGAATCACTAAATTTGCCTCACCCATTTTAGTATAACAAACTTCCCTACAATATCCCTTTTATGCTTTGGTTTTTCTAAAATACAAGGCATGTCAATGGTTTTTTTGTGGCTCAGCTATCTCTTCTATTGCTTTTGATTATAATGTCGTTCTTCTTCTTCTTGTTGTTCTAGTTTCATCAACAAATTTCAAGTCTAACTTCTTTTATTTTCTTGTTCTTTATTTTACATTTTTAATTAGTGACTGGGTTCAACAACTTCCTATTCTAGTCATTTCAACCGTGCTTCTCACTGAGGGAGGTGTGCACTCTTCTTCAGCTTCTTCCTTACATTATATTAATTCATCATTTTTATGGATATTTGGATCAGTTTCTACTACAATAAATGTCTTAGTTTTCTTTTTCATGATCCCTATTTCCTTGGGATGTTCTACCTGAATTTGGTCTTTAACTTCAGGTCTAACTCACTCTTCATAGTTTAATGTTTGACATTTATCTACTCTTATTTATTTTTCATCCATTACAACGATGCTCATCAGTTGGTTTCTTCTTGGTTACTAGCCCCTTCCCTTTAAGGGTTCAATCAACTTGCCTCTTTGTTGTTGTTTCTAGCTATAAACTACTTTAGTTTTTTAAATTTTTATCCTTTTTTCCTACCTTAGATTCTATATTCTCTAGTTTTCTTTTCAAAATTTGATTTTATTCTTCAAGGACTTATAGTTTATCCTAATAATATTTTGTAGAGTCTTGCACTACTGCACCATATCCCATGGTGGATGTTGTTTGTTGTGCACCCTCTTCATATTTTCTATCACTGGGTATCTATTTTACCTGACCATGTTTGTTAAGGTAACCATTAAAATAAGACTCAATTTTGAATACTTACCCCACTAGCCTGAACTCGGTGACTATTGAGTTGTTTATTGACAACCGCATCCAACTATGCCAAGCTCCATTTTATAAAAGGTGGATTTTCCTTTCTTTTCTTATGCTTTCATGAGCCTGTTGATTTCACAATATCGGTACTATAAGAACAACATACGTATTAAGAGAAATTCTAGATATAACTGAGATTAAATTTCAAACCATACCAACAATGACACAATGAACCTAGAAACCTTGGAATGGATTCCATGGAATTATTTGACAAAATTCATTAGTTGTTGGTGTATTGCACGAGACCACTTTAGAGTTCTCATATCTATCAAACTATTCACATGGTCCTTTGGTTTATCCCCCATAATAGCTTACATATTTTCTATTTTTATTGAATTTTGTCTAAAATATCTCACACCATATTTAAATATATATATATATATATATATATATGCCTTTATAGGTTTGAATGAATATCAGTCTGTGATTTCAGTTTCCCCTTGCGTAATCCCAAACATCCTTTTAATATCATCTTTACAAAACTTTTCATCCACATTATCGATTCATAATGTATATGTTTATGGATCATGCTTGTCAAGAACATAGAAAACCAAGCTATTATATTTCTTAAAATCCGATACCGAGACATTGTTAGATATAAAACTGTTAAACATATTCCAAAAAATAGTGTCTCACAAAACATTTATATGACCCTCTTTTAAATTTGGTTGAATTTGTTGTACGAGTCACTATAAGGCCATTATATTTGATCAAAAAATTACACCTATAAATTCAATATAGAAAAAATCAATTTAAATTTATAGAACTTAGAATAGGAGGACTGAAAGTTCCACTAAAAGTTTCAATGGAATTTCATGGAAGTTCTAGTAGGTAAGCAACCTATGAATTTCCCCTCTGAAGCCAACTGAATTTCAATGGAAAGTGTATGTAGATATTCCACACATTTTAATGGAACTTCCAGCTATCTCTTGAGGTGTCTTCCCCCTATAACTTCTAAGAATAGGAGGACTGAAATTTCCACCATAAGTTCTAGTGGAATTTCATGGAAGTTCCAAGGTGGGAGAAACCTATCCATTTCCCTTATCAAGCCTGCAAAATTTTAGTGGAAAGTGTTGGTGGGTATTCCCCATATTTCAGTGTAACTTCCAATCACCCCTTATGGTGGATTACCACTATAAATTTCAAGAATATTAGGACTAAAACTTCCACTGTAAGTTCTAGTGAAATTTAATAAAAGTTTTATTGAGTAAGAAACATATGAATTTCCTCTCTGAATCTTGAAAAATTTCATTGGAAAGTGTATGTAGAAATTTCAAACATTTTAGTGGAACTTCTAGTTATCCCTTAAGCTAGTTTCCCACTGAAAATTCCAAGAATATGAGGACTATAAGTTCCACTAGAAGTTATAGTGGAATTTAATGTAAGTTCCAGTAGGGAAGAAACCTACCCATTTCCCCTATTAATCCAGAAAAATTTCAGTGGAAAGTATCGGTAGGTATTCCTCAAGTTTTATTGGAACTTCCAGTAACCCCTTAAGCTAACTTCCCACTGGAACTTCCAAGAATAGGGGGACTGGAATTTCCACTGGAATTTCTAGTATAATTTCATTGAAGTTCTAGTAGGGAAGAAACCTATCCATTACCCCTCTAAAGCTTATAAAATTTCAGTGGAAAGTGGGTATAGGGATTCCACACATTTTAGTGGAACTTCTGGTTATCCATTGAGGTGGCTTACCACTGAAACTTACAAGAATAGGAGGACTATAAGTTACAATATAATTTCATGGAATTTTAAGTGGGAAACCAACCTATCAATTACCCATCTCAAGCCCTAAAAATTTCAATGGAAAGTGTTGGTAGGGATTCAACACATTTTAGTGGAAACTCAAGTCATCCCTTGAGGTGGATTCCCATTGGACCTTACAATAATAGGAGAAATGGAAGTTACACTAGATGTTCTGGTGGAATTTAATAAAATTTTAAGTGGGAAAGTAACATATCCATTTCCCCTCTCAATCCTGAAAATCTTTAGTGGGAAATGTTGGTGAAGATTCCAAACATTTTAGTAGAAACTGTAGTCATCTCTTAATCTAGATTCCCATTAGAAATTCCAAGAATAGAAGGACTGGAATTTATAGTGAAATTTTATGGAAGTTCCAATGGGGAAGCAACCTATCCATTTCCACTATAAAGGATAAAAAAATTTAGTGTAAAGTGATGGTGGGTATTTTTCATGACCTATCCCATCAGGGTCTTAGTTGAAACTACCCCAAGCCCGCCTCCAATAGGCCAGAGGCTAACAACTATCATCAAGAAGGAATATCACACATATGAGAGACATTTTCCTAAATTACATGTATGCACACACAAATATCCAAGACCATACAATGCTGAAATGTAAAACAGCTAATAAAAACACACAAATACATCTATAATCCCACAATCAAAGTATGACATAAGGTACTGTAAAGCATAAAAAGGGTCTAAATATAAGTCCACCCACAACTAGAAAATAAAGTCTAAGTTGCTCTAAATGATGAGATTATTGTTAAATACAACACTGGTATACGTCTCGATCTATCTAGCCCAAAATAAGCTCCACCCACTCTTGGTCCTCTAAGGACTCTGTAAAAATGTCCATCGTTTACATAAGATATGACATGTGCGGGAAGATCCCATGAAGAGGTGAGTATAAAAATACCCAATAGGACACACCAAAATCTCTAAGAATAAAGCATCAATATTAGTCATCTCATCACATGATATATCAGTCATAATTTGATACATACAATAAAACATCCAGATATACTCATAGTAGAAACAGAGTCTCAATGTAAGGTCACAACTTTATTTCCATCCTAGGATTTCTACTCGAAGGTTCCATATAACACTCATATGGGAGAACAAACTCCATGATCTATACTACTACTAACAACACTCATTCCAGAGGTCACACTTGTCTGGGAGGAACTACTTCCTGATCAATATTACTACTAATGACACTCATCCCAAAAGTTCATGTTTATTAGGTCTAGCTAAGAAGAATCATGAAGGATACTGAGAGGGTTCATCTGAGAAACACACTTGATCAAACTACACCTCATCAAAAATATTAGATCTTGATACACAGATAGGGGGTCGATGCCCATGGATCACTAGGGGGACACCAGACCCTACTGGAAACATCCTCCTAGATAGGGGATCGATGCTCATGTAAATATTGGTCATGAAAATTCCAAAAAAAACTATCTAAGAAAATAAAAAGGAAATGAGTATCACTCTCTCAGAGGGATACATGCTCCAAGCCACTAAGCTATCTGTCGAAGTAGGATGAGACAACTCACCCCAAAATAAGGGATATCACCCACACTACACTGATCATTAGTAAATAACAGAGGGGGTACCCTCTATAATGACAATGATATGCTAAATAGAACTCTCATAGTAATGGACCAAGGGAACACACTCAACCAGTATTTGTCCAAGGAATATCACACAAGATCACTATGAAGCTGAGCCGAGAAGAAATAGGAATCTAACTTGTCCTCAAAGGAGCACACATTGTGTCCCTAGGGGTATACGACGTGTCTTCCAAATCTTGGTGCTTCTCGTGTCTCATGCTCACACAACATTATCTTTTCCACAATACATGATGTGTCTCAAGAGTACACAACATGTAGATGCATCTCTAGAACTTGTTGTGTTATTCTTTCCATGCCCATGTACACCAATTTGTGACTGTGTACTTGGTCGTGTCCAAGTACACAACTCTTCCCATGTACTTCCCAAGTAAAGGGCGTGTAGGACCACATGGACACCTAGGCTTGTACCCCATGTACATGCCTATCCTTCTACCATGTGTTAGATGATGCGTGACTAGGAACACACGGTTTGTAACACTAAATGGCCTCCTGGGCATGTACTCCCTATACCCAATGAGATGGTTGGATGAGGGTCACACACCATCTATCATGTTTCACATGGTGTGTGATACTTATCTATGCACCAAAACCCTAACACTACACATAAGGAACTATATGACATGTGTTCATAGGACTACATGCTGTGTAGTCAGGGTTTTCACAGAACCTACAATATTCTTCACGCATCTTACTTAGTGCCTCCAATCCCTTTGATTCTACCTTAAAATGCACCTTTCGTCATAAATATGAGGTTTAATGAACCTTTTTCACCATTGTTGGCCGGATTATGGCCGTATCAAATGCTTGGGAACCACCGTCGTCACACCTCGTTGGTGCCACATGCCAAACTGTGGTTGTAGTCTCTCAATCCATCATTGTAGCTTGACCCCGTCATCAATCTGAACCTGGATTTGCGGTATCAATCGATTACACTAATAAAATGGTGCACAATGATTTATTTTATAGGTATTCATTGAACCACAGGCCAAAGAAATTTCCTGTGACGAATGAAGAATGGGGGTAAAAATGGAAAAACCACAAACACGAGGAATGAACCTTGATCAATGTTCATGTTGGACTCGATTATTTACCATTAGAATGATGAATGAAGAGATATAATATAATCAATCAATAAAAATCTCCAATCCTAGATAAATATAATCCACATTTTCAATACACACAATTAACAAATCAATTTATTATTTGATTTATTTGAATTCATCATAGGAATAATCAAATAGGGATAAATCCACATAAGAAAAACTTCCTACCTTGATTTGGATCAATTGTTAAAGAAGAATGAATTTTCGTGGTTGTCATTGGTGAGATCCTAGATTTATGTTGGCACACCGATTTCCAAAGCTCGATTTGTAGATGTTCATCCATGGAAGATATTCCACCAGATACCCTATCACACACCAAGTTTATGAGGCCAACCCTAAAATTTGGTTATAACCAGGTTTATATATAAGTTTATTAGGTCACTACATCATCAAATAAAAATAAATAAATAAATAAAATTAATTTATTATTTATGCCTACGATGATTTTTTTCACAAACTTACAACGCTGATAAACATTATGTCACACTTAGGAAAAACCCAGCGCTATGAACTCAATAGTGGTGTTAAATTTCTAATCCAAGACTCAGTTTGGGAGTTATTCAATTTTTTTAGGAAAAAAAATACACTTGTGGTATTAATATATTTAATATTTTTAAAATATCAATTCTATGATCACTGGGCCTTGTAATCTCACATCGTCTCAACATCAAGATCCATAAATATTCCTAAAAATATTCTAAAGTATTACACAACAAAAACTAAGACATTAAATTATTCCCCTCTTCAAGACTTTTCATCCCTGAAAAGTAAAAACTAAATAAAAAGGTAGGAATAATGAGCTCTCAATTGGGTATCCCACTCCCATAAACTCTCTCAAAGGTTTCTATTGTTGTCAACAAACACACACCCAAGGAAACTACTTTCCTATAAAGGGTCCTTCCCTATTGGTTCCCAACACTATCGACTCTTGAAAAAGGAATCTCCACTCGCACAACCTATCTTTCCCATGTAGATATCATATAATTAGTTGTGTACATACCTCCTCAGATGAAATATGTGTATGAAACCAAGAAACCAAAACTACTGTGGTCATGAGGCTAAGTGGCACACCACATCGCTAACCCGACATAGTAGTAGAAAAAAGAAAGGGTCCAAGAACCCTAAAGATATACCACCACCTTGGATAAAAAATCCACAAATCTTGAACTCTAAGGGACTATGTTATTAGTTTAATGAGGACTCCTAGTGTTTACTATGAAATACTCATCCCCCTTAGATGAAATACATCCTTTACACCCATTACTATCACTAAAACTTGGACCCAAGCACTATCACCCACTGACTATGACCATTATAACCATGACCTACAAGGTTCCTCATACATGGAATCAAAAAGGCAATACTCTGGTGGTGTATTGGTAGTCACTATGGCACAAAAACTCCATCAATGGTGGATGATCCTCCCAGTTATGGCCCAAAACCAACATGCAATCATGAAGCATGTTTACCAGAACCTAAATGGTTCACTTTACCTGACCAATTGATTGGTGGTAAAAAACTATGATAAAATGAAATTGAGTCCCCAAAGACTTCCCATATTCTTTCCATAATCATTTTTTGAAGTAAACATCATGGTCAACAATGATCGTTAAGGTAATTTCATGAAGCCGGACTACCTCATGCATACACTGATATCATGAACTCTCCACAAAACTCTATTGGTCATCACCCTTAGATATACGAGAATAAAATAGTTTATCTTGAAAAATTATTTCAAATCCCTTGGCTACCTGACTAATTACAAGAGATCTTGGTACATCATAACCCCCACCAGATGTACTATTAAGGGAAAAAACCTCCTCAACACCTCCTCTCACAACGTGACTAGTGTCACCATCCATCCTTGAACAAGGATGATGAGATTCCCACCATTGGAAAATCCATCAGGAACATATCTAGTGAATATTTGGTCATGAAAAATATCACAATCGATATACCTGATTTATACCTCCTTCGATCTCTGAAGAATAATAAGAGTAACAACTATCGACTGGAGGTAAATCACACCATCCTCATGCATCTCACATGCTACAAATTAGACATCAAGCACTCATGGATGTCATCAAAGAAGACTACCACAAACTAATCCAAGAAGGTTTAATGATCCAGTTCATCAGTCTCATGATTCTGCTGTAGTGTACAACTCATGAAAGGGTGTCACCACGAGTTCAAAATAACCACAGTGTCTTTGGAAAGTCACTTCTGGTATATCTTGATCCAAAAAATAGAGTTAGTGCTAACCTATCCCAAGGTAAACTTTGATAACCACTTAACCCAAAACCACTGGTTAAAGAAATCAATGATTTTGGGTGTGGATACTCCTCCTCATGCCACCTGGTACAAGTGAAACCAATTCACACCCAAACTCAAGCACTCATCCACCCCCTGGGCTACCCAGGAAGACACACCAGGTCTTATGAAGCCCCTACTCTATAGAATTCTCCAACCACACCTCAAGCTCTCATAGATACATGGGGTCATTTGATATGCTAGCACAGATATCAGGTCATCCTTGGTATAAGTCCAGGCATAAAAAAACTTTTGATGGGGAGGTAAACCCAACACATCCCTAAGAAATACATCCTCAAACTCCACCACTAAAACAAGAAAAAAAAGATTATATCCTCCACTTATCCAAAGGTATCACTAGACAACTGATAAAAAGTCAGTTATAACCTCAAACACATGAGCTCATCCTATTCTGCCTGGGACCACTCCTTATCAAAGGAGGAAAAATCTGTCCTAACAAGATGAAAGCACTACTATTATCACCAGTAGAAAACATATGAACATGGATGGTAGGTAACTAATCTATAATGAGAAAAACATCATAGTATCTCACCGCCACTATGAAGATATTCCACAGAGGTGCTCTCTATCTCTCCTCCCAGAGTCAGGTCACACTGTCGGTAGAAGCATGTAATCACTAATCCTCTCTGCAGGAGCCTCCAACACAAGGGTCAAGCAAAAATTATCCATTGGTATCACTAGGTCTCAAATAGGGTATATACTTAGGGATAAGTGGATCCTGAATACATGTGAAAATTGCAGTTGGGGTAGTGAATATGCACGTCATACCCCAAACTACACTCAAAGCCTCTATGTTCTCTTATAACCTAGAACTAATCATTTCCCTTTCCCACTTATTTACCACAATCAGGTATTTATCCTACACCTTGGCACAATAACCAACCTCAAACACACAAGTCAAAGGAACTCATCCATCACACCTCAACACTATCAAATTTAGGTGGCATTGACTCTCCCACATGGTTTTGGATCAAGAACACATCTCGATGGAGGAATTGACCCTCTTACTTGCATGTCTAAATTCATTCCAAACATCACCAACATAGGGATATATCGATTCCCCATGCATCCATATAAAATAAATAAAAAATAAGACAAAAGAGTGGCTCATAATTGTGTCTAACAATACTATAATAGGAGTAATAAAAACACATATCGTACCTTAAAACACTCTTGGATCCTCTAGGAAAAGAAACTCAAGTTCCTGTAGCTATCCAAGATTCTGAACACAAACTTCACAAGCCTAGAGTAGTCCACTTGGGGGTGGTGGTATCATCAAACCAAAGCATCGAACACCTCATACTACTCCCACCAACTCCTTCATCACGTCTTCTTCCCTGCAGATCTCCTTGTTCCAGCTGTTACCTCTATCTAGGAAGTTTGTCAACTGCCTTTTGATTGCAGTGTAATGGGTAGGGAAATCCCATGTGATATGTCCTATGTCATCACAATTATAGAAACTTATTAGCCTTATAGAATTGATATGTCCCTAATATCTTTGATGAAACCTCATGTTTTGTGACTTACATCACACGCCTGTTATCGATAGGTCCTGATGGCCTTGCATCCTAGGATATCCCTACCTTGGAAGCTCATGATACATGATTTAACCCTATAAATCATTATCCAACAACAAAATATCCATCTAAGAATCATCATGGCATGATGTATCCATACAAAACACTATAGGTGGGTTTAAAAACTGATTAATTGGAGAAAGTGCCACTTGCTGACCATCCTGAGGAAAGACTGCCTCATGACTAAGCTCCTTCATGGAGGCCTCATCACTCATCGAGTAAAACTCTTGACTATACCATGGAAACCTCATTGGATGTCCTCATGAATACATCCCAAAAGAAGACAAGACGTACCATGGTCAATGAGTATATCTGGTGAGGTGGATTAAGAAGAAAATGGAAACCACAAATCATTCCTATATGATGCATGTACCAATTTTTCCCTGTAACCAGTGCCTACACGTATCAAGTCAACAAGAGGGTTATTAAAGTCTTGGTGAATGGATACATCAGCCACCACACAAACACTAGAGTCCCTGAACTGAAATCCAAACTCATTTTTTTTAACACTATTGCCCTAGTTCCTAAACTAAACCTTACATATAGACAAAAGAAACTCCAAACTCTAGTCCTAAAACTAGGCAGTGTCATAAAACTTTAGGTTGGGTATACCCTCTAATACCATTCTATCATGACTCGACCCATCGGTGTCTGATCCACAACTACCCCAAGCCTACATACAATAGGCTAGGGGCTAAAAACTAGTGTCGAGAAGTCATATCACACATATGGGAGGTATTTTCCTAAAGTAATTATACTTACACACACATCTATAATCCCATACAATGTTGAAATGTAAAAAAATTGATAATAATGCATGAATACATCTATAATTCCATAATCAGAGTACAACACAAGGTACTAGAAAGCATAAAAGGGGCTAAATAAAAGACCACCTAAAACTGGAAAATAAAGTCCAACCTGCTCCAAAGGAGGGGACTACTGTCAAATGAAACATCGGTATACACCTCAACCTATCTAGCCTTATCTAATCTCCACATGATCCTAGTCCTCCAAGGACTCTATAGAATGGTCCTTCATCTACATAAGACACAACATGTGTGGGAAGATCCCATATAGGGGTGAGTATAATAATACCCAGTATAAAACCCTAAAATCACTAAGCATAAAGCATTAAGATTTGTCAGATCATCACAAGATATGTTAATCATAATGTGATACATACCATTAAAAATTAAGATATATACATAGTAGACACATAGTCTCATGGTAAGGTTGAAAATACATTTCCATCATAGGATTTCTGATCGAAGGTTACATATAACACTGATCTGGGAGAACACACTCTACGAGCTATACTACTAATGACAAAACCCATCCCAATGGTCATGTTTTTCTAGGAGGAACTGCTCCCTGAGCTATACTATTATTAATTACACTCATCCCAGATGTCACACCTTTTAGGTCTAGCCAGGAATAAGAATGAAGGATACTAAGAGGATTAATATGAGAAACACACTTGATTGGACTATACCTCATCAAAAAGATTAGATCTCGATACACATATAGGGGGTTAATGCCTAGGGCTCACTAGGGGGACACCAGACTCTACTGGAAGCATCCTCCTAGATAAGTGATCAATTACCATGTAAATATTGGTCACACCAATTATAACAAACCCTATCTAAGGAAACACCAAGTAAATATAGATCGCTCTGGGCCTCTTGGATGGATACATACTCCAATCCGCTGAGGTATATATCAAAGCAGGCTGAGAAAACTCACTCCAAAATAAGGGATATCTCCCACACTATACTGATCATTATGAAGTAATAGAGGGGTCACCTTATATGACTAGAATGAGATGTTTTACCAAAATCTCATAGGAATGGACCAAGGGAACACACTCAACTGGTGCTGGTCCAAGAAATATCACACAAGCTCACTACAAAGCTGAGATGAGAAGAAAGGGGAATCCCAAACCATATTGAAAGGAGTACATGGTGTGTCCCTAGGGGTATACAACATGTCTCTCAAATCATGGCACTGCCCATGTCTCACGATCACATGAAATTCTCTTTTCTACAATACAAGGCATGTCTAAATATTACAAAACATGTAGATGTCGCCCTGACACTCGGCATGACATCATTCCTATGATATTGTACTTGGACATGTCTAAGTACACAACTATTCTTGTATACTTCCTAAGTACACAAAGTATAGGACCACATGTCCACCTGGGTGTGTACCCCCTGTACACACTGAGCCTTCTGCCACATGTTACATGGTGTGTGACTAAGCACACATGGCATGTAAAACTACATGGACTCCCGGGCGTGTACTTCATATACATGCTAAGTTGGTCATCTAAGGGTCACATGGAATGTGATATGTGTCACACAAAATATGATACTTATATCTACGCCAAAACCCTAGTTCCACACATAAGGGACTATATGACATGTGTTCATAGGACTACACACCATGTAGTCAAGTTTTTCATAGAACCCATGTGATTCTTCACGCATCTTACTCAATAACTCTAATAACTTTGTTTCCATCATTAAATGCACCATTTTTTTGCAAATATGAGGTTGAATGGACCTCTTTCACCATCATTGGCTAGATTCTGACCGTATCTGGTGCTCAGGAACCACCGTCGTCATGCCTCGTCAGTGCCTCATGCCCAAACCGTGGTCATAGTCTCTAGATCCATCATTGTAGTTCAATCCCATCATTGATCCACCCCTAGATCTTTGGTATTAATCTGTTGCACCAATAAATGAGTGCACAATGATTGATTTTCTGTGTATTAGTTGAACCGTGGGCTAAAGGAATTTCCCATGATGAATGAAGAACGGGGGAAGAAATGAAAAAAAACACAAAAATGACGAACAAACTTCATCCAATGTTTGTGTTGGCCTCTATTTTTTTATTAAAAAGAATAACAAAGAGATATAATATAATCGATCAATAAACATCCCCAATCCCAGATAAATATGACCCATACCTACAATACACGCGATTCAAAAATCAATTCATTAGTTGATTGATTTTCATTCATTATAGGAATAATAAAAGAGTGATAAATCCAAATAAAACAAAAATCCTAACTCAATTTGGATCAATTTTTGATGAATAAATAATTTGTGTCATTGTCATTAGTGAGATCCTCGATTTCCATTGTCCCACTAATTGCCAAAGCTCGATTTGTCAATGTTCGTCCATGAAAGCTCCTCCACCGGCTCCCCTATAAAACATAAAGTTTATGAGGCCAACCCTAAAATTTAGTTATAACCATGTATATATATGAGTTTATTAGGTCTCCACATTATCTAATAAAAATAAATAAATTATCTTAATTAATTTATTATTTATGCCCATGATGATTTTTTCAAAAAATTCCAATGATGGAAAAGATTATGTCATACTTAGGGTAAACCCTATGTTATGAACTCAATTGTGGTCTCAAATTTCTGATTCAAGACTTAGTTTGAGAGTTATTAAATTTTTTTAGGAAAACTATATGCTTGCGATATTAATATATTTAATATTTTTTAAATATCAATTCCGGATTCACTGGACCTCAGAATATCTCATCATATCAATGCCTAACTTTGGAAATATTCCTAAAAATATTCCAAATATTACATAGAAAAAATCAATACATTAAAGTATTCCTAAAATTTTAGTGAAACATTCAGTCATCCTTTGAGCTGACTTTCCACCAGATCTTCAAAGAATATGAGGAATGGAAGTTCCACTGGAAGTTATAGTGGATTTTTTTTGAAGTTATAGTGGAGAATAAACTTATCCATTTCCCCTCTCAATATAGTAAAATTTCAGTGGAAAATATGGGTGGGGATTCTATAAATTTTAGTGGAATTTACAATCATCCCTTGAGGTGTCTTACCATCGGAACTTCCTGGAAAAGGAGGACTAAAAGTTATACTAGAAGTTACACTATAATTTCATGGAATTTTGAGTGGTAAATAAACCTATAAATTGCCCATATCAATCCATTTAATTGGAAAGTATTAGTGGGAATTCCACACATTTCATTGGAACTTCCAGTCATCCCTTGAGGTGGCTTCCCACTAAAACTTCCAAGAATATGACTAAAAGTTCCAATGGAAGTTATAGTGTAATTTCAAGGAAGTTACAGTGGGGAATAAACCTTTCAATTACCTCTCTCAAGCCTATATTTTTTAGTGGAAATCATTGGTGGGTATTCATCAAATTTTAGTGGAACTTTTATTCATCCATTGAGGTAGCATCCCATTAGAACTTCCAATAATATATAGACTAGAAGTTCCATTGGAATTTCATTGAAGTTTTAGTGAGAAATAGACCTATCAATTACCCCTATCAAGCTTATAAAATTTCAATGGAAAGTGTTAGTGAGGATTACTAAAATTTCAGTGGAATTTTCAGTCACCCCTTAAGCTAGATTCCCATTAGAAATTCTAAGAAAAAGAGGATTGAAAGTTCCATCATAATTTCTAGTGGAAGTTACAGTGTAATTTCATTGAAGTTCTAGCGGGGAATAAACCTATCAATTACCCCTCTAAAGCCTAAAAAATATCAAGGGAAAGCATTGCTGGAGATTACTAAAATTTTAGTGTAACTTTCAGTCATCCATTGAGTATGCTTCCCACTGGAACTTCCAAGAATTAGAGGACTGTAAGTTCCACTAGAAGCTCTGGAGAAATTTCATTGAAGTTTTAGTGGGAAAAAACATATCTATTTCCCATATAAAGCCTACAAAATTTTAGTTTAATGTCTTGAACATGTATTTGCGAGTATTCAAAAAATCAAAATGTAAGTTTTAGTTATTACTAAAGGTGTATTTTTACTGAAATTTCCAAGAATAGTGGAAATTCATGGATGTTCCAATGATATTTAAATTACACTCATCAATTAATATACAGGAAGTAAAAGGTTGGTGGAATTTTTCAATGACACTTGATAACAACAATAGTAATTCCAACTACAATATCATTGAAAGTTTCAGTATATATACATAACCTACCTTCTTCTGCCATAGGTGCATATTTTCTACAATGATAGAGGGTCGTGTGGGAGAAAAAAAGTATCACATTAACGAATCTTTGATTATTACTAGATTAAAAAATAAATCCATTGTTTTTAGGCAAACACAACAGTGGAATGGAACCCTCAAATTTGGATGAATAATCACCCAAATCTCCCAAAAGAGGAATGGCCCCCTTGCATTATCAAATTGGAGGAAATAAAATAATTATTCAATATACTAGAGGAACAATCACACCCTTCATAGTAGAAGTAGAAGAATCACTAGAATCACCATAGAGAGGAATTAGGAATCATCTCAAGGTGCTGATGCAAAAAGAAAAAACTCATTCCCATATACAAAATATTTGGCATGCCCCACCCCATCCCCATGCATCGATCCAACATATGGAAATAAACTTGGACACATGTCCCAATATCAGAGCTGTACTAGAATATCCAATGAAAAAAATAAGTGGAGATGATTCTAGTCCTTGAATCCCATCTATATTTAAAACAATGATTAGTATATTATTATATGCCTCAGGCAATGCCCCATAAAAGTGATTGAAGATAAATAAACTCTTGGAAGAGGTTCGGGTTCGTGGCTTTTGGAAAACCCCTTAAAGATTATGCCTCCTCAATATTGAAAGAATATCCAATGGACGAGGTAATTTTAATGGAAATAAAACTGTAAGAGTAGGAACTTATCTAAAATCCTCTAACAATAATGATCCATAAGCCCAAAATCAAACTTCAAAGCTCGAATCCATCAACTATGTTTCCCCAACTTTAAATTATTTCTAATCAACCCATCATCTCATAAATAAAATTTATAATACCAACTATTATCTATTTGAAACCAATAACCATAAATCAAAATTAAATATTCCTAAAAAAAGAATATAAAATTCAAGTAAAATATATTTTCAACAATATTTAATAACATCCCAGAATAAGTTCAAATTGATCTAAAAATATTTAAAAATATTCACAATATATCAAAAATTTATCACACAACACATTTGGGATTAAAAGAATAAATCAAATTAGAAAATCATTCCAGACTATTACATTTTAAAATCACAGATCATTGTAATTTTAAGCACACAAAAAAAAGATACGTTTATAAGATGTGTATCATTTAAAGGTCCAAAACTCTTAATATATCAAGTACCAAGAACCATCATTTACAATGTATTTTCAATAAAATTCAAATTTCCACTCAATTTTCAAAAACCCATGAGCATGTTAATAAAAGTGCATCAAAAGCATGAGTTTATCCAAGAAATCACATAAAAAACATGGAAAACACTCAAAATAGTTTCACATCAGCAAAATTTGAGGAGTTTATGGTGGTAATGAGGGAGTTCACTTATGTGTTTTTTGAGGAAATGGGTAACATACCACCGCAAAAGGATGTGGAGTTTAACACTTCCACCATACCCACAAAACCTTTTAGTGCTGGTTTAAACTTCTACTAAATGCGGTGTTACGAAGCATTGTGCAATGATTTTTTAGAACCACTGCAGATCATTTAGGAGAAGTTTTTTAATTTTTTAATTTATGAATTTTTTTATTTATTCAATTAATTAACTAATTATTTATTATATATTAGATTTTTTATTTATTTATCCTACAATTTATGCATATGTCATACATGCTATATAAAAATTTAGTATATACTTGTGTTGAGTGAAATTTGAATCCCTTACCTCTTTTTTATCCGGTAAAAACTTTAGAACTCCACTAAGCTCTTCATGTGGTGAGTAACGGGAATTTAATATACTTATATATATATACACACTGATAAATACATATAAATATATATACAAAAATAATAATATTAAATAATAATAATAATAAATAATAAATAAAAAAACAAATAATACATAACATATAAATAAATAAATAATAAATAAATAAACAAAAAACAGAAAACAAAAAACAAAAAACAAACGATTAATAAATAATAAATAATAAATAATAAATATTAAAAAATAAAAAATAAAAAATAAATACTAAATAATAAATACTAAATACTAAAATAATAAATAAATAAATAAATAATACGATAGTAAATAATAAATAATAAATCAATATATAAGAAATAAGTAATAAATAAACAATAAATTAATAATAAATTAATAATAAATAATAAATTAATACATAATAAATAAGAAATAAGAAATAAGAAATAAGAAATAAGAAATAATAAATAAGAAATAAGAAATAAGAAATAAGAAATAAGAAATAAGAAATAAGAAATAAGAAATAAGAAATAAGAAATAAGAAATGGTAAATAGTAAATAAATATATATAATTACATATAAATTTATTTAAATATAATTATATATATCTAATAAAATATATAAATATAAATAAATTTGTATAAATTTGTATAAATACAAGCACAAAGACACGCGCACACACGCACCAACCAACAAAATACATATAAATATATATACTAAAATCATGTGTATAAATATACATAAATGGATATAAATATCTATAAATATATATACATATAATGAAATTTACATAGATATATATAAACATGCATTTATATTACATAAATATATATAAACACACACACACACACAATTGTATATTAATATAGATATATATAGATAAACACAAATAATTATATATATACCCACATAATATAAAAAAATATAAACATAAAAACATATAAATATTTATAAATGTATATAAATATAGACAAATATGCATAAATAAATATAAATATCTATGTATAGATACAATTATAAATAATTTTAAATAAATATTGATATATATATATAAATTATAAATAAATATACATAAATGTATAGAAATACATACATACATACATACATACATACACATATATATAATAGATAATGAACCACCAAAAAAGGGAAAATGTAACATTCTGTTACTAGCTTTCAGGTACTTATTGACCCTTGTTACGACCATCCTTTGTTTGGGTCTTGTTTTGGGGGTAATTTTGAATTTTTTTTGGAAGTTTTGGGGTTATGAATGCTTAACATATGTTTAGGTAAAATGGTGTGATTTGGAACAAGAAACTGTGCACCCTGTTTAGTGGTTCTAGAGGGTGGTTCATGGTTGGTGCACAGTTAGTCCAAACCATATAGCCTCCTATCCAAACCATGTGACCTTGTATAGTGAGAGTTTGTACGGTTGGTGCACAGTTAGTATAAACATGTGGCCAAACCATACACCCTTTCTATAAGCCAAGTGAGGTAACATGGTTAAGTTCATGGTTAATACCAACTGTGTGGCGTACCTAGTAAACTATGTGAGCAGTTTTTAAATCCCCTAAAAATTGTAATTAAAATCCTAAAACCTATGTTTTAACTCCTAAACACCTCCCATTCAATCCTAATATATTCCTTTGACTTTTGAAGGCTTTCAAGAGGGTAATTAGATCCTCTAACCTCTTTTCTTCTCTGATTGAAGTGCTGGTGGATGCGTTTGATCTCTCTCTGGTAATTGATTTCTCCTTGATTTGGAATTTCCACTTCCTCCCTTATCTCCTCTATTGAGAGTGATGAATCCTCATGTTGTTGATGGACTGGATATTTTATTTGATGGATTATGATTCTAGGGATTCCTCTTTGATTTTACTCTCCCTCAATTCTCCATTGGTGATTCCCATTTCAGGTTATTGATCATTTGATCATACGATAAAAGGTAGGTGGTTTCATAAGTCTTTTCCATACAATTGAAACCTTTATTGATTGATTGAATTGAAATGTATTTTCAATTGTTTTCCAAACCTTGAATTGTGATGATTGATTTCAAATTAATGAGATTTTTGAATTAAAAACCTATTTTTAAAGGATTTGAAAATATTTTTTGATTTTGAGAAAGGATGTATTAAAATGATTTTATATTGATTCTTTTGAAAATGGATTTAAATGATAGATTTTGAAAGGCATGAATTTGATGAAAAACTATGATTTGGTTTTGAAATTGAAAAGGTATGTTGAAACTTGAAATAATGAATTTGAAATATGAATGATGAATTGAATTGAAACTGACCATGATTGATTAAATAACATGTGAGCATAAGTAGTTAGTGGGTAACTAGGATAATCACGTCGAGACTCTATTACTCTAGTAATATCTCAATGGATTGAACCTTATAGACATGTCTACACAATTGAGTTGTGTTTATTGACTAAATAGTGTGAGGATCCTATAGTCATGAACTAACCAGCATCAGGGTTTATGAGCATTATTATTTGTTTTTATTTAATTATTGCATGCCATTTATTATAGAACTATTTTTACTCATGCCCATGATTTATGAAAATGTTCATTAAAGCCCGTTTTTGATATATCTTCCATATTTTTAATTTGAGAGCATATTTTGACTGATACAAGTGAAAATAATTTTTCATGCCTTATGTTTATTTAAATTGATGCATAAATGGTTTAATTATATTAAAATTTCCCATGGAACACTTGGTGAGATTCTACTGGGCTATTACTAATCACACCATATATTTGCCTTTTAGAGTTTGTAGATTTCATTATGCCAGGTCTTGGAAAAGGGAAAGTGCCACACCTAGTTGGAGTGTGTGATTAATTTAGGGGACCCTAGAGTGATGGTTGTGACCACTAGAGCTACGATCCACTTGTTACATGGGATTTTTAAGATCTTGTCTTGATGGATGTTGTGTTGTCTTTTGGATGATGTATTATTTTGTGATATTTATCTGTTTTCTTATGGTAATTTTTTCCTTGAGGAGTGTGTTTGGAATACTAAATATTAATTATTTTATCTTATGATGTTATATATTGATGATCTGTTCTTGTAGTAAAATCATTTCATTTGACTCTTAATTGATGTCAGGTTCCAGTCGCCAACTCATGTGTATCAAAAATGCCCTCGGGCTATGTCTGGGACGACTCGAGTACTGGTGTTTCTAGGTATTCAGGATGGTATGTAAAAAAATGGTATTATAGGTGGTTTAATATCTTTCCTTGATGTTAGTATGCAGTTCGATATGTCTTAGTAGACAAGAGGTTGGATCGTCGGGACTTAGGAGGTAGTTGCGAGCAATTTTATGGCCAACTCTAATTGTATAAATCCTTAAGTCACCATTTTTATTTGGGAAAAGAATCTATGAGGAATAATTTGATCTGGTTATAGTATTTTAGCTAAATTTGATTTGAGTATTTTGAAATCCTATAAAGTTAATTTTTTAGATGAAACCAATATCCCTGTATCTCTTGATTGAGTTGGTTATCTCAATATCCTTACTGATGTTTTAGTGTTTCCTATTGATGTTGTGTAGTACCATGCCCCAAAGATGACATTTGAATAGACATTAATAGGGAGATACTAATGAACCACAACAAGTTAACCCTTTAATTGATTATAATCTTATTGAGATAGTGGTGTATGCTATCCAAGCTCTAGGATAGGTAGCTTTACCCATTCCCATTCAGGCTCTAGTAGTGTAACATTGAATGGATGCAATTAGAGATTGTGCTTAGGAGTTTCTTTGACAGAAACCACCATCTTATTATAATGGTGTAGACCATTCCATTTTGGATAAAGTTTGGGTTAATTCTAGTATCCCAAATTGTACATCAGATCGTAACTCTTGCAGTTCGACCTCCATGATGAGGTCACTGGGAGTTGTAGGGGGAAGCACTCCCTTGATTTGGGGCTCTGAGGGGTGAAGGCCCATATACCAACTTTTGGGACTATAACAATACTAACTAACTATAGTAGATATGATTGATGAAACCAACAAATCACTATAATAGTACATGCATACTTTAGCAGTATATGATATGACACAATAGTTGTGAAAACTTCAACATGACACTATAATAGCATGTTATCGAAGACACTGATAGGTTATTGTATCACCACCGACTTCTAGCCATCAGTTACTATAGCATAGTGGACTTAATGTGTATTTGGTGGCATAGAGACATCATCTTCTTTATAAGATCATTTGAACTAGAGTTTTTATGTGTTTGAAACTATGAAAAATCATATTATAATTATACTCCTAATCACATTGAAACTTATACCTCTTCATAGATGTAGGGATCATTTCCCGAACCATGTAAATATTTGTCTGTTTTTATCTTCTTCTTGTTCTTTTTTTTGTATTTTCTTCATCTATAAACCTTTTTTTTCACTATAAATACCAACATTTACATAACAAATAGTATCAGAGTTTGAGTTTTAAAGATTGAGTTTTAGTTTTATTGAATTAAAAATTGGTTATGGAATAAGGTAAGGTGAAGATCAATCACTTTGATAGAACTAATTTCAATTACCGGAGGATGTAGATCAAGGATTTTCTTTTTTGAAAAAATATGCACTTATCACTTCTGAGTGAAAACCAACAAATATAGATAAGAAAGAGTGGGGGTTTCTATATCGATAGGTTTTGGGTGTTGTGCACTTTATGTTGGACAAAAAATGAAGATTTCAACATTAGAGAGGAGAAGATGATAACTGGGTTTATGCAATATCTCTTGAATATATATGATAAGCTTTCTACATCGAATAAAGTGTACCTGATGTGATGATTGTTCAATATAAAAATTATTGAAGGGAAGATTATTGCTGATCACATCAATGAATTCAACACCATCACAAGTCGATTTACATTAGTGAAAATTATTCTCAAAAATGAGTTATGTGCATTGATTTTACTTTATTCATTATCTGATAGTTAGGAAGCGACTGCAACTACCACAAGAAGTTATTCATGGTATAAAAATATGGTTTTGAAGGATGTTTGATACTTGATCCTGAGTGAGGATATTTGAAGAAGAGAATCAAGCATATTCTATTATTCTTCTCTAAATGTGGAAGGAAGAGGAAGATATGCATAGTGGTATAATCATAGAGGATGATCAAAATCAATAGGAAAGAGCTGAATCAGGCAAAGGGGTCTATTCCTACCCACTAGATTTGCGGGAAGAATGGACACATCAAAAAGGAGTGTAGATAAAAATGGAAGGTGCCTGAAACTAATACAATAAACATGGTGGATGAAGGAACTAATGACGTGTTGCTGTTGAGCATGGTTAACACTATAAAGTCTTGGATTTTATACATAGGGGAATATTTTTATTCCATGTCGAATAAGGGTTTCTTAAAAAATTATGTTTTTGGAAATTTTGGCATGGCACATCTTGCTGATGGTGAACCCTTACAAATTGTGGGAAAAGGAGAAGCATAGATTAAAACCAATAGTGGTAGTTTTCTAGTTCTATAAAATATGAGGTATATCCCTGTATTAAGAAGAAATATTATTTCTGTTAGGAAACATGATGATGAAGGTTTTAGTACCATTTTTACTTGTAGCACCCCTGATTTCAAGTAAGTAACCCTTTATTTATTATTTTTAAGTATGTAAAGTATATGGGTGAAGTTTGGGAGAGTTTGGAGAAATTTTGAAATGTTTTTGGAGATTTTATAAGGGTTCACGATTAGTGCAAGGTTTTTAGAAACTATACAACACCTAGAGAAAACAATACATAATGAGACAAGGGATAAAGGGAATGCACACGGGTAGCGCACAGTTTGTCTAAACAGTGCAGAAGCCAAGGAAAAACCATTCTAAGTTGGATAGTGAGATTTGGAATGGTTAGTGCATGGTTTGGAAACTGTGAGAGCCAACCATTCTAGGTTTATCCTTAAGGTAGTGGTTGGTGCATGATTAGTGCACGGTTTTCCTAACCGTGCGACTAACCATGCACAAGTTAAAATTGAGATCCCAAAATTGTGGATCTCACACGTTTTAATATATAACTCCCTCTTTTTTCCTCCTATATAGCTCAAACTCAAGATTCTCTCTTCTTAAAGGCTATGAAATATTCTCCCATCAATCTGGAGGTAATCCAAAGGCTTATTTTGGTGATTTGAAGCTAAATTCTCATGGTAAGTGATCATTCTTGGTGGTTTATCTTAGATCTACTTATTTATATCTCTTGGTTTCTTATATCTACATAAAATGTGGATATATATAAGATAATGTATTTAAAATATTATTATATTTGGCCTTGTTAATGATAGAGTAAGAGATCTATGGTGGGTTTTTGGAGTTTTAACCCGATTTCATGGACAATTTTCATGCCATTTTCTATTTTCGCCAAGTTTGTCGAGGTAGGTGGATTCAATCTCAACTCCTCCATTTAGAACTTGAAGGCTTAGTTTCAAATTGTTAAATTGATTGAAATTGATTATGAAATTGGTGTGTAAATCATTATACAAACCTTCTTTATTGATGGATTGGGGTTTTGTGGTAATTATGGAATTATTGTGAAAAATGCATGTTAATGGTTTTAAAATGTTGATTTTAAAAATGGTTGTTTGGTTTGATTTATAGAAAAAGGTTTTTTGGAAAGGTTTTAAATAAAATCTGTTTTATTGATTTTTTTTGGCATGGTGGTTTTTTCATGGTTTGGCATGATGGGTTGGTGTGTGTTCATAATGCATTACGAAGCTTAGTTGAAATATGACCTTATGCTTGGTACCAAAGGTGTAATGGAACATGGTATTTAATTACCTTGTGATGAATTGGTAGATCGATGAGAAACCACTCATGAGTATGGAACTTTCATAGCAAATCATTCATGTGTTGATACATGGGTGTGTGGATTGGATTGGGGTATGCTAAAGGTAGAATAAATGAAATGGGTTTAGAGCATTGTTTGGTTGCTTTCCTTGGAGCTTGATGTTATCTTGAGAAAACTATTTTTTTGGAACTTGTTTATATTTTGATATAAACTATTTTAGAATTTTTTTTATATAATCTGGTTTATATAATGTGATAATATGTTCTATCTTATTGGCATGAGTAGGAAAGTTATTTGGGGAAAACCTATTGAGGTTCATTACTCACCCCTACTTTGGAAATTTGGTGCTTTTGTAGATGTTGTTTATCAAGAAATGGGAAAATGTAAAGTACCACACATCTTTAGCAGTACTTTTTGATACTTGGAATGTTTCATGGTTTTGGATCTTAGAGCATGTTTGGAGCTTGGAATTTTTATTGGAGTCTTTGAGTTTTGTTTCCCATTGTGTACTTTGACATTGTAGTCTTCCACTATGGAACTTAGTTTTAGTTTGATTTTAATACCAATGGTGTCTTTGAGTTGTGCTTCATTGATATCATGCATCATATAGTGGATTATATGGTTATGAAATGTTTGGTTAGTTGTTTTATTTTCAAAGGGGAAATCTCCCCCCATCTATTAATGAAGGCCTTAGCATTTATTTCTATCCTTTGGCACCTTGGGGATGTCGGTTAAGGACAAGTAACGTTCCTCCACCTTCTCAATCCAATGAGAAGGGGTGAGATGTTACAATTTGTATCAGCTTGGTCCTTCTAATTTTTCTAGAACAAGTAAAAGTAGTCTTGGTCTTTGACTTGGTATTGGTTGTCGATCTTGGAGTTGAATTTATTCTGGTCTATTCCTTGATTTGGTATCATATAATAGAGTAGTATTTCCAAGACTTGAAATGTCAAGCATAAAAATACGTAGCTAAAATTTTTATGCTAAACTTCAAGTTACTAGGGAGTTGGGTGCATAGGTATTTTAGAGACATTTATAGGATTTGGAATCTCATTGTCATGAGTTTATCCAATGATATGAGCATGACATTTATTATATAAATTAATTCCCATTAGAAGTGCATATTTCATTTTGAGTAATGATTTGGCGCAATATGTATATTTTTAAAAAATGTTGAACTTTTTTTTTCAAATGGAATATTTTTAAAAGAGTACGGTTGTGGTATTTTGAAAATGGTTTGATTTTTAAAATATAGTGAATTTTTTTTTCAAAAATGTTTGAACATAGAAAATGTCGATTTTAGAAAGCATTGTTGTGATATTGTGATGTGGTAGAAATTGAAATGTTAATACCTTAGTTAATAGAGAATGAGACTTATGAAGTTTTCTATGTTTCTATAAAATGGTACCTAGTAGGAATCATAGAAACCAATTGGAGGAAGCTAGTGAGAATGTGGTTGCAATTGGGACACAAGTAAACCAATAGCTAACTTAGAGTATTGCCTAATCATTTCTGGATGTGGAAAACTGGAATAGGAGGGATGAGCCAAGGCAAGTGGATCATTCCATCCAATTCTATAAATAGAATCCACAACTTTGCATGAGAGGATTTTGAGGAATTGTTTAACAGAAGATTCTATCATCATATGTTCAAAATTCAAAGAACGATAGACTTCTTTAGCTTGAAGTAGAAAAATAATTTTTCCACAGAGTATGCAGCTAAATTCATGAATTTAGTTCACCTTTCATCTAAGGTTACTTATAGTGCATCCTAAAGGCACAAATATTTGAATCAAGGATTAGATAAGAGATTCACTCGAATATTGTTGTGCTCTATATTACAGATTATATAGATATGGTAAATAAAGAGAAAATAGATGAAAGGGACATCTCAGAATCTATAATAGGAGGAATTATGTTGATACCCATGGAAAACAGTGGGAACTTTAATGTTAGGAGAAAATAGAAGAGGGACACCTATTTACAAGGTGGAAGGGTGAATCAAAATCAGATGGCTAGATTAATAAATCTTCCTCCAAGACCCTAGAGAAAAGATGGATGTTTCCAATGTGGTTTGTTAGACCACATGAAGTGAGAGTGTATGACACCACTAAGAGCATGAAAAAACTACAACAAGATGGGGAACCTTTAGTGCTATTGTCACAGTGCTCCAAGGTTGGGTGTTCGAGACACTTATTAGGTGTTGTAGGCATTGTATACCTCAATGGGGTGAGGGTAGCAGAATAAATCTCATCAGCAGAAAAGAGATAGACATGTTGATTCTAGGAATACCATGACTCCTTAGAAATGGAAATTTCAATAGGGAAACAAAGAACAAAGTGCGATGAGAAAACAATTATATGGAGTTGAACAGATTATTGTGGACAATCAGTCTAGACCATATATGGTTCGAGGTAATATTATTTTGAATTATACCTTTATGTAGGATTTATTTTATATGATTGATTCCCATTGCTTTATTACTTCTCATATTGTTGATTTGCTCAATTTAAAAATTGAGACGATGCCTTCTATAATAAAACTTCAAACTCATCTTGGTCAAAGAGAGTGTCGATCCTTTATGTATAAACATGTTATATAACTATTTATGGATTTGAGTTAATGTGGGATTTTTCAATGATGGAGATGTATTTCTATGATATAATCTTGGGTATGGATTGGTTAAGGCTCACATCGACTATCATACATGAAAGGTCGGTTTTACAGCTGAAGATGGTGTCGAGCATCTCTTTAAAGAGGACCAAAATGTAAGGGTGGGTGCAACATGCTTGTTGGAACTAGTAGTTGGAATGATCTTATACCAATTGGTAGAATTGTATTTGGAATCAATGAATGAGATCAAGAAAAATAGTTTTACAACATTGTTTGATCAGTTTCTAGATGTGTTTACTGAAAATTTATCAGGGTTTCCACCTATGTGAGAAGCGGAGTTAACGATTGATCTCATTTTGGAGACTATTACTATTTTCTTTTTGTCTTATCAGATGGAACCAACATAATTAAGGGAGATGGAAGTGCATTTGGAAGAGATGGAAATCAAAGGGTTCATTCTGCGTAGCACATATCTGTGGGAAGCACCATTCTTGTTTTTGAAAAATAAATATGGAACTCTATGACTGTGTGCATATTATCATAAGCTTAAATAAGTTATGTTAAATAATTGATATTCACTTCTATGCATTGATGATCTGTTTGGTCAATTGAGTGGAGATCAGTGGTTTTCTAAGATTGAATTGCGATCAATATATCATCAATTGCGAGTTCGAAAGGAGGATATTCTGAAGATAGCTTTCAGAAGTATATATGGCCATTATGAATATGTTGTAATGCCTTTCGGTCTAATGAATGCACCACTGGTCATTATGGAATTAATGAATTGTATATTTTAGAGATATTCAGATTTCATCATGGTGGTGTTTGTAAATTCAATATTGGTGTATTCAAGGAAAAGGGATGACCCTGAGAAACACTTGGTGATAGTGTTGGGAATCTTGAGGGATCATAGTATGTTTGAAAAATTATTAAAGTGACATTTTTGGATAAAACAGGGGAATTTCATTAGCCATGTAATTTCTTAAAGAGGTGTTTCTATGGATCCATAAAAGATATAGGCCATTATCTCTTGGAAAACATCGAAAAAAGTCTTCGAGATCCAAAGTTTCCTTGGTCTAGCTGGTTATTATTGATGCTTTTTTTGTGACTTATCATGAGTAGATTATCCTATTAAATATTTGAAAAATAATAATGTTCCCTTCTAATGGAATATGGAATGCCAAAAGTCTTTTCAATGGCTTAAAGTTCACCTCACATCAACACCAATCTTGATTTTTCCAGAATCAAGACAAGGGTGCATCATGTATTATGGTGCTTCAAGATCCAGGATGGGATGTGTTCTTATATAGTTAGATCATGTTGTTGCATGTATCTCAAGGCATTTATGAGTTCATGAGAAGAAATATCTAAAACACGATTTGTAGTTAGCTATTGTAGTCTAGTCTATGCTTTGAAAACTTGGAATCATTATCTCTTCAGTGAAAAATTTACCATGTTTACGAATCATAAGAGCTTAAAGAATATTTTATCACAATAGTATTTGAATATGATATAAATAAGATGGATGAAGTAGCTCTAATGTTTTAATTTTACTTGATGTATACACTGAGAAAGGGAAATTCGGTGTCATATGCATTAAGCATAAAATCACATGCTCAATTGGAAAAAGAAACTTCAGATGAGTGGAAGTTTATGTTGCTACTCACCAACATTCACTTGGAATGTGAAGATCAAGGTGAAGTTGTAGACTTCTTTCTAGTTTTTTTTGTTCCTGATTTGGTGAATATAGTTAAGGAGGCTCAGACATCCAATCTATAATGCATTGATATGAAGTCAAAACTCAATAGTGGGGCGACCATTGAGGTATGGAAGCTAGATGAGAGTTCAATTTTGTGGTTCAAAAATTGGTTGTTTGTACCTATGTCTTGTTAGGAACAACTTCTTCATTGTTAACACCATTTGATATGGGTTGTTCATCTTAGAATAAAAAATATGTATAAGGCATTGAAAGCATATTTTTGGTGGATCAATATAAAAAGGAAGGTGGCTGAGTTTGTTTAAATATGCTTAACTTATCAACAAGTTAAGGAAGAGAATCAGTGACCAGAAGGTATGTTGTAGTCTTTACCTATTCCTGTGTAGAAATGGGAGTAGATAACTATGGATTTTATAATAGGTCTCCCAAGAATATTTCAGAAACACAATTGCATATGGGTGATAGTGGATTGGCTCAAAAAGTTGGCTCATTTCATCCCTACTCATGAATCTCATATGGTGGAGGACTTGACAACAATTTATATCCGAGAAGTGGTAAAGAGGAATGGGGTACTAGTCTCGATAGTTTCAGATAGATATCCGAGGTTTACATCACATTTTTGGAAATCCTTACAGAAATCCCTTGGGACTCAATTGACTATGAGTACAGTGTATCATCCTCAGATGGATGGATAATCTGATCGGATGATACAGCACGTTGGAAGACATGCCGTGGGCTTGTGTAATTGATCTTGGTGGCTCATGGAAAGAGCACATACCATTAGTGGATTTCTCATATAAAAACAGTTATCAGGAATCGATACATATGAATAATTTTGAATAATTTTATGGGAATCCTTTTTGTTATCCACTTTATTGGGTAGAAGTAGGCGATACTTCACTAGTCAGGCTTATCCTTTTCCAATAAACAATGGATAAGATTTAGTTGATCAGAAAATGGATGGTGATGGATTAGAGTCATCATAAATCATATACAGATCATTGTCGATGATTTCTTTCATTTGAGGTGAGTGATCATGTGTTTTTAATAATCTCTCCAAGGCTTGGAAATCAACATTTTGGGAAGAATGGAAAGTTATATCCTCAATACATAAGCCATTTTTAGATACTTCAATGAGTTGGTGATGTGGCATATCAGTTGGAATTGACCCCATAGTTCAGTGTTGTGCATAATGTGCATAATGTGCTTCATGTATCTTAGTTAAAGAAGTATCATCCTAATCCTAACCATGTGATCCGCTGGGATCATGTTGACCTAGATCCGGATGCTTCGTTGGTACATATCCTGATGCAAATTTTGGAAAGGTAAGAGAAGACTTTTCATGGGAAAATCATCAGTCAAGTGCGGGTTTTGTGGAAACATGGTCAGATTCAAGAAGAGACTTAGGAATGAGAGAAGGAAATTAAAGATAAATGGCTGGAACTCTTTTAGATAAATGATGATTTTTTACTTTCTAATAACATAAATACTAATGATGGGTAGAATATATCACCCCTAATTTCAAGTAAGCATCCCTTTCTTTATGATTTTTAAGTATATAAAGTATATGGGTGAAGTTTGGGAGTGTTTGAAGAAATTTTAAAATATTTTTGGGGCTTTTATAAGGGTGAACAGCTGGTTCACGATTTGTGTAAACCATGAAACACCTATAGGAAATCGTGCACAATGAGACATGGGATAAAGGGAAGGCGCAAAAGAAGTACACAGTTTTTCCAAACTATGAGGAAGCCTAGGAGAAACTTTGCTAAGTTGTACAATGGGATTTGGAATGGTTGGTTTATTGTTTGGAAATCATTTTATCCGACTATGTGAGGTTCATCCTTCATGTAGTGGCTGGCGCATGGTTAGCACATGGTTTACATCACCGTGTGATTAACCATGCATAGGTTAAAAGTGAGATCCTAAATTTGTGGATCTCACACATTTTGATCTCTAACAACATCTTTTTTCCTCCTATATAGCCCTAAATCAAGATTCTCTCTTCCCAAGGGCTAGGGAAGCTTCTCCCATTGATCCAAAGGCGATTCGAAGGATTCTCTTGGTGATTTGAAGCCATATTCTTGCGATAAGTGATCGTTCTTGGTTGTTCTTGGTCATTTATCTTAGACCTACTTCTCTATCTCTATTGGTTTCTTAGATCTACATCCTATGTGTATATATATAAGATAGTGGATTCCAAATATGATTAGATTTTTCCTTTTTTTTATGATAGGGGAAGAGATCAAAGGCATGTTTTTGGAGTTTCAACCCGATTTCATGGATGTTTTTTCGTGTCGTTTTCCATTTTCACCAAGTTTATTGAGTTAGGTGGATTCACTCTCAAATAATCTATTTAGAACTTGAAGTATCAATTTCAAATTGTTTAAATTGATTGAAATTTATTGTGAAATTTGTGTGAAAATCATGATAGAAACCTTATTTAGTTATGGTTTGGGTTTTTTTGGTAATTGTGGAATTATTGTGAAAAAATATTGTAAATGTTTTAAAATGTTGATTTTAAACATGGTTGTTTGGTTTGATTTGTGGAAAAAGGTTTTGTGTGAAGGTTCTCAATAAAATACATTTTATTGAAATGGTTTTGGCATGATGGTTTTGGAATGGTTTGGCATAATGGTTTGGCATGTGTTTATATTACATTATGAGGCTTGGTTGAAATATGAACTTGTTCTCGGTGCCAAAGGTGTAATGAAACATGGGATTTAATTACCTTGTGATGACTTGGTAGATTGATGAGAAACCACTCATGAGTATGGTACTATCATAATGAATCATTCATGTGTTGATTCATGGGTGTGTGGATTGGATTGGGGTATGCCAAAGGTAGAATAAATGAAATGGTTTTAGACCATTGTTTAGTTTCTTTCCTTGGAACGTGATTTTATCTTGAGAATTTTTTTTACCGGAACTTTTTTATATTTTTATATAAATATTTTTATATTTTTTTTATATAATTTGTTTTATATAATTTACTAACATGTTCCATCCTAGTGGTGTGAGTAGGGAAGTTATTTGGGGAAACCTACTAAGTTTCATTACTCACCCATACTTTATAACTTTTGTGATTTTATAAATGTTGTTTATCGATACATGGGAAAAGGTAAATTATCGCACATCTTTAGAATTACTTCACGATACTTGGGATGTTTCGTGGTGTTGGATCTTGGATCATGTTTGGAGCTTGGAGTTGTCATTGGAGTCGTTGAGTTTTGTTTCCCACTGTGTACTTTGACATTGTAGTATTCCTCTACGACACTTGGTTTTAGTTTGATTTTAATATCAATGGTTTCTTTGAGTTATGATTCATTGAAATCATGCATCATATAGTCTATTATTTGGTTATGGCATGTTTGGTTGGTTGTTTTATTTTCAAATGGAAAATTTTCCCCCATATGTTAATGAAGCCCTTAACATTTATTGTTAGCCTTTGGTGCCTTGGAGATGTCACTTAAGTCCAAGTAATGTCCCTCCACCTTCTCAAGCCAATGATTAGGGGAGGTATGTTACATTACTAATGGTGCATGAAAGATTACCAAGGGAGTTATGGTCATAGTGTAACGCCCTGACCCCTCTAGACCGGAGCCAATGCATTACTAAGAATATTGGCATGGTTAAAAGGAATGAAAATCCTAAAGGAAAAATCAGTTTATTAGTATTTAAGAAACTATATACAAATATGAAACTCAAATTACATTGGTAAAGGTTATAAAATACAATACATAACAAAAACTAAAAACTGCATCCACAAGAACTCAATAAATGAAATTCTCTTCATCACCTGTTGAAAGTAAACAATGAAAGAGGTGAGATAAAATGCTCAGTAAGGGTTAAAAATGGTGGAAGCATGAATCAATAATAACTGAATTGTAAACAATTTTACATAATCAATATGGCATGGTGAATAAATGAAAAACTCATGCCATTAATAAACTGAGAATGAAACTGCATCCATAGATTTTGTCATAGTGAAAACCTTATGGATAGTAATAACTGATAATGAATAAAGAGAATTCTTATTAATTGGACATCATGTATCTGACAAATGATACCATAATACCGTAAAAATGGTTTAGTTCTATGGGTAAAAACTCGTCTGATTCTTGGAAACAAACTCGAAGGGTTTGTCGCCAACTGATTTGTCTCATGAGACCTACCGATGCATCAAGGGGCTGTAGTAGGCCCCACCCGCCTCTGAATCCAAATAATTCTTTATACATAGATTCAACACAATATAAATATGATTTTAAATTATTTTTATAGAATATAGGATACAGATTCATCAATATTTCCACAGTCAAAGCAACATTCAAAATAAATACCGTAAGTAAAATGGTATGCGACTTAGAAAATAATCATATCCATGATATGAGAATATGTATATTTAAATGGAATATATTTTCAATTTAAAAGTGATCTCAAATAGGCATTAGGTACACCACATAAGAATGAGTAGGTTCACAATACTAAGCAAGTCACAATGAAGTGAAAATTGAGACAAAGCTCGTTACCACGTTGTAATCAATTGAGTCATATGACCAAAAGTTAATAACCACCAAATGAATCACAAAATACCATGAATATAAATATAATCATGATAATATATATCAAATATCAGTACAAATATACCACATATAATAATTAAGAGTCAAATAATGGAAATCCCACGGAATTGAAAGTGAGATGAGAAAACCCCTTACAAACATTTCGGCATAGTAACATGTGTTCTTGCGAGGGATTAATGAGAGGTAAAGGGGTGTCTAATTATTTATATATTATTAGGGCAGTATGGTGGAGGTTCTAAAACATACCCCATCATTAGGCATTAAAAATAAAAGAGCACAACATAGGGGATATTCTTGAACAAAAGTGAGAGAGAGGATCCCTTACCTTATGCTTGAAGGTGTTCTTGATTGTTCTTAACGACCTGAATAATAAAATTTAGATTCATTAATTAATAATTCCATAACCTAATCAACATTTAATTGATATGTTATGACCTTATTAGGTTCATTAATGGTCTTTTTGATGGTTTAAAAGATTCAATTTTATTGTTTTGGTAGCATTTTCTTCTTTGGTTTTCATGATATGTTTACTTGTATTCATGAATGGATGTCTGTTTGAAATATGGTTAAACATCCAGAATTTTTTTCACATACATGACTTCTTTTAAAGTTATTTTTTCATTTAATTTACATTATTTCTTTGTTTGGGGGGTTTTTCATGTATTTTGGTGGAAATGGTGGGTTTTCAGAATTTGGGCCAAACCGTGAGCCAATTTCCAGATTTAAAAATCAATTTTGTTTATTTTATAACTCATTAATTTTTTAATATTTTACAACAATTTCACTTCTCAATTTTCATTACCTAATATATAAAAACTACCATATCAATTTGGGTCTCATAAAAATCCATAATCATGATGGATTTGGGTTTTTTATTAAGGTTTTGGGCCAGCCCGAAAGCCTATTTCCTGCTTTAAGTTTTATTTTTAATATTTTAATATATCATTTAATATTTACTATTTTTAGGTGATTACACATCCTAATCGAATCCAAAAACCTAAGGATCACACCCATTATCTGTTTCTCCGCTTTTGAGCTCATTTGGTTCGCTAATTTGGGTGAAAAATCTCTGGATTTCTAAAATCGTTCAGATTTGAAGAGGTAAATTGTTTCTTTCATAACTCCTTAAATTCCTGCTCTTTTGCCCCAATTTCGGTCCCCAAATGACATTCTCATCCACATTAGAGACTCCATATCAGTTTTGGTTGCTTGGAGATTCAAATTTTGGTGTATTTGGTTCGTTTGATTCAAGATATTTCAATTAAGTGTTTCTTTCCTTGATTTCTTCCACTTCCTTAGGGTTTCTTTCACCCTTTCTTGAAGTTCCTCATGTCCAGAAGTTGAGGTTAGAACCTAGGGTTTGATTTTGTGTATTTTTGGTCAAATATTTTTGTCTAGGGATGGATTTATCTTCCTTTAGGTGTGGCGGTGGTGCGGTTGATGTTTCGCACCATGTTTTGAGGGTTTCAGCATAAAAGGTAGGTGATTCCATGTCTAAAAATTTCTAGATGAGTTAGTTTGCTTGAATTAATTATTATGCATGTTCCTAATATTCTATGTGTGGTGAGAAAATTTTTTATGTTGGATTTGGTTAATCATTTATTTTTATAGTTTCATTTTAGCTTAAAATTGGGTGTTTTTCATGTGTAACCCTTTGGGTATTGTTTGGGTGTGTTTTATAACATATGAAATTGGTTTAATAAATCTTGTTTGGGCTGAAAATTATGATTTGGAAGGATATTGGTGTGCCATTAGGTTTTAAAGTGGTTTTTTAATGGGTTTAAGGTGTAAAACCTTATTGTACTTCTTGAAAGTGATTTTGAAAACGTGTGATTTTCATGTGGATCTTTTGTGGTATTGTTTGAGGTGTTTGTATAACACTTGGGGGTAGTTTAATAAATATTTTTGGGGCTGCCAATTCTGTTTTGAATTTGTATTGGTGTGATTTTGTCCTTGAAATACGGTTTTGAAATGGGTTTTATGTGAAAAGCTTTGGTACACTCTTTAGAATTGTTTTATGAAAGTTTTGAATGGTTTAATAATTTATGTAAGAGGTGAAACAATATTGGAAAACTATTTTGGATTGTTTATAATTTCAAATGGACCATTTTAAATGTGAATAGTTCTGTCATGTGATGTGTATCCTCTTGAAAATGTTTTATAAAAATGTCTAATGGATTTACTGAAATGTGAAAGAGGTGTGAACGTGATGTGGGCTATTTGTGTGAGTGCGATGTGAAAAATGGAGTTTGTTTATAAAAAGGGTTTTATGAAACATGTGAGTGGGCTGTTATGTGATGTTTATCATATTTGGAGGGACTTTATAAAATGGTTAAAGTATGTTTTGGATTGTGAAAGTTATGCAAAAAGTGTTGTGGGCTATTTTGGTGTGAGATTGATTTCAAAATGCATTTGAATGAAAAGTAGAATTTGTGACTTGTGTGATGTACATGGGGCTGTTTGATTAATGTGTGATGTGGAAGTGATATTTTCATGTGAAAACTATATTTCTTGGCTTGTTGAAAATTTTTGAGCACAAAGGGAAAACCCGGGTATCTAGGTGGGTGGATGTGTACTAGTATACTAGTGAATCCACGGGGTTTGGCCTCAGTTTCACTTAGAAAGACTGACACTTACAACTCTAACTAAACTATGATGATGATGATTGAGGAACACTAGGTTATGGGTATTTTCCCTACTAGTGGTTCATTCACGAGAACAAATATTTTTTTGTGGTTACTCTCACCGAGATACGAGGTACCTGGGACCCACAGCTAGCTAGTGTGTAACGACCCAAAGTTTCATTAATAGAAAATCCCTCTTGATCTAGTTAAATGTCTATTTATGAAAAATATTTTTATAAGATGTCAACTTCTTTGGTTTTATGTTAGGAATTTTGACCGTTGTTAATATAGCCGTTGAACAGTGATCACATGATTAGTATAAATATAAGGCTTTAACGAACCCAATTTTTTACTCAGACAAAGGAAGCGATGGCCTCATCCAGTAGAATTGCCCCATACGAAGCCCATTTTTCGGAGCTCAGAAAATAGGTGGCGTCTTTGGGCTTCGCCCTTGACCAAGACCAAGCTGTGCTTCATTATGTCAAGCTCGAACGTGACCGTCTACGGGAAAAGTGGAAGTCCATAGAGATTACCACTCGAGCGATGTTATCCGAGCCACCCCAAGAGTCTGTCACCATCGCACACCCTACCCTTAGGTCTTATGTGGCTGTTTTAAGGGGTTATGTAACAAATAAGTAGTACTATGTTCCTGTACATTATTTTTTTTGTATATAATAATGAATATAATTTCTAGTCATTTTTGATACATTGTAAATAGTTTTTAAAGTACAAATGGTGTTTTTAGTTATTATTTAATTAAGAATTCAATTTTATTAAATTAAGGGATTTTTGAATTAAATAATATTTTAATAAAATATTATTATTAATATTAAATTAATTTTTATTAAATATAAATGATCTTATAAATTTATGATTGCAATTAAAATTTTTATTAAGATTTGAAAGCCATTTCTGTCAAACCCGTGAATTTTCGATAAATGTTGGTTTTTATTTTAAAAGTGAAAATTAACATATTTAGAAATTTTTTTAGATAAAATAAATGTCATTTCTGTAATCAGGATGTCGAAATTATCCAATGGTGAATTTTTCATAATTTTCTGAGACAGTCAAATTTTTGGGTAAAAATTAAATACCGTTTAAATATATAATGTGTTTTATGACATCATAATGACCCAATGGTGATGTAATAAAATACCATAATCCTTATGTTCTGCCAATATATGTTTTATCATTAAAATAATGAGGTTTTGGGTTTGTTTAACTTACTTTTCAAAGCATTAATGAACCCCTCAAGACATATTCAACACTTTGCATTTTTAAATTAATTTCCATGGGAGTGTGACTCACCTCCACATAAGCAACCCTAATATTTTAATAAGTTCAGACCTTGGCCTTGTAAAATATTTTTTTCCTCTTTCCTTTTCCAGAAACCATGGGCAAAAACCATGGGATGGTTTGTGGTTTGGATTAATTTAATACAAGGGGTCCCAAACCTAAATAATAAATAATTCTCTCACCTTTCCTATATAAACCCACCCAAGCTCCCACTTCCTCCTCACTAAAATCCCTTGGAGTTCATCCAACCTCTGCCCTACTCTCTCTAGAATCATCCCAAGGTTCCCCAAGCTCCCGATAAGCCTCTCACAAGCCTCTCTCTAGCCTTTGGAGGCACACTTCCAAGTAAGGGTTTTTTCTTCCTTTCTCATTTTTGTCAATTTTCTTTAAGTTGTATTGCCCTTTTAATTTCAATTATGAATATTGGGGTATGGTTTCGCACCTCCCTCATACTGCCCTCTTTATGTTTGAATGATGGTAGACCCCTTTCTCTCTCATTTAATGCCTCCCATGTACACCCGTTACTATATCGAAATTCCGAAAGGAACTTCTCTCCCTTCTTTTACATTCAAGCAATACTTTTGTATCATGAATCTAAATTCAATTTCAATTGTTGGGACATGTATCTATATGAACTCATTACTGTCCATTACATGTAAATATGACGAGGAACCCCTTTCTCTCTCATCAACCTTTTTTATGAATTCTTGTGTCACGCCGTTACGCTGCCGAAATCACACCGATTTTCTAAGCCAATGTCATTGTGTAGTGAATACCATGCCCATTTCTCCATCAAGGGTATTCACCTTTATGAACATTTACTTATTGATTTTAAAGTTTCATGTATGAATTACATATTCCTTTATCGTGGAATAAATGATTATGTTTTATGAATCCATGTTTTATGATCCATGTGGCACACTTATGCATGAAATGAAATGTTTAAGAAGGGTGTGCCCTTATAGCGCTCCAATGCATTGGGTAAAGTATAGTATCATGATATGTCATGTGAAATGAGTGTTGAATCATGCTAATTCAAGTGCAACGAGGGTTTACTCGTGCTTCATGTGCAATGAGGGTTTACTCATGCTCCATGTGCAATGAGCCTTGGCTCATGATAATTCCATGATAAGTGTTGTTGCCACATCTCCATGTTATGATTATCATGCTTTATCATGCCTTTATGTTCATGTTTCTTTTATGATCTATTGATATGCCTATTGTCTAACATATATTGTACTCCTCATGTTATTCCATGTGTACTCCCTTACTGGGCTTTATAGCTCACCCTTTTCTTATGCATGTCCTCAGGTTATCCCATGCAATGCTAAGTACGAGGGAATGTAGTGGTCATGTAAAGGAATTTTTCAATAAATATGTTTTATTTCATGTTTTAAGTTTTTATGTAATGATCCTAAGCCCCAAAGACACTAAACCTCTCGATCTTCTTTGTTGTATCAAGTGAAGTTTTATGTAATGAATCATGTTTAAGTTGTAATAAAAAGCAGGGTTGTCATAGTTGGTATCAGAGGATAGGTTTAGTTATTTTTGGGATTAAGAAACCCTAGTAAAGCCTTAGATACAAGACTAAGTATAATAAAAACATCTCTAAGTTTTGGTAAATACTAAGTAAGTGGTTTATCAAACAAATACATCCCTGTCTGGATACGAGCAGGTAGAGGCGGCTCTGACACAAATGTATCCTAGGGGTAAAACCCGAAAACACCGCTTTGAGCTAGACTCAAACGGGAACTGGTGCACGACAATAGGCCTTGCTGCACTCTTGGTTACGACACTCCCGGGGGATATGTTTTGATAAATTCACAATCTTGGTATGAACCCTTATTAAGGGAAAAATTCCCCTAAGAATTATATGTTAGAAAGTAGATCATGAAAAGCCTAGATTGAATCCTATAGACTCATGAGTTAAAGAAATTAAAGTTTATTTATAAGTCATCAAATTTTGTCTTTGGATTACCCTTTATGTGTTACCCCTAACTTTCCTTTTATTCCAGCCAATGGATGGTAATAGGAGGACTCGGGCTAACAACCGTTGTGTAGATCAGTGTGATGATTATACTAATGAGATGCCCAATCCAATGAGAGCAGGAATCGCGAACTTTGTCACGCTTCTCTCTCAGCTAACTCAAGTTTTGAATAAAAAAACGGGTCAAGAGGAACGTTCAACCCCCCCTAAGAAAGAAAAAGTTGCTATCGAGAGCTTCATGAGACAAATGCCTCCTACTTTTAGTGGATAATATGATCCCACGATCGTTGAACAGTGGATCGACTCCATTGAAAAGATCTTCTCCATCCTTCAATGTTCTGAACAAGAGAAGGTTCTCCTGGTGGCTTATCGTATGGAGGGTGAAGCTGATCAATGGTGGATATTGATAAAAAATACGAAGCCTGAGGAGGAGATCGATGCTTTGGAATGGAAGGAATTTCGGAAGATGTTTTTTGATAAATATTTTCCGCGCACCCTCCATCTTAAGATGGAAAGGGACTTCCTTTTCCTCAAGAAAAAAGATGAAGAATCTGTGGGAGCGTACGAAGCAAACTTTACAAGGCTTGCATGATACGCTTCCGGCTTCGTCGTTACCCCCGAATGCAAGGTTGACCGCTTCTTTGGTGGGCTGAAGCCTAACTTGTGGAAAGCATTAGCGATCCATGACTTCGACAGCTATGAGGAAATTGTCCGATGTGCCCTAAAGGTCAAAATGGAGATCGGAGAATCACAGGGGTATCATGGGGACAAGTAGCATAATGTAGACTTCAATGCTGGTGGTCCGATGAATAAATCCAACGACGCTAAGAAGTTCCAGCACCCCACTTTCCAAAAGTGCGGAAAGAAGCACCCTAGAAATTTCCTTAAGGGGACGAGAAAATGCTTCAGGTGTGGAAGAGAAGGGCACCTAGCTATTAACTGTCGGTAAGAAGGACCTGCAACTGCGACAGAGGAGAGGAACGCTCCGTTCGAACCTCAACGCATTGTTCAATGCTACAAATGCAAAGAACCGGGTCATTTTGCAAATCAGTGACCTAATCCAAGGGTTATAAAAGGCAACCAACAACCTCCAAGACAGCAAGGAAGAACTTTTTCCATCACTTCTGCCGAAGTGAACCCCGACAACGAAGTGGTGACAGGTACGCTAGTTATTCATTCAAGAATAGCAAACATACTTTTTGATTTAGGTTCTATGCATTCTTTTATATCTCGAAAGTTTAGTAGAACAATCCCAACACCACCAAAAATCATGGAAGTAAAGATGTCAGTGAGTACGAAAAATGGGGAAATCATTGCATCCCATGAATATAAGTCCTCCCCTGTTATAATCTGTGGATTGAATTTCCCAGCTAACCTCGTCATACTCCCTTTGGTGGAATTTTATGCAATTCTTGGCATGGATTGACTTTCCTTATATAGAGCCAACATAAATTTTCGGGAGAGGGAAATCACACTCCATATGGAGAATCGACCCCCGATTCTTTACAAGTGTCCGGAGGAAGATGAATCTCTTTTAGCTCCATCATCTCAAGCATGGATATTAATGCCCTATGAGCACACGTATCTGGCTCAGATGATTGAGTCCAAAGAAGAAACCATCCTTGAAGAAATGCCTATTGTGAGGGAATTTGCGGAAGTGTTTCCTGAGGAACTGCCTGGTCTTCCTCCAAGAAGAGATGTTGAGTTCTCAATTGAACTTATACCTGAGGCGCTACCAATATCCAAGACTCCATATAGAATGTCTATTGTTGAGCTTGAAGAGCTGAAGAAACAACTACAGGAGAATCTGGATAAAGGGTTTATACGCCCAAGTGCTTCACCATGGGGTGCACCAGTCCTCTTCATCAAGAAGAAGGATAGGTCAATGCGGCTCTGCATCGATTATCGTGAACTTAACAAAATCACGATAAAAAACAAGTATCCACTCCCACAAATTGATGACTTGTTCGATCAGTTGCGTGGAGCACAATACTTCTCCAAGGTGGACTTGCGGTCAGGATATTATCAAGTAAGGGTGAAGAAGGAAGATATCCCCAAGACTGCTTTTAGTATAAGATACGGGCACTATGAATTCATAGTAATGCCTTTTGGACTCACCAATGCTCCAAAAATATCCATGGACTTGATGAATATATTCTTTAGAGATTACCTTGACAAATTTGTGGTAGTCTTTATAGATGATATTCTAATATACTCCAAAACCAAGGAGGATCATGAGGAGCATTTAAGAACTGTACTAGAGACTTTGCGCAAGGAGAAGCTCTATGAAAAGTACAGCAAGTGTGAGTTCTGGTTGAAGGAGGTCTCATTCTTGGGCCATATCATCACAAGCAATGGGATATCTGTGGACCCCTCCAAAACAGATGCAATTGAGGGATGGCCGAGGCCAACATCGGTAACGGATATCCGTAGCTTCTTGGGGTTAGCTGGATATTATCGACGATTTGTGAGAAATTTATCACGATTGTCTAACCCTCTTACCAAGCTAACTCGAAAGGGAGTAAAGTTTTCTTGGAGTGATGAATGCGAAGAAAGCTTCAAGGAGTTGAAAAGGAGGCTTATCACTGCACCCGTGCTCACTTTACCCACAAGTGGGGAGCTTTTGTGGTATTCAGTGATGCTTCAAAAAAGGTCTTAGGATGTGTGCTGATGTAGAATGATAAAGCGATATTCTATGCCTCAAGGCATTTGAAAATCCATGAGCGAAACTATCTAACGCATGATCTAGAGTTGGCGGCTGTGATCTTTGCCTTGAAAATCTGGTGGCATTATCTCTATGGAGAGAAATGTGAGATATATACTGACCACAAGAGTCTTAAATATATATTCACACAGAAAGAGATTAATATGCGCCAGAGAAGATGTATAGATCTCATCAAGTATTATGACTGTTCAATACATTACCACCCTGGGAAAGCGAACAAGGTGGCGGATGCCCTAAGTAGAAAGGATCCAGCGATTCTATCAATGATGAGAATTTAGAAGGATCCAATCTTCTTAGACTTGATGAATATGGATGTGGGAATCATAAATAATGGAACATCATCAATCCTTTCACAAATGATTTCTCAACCATCTCTTTTGGAAAGGTTAAAGGATGCTCAAAATGATGATGTGGGAATTCAAGAAAAAGTGGAAGCTATCAAAAAGGGGAAATCCTCTGATTTTAATGTTAATGAAGAAGGAATTGTGTGGTTTGGGAAAAGACTATGTGTTCCATCAAGTCCGGAGCTGAAGAAGGAACTTTTGGATGATGCACATAGTTCAAATTTCTCTATTCACCCAGGGAGCACAAAGATGTATCGAGATCTCCGAGAAAACTTTTGGTGGGATAATATGAAGAAGGAGATCGCCGAATATACATCAAACTGCCTGGTGTTTCAACAAGTGAAGGCATAGAGGCAGAAGTCTAAGGGGATGATGCAACCATTTCCCATACCAGAATGGAAATGGGAGAACATCACTATAGAATTTTTCACCGGACTTCCGAGGACATCCAAAGGCAACAATGCAATCTGGGTTGTTGTGGATTGTCTTACAAAGACTGCACACTTCATTGCTATTCGAGAGAATTTCTCATTGGATCAACTGGCACGGATATATACCAGGGAAGTGGTAAGGTTGCATGGAGTACCACTATCTATTGTGTCTAAACGAGATCCAAGAATCACCTCAAATTTTTGGAAGAGTCTTCAACATGCTCTGAATACTGAACTGAACTTTAGTACGGCCTATCATCCTCAAACTGATAGAAAATCTGAGCGGACTATCCAAACACTTGAGGATATGTTGAGAGCGTGATCAATGGACTTTAAAGGAGGATGGGATCAACATCTTCCTCTGGTTGAGTTCTCTTATAATAACAGTTTCCACTCGAGCATCCAAATGGCACCATATGAAGCCCTGTATGGGAAAAGGTGCAGAACACCAGCATGTTGGGATGAGGTCGGTGAACGTAAGCTGCTTGGACCAGAAATGGTCGAAGAAATGGTGGATAAGGTGAAAACCATTCAACAGCATATCAAGGCAGCCCAGAGTCGACATAAGAGTTATGCAGATAATCGTCGACGAGACCTTGAGTTTAAAGTTGGAGACATGGTGTTTTTACGCATATCTCCGTGGAAGAAGGTCATGAGGTTTGGAAAGAAAGGGAAGTTAAGTCCAAGGTACATTGGCCCCTTAGAGATTATTGATCGTGTTGGGGCTGTGGAATATCGACTAGCACTTCCACCTAATATGGCCAAGGTGCATGATGTCTTTCACGTATCCCTCTTAAGGAAGTACATACCAGACCCTTCACATGTACTCTCTTCCGAGGTGGTACAATTGAAAGATGATCTTTCTTATGAGGAGCAACCAGTTAAGATATTAGATCGTAGAGAAAAATTTCTACAAAATAAGACAATGCACCTCGTAAAGGTGTTGTGGAGAAACCAAAAGTTTTAAGAAGTGACTTGGGAGTCGGAGGATATGATGAAGCTGAGTTACCCACATTTGTTTTAGTGTGGGAAAAGGAAAATTTCGAGGGCGAAATTTCTTAAGGGGGGAATATTGTAACGACCCAAAGTTTCATTAATGGAAAATCCCTCTTGATCCAGTTAAATGTCTATTTATGAAAAATATTTTTATAAGATGTCAACTTCTTTGGTTTTATGTTAAGAATTTTGACCATTGTTAATATAGCCATTGAATAGTGATCACATGATTAGTATAAATATAAGTCTTTAACAAACCCAATTTTTTACTCAGACAAAGGAAGCAATGACCTCATCTAGTAGAATTTCCCCATACGAAGCCCATTTTTCGGAGCTCGGAAAAGAGGTGGCGTCTTTGGGCTTCACCCTTGACCAATCCCAAGCTGAGCTTCATTATGTCAAGCTCGAACGTGACCATCTACGGGAAAAGTGGAAGTCGATAGAGATTACCACTCGAGCGATATTATCCGAGCCACCCCAAGAGTCTATCACCATCGCACACCTTACCCTTAGGTCTTATGCGGCTTTTTTGAGGGGTTATGTAACAAATAAGTAGTACTATGTTCATGTACATTATTTTTTTTATATAATAATGAATATGATTTCTAGTCATTTTTGATACATTGTAAATAGTTTTTAAAGTACAAATGGTGTTTTTAGTTATTATTTAATTAAGAATTCAATTTTATTAAATTAAGGGATTTTTGAATTAAATAATATTTTAATAAAATATCATTATTAATATTAAATTAATTTTTATTAAATATAAATGATCTTATAAATTTATGATTGCAATTAAAATTTTTATTAAGATTTGAAAGCCATTTCTATCAAACCCATGAATTTTCGATAAATGTTGGTTTTTATTTTAAAAGTGAAAATTA